>CM021100.1:402743496-403200696 GCA_007115665.2 Sequoiadendron giganteum | reverse complement strand
TTTGGTGAGAGCCCATGGGGCTTCATGACCCAATAGGGTGGATATCAGGCCTTGTTTTTTTATGTTTGATTTCATACTTTCTATTTGTTGTTTAGCTACAATGCAAGTCTTTACGTTTTTTTTTGGAAGGACTTTATTATCTTCATCACAATATATGCATATGTATATGTGTTTGTATATATGCATATGTTATCAAAACAGTGGTCTTTTTTTATGGAGGCTCTAATGAAGGAAAGCACGATGGATAGGCTTAAACACTAGAAACGTTACACTCTCTTCTAAAGAGTGCTTCACACCTTCCATTCCTTAGAGTCTCCATCAAAATTGCATTACATATGCATAGATAAATTTATATATACATATGCTTTGGCTATTCTCCATAAGGTATTCTTGAAAAAAAATCTATGTGTCTATAGATTTTTTATTTTTATTCTCCCCCCACACAACTTCATATTTCCAAGTGGAAAAAACCTACATATGCATCCAATGTATAGTGTCGGTTGCAAAAACTTGTTTATTGTTCCTTTTAGCCTCAAAAAAGGATCTCTTACAATGATAGGTTCTATATTTATTTTGATAAGCAACATTGGTTTTTCCATTGATGATAGTGGTGGAAAATGTTTGTTCTTGCTCAGGGGTTTGGTGAGAGCCCATGTGGCTTCATGACCCAATATGGTAGGGTGGAGAACATATCTTTTTTTGTTGTCTTTAATCTTATATTTGTGTTTTTGTGTTTAGTTTCACTGTCAGTCTTTAAGTTGGTGTTTGCAAGAAGATTTTTGTCCTCATCATAATCTCATAGTTTCATATTTCCAAGTAGAAAACTCATACATATGCATCCAATGTCTTTATGTTGATTTTTCTAAGAACTTTATTATCTTCATTGCAATATATGCCTATGTATATGTGTTTCTATGTATGCATGTGTAATCAAAATAGTGTAGCTCTTTTTTATGGAGGCTCCAATGAAGGAAAGCATGATGCATAGGCTTAAATAGCAGCAGTGTTACACTCTCCTTTAAAGAATGCATTGTACCTTCCATTCATTAGACTGTAAACCAAAAATGCATTGCATATGTATAGATAGATTTACATTTACATATGCATATATGTATGGTTTGATTATTCTCCATAAGTTATTGTTCAAAAAGGAATTGTTGTGTCTATGTATTTTTTATTTTTTATTTTCCCCCAACATGGTTTCATATTTCCAAGTAGTGAATGCCTACATATGCATTCGATGTATAATGTTGGTTATGAAAGGTTGTCTATTGTTCCTTTTAGCCTCAGAGAAGGATTTGTTACAATGATAGGTGTTATATGGATTGTGATAAGTAGCATTGGTTTATCCATTGATCATAGTGGTGGACAATTTTTGTTCTTGCTTGGGGGTTTGGTGAGAGCCCATGCCGCTCCATGACCAAGTATGGTAGGGTGGAGAACACATCTTGTTTTGTTGTCTTTCATTTTATATTTTATTTTTTCTATTTAGCTATGATGTTGGTCTTTCAGTTGGTGTTTGCAAGCACATTTTCCTTATCATTATTATATCACAGTTTCATATTTCCAAGTAGAAAACTGCTACATATGCATCCAATGTATAGTGTCGCTTACAAGAGATTATGTATTATTCCTTTTAGCCTCAGCATAAGTATTTTCTACAATAATAGGTTGTTTATTGATTATGATAAGCAACATTGGTTTTCCCATTTATCATAGTGGTGGACAATGTTTTCTCTTTCTTGAGGGTTTGGTGAGAGCCCATGCAGCTCCATGACCCAATATGGTGGGGTGGAGAGCATGTATCCTTTTGTTTTCTTTCATTTTTTTTTTTTTTTTGTTGTTTAGCTGCATTGTGAGTCTTTAAGTTGGTATTTGCAAACACATTTTTATCCTCATCATAATATATGTATATGTAAATGTATATGTATATGTATATGTACAATCACAAATGTGAGCTTTTTTTATGTAGGCTAGAAGGAAGGTACGTTTCACAACTATAGCTAGCAACAATGTTGCACTCTTCTTTAAACAGTGCAATGTACCTTCCATTCCTTACTATCTCCATTGAAACTACATTGCATATGATAGAGACATTTAAAAATACATTTTCATATATATGTGTTCCTATGTTGTTGTCGACAAGTCACTATTGGGAGAAGTATTTGTGTTCGTTTGGTTTATTCTTTGTTTTTATTTTCCCCACACATGATTTCATATTTCCAAGTAGAAAATGCCTACATATGCATCCAATGTATAGTGTTGATTGTGACAGCTTGTCTATTGTTCCTTTTAGCCTCAAAAAAGGATTTGTTACAATAATAGGTTCTATATTGATTATGATAAACAAGATTGGTTTTTCCATTGATCATAGTGGTGGAAAATGTTTGTTCTTGGGTATGTGCATGATCATCATGGAAAAAATAGGCCCTTAAGTGGCGATGAAAATTCAAAAAATCAGAGGTAGGAAACTTGACATAAAAATTTGAATAAGTTATCTATATTATTTCAAAAATATGAAAGAATAGAATCTGTAGAAAATTGAATGTAGTTTCTAAACTACTAAGTTTTTTATTTATTTTTAAATCTATTTGGTGAAATTTTGAAATTTCAATGCAATAGTACTTAAATTTCAAAGAAAAAATAACAAGTAGGTGTCTGTCTAACCACCCTAACCACAATAAAATTATAATATTTTAGATATAAGTAGAGAACTCATGTCCCAATGTGATGCATATTTTTTTGTAATTTTTTTCCAAGTAAATAAGTAATTATGAATTTTTTATTAAAAATTTTAAAAAATATAAAAACTTGTATGTCTGACCACCTTAACTTGGTCAAAAATTCATGAAATTCAATTTTTTTTTAATCCTATAGTATGCGAAGCATAGAATGTGATGCATGTTTCAGATTTAAAAAATGTGATAGCATTTGAAAGCTATAGATGTTTTTCAATCAGCCTATCAATCGGGACTTTAGTCATAATTCAAATAGAAAATGAATAATAATTAGTTATTAAATTTAAAGTAAACAATAATTTATATTGGTGGAAGGCTGAGAATGTCCTTTAAAAACCCTTTTTGTTTCATCAATTCTAAGTAAAAAAAAGTCATCAACCACATGGGCCATCATATCACTTACATATCGCCACTTTTTGGCTCATCATAATCCTACACATATGCTCTTGCTCAAGGGTTAGCGAGAGCCCATGCCACTCCATGACCCAATATGGTAGGGTGGAGAGCACATCTTGTTTTGTTATCTTTCATTTTATTTTATTTTTTTGTTGTGTAGTTGCATTGTCAGTCTTTGAGTTGGTGTTTGAAAGCACATTTTTTCTCATGATCATAATATCACTATTTCATATTTCCAAGCACCAAACTGCTACATATGCATCCAATGTATAGTGTCGCTTGTAAGAGCTTCTCTATTATTCCTTTTAGCCTCAGCATAAGGATATGCTATAATAATAGGTTGTATATTGATTGTGATAAGCAACATTTCTTTTCCCATTGATCATAGTGGTGGAGAATTTTTTTTCTTGCTCGGGGGTTTGGTGAGAGACCATGCGGTTCCATGACCCAATATGGTGGGGTGGAGAGAATGTATTGTTTTTTTTTCTTTCATTATATATTTTCTTTTTGTTGTTTAGCTTCATTGTGATTCTTTAAGTTGGTATTTGCAAGAATATTTTTATCTTCATCATAATATATGTATATGTATATGTATATGTATATATGCATGTGCAATAAAAAATGTGAGGTTTTTTTGATGGGGGCTAGAATGAAGGAAGGTACATTACACAACCATGCCTAGCAGCAACATTGCACTCTTCTTTAAACAGTGCAACATACCTTCCATTCCTTACAGTCTCCATCGAAAATACATTGAATACACATAGAGACATTTGCAAATACATTTGCATATATGTATGCTTTTGTTGTTATCAATAGGTAACTGTTGGGAAAACTATTTTTGTTTGTTTGGTTTTTTTATATTACAGATTTTCTCCCCCCTTGACCATGGTTTTATATTTTTCAAGCAAAAAATCCCTACATATGTATCCAATACATCATTTTGATTGTTACGTCTTGGCTATTATTCATTCTAGGGAAAAAAAATAACTATCAGAATGTAAGGTTCTATATTAGGTGTAATAAACAACATTGGTGTAATGCCCCGCCAAGTAACCTTAAATGAAGTTACAATTAACATCATAAGCGAACCAATTTTCTTTTATAAAGTGCATTTAACATACACATTCACTTACTAGTTAACAACAACCTCTAAGACTACAAGGTTAGGATTACTTAAACCCACACATACATAATACATATAACCATAGCCTTATGAACTTTATGAAATCACCATCATACATCATAAGAATATCACATAACATAAAAAGATAATCAACCGAGATACAATCTCATAAACATTATCTTAATCCAATAGATACATCACTCATTCCCAGAATGAGACACAAGTACAAAAGATTACAATTACAAAATTCCACCTCATAAACATAAGAGGGATAAAATAACTTATACAAGTTAAAATATTACAATGCAAGAAATTACAACACGAACCGCGAGCTGTCCGTCTGGATGTCTCGCCACCAAGTACTAAAGATAGATGGGGACCCAACGGTTTTGGTGCATGTTCCACCCAACCAATGTGGTACCCGAAGGCCCACCCCCCATGCTAGGAGATAGTAACAAAGTAACATGGACAAAGATCTACTACCTCTAACCAAAGGTAGACTCATACTGACTCATACTGTTATAACCAACCAAATGAATTAACAAGTACAACTCATTCACTATACAAGTACGAATCAAGTACAACTCAAGTACAATACAAGTACAACTCCAACATCACTGACATAGGTCACATTGCTTCCAGACATAAAGTAGATCAAGTATGTTCCAATAACCATACACATAAAATAATTAACAACAGTTATCATAAATAGAGTGTCATCGCAAGGTTTGTCATGAGATCTCCTCTGGGCATTCTTCATAGGCTCCTGCACAAGTAATCCTGGTGGCCTCAACCGAATCCCGACACTCATACTCACTCATGCGGAATCAACTACCTCTCACAAGAACTAGATAGTTGATCTTGCCATTCCAGGCCTTCTCACTCATCCCAAGTCTAAACAAGCCCTTGTGTCTATGAGTGAGGATTAAATTATCTTGATTAATGTGAAGTTAGTCCTAATCTTCTAAGTACATTATTTTAATTATCACTTGTTTAAATCACTCCTGAAGGTTATCCAGTTTACCTCTTTGGGCTCTGGCGCCTAACAGAAGCCACTCTTCTATTCGACAACACACATCCAAACAATCCACCAAGGGAACCACAAGTGCATACCAACTAGGCATCATAATCCACTCCAACACAAGGAGGATACAAATAATAGAACTCACTCCCTACATCTTGGAGGCAACAAACACATAGTCCACTCCTTTCATAGGAGGTACAAAAAATCCCACTCCAAACATCTTGGAGGTAATAACACATAGTCCACTCCTTTCACAGGAGGCAACAAGATGAAACCACATAACAAGGTCACTCCATACAAGGAAACACGGATCCCATAATCCACTCCTAAACCAAGGAAGTGCAAACATCCCCGTTCATGAAAATCGAGTAAAACTGAAAAGACGCCATGCACTACCCAAGGGAAAACAACTGGATGGCATAAAGATTCAACAACCCTTATCCTCTAAGTTCTTCTGGAAGACTTATAATTTAGGACTAACACTAAATCCCAAAACCAACAATGCAACTTGATGATATAGCAATGAAAGCATTCAAGTCATCAATCAAATCTAATATTTGGATTTCCTAAATCCATACTCATTCAATAGGTAGTGTAGAAAAGTCAAAGTCATGATAACTAGGCCATCTAAAATAATCATAACCCTTATTTCCCTTTTCATTATAGGAAATCTAAAACAATTAAACTTACTTCCCTTTACTGAATACAAAGAATTAAATCCTTTAAGATAATCATAAGGAAGATACTACTTTTGGATATACTAAATCCATATCTCTTTCATAATCCAATCACACTGATTCAATTAATCTAAATAGAAATTAATAAATAACATAATTGATTGCCTCATCAATAAAACAACTTCTTAATTTACTTTTAAATCGACACAAATCCATGCAAGTAAACTCTTTCCATTTTCTAACCAAATCTTACATCTCATTCAATTTTCTATTTAAAACATTCAATCACTTTAATATAATAACATATTGTTTCTCTATCCATTTTCCATATACACTAATCAATTTCAATAATACATTGCATGCATCTCATTAAAATAAAATACGATAATGAATTTTACACTGAATATATATATATATGCTCCATATTATATAGACACCATTAATATTCCATTCACAATGGCTAGATTACTCTATGGAACTAAATAAAACATAATAACTATTTGCCTTTTTCAATATATTTAGTTCCTAAATTTACTTCTAATGCAACCTAACACTATTGCAAACAATCTTTTCCAATTTTCTATCCGGGGTCTATGTCTCATCAACTATTCATTTAAAAGCATGCAATTCCATCAATGTATAAAAATATCTTTTGGCTTGTCTATTTGGCCACGCATTCATATTGTTTCTAATTAAATCTCATTACTTAAAACAAACATTTAAATATAAATATTTCTATAATTCTTCAATATATTTAAATATCTTTCTCTATACATTTTCTACACATACTAATTATTTCTTTTAGAACATTTATAATACCCAATTTGCAAACAACAGAATAAAATAAGATAAAATATTATTTATTCTCTCAAATGGATATATACCTTCACTATATATATACTAAATATAAATTAATATATTTAAATATATTTAATCATTAATATATCTTCTATCCTTTGCAGAATATCAAATTGATTAATTCAAAATAAAATATCCTTTATTATCAATATTTCAAAATATAAATATATTTTTCCAATTAAATCAAATTAATAATTGGACCTTTTACATATGGATTTAAATTCCACAATTCAATTTTAAATTATGCATTCTTTAAATCAAATATTTAACTCCTTCAATTAAACTTTAACATGCCATTTTAAAATAAACAATAATTTCTCCATATGTTTATAATTTTAATTCCACTAATCTAATATACAAATTTTATTTAAAATAATATAAATAAATATAATACTTTAGTATTATAAATTATAATATAAAATATTATTAAATAATATTTTAATATTATAATAACAATACATAAAATATTAATATTTATAAATATCAATTTATTATTATTTTATTTTCAGAACAGCCATGGGAAAATAATTTAACAGCAGTCTCATGTTTCAAGCATAACTCAAAACATACGATCTGGGTATTTCCCATTTTTGGACAGGAGTAAGAACATTTCAAAATACAAAAATCCTTTCAATTTCCTGAAAACCCAGTTTGTAAAATTGAAGTTATAGGCGACGCAATCAGACTATTTTACCATGAAAATATAACTATACTACAGATTTTAAAATCCGTTTTTTGATAATAAACAGAAAGTTTCATTTTCTAAAAACATTCTAAATGCATTGTTCAATCTCTATGTTTGATTTCAATAACAATAAAATCAATTTCTCCAAATAATTTAAATTCAACTAAGGTTTTCACAATTTTCACTCAAGAATTTTCACAAGCAAAGGCTGTAAATTTATTTAATTCTTTTCTTCTAATATCAAGTTTGTTTTCTAAAACAGATTTAACAAACAAATCTTTAATCACTACTATTTAAAAAAAAACAAGCAAGAACAATAAAACACAAAGAGGAAAACCTGGTACAAGAAGCTACAAAAAGAGATGAATTTCTGATGCAAGCCTCCTCCAAAGATTTCTTGAATTTTTTTCAATCCTCCAAAGAATCCAATCCAAAATCTAACAAATGCAAACAATATTTCATTCAATCAATTCTACAATCAAACTTTCTTCAAACCCTTGTGCCAATTTTCCAAAAAAAATTTCCTGCTGTAAAAATGTATTTTTTCTAAAAACTTTTCTACCCTAAAATTAAAACATGTATTCTTATAAATCAAAAATACCTAATTCAACCCTAATTCACATTACATGCAAATTAGATATTTCAATTTCAATTTTAATTTCAATTTCAATATTTACAACCCTAATTCACATTATATGCAAATTAGATATTTCAATTTCAATTTCACTTTTGGAAAACCCACTTTCAATTTAAAATGCAATTTCAAATAATAAATTAATTTCCAAAGTTGCAACCAATTTCCCAAATAAACATTTAATTACAATTTCTAATTTAATTCCCACACGTTGGAATTAAATTCCAAAATTAATTCTAATTATTTTATTTCCTTTCATTCTCTTGCATCACGTTTAATTAATTAATTTAATTATTTAATAACTAAATTCAACCCCTTGGATCAAATTTAATTAATTAAATAAACTAAATATAATTAATTAATTTAAGTATAAACTTTTATCCACATTGTATTATTTAAATTAAATAATCATCAACATGATTTAAATGCAATTATTCTAAGTATCTATTTCCAAATCAATAATCTTCAGAAATAAATAACATTAAAACAAGACAGACAATGACTCGACACACACAACTGACGACACACTAAGGCTAGGGTGTAAACTTGACACATGTTACCTAGCTACTATCTCCTTCAACTTAACTGTGGATCGACACGCTCAAACCTGTGAAACCGTGGAGTCGATGTCATGTACGCAATCCTGCAACAAAGTAAACAACATCATACGATATATCCAAATATAATACACACCGTGAAGAAAGAATTACGGATTCGCAGGGCGCTCGCAAGCGAGTGATGCGAACTCGTCCTCTTCACCAATACACTCATCGAAACTGACACTTCCATCATAATTCCAATAATCTCATAATAACATCTCATGCTAACTCTACAACATCATTAATCCATAATACATGTGAAACAATAATCAGATAACTACATCCCACAATAATGTTGTCGCTCAATAGTAGCGATCAAAACATCATAACAAAATGTATCCAATATCAAAGTAATTGCAACCAAACATAGCATAAAGCAACTTGAACAAAAATCAAAACGGAGGGGTGTTACAATTGGTTTCACCATTGATCATACTAGTGCACAATGTATGTTCTTGCTTGGGGGTTTGGTGAGAGTCGATGGGCCTCCGTGACCTAATATGATATGATGGAGAACAAGCATTCCTTTCTTTTGTTCCACTTTATATTACCTATCTATTGATTGGTTGCTTATTTTTTCTTTAAGTTGGAGTTTGCAAGAACTTTTCATCTTTGTTCTAATGTAGGTATATGCATTTTTTTCCACATGACATTGTTGAGTCTTTCTATCTACCTTTGGTTTTTTCATCCCATATTGAATTAGCTAAACCTATGTACTTATTTCAATTCCCTTTAAGCTAGTGTTTGCAAGAATTTCAATATTTTCCTCATATTATGATTATAGGGTTCTCAACCTTGTTCAAGTCTCAACTCTATACCAAGTGTGGACAGTAAAAAGGCAATGAAACCTCAAAGGAACCAACTTTATTATCCCAACAGTAAAGACTAGATTTGTGTAGGTTGTCAAGCCAAATAATTGCAAAAAAGATCCATTGTAGATTGCCCTACCTTGGGCATGCAAGTCCAAAAAAGTGCACCCCAATTGCAGCCAACTCCGCTAGTAGGGCCTATCATCTGTCATAGCATCGCAACCCCCATTGTTGTCCAACTTCCACATAGCCATCACAGTAATGAATCCCCCACAATAGGTGGTTGTACACCTCAGCAAAAGTCTTCCTGAGAATTCCTTGCCATCAACATCATCACTCGACTCACACTCAAGCAACATGTTTGGTGATTCTTTCCACACTACAATGCAATCATTTTGTCAGCGCATTGATACTTTGTCTGACTTGAAAATTTTTAGTGTTTGCAAGGAAAGTTATGTTGGCATGAAATTTTGAACATCTAGCATAGGCATCATTTGTCTGCATTGTGCTTCCGAAAAGGGTGTACATAGATTCAGTTTGGTGAACAAGATGGACCCAAGCCCACAATCTGTTGTCCCTGTAAAACTTAGTCGGGCTGAAGAGATGCTTATAGCTAGAGTTGCTCTATTTTTGCAAGTAACCCATGCTAGAGGAGGCCAATACAAATATAATGGTCATACTATAAGCTTCCCTCAAGACATCACGACGATTGCAACTTTCTTACCTCATCGTCTACATGATCTTGAAGTGGTTATTGTATGCATAATTGGTGTTCAGGGGACAAACTATGATTGCTACATTAAAAAATATAATGTCATGGCTGCATTAATATACAAAATTGAAAATGACCCACACTACATTGATGTTTTAAATTTATTGTCGGCTATAAGTACTAACATCTCTGATCTTCTACACATAGTGAAAGAACCAGTACATAACACATATTAATTAATGGCAACTCCAAAAGTGTTGTCAATGAGGAAGCTTAGCTTGAGGCCTCATCATCATTTATTCCATTGATGCCCAACCCTCCTCGGGAATTGTAGGAAATTAGAGATGCCTTTCAAATTAAAGACATTAGTGAAAATAATTTTCCTTGGCCTAAGATAAGTTTTAGCCCTATCAATGAATATAATACAGAAGGGTTATTAAGCATGGCTTTTCCAAACTTATTCCCCACTAGCACAACAATTCCACTACAATCAAGGACCATACAAATTCACATACATGAATATGCATTGCACTTGATGATATACTATGATAATAGATTTGGGAGGCATGTTAGATTTAGATATTGCCTTTATAATTTGATAATGAGACATCGGAGCCAACAATAAGCTTCAATTTTTATGAAAAAAAACTTGGAGGAAAGGATCCCAAAGTCTATTTTTTCTTTATGGAAATTGCTTCAAGATGCACCTGATAGCTAGATAGTGAACCAACTTGTTCACTTTAGTGCATCTTTGTGAGGAACACACTCGTATTGGGGTAAGTGTCATCAAGATCTTGTGGCAAAGATCCACCAACTTGGTACACCAACTCTCTTCTTCACTTTGAGTGTTGCAGACACAAAGTGGCCTGATTTGAACAATGTGATTGATCCTCATTCCTAGGCGCATTTTTCATACTCTCGAAGTTGCTTCATTGATAATGTGGTGCAAAACCCGCACATAACAACCTTGTACATGCACTTATGGTTGACCATTTTCTATGAAAAGGTTATTGAAAGGATTTTGCAGACAAAGGACTATTGGTATAGGTATGAGTGGCAGCATCATGGATCAACACATGTACATGGTTTCTTGTGGCTTCTGGGTTCCCCAAATATGGAAATGCTTGATTGGTCCAACCCACATCAGCTTCAATGGGAAAAAACCTTCTTCAATCGCTATGTTTCTGCATGGAATCCTCGAACCTCGGATCAACTACTTTCAAGGTTCCACCACTCATCTTTGGAGGACCCATGCTTGCTTAATACAACACAAATCTCTTGCATGGACCCAATGGTGGATTATGAATGACTCTTGAACACAGTGCAGAGGCATACAAAGTGTACTCAATACACTTGCCTTAGGAAAAAAGGTTACCAGCTACAATGTCGCTACAAAGCTCCATGGAATACACAACCATCATCAACATTGGTAATTGATAGTGAATTGAACAAATCTTATAAGCCAGAAAGAAATCATGAGCATGTCAATATCCACAATCCTAAGATGCTTGCAATTTGGTGAGAAAATATTGATTACCAACCTGTCTTGTCTAGACAAATTGTCCTAAACTACATTTCCAAATATGCATCAAATTCTGAAAACAAATCTATAAGCTATGCTGATATCTTGCAAAGGCTTGCCAATAAAAATTCCTCTACAGATAAAGCATTGCTTGCCTATCAAATATTCATGAAGAACTTAGTTGTAGATCGTGACATTGGTGCACAAGAAACATTCCATATGCTCCAAAAGTTGCCCCTTGTCATCTCAAGTCAACATTTCTTGTCTCTGAATATCAAAAGGCGAACATTCCATTGTTTGAAAAAATTTGATTGTGGTGACGAGCTTGCAAGTGGCTATATTCATTGTTACATGCAAAGACTTGTTGAAATGGAGACAATATCCCTTATCCAATCTACACAACTATATACATATCAGAAAAATCACAAAGATGCAACTGAGCATCCCCACCCATATCCTTCTATCATCATTGTTTACTCACTATTCAAGAGTGCCCCCCTAAGAAAAGTGATAGCTTTGAAACATTTTGTTGGTCAGAATTTCTATTATACAAGCCTTTCCAAAATGTCGAGGTAGACATATTTCTCACAAGAGAAAGCATAATATAGAATTTTAGGCTATTTCATGTTGTTGGCTATGACCCTTGGCATGTCAGTAAAATTTTTACCCCACCCACTGATGAAGAGGAAGTCCATAGTGAAATTGATAGTGCACAGTCTCTACCTCCCATAGATGAATACAAATGGGAATTGCTTTCTCGCCTTGGTGCTACAAACAATGTTTTCTTTAACCATCTACAATTATTGGGTAGATGAGACTTTGATCTACATCACAAGTGGGATGCATACCATGTTCCAGAAAGTTTGGATAGTATTGTTGAATAGTTTATTTCAATAAGTAAGTTGCATATAGCTACAGAAACCCTTTATTCATTTGCATCACCCACAATTTCTCATCAGCTATCTCCTAAAAAAAATATTTCTCTTAATATCATTGAACAACACCATCTTGGCCCATATTCATCGTTAGCATTGCATATGATCATTCAAGGAACTGTTGGTACAAGTAAATCATTCCTTATAAACAAGATTTGAATCACGCTAAGTACATCACCAAATCAAAGAATGAATCATTTGCTTGCTTTGGCACCAACAGGAGTAGTTTCTTACAATATTCATGCCTCCACAGTACATACAACTCTTCAGATACCAATTAGAGATATGAATCCATTAAAGGGACAAGCATTGACCATCCTTGAAGAGGAGTTCAAACATATTAAGTGCATCTTAATTGATGAAATGGGCTTCCTTGGGCCCAGGTTGTTGGTTAAGATAAATAGTTGATTGTGGCAAGCATTTCCTACTAAACATATGCATTCATTTGGCAGGGTCTTTGTTATACTCATGGGTGACCTGGCACAACTACCTCCTATTTTGGATAGGCTTGTCTATGCTTCCCAATCCATAACATTAGCTCTTTGGAACACTTGTCACTATCTTCTGCTAGCATGGACAATCCAATACACAAGAACAATTTTGTACATTAATTTTGAATATTAGAAATTTTCAAGCATCCCAGTATGACTGGAAAACCCTTATGAATCAATCACATGCAATTCTTTCTACGAAGGAAAACCAATAGTTTGATAAAGCTATCCACTTATTCCCAACAAATAGTTTGGTTGCCTTTCACAATAGAAAAATGCTTCAGCAATTAAATGTTCACACTGCAATTAGTGTTACTGAAATTTCTCAGCAAAATGCACTTGACTATGGTGATGATGAACAACTTCAAGAAAATCTCTTGCTTGTAATTGGCCAGCAAGTAATGTTGACAATAAATCTTAAGGTGGCAGATGGATTGGTTAATGGATCATTGGGTTTAGTGAATGTTATTGTGTATTCTAGAGGTGCTAAACCACCTCAATTGCCTGAGCATGGGATCAGGACAATCCAGATTTGTTCTCATTCCCCCAATCATAGGAGGTAGCCAAAGACAACACCCCTTGACAATGGCTTTGGTGATAACAATACATAAATCTCAAAGCTTGACATGTGAGAGAGCTACAATAGATATTGGAACTAAAGAAAGGCGAGGAATAACTTTCATAGCTCTCTCTCATGTTAAATCAATAATAGGAATATGCATAGATCCACCTTTCTCTTTTGATAGATAATCTAGGTTGCATTCCAATAAATACAATGCACTTTGAATCAAGGAAGAGAATCGCCTTTAGCAATTGTCTGCATCCCCATCATGATAAAATGTTTTTTTTTTAAGGTAATTATTCTTCTTTTCCTTTTCCTTTTCATTTATATTCATTTACAATCCTGACTATTCCTAATTTCCCCTCCTGCTTGTTTCCTCCATAATGCATTAAATAAAGGAAGACAAACACCTCCAACAATTGTATGCATTTTGATCATGATCTAATTATGTTGTTCCTTAAGCTAACTATACCACTTGTCCTTCTCCTTTTCACTTCAATACATTTATAATTCTCATTATTCCTAATTGTCCTTCCTCCTAGCCCCCCTACCATAATGCAACTAGAATCACTTCTACCAAGATAGGAAATGTTTTACTTCTACACTAATTACTAAGACAAGTTTTCATTGAATTCTTTACCTTCATTACCTATTACCTCCAACAACGAACATGGATTCATACCTATTTATAGCTTCGCCAAATGTTTTTATATTTGATTTTTCTCTCAAAACCTAACTCCCCTTTGATCAATTATGTCGCTTCTAGATTTTTCATGCTTCAACCATTTGTATGAAATTATGTTAGATTCTAACAAACATAGATTGCAAACATTTTCAGCTATATCTACAGATCTTGACAATTTTTATTAGCTTCCTTCTCTCAGGTTTTTCTTGTTGTTCAAGTTTCAACTACATTCCATTGATATAGAAGGTAAGGATATAGCTCTTTTATTCCATCTGTTCTTTCACAACTACATTTTAAATTCTTTGTCACAAATGTTGTAACTATATATTTTTCAAAATAGGCTAACATTGATTTCAACTAAACAAAATTGCCAGGTACTAGAAGAAAATTATATCCAAGTTATGATTTTACACATATTGTCTCTTTCTCTTTCTACAAGGTATGTTTGTATCTTGTTTATTTGACCTCTTCTATTGCAGATATATTAGATATTATTTTTTATGAACTCCAGAGCTATTCATATTTCTTGATTTAGATATTCTCTACAACTGACACATTTTCCTTGCACTCAACTTCAATTTTCCCTTATGTCTAACTATATTTGACACAAACAATTTTAGATTGAAAGCTTTATGAATTGTACATGGACATATCCATAATGTTAAATAGCTTTCCAATCATATGTTTTTCATAGTCTACAAGCTCAACAACATTTTATTTACATAGAAGGTAAGGCTATATGTCCTTTACTCCATCTTTTATTTCACAACTACATATCATATTGCTTATCATTAACAACACAACTATGCATATTTTTTAAAAATATAAAATATTGTTTGCAACTAAATAAAATTTCCAGGTTAATACTATTGATATGTCCACAATCCATAATGCTTAATATTTTTTGTTACTATATATTTGATTATGTTTTTGTTTGTCGATGGAAAAACTCACACACAATCAAATATCCAAAAACAACATAGATTTTAAGCAAAACAACTCATGTACCGAAGAATTACTTTCACCATTGATCATAGTGGTGGGCATTGTATGTTCTTGCTCAGGGGTTTGGTGACAGCTCGTGTGGCTGCATGACCCAATATGGTAGGATGGAGAGCATGCCTTCTTTTCTTCAGCTCATGCTACATCCCGTTGCACCCACAAGGTATGCCTACATCATATTTATAATGCCTTTTATTCTACATCCATTACATATAAGTTTTTATAAATTATAGAACTCTTTATTTTCGCTACATTACATATTGTCTATGAATGACACATATCCATTACACTAAACTTCACATTCCCTTTTGGTTTTTGCAGACCATATTTGAAAGAAAAAATTTCAGTTTCACAAAAGAGAGTAATGTCTTTGTGAATGATATTTTATCTTGGCTTATATTCATAGGTACTACATATCCTTACATAGCATTTGACCTTTTATGAGCTCAGCCTCACCATAGGTTCACTTTCTAGATTCTGTTATGGCCATTTCAAAGAAGTAATGTTCTCTAATTGGCATTTAACAATGATTAGAAATAAAATAAAATAATAAATTATAGTTTCAAATTGTTATGTCAATATTCAACACAATTTTTTCAATGCAACAGTCTCTTTATTCTTAAGGTTTTGCATGGCTTATGTAAATATACTTATTTGACATTTCAATTATACTGTAAGCTTTCACATAATTGGTATTGTCCATTCCTCTCATCAATGGTCATATGAATGTTTCATATAACACTTTGAATAAATTTTTTGGATGGCTTTCGTACTATCAATTTTTTCTCTTTTATAGGTTTTCCAATCTATCTTGTTGTTGAAACCAATATTCTTTGATTTATGTCTTCCATTTTATGGTTGTGGTTGCAATGCAGTAAAATAGTTAATCTTAGACAGTTTACCTTAACATATTATTGCATTTTCAATTCCATGTTGTTGAACACTCTATATGTTTGCAATGGTTTGTTACTATAATTTTATTGTTTTATCAATATTACTAATATTCTTTCATTTATTACTTATGCATATGGTTGTTTAGTTGTCATATGGTTGGATTACCACATATTATTATATCTGTACAATTATTCTTTGCTATTCCAATGTTAACATGTGTGTGTGGGCATGTATGTGTTTATATCGTCATTTCCAATAAGGTCCTATTCAATGTAGAATTTTCTATGTTTCTATTGAAATGTTTATTGTCTTATTTAAATCTTGCATTTTGTGGTTATGCTTGCACCGCCAAACATCCATTGTTGGTTGTTCTTCTCTATCTTTGGTTATATTGTTTCATGTTCTTTGTATGCAATTAAATAGTGCATGTAGTATACTATTATATAGTTCTTGTTTCTTTCTATGAGGCATTTTTGTTTCTCGTTATCCACTTTGGCCTATATTATTTTATTCTCCAATATGTGTTGTTTGAAAGGTTGTATTGTTTCAATCTTTTCTAACATGATGTCCACAAAATAATTTGTTGCTTCTCACAACCAATACTACTACATGATGTTTGAATGAGCTATAGCATATACACATATTTACAATTGCTCTCTCTCACATTCCAATCCTACCATTTGTGATTCCCTCCGCCTATCAATGCATCATTGCATGTCACTAAACACAACTACTAGTTTATTAAGAATCCAACTATTCGCCATAATTATTTAAGATTTCCCTCTCAACTCCCTTGACATCTTAATGTCATATGAGTTATTCTCCCACTAGTGAAGAGCCTTTAGTTTCTTAGTCTTGATTTAGCTATATCATAGTTATGTTGTTTTTTCTACAAAAGATTCTATTTTATTATTATCTTCACTTAATTTACAACTGACAACTTAATTATTGCATTAATGCAAAAAGTGATCCATCACCTTGTTTTAAAGAGTGAAGTGGTTGTTTCTTATTCAACATACCTATAATGACAAAAGAGTGAAGTGGTTGTTTCTTATTCAACATACCTATAATGACAAAAGAGTGAAGTGGTTGTTTCTTGGATTTCTAGTTACTCTTGGAGCCAAGGTAATTAGAGTTGTGATCAAGAAGATGCCATTGAAAAATAGGATGGACAATATAGAAATGAGCATTGGTGTAGGAAACTTAAAGAGCATTTTGGTGCATTTTGCATATAGATTTAACATCATTGAGATTAGTTTCATTATGTTGTTGGCAGCTCTCTTTGATGAAATATTTTATAGGCTATAAAATTATTCTTTTACTTTACTTTCATTTTGTAGTTAAGGTTGCTGGCATATGTCATATGTATGTTACAATTTGTGAACCTAATATAGCAGCATAAGATAAGTTTATGCTCATTGTATCTAGACAACATTTTTAAGTGTCATGGAAGGTATAAGAAAAACTTGATGAAATATTAATTTTTTTAAGAGTTAGGTTATTTTGTGTTTTAAAGGTGTTATTTCGACACTGGTGCAATACAAAAGAATAAAAAAAATATGAGATTTGTAGCTCAAGAACAAAAGGATGGAATTGAACATTTAAGTTAGTTGGCCTCAATCATTTTATCTTCTATTTTTTTAATTCATGGGGGATGGTTCTATACTATTTAATATTTTTCTCAAAAATAAACCTCATGTTTGTATTATGGATTATTGAGTAAAAGGTTTTAAAATAATTTCAAAAATTCATGTGGAATGTTAGGGCTCAACGGGCATGAATAAAGGGCTTAAGTTGATAAAATAATTATAGTATATTTTCCACTAATTGATTATTCTTTTACCTTACTAAGAAATTAAATAGATTTGTCAATCAGGAAAATTTTGAAAAGACTTTCATTAGGTTGTGTTTGAGTAGTTGAGATAGGGGTCATCTCAACAAAGATTTAGATTAATAACTTGTTGGGGTAGAGCTCTGAGTAGTTATACATATTTATAGTTTAGCATTTAGATTGCTTAGTGGGTGAAGCCATCTAGATTCTTTGGTGAATATGATTTAGGTAAAAATCCTCTTGGATATAGAGCCCCTACCTCATATTTGTAATATTTTTAAGAGTTCATGTTTTGTAACTTGCATTTTTTAGTTTTTAATTTTGTAATGAGGAATGAAGATAAATACGTTTTACTATAATATTTAAATGGTGTAGATGTTGCTTCATATATTTACTAGATTTAGAAAATCATCAAAAAGAGTCGCTTCTTCTAGTGTTACTATGGGATGAATTATGGGATGAATTACATTGGTACATAAAAGCCTCTTGGTTTGAGCTGCCACATGATTATTGTCACCTCACAAGCTATCACTCAAAGCTCGTAGTGGCCACAGTGAGTTTTAAAGACTATCCTAGATTGGTTACATGTAGTCACCTTAGTTGGTGATATATAGATCTCAAGTCAATCCAAGTTAGTAATTTCTCACTTGCAATGCTACATTGGTTTATATGTACTTGGAGTGGCATATCAATGTTATTGTCTTCTTGTTTGATTCCTTTAATCAAGTGCAAATATGGAGGATTTGCAATATTTTTAATCATAGATGTGTTGTATGGTTTCTTCAATTGAAATTCTATAAACCTCCCATCCATATAGGCTATGGGAATACCATGTGCATGTAACTTGTGAACCTATGCAATCTATACAAATTAGCACTCTGCAACTCTAGCACATATTTGTGCTATTAAATACATAAATATAGTTTTTCCTATAACTATTTTCATAACGAGGTCCATCATTATGAGTTGGTATGCATGCATGACAATTATGCTTAACCCCTCAAGTCATATCCTACACAACAATTGTAAACCACGTTACACTTCTCAAAACTAAAAAAATATCAAAGATAAATTCGTAATTTTTTTGAAGATTATTATGCTCTCAACCTTGCTTATTAAAATCATTTAAATACATAACTCTTAAAATTAGAATATATAACCATGCACCACTAAACAAAGGGTTCCTATTACAATCACAAAAAAAAAAAAAGAGTTCAAGAATGGAACTCTATCATTGTAGCCATACCCCCCATCTCATGACATAGGTGGCTTTGCAATCTATCCATCATGGTTGATGAATTAGTACAAAATGTTGGTTCTGGTTAGGATATCCAAGTGCTCATTAACACTGCCGAATTGTATGCATACTAAATAATCATGGTTTCAAATCAAGTTATGGATTAGATCAATTAATAGAGTCTGCAATATTTTATCATGATGCAAGTGTGGAACACATTCAAATGCCCTCTAATCCCATTCAATTATCCTCGAGATACCCACAGTGTTATCTGAACCCTGGGGATGCATATCGATGGAAAATTGGAAAAAAAAAACTGAAAACTATCAAATACAAATTGTAACATACATATATATATAATGCTCCTTATTGTTTGCACTAGATTTTAGTCAACTATTACATTCACATTGCATTTTTAACTGATATAATAACAAAGAAACTATTCACTAAAGATTTAATCTATGTGTAGCAAAGATTTTACGAAGACTTAAGATTGTGTCATGATATGTATTGATACATTGATTTATAATTTTATGCAGTATGATATACATCATATAATTTTTTGTTGTTCTTAGTTTAAAGACTTTGTTTTTGTTTTTAATTGAAATTTTAATAAGTTTGGAGCCCTCCCTTGTAAATTAATGCTTCACTCTGTGACTGCAAACCTTTACTCTCCTATCGATGTTTCCCTTGGACCTCCTATGGATCCAAGTGCTAGTAATCTAATCAAATTTTTTTGGCAAACTATTATGATAAACAAAAGTAGTTCAAAGTAACGTACCGAAGTAGGGGCTGTAAGAAGGCTGAGCACACCCACAAATAGGAATGTCGGGGCATGGATTTTCAACTGGACAGCCATGACTTCTTCTTTGCTCAAGAGAAATCGGAGAATGCAGGATGTTCAGGAAATGAGAAGGGGAGAACCTTCATAATAGAGGGATCAAGTTGGCGACCAGAATGGATGCACGTTATTGAAAATGACGTCTGCCTTATCCATTGGTGAAAGGGCAACAAAATGCATGGTCATTAATATGCCAGGTGTGCGTCTATACGCACTACAATGACTATGGGTATCTTTGAACTGGGAAGATAAGATAGCAACGTTCCGGACATTTAGTGCATTTAATGGGTGATGAATGCAGCAAGTCGAGACGGCTATAGTCGTACTGACAGTGATAACAAGAACGTGGAAACCAGAGACTTGTTGTACCTTTGCCAGCTCTCAAAAAACATTAATTTAGGTTTATTCTTTATCACACTGGCAGTCACTGCTTCTAAAATATGGAAACAAGTCGATCAAGCAGATTACCAATGTCACGCTATAATAATAATAATAAGTATGTTTACATTAAACAAATACTACAATTATGTTTCAATCTTCTTCCTTCAAAACCAGGAAGTGATAGTTTACTGTCAGTGAAGAAAACTACTACTAATTTAAAGGAGATAAACAAATAAAATAGGCCAAAGGCCATCAATTTCCATGCTTCAGAATTTGGACCACATATTTATACACTGTTCCAGTGGTTACAAAAACGATCTATATCACATCTTCCTGTCTTCTTATTCTTCATTATAATTAAGTGTCCGTAACACTTGTCTTTCTATAAGTGTCACTGGAAATTTACTGTAAATTATAATCAATATTTTGCAGCTGTAGGATGTCTCTCAATTGTGTGGAAGTCACTTTCCAACTTATTTAAATGTATCTGGGTGAAGATCTGTATGCATCATCCGTGAAATTCTACTCACACCCGTGATTATGAATATGATAAAATAGTACGACTTACGAAATTAAATGGAATTTTATAATATCAGCAATATCAAGTAATTATGAAATAAAATAGATTTTTAATAATGTTTAGAAGATCAAGTAATTTAGAAGATTTAATTTTAAAATATTTTCAATGTTTAATTTTTTTTTTAAATCATTTAAAATTGCATTTTTAATTTTCAAATTATCTTTATACTAAATATGAACAACACTTTAAACAAGATAAATAAAAATATATCTTAGAGAAAATTCAGTTTTTCAAAAAACAATATTACCATTCAATTATTGGATTTGCTGATTGAACACCATAACTTTTAGAAATCATTTGCAAGTAATTATCCTATCACAAAAAAGAGATCAAGTAAGACAAATTTACTCAACAACCTAAGAATTGTATTGATGCATAAACTTGAATGAAGGATTACAATGAATGATCAATCTTTTTGAAAGAAAGATAGAAACCTGAGATCTAAAGTCTAGATGGGGATTAAATTAGTTTGTGACATGTCTCACCATCCTATTCAATGAGACAACATATGTTATATTTAGCCTATCTAATAATAAAAAAGAAATTATTAATTCTAACTTAAGTAATTAAAATAAAAGGGGGCCTAATTAATTAATGATGATTAATGAATTATTTAGTTAATTAGCCTATTACTATAGCACCCCCCTTAAGATCAACTTAGGGAGATTTATTAAAAAAATGATGAAGAATGCAATAATGGATGCAAAATGGGTCTTGACTATAAGGCCTAATGAGATACCAATGAACAAGCAACTGAAATCTCTCATAACCAAAGAAAAGGAGAAAAGCTCATAAAAAAACTCCTCTCAAAAATAGAGAAAAATAAATGAAAGTATACATGTGACAAAGGAATGTAGAACTTAACATGTCCCCTAAGTGTTGCTTGAGTCACATAAAAACAAAAAAGATCCTCCCGATGGGAGAGAAATATGAGACAATGAATCCCCCCATAAGGAAGTAGTTCATTTGCCAAAAGTTGAAGTGCAAAGAACAATCTTGAAGATGATCCAAAATCAACAAACATTGTTCCTTCCCTTAGGAAGAAACACATACAATGGTAAATATAAAAGAAACTCTCTAAGGAGAAGAGGTCTCATGTTGGGTGCCATAGAAAAATGCTAAAAGGTCCACATGTATGAATCAAAAGAAGATAAATAAGATTAAGAAAATCCAAACAACTATAAAGAGACATGTAGAACAACCTACAAAGATAATGGTGAAGTGATGACAAGTAGGTTGTAGCTATCATCAAAGAGGAATTGAATATACTCATGTATGTTCCAAATATTTGTAATAAGAGACTTAACAAATAACTCTACAATGCAAGGAAAGTAGTCTTTACACAAAGATGAAACTAAAAGACTTCAAACATCTTGTTGAAGCGAGATGATCTTTGAAGATGTAGGATGTGTGGGGGGAGGAATATCAACACAAGACTCATGAACCAAGATGGATGATAGAAGTGCGTGTAGGTTCAAGAGATCAAGCTTCTCCTCAGATATTTGATACACTCTAGATGAATGAGAGTATAGACCAATCAATGATAGTGCAAGCTCATCTGGAGCGAAATGAGAGAAGGCATACAATCGAGAGACGTGATCAATTGTCCCAACTAAACAATATCTCTACTATGCAGGTCTTTGATAAGTACCAAATCAAGAGTGAACTCTAATAGCTTACCTACCTTGTAATGCCCCGCCACGCAACCCTAGAGGAAGTTTCAATTCACTATAAAAGCGTACTAATTTTTTTCTTAAAAAAAAGTGAATTAAACATACATGTTCAGCAATAATTAACAACATCCCCTACGGTTACGAAACTGAGATTACTTAAATCCCCATTAACATACATCATCTAAATTACATTGCAATTAATAACTCAAGTAACAACATTCAACAACATAAGAAAATACGAAATATGAATAGAGCATCCATTACATAAGTCTATCACATAAATCTATAACAAATTACAATCCTCATTCTCAGAATGAGTCAAAATACATAAGTGTGATAATTACAAGGTCCACCTCATAACACAAGAGGGGTAATTCCAAATTCATTACAAATGTAAAACAACAGAGTTGGAAAAGAATAACAAGATCCGCGAGTTGTCCAACTCGATGTCTCGCTTCCACGAACTGAAGAACAATGGGGACCCAACGGTTTTGGTGCATGTTCCACCCAACCTAGTGGTACCCGAAGGCCCACCCCCCATGCTAGGCGATAGTAAAAATGCAACATGGACACGAAATCTACCACCTCTAACCAAAGGCAGACTCATACTGACATAAACTGACTTAATCAAATACATGCACAATGGAAAACTAATACTGACATGGTTACATTGCTTTCAGACATACAATAATCAAGTGTGCTAAAGAAACCATACACACAACATAAAACTCAAGGTTATCCTAGACAGAGTGTCATCGCAAGGTTTGTCATGAGATCTCCTCTGGGCATTCTTCATAGGTTTTGGTAATCCTGGTGACCTCTACCGAATCCCGGCCCTCATACTCACTCAAGCAGAATCAACTACCTCTCGCAAGGACAAGATAGTTGACCTTGCCATTCCAGGCCTTCCCACTCACCCCAAGTCTAAACAAGCCCTTGTGCCTATGAGTGAGGTTAATTTATCTTGGTTAATGTGAATTACATCCTAGTCATCTAAGTACATTACTTTAGTTTTCAGTTGTTAAAATCACTTCTAAAGGTTACCCGGTTTACCTCTTTGGGCTCCGGCCTGTAAGAAAAGCAACTCTTCTAATGGATAACACACTACACCATCTAACTCCAAGGGTTACTCAAGTGTTACTGAACTGAACCAACGTACTCTCTCCTAACCTAGGAGGTAACAACATATAGATCCACCCCAACACTAGGAGGAAACCAAAACACTTGTAACACTACCCAAGGGAAAAAAAAACAATAACTTAACAAGGGAATTACCCACATCCACTGGAAGACTTAAAAATTTAAACTCAACCACTCGTTCCCCAACAATAATTAACAAGGAGAAAATCCATATAACAATGCACTAGCAATGAAAATTACTAAATTTGGATATCTTAAATCCATATTCCTATCTAATACTTCTCATGCGAAGTAGAATACAATCTTTCTAAACTTTCATTAAACATAATAATATCTTCATTGACATAATTACTTTTCACAATTTTATCTAATCGTGCACCATAGTTATTTCAAGTTAAATTATTGTCTACTTATTTTGCATACAATAATATATTTAAACAAGACATCAAAAAGATATATATATAATTAAATACATCTATTTTATTCATACATAAACTATCCTTAAAACATAAGATTAAGTAGACATTGCTGGTAAAATTTTGTATTTCTAAGAAGATTTATCAAGAGGTTAATTTAGTTGCACTAGAATAAAATCTATACTTATACATGCAATTTCCAATTAATAAATATACATATAGATATATATTTAATATTATATTCATATAATATTAATACATATATATATATATATATAATATTTATTTTAATCCACATAAAGAAATACTATATAAAAAAAATTAACTGAAACCAAAAATACAAATTAAAAATTCGCATAAAGATTAAACCCAAAAAATTGAAAATCAAAATAAATAAACATAAAAAAATTTAAAAATCAAATAACAAAATAATATAAAAACAAATTAAAAAATTAAAAAAAACATTAAAAAGCAGGGAACCGAACGGTACACTGTCCGACAGATGGTACCGCCGACCCTGCTGCCTGCACCGACTGTACATACAGTACAACGGCGGACAGAGTACATAGGGAGGCCGCAGTCCCCACGGGACAATGCATCCCCCCAAGTGGTGGGCGCATTGCCCAGTGGGTACTGCGTCCTCCATACCATGGAAAGTGGGGGGGTTTGAACCTCCCCACCACTTGCAAAAAACTTTTAAAACAAAAAAATTAACATACAAAAATTTTGTACGCATAGTACGACCTTCAGGAATTCATCGTACGATGTTTTTCCTTTAAAATCAAAATGTTATAACTTTAGTTCGAAATTTCATATATTTGTAAATATAAATTATGTGTATCATATTTGATAATATGATACATGTAATGTATATTTACATTTATATTTTTTTTTTCCAGAAACAATTTTATTGGTAAAATTGAAAGAAAAATTAAAAAAATACTAGTAATAAAAATTTGACAATAATGAATATCTTCTTACATTCAAGAGATTAAAATCTAAATTCCAAAAATAAATCATTCCTTCATGTTTCAAAAAATTTAGACAAAACAAAGGAAATAAACTATTCATGATCTTTTCAAAAGAATTTTTTTTTTTTTAAAGAGGGTTTGTGTTTTGAGGAACAAATCTGAATCCTAAATGTTGAAGTTCAACCTAGGGTTTTAAATAAATCACAAATTTGCAATTTCTATCATTTAGAAAAATAGATAAACTAAGAACAATCAATCATAGAATGAAAGGAAAACCCGGTATTTGAAGCCATAGGAAATAACAAGGATTCTTGATGCAGAGCCTCCCTTAAGGACCTCACAATTCTTCTTCAACAATGCAATGAATTTCAGCTAGCACTGATCCAAGAGCTCCACCTTCTTCAACAGAATTTATTTTCTTTCAATTCAATTCTACAAAAGAAATGCTTCAAACCCTTTCCTGATGCAAACTTTTCCAAAAATTTCATGCTTGTGAAAAAAAAGAAATAGAAGAATCCCCAAAACTTTTCTGCCCTAACCTTTTAAAACATCATTTCCTCGTAACTCCAAAAATAACTTAATGCAACCCTAATTCACATTCAATGTAAAAATTTAGATATTAATTTCATTTCCCATTTCAGAAAACCCTAATTTGCCTTTAAAATAAAATTTCAATTTCCTTTAAATTTCATTTTATTTTATTTAATTTAAAACAATCCAATATACTTAATTAATTATTTTAAATTATTAAATAACCAAACCCAATCCTTTGAGATTAAATTTAATTAATTAAATAATTTAAATTTAATTAATTTATTTTCAATTATTTAATAACTAAATCTAACCCTTTCAAGATTAAATTTAATTGATCAAATAATTTAAATTTAATTTCCATTTATAAATTTAAATATAACAAATAAGCATAACTTTAATACAATATAAAATAATCATCACTTTCAACCAATGCAATTTTCTAAAAACAAAACCATTTAGAAGTAAGCACTTTTCAAAACTTACATAACATTAAATAAGGTAAGACATGACTCCATAATCAGGACTGACGACACACTAAGGCTAGGGTGTAGACCTGACACATGTTACCTACCTACTATCTCTCATTCAACTTAACTGTTGGATCGACATGCTCAAACCTGTGAAACCAGGTGGAGTCGATGTCATGTACCTGCAACCTGAAACCAAGTAAACAACATAATATATCTAGCATATAATTCACACCGTGAAGAAGAAATCACGGATTTGTAGGGCGCTCGCAAGCGAGTGATGCGAATCCGTCCTCTTCACCAATACACTCATCAAAGACTGACATTGCCATCATAGTCAATACTCACATATATAATCTCATGATAAATTCTACGACATCATTAATCCATTAAAGCATATGAAATAAAATCAGATAATCACATCACACAATAATAGTTGTCATTCAAAAGTAGCGATCAAAACATCATAATAAAATGTGTCTAGTATCAAAGTAGCTACAACCCAAGCAAAGCATAAAGCAACATGAAACAAGAAGCAAAACGGAGGGGTATTACATACCTCATTGTGAGTAATCTAGTAGATGGAAAGGAGGTTGGAAGATAATGAAGGGACATGAAGTACATCATGAAATGTGTCATCATCAAAATTTGTATATCCTTTTCCAATAACACTCATATAAGTGTTATTCCCCATCAAAAGATTTGGTAATATCCAAGGCTCATATGAAGAGAAAATGCCCTGAGATGAAGCCATATGATGAGAGTATTGTGAATCAAGAAACCATCAGTTGAACTAAGGATTGGTGGATGCAAAGAGATCATGGCCTCTTATCATGTCAACTCCATGTGGCATGGTGGTTGACCTTGATTTAGAAGGATCTGAAGTGAAAGAAGAGGAGGAATATGAACACATAGATGAATGCAACTAAATATTATTCTTTTATAGAAGGTATTTCAGCTCATCAATCTACTTTGTATTACACCAATGCTCATCATTTCCTACCTTTTTATAATATGCACATTTTAGTCAATCCTTCTTATATGAGTCCCCCTTAGAAAAGGAAGAAGAATAAAAGGTGACATGCGAATGTGACTCCTTGGATTGTTCACGTGACTTGGAATCCTTGTGTTTTAATTTCTTTTCTTTTCCATTTGAAACCTTCTGATATTTGGTTTCATGTGATGCAATAAGATCATGTTAGTTGGAAGACTTTTCCTTGCCCGTTTGTACCAACTTAGCTTACTCTCAAGTGAGAGATGAAGAAAAATCATCAAGTGAAGAGAAAGTGAATCTAATACCAAGCGCATATTTAGTAGCATAAAAGGTAGACACAAAAACTAAATAACTTGAACCAAGCCTTGAAAGGATGGAAAGAATCAAATGAGATTCCCCTTTTTGAATACCACAATAATGCAACTACAATTTGAGAGATTTGAGTTTGGTGAAGAATTCCTATATGTTATCAAAATCTAAAGGATTCAAGCTAATAAGCTCATTATCCAACTAAAATCCTCTCAAGGTATCTTGCATCCCAAATAAGGACTCCAATTGAGTCCAAATCTAATTGGGTGTAGTGCAAGATTCAACAAGATAATATGAAATGGCATATACATTCTTAGTGTCCCAAAAGCCTCACCACACCTATTAAACCATTTCTCTTTGTCGTGTAGGAAAATGTATCCAAGGTCTAAATTTTCACACTTATTTCGGCCCTTGTGAGCTAAATGGACTTAATTGTGCCTTATTTAGGGTGTTGTAAAGTGTTCTTCTTACACTTTCACACTAATCTAAGGTTTTATTAATTAATTAAGCTCTTTTAAGCCTTAAATAATGTATCTTTCTTAGGATAACCCCAACATATATCAAGTGAACAATGAAAAATTAATGATTTTGGATTGTATGGCCTAGATTTAGTTATCTGGGACTCATATTCCACCTTGGTCATATGGTTTGCACCAAGGTTTCGAGGCCTAGATCTGGATTTCACATTAAACTAAACCTGTCTTGAAAAAAGTGTCCCAAGCTTAGCCTAATGGGACTTGAATATGCCCCAACTAGCGTATGAGTCCCACTTAGATTATACCTAATTTAAATTCAAATTCTTGGTGGGATTTTATTCTCCTAGATTTGATGTTATCTTGTAGTGTTGTAATTTCGATAAATTTGGCATAAACACGTATAAATATAAGGTTATTTCACTCATTTTCACCTAGCAAATTGATGAAGCATTCTTATAGAAAATTTATGATTACAAGAGTTTACAAGAGCATTCAAGAGTGATTATCAAGCATTTTGAAGCACTATTCAAGTATCAAGAGTAATGTTAAAGTCATCATGCATCACGTTTTTTTTTGAGCTAACATTTGTGATGTAGGATTTTATGATTCAAGCAAGCATTCAAATCAAAATCCATATCATTCAAGAAAGAGTCAAGATCTAGATTCATCCTAGCCATTTCATACATTTTTGTAGCATCTTTTTCAAGGGTTCAATGGTGAGTTACAACATTACATATTTTTTCATTAATCATTCCTCCTTTCTATTTCATTTCATTCCAAGGTTTGATTACCAAAATGGGGTTTGACCAAGGAAAACCCCTATCAATTAACAAAACAAAAAATTTCCATCTCTTTGATGTGTGATTGCATATCTAGTTGATTCAGGTTAAAGATCCATTGAAGAGAAAGATTGGAGAAAAGTTGTCAAGTTGTCAAAGTTGTCACCTTATTTCCAAGATCATGGAAAGTCACTTACAAAGCAGAATTCAATTATTCAGACTTGGAGATTTGGCAAGAAGAAAGCTACAGGAAGTCATAATAGGATATTAGAGTTTTAGAGCAACCCTCATACTAGGAATAAATCACCACTTGTGGTGTATGAGTCCCAGTATACCTAAATTCAAATATTTCCAGCAAATCTTGATTCGGTAGTTCCACATTCTAGCTTATGTCAAAAACCCTAATCTGGGACTAAATTGTCTAGCCAGGTGTATGAGTCCCAGTGTGCATTAAATTCAAAATTTTCTAGATTTTAGGTCTTCATCCAAGCTTCTTCATTTTCTAGGTGCACCTTTGTACTTTCTTAGTCTTTTATTCTACATTTTAATTTCATAATTATGGTCATATAGTTAGGTTTTGCATATCATTAGGTTTTTCATGTTACTTGTCTTTCCAAGAACTAGCTTGGTGGTGAACCCCTCTATAGTCTTTAATCACATCCTAGCACAACCTTTAGCAGATCTCTTTCCCTTATTTCATCCTTGGATTAAGATCTCTAGGGTTTCCTTGACTGAAATTAAGTGAAATAGGCCCTATTTCTTTGTTCCATCTCCCAAAATATTAGAGACCCCTATTTATGATGTTTCATTTTGGTGAACCTACCCTTTAGAACAATTCATTTTCTAATTTGGAGTGCATCATAGTCCTAAATATAGCTTGCATTAACTTTGCACTAGGTCTTGCATTTGTTAATTTGCATCTAGGGTTTCTAAAATTTTCATTAGTGAAAGTGCATATATGTTGCATTTTTACCTCTTGTATCATTGAAATTCACTTGAAATTTGCACTTGCACTTAGTCTAGACATCAATCAAACCAGAAAACATAACATTCAATCATTTTTTTTTTTAAATTTGTGGAAAAACCCTAATCTGGGACTCATACACCCCTTTGGATGATTTAGTCCCAGTACTTGTGGTTTTGCCTAATTTCTAGGTATTATGTGTTGACTATTTACCAACATTTGAATCCTTGAAAAAACTTGATTGGGACTCATACACCCCTCTAGGCGATTTTAGGACTAGTCTACATTTTTTAGCATTAAATTCTCTATTTCTATGTTTCACTTTATTGTTATTACATTTACATTTCAATTAGCAGAGTTTTTGTTTCATTCATTTCATTGCACCTAGGTTAATTTCATTTGAATTGGAACTAGAGCATAGTATTTATCTTGTTTTCATTTCATTCATCTTGCCTTCATAGATTACCCCTTACATGAGCTTTACAACTTGGTGTCCTATTGCTAATACTATAGTGAGGGGTGCTACCACAATAGTGGTTAACACTTTTTGGGAGATCCTAATTTTTGCTTAAATCACATATTTTTAGAAAATATAATGATTTAAGCCTTGAAAATTTTCATTTAAAGGATTCCAATAGAAGAGGGTTTGTTCAAACTACCTTAGACCAAGCCCCCTTGGATAGAACCTTGCTAGTTCTAAACCATACCTATAACGAAGTCCCATTTACACCTATCAAAATGCTAATAAAAAACAACTTTTGATTTACCTTTTAGGGGATCGAATGAGTTCATTTAAAATTTATTTTTTGTATGTAGTCCTTATCATAAGCTTCCAAAAAATATAATTTTAATTAAATTAAATTTGATTATTATATTTATTTTTTATTTCTTGTGAATGTAGGTTTTTCACCGAAAATCAAGCTCTCTATTCTTCACATGTGGAAAAATAGTAGATTATCATTTTGAAAAATATGTTCAGGTCGGGTATTAATGTCATTGATCCATTAAAAAAAAATGAATTTCGATGCATACAATTTTTTTTATGTTGTATACAATCTGCCTATGTCTAAATTGTAATTGGTTTGACTTTGAAACATTATTAAGGAAAAAATATTTAATAAAACACTATGAAACCAAATGAGCTGATTAGATATCATAGTGATAAATATAAATTCAAAAATAATAGAATTTTATCCTTCATACAAAAAAAAATATTTTGTATACGGTGAGCATCACTCCTTAGAAAGGTTGTTTACTGATAAAAACTAGTTTTTGAAGGAGATAAAAAAAAGTGCAATCTGATTCCTAAAATTTTTAAAATATATATTTAGAATCTATAGGCAAAACTTCACAAATCACTAGTTTGCATCATCTTTGAATTCCTCATGATTTAGCCACTATAGGAGCCCGAAAGTGAATATTTAGTTATAAAAAAATAGTTCAATGTCCAGTTTGCCCAAAATTTGTAAACCAATATTGTGGGATCACCCTAAGATGAAGTTCAAGACTCATGTCATCTTGTGATAACACAATCACTGTGGATATTGGATTATCTAGCTCTTTCACTATTAGTGTTAACACTAGTTCACTAGGTATGGATCATACCCTTAATAATTTTTAGCCTTCAAGTAGTGTGAAAAGTGTTGAAACACTGGTTGCTAGTATTCCACAAGGAAACACAATCCAAATCCATGAAGACTTAGGAAACCTACAAAATCAAATAAGTACTAGAAACATTTTAACCACCGCTAGCCCTACCACATATAACATACATCACATGATTGAAAGTGAAGACGGAGTTGACCTTATGTGTAACATAGTTCAAATCATTGCAAAACATCTTACCTTAACCACTAGTTATTCTTTACCTTCAAACAATGTCCAAATCCAAGGAGGAATTCAAATTCCTCCTCCCAAAACCATTGCCTCTATTCCTACCTATACCAACCCTCGTGTTACAACAACCATGCAACCTACTAGTAATGGAATTCCTTCCTTGGGTATTTCCACTAGCATTCCTAGTACCATCGTGGTATCACACATCATATCTCCTACCACTTTACCTCCCATAAGTATACCACTCACTGCTCCCTCAAACACATATATACATCCACCCTATTCACCTCCATCTCAAAATCCAACCAATGACACCATCACAAATCCATTTTTGCAAACCGTTTCATCCCTTCAAAAGCAAGTTTCAACTATAAACCAAAATCAAAATGGCCAACCTACATACTATGTCAAAAGCAATCCCTTATCCTTGAAGATATTGAAAATTTTGATACCACAAGGTCTGGAGATTCCTAGATTTGAGAAATATGGGGGGAAAGGAGATCCTCTTAACCATGTTTTGTTTATATCTCATTGTGTAGTTATTTCTTCCTTGAGGATAAGCTCTTGGCTAAGATTTTCTATATATCCTTGAAAGCTACTGCCTTAGAATGGTTTTCCTCATTAGCAAATAACACATTTTTTCATTTAATGAACTTGTTAAGGAATTTATAAACCATTTCCAAGAGCATATGACTACTAAGATGAACTTAGCTAATTTGATGAGATGTAAGCAAAAAGATGATGAAAAATTTACTGACTTAATTTCACACTACCAATCACTTTATTCCCAAATTGACATAAAGATTCCTGATCCTCACCTTCAATGGACTTTTTTTGAGATCTTGCAAACTAAGATACATGATAATATTACCATTATGAAATTTCCTTCCTTCATACACTTGTGCACTACCCTTCATGATTATCAAAACTCAGTTAGTAGTCGTGACACAAAACCCACCTCTAGCCAACCTAAAAAATTCAAATCGACAAACCAAAACAATTATCAACCTTTTAAGAAAATAAATAAATGCTTCCTTCAACTTAACCCCCCTCAACCAACTCAACATGTAGCTACCCAAGTGTTTGCTATAAGGAAGACAACTTCTTTCTCATTTGAGGATTCGGCTAGGCAATTCACTCCCTTACCTCAGACCCTCCATGACACATGGTCACAACTTTTAGAACAGAAAATGATCACCTTGCCTCCCGTTAAAACTCTTGATCCTTGAAATGGTGAATTTTGTGGGTTTTTTCCACTAGGTTTAGATGTTTTTTGTAGCTTTGAGTCTACTTTGTTGTTCCTGATTCAGATCTGGGTCCGAAACTACAAAATTCAACCTATAGGTCTTCTCCAAGCTTCTCCAAGGTTTGTTCACAATCTTGACAACTTTGACTTACTTTAAAAATTTGATGACAACTTTTCCAATCTTTCTCCTTGATAAATTTGTAACATAGATCTGCAATTCACATACAAAGAGAGGGGAAAATGGTTGTGGGGTTAGAGAATAGGGTTTTGCCTTGGTCAAACCCCTTATTGGTAATTAAACCTTGAAATGACAAGCAAATGTAAAGGAGAATGATGAATGAAAAAAAGGTAATGTTGCAACTCACCAAACCCTTGCAATAAAGTGCTACAGTTATACTTGAAATGGTTGCAATAGATGTGGTTCTTGATTCTTTCTTGAATGAGATAGATCTTGAATGCAAATCTTGCTTGGATCATGAACTCTACACCATAATTGTAAGCACAATAACAAACATGAAGAATGTGATCTTTGACATGATGATTGATGCTTAAAGAATGCTCTTGAAAGCTTGATAATCTACCCTTGAAAGCCTTGAATGCTCTTGCTCAAATGCTCTTGTGAACTCAATGAATTATTGAATTCCTTAGGATGCTAGGATGAAAATGAGTGAAAGAACCTTGTATTTATACTCAATTATGCAAGAATTCCCAAAATTGCAACACTACAAGCTAATATTGGATCTTGGAGAATAAAATTTTGCCAAAGATTTAAATAAAATTTGATTTTGAGTTAAAGGGGAGTCATTCGCCACCTTGGGAAAATGGGTTCCACCTAAGGGGACTCATTCACCCAGAATAACAAATCAGTCTCACCTTAGTAATTTGAGGTGGTTTTTAGGGGATTTGATGTTTTAAATGCCATTTGTCGATATTATCCTAAAAAATACACATAAATAAGGCTTGTGGATGCAAAAAGGGTCCAATTAAAGAATAAGAGAGCCCAATTATTAATGACAAGCCTAGAGGAATGTGAAAGTGTGTTACAACATTTTACAACACACTAAATAAGGCACTATTAACATAAATTATCATTTAAATAATGTTAATTATGCTTAGAAATCCTAGAAAAGTGTGAAATTATGTTACAACACTTTACAACTTTACAACACCTTTATAGGGAATCATTAAAATACATTAGTTCACAAGGGCCCAATACCTAATGTGAATGTGTTATCCATATTGCAACACTAAATCAAGGCCAAACTAGGCCAAAATTCACAAGAAGAAGCTAAACAAGCACGAAAAAGGCTAAGGACCCTTTTTTCGACGTTACAATCCTAAAAAGCCTTTACCTCTGAATTTTAGATCCAATTCCTATTTTCATTATCACAACCAAAATAGATATGACACAGAACATTGTAAGCATCTCAAACATCTTGTGCAAGACCTCATTGATTCTGGATGACTTTCAATTGGAGGTGTTAATGATCAAAGAAATAAGTATGTTGCCCCTCCTAACCAAAATCTACAAATCTTTACCAATCCTATGTTGAATCATAACATTTCATTTGTCAAAGCTAGTGAAACTATGAAGAATGATGTGATGAATGTTAACATGGATGGTGACAACATGGACACTATGGAACAAGGTTCTATGGATACTATTGAACAAGATCCGATTAAAAAAGTTTGGTTGCATTGATTGAAACTCAACCTTGTAAGGGAAAAACTAAAAAGCCTCTTAACATTGCTTTCTCACCTAAAGATATTATTAGAAATGCACCTAACGGTCCTCTTTACATAGCTGTTCGAATCAATGACAAGCCCACTAAAGGGATATTAATTTATCCTACCTATGGAGAGAATGTGATCACTGAAGAATTCTTACTCATGTATTTACTCTATTAAGAAACATTTGATAAATCGAAAGCATGGATAAAGACACGTAATAGTTTCACTTGCCCTATGATGGGAACAATCACCCTTCCTTTACAAATAGGACCAAAAAAATTAGATGTCTCATCCTCCATCATCTCGACATCAGATCAATTTTCTATGAAGCTTGGTTATCCATGGTTACACTCCATGGAAGCTATCCTGGCAGTCATGCATAAATTTTTTAAGTTTGCCTTTAACAATGAAATATTTATTGTGCATCATAGTGGCTTTAATCCTTTGTCTTTCTAAGGGAACCTTTCATTATATTTCTTGTGGTTCGAGCCTATGGAACCTATTAAACCTCGAAAAGACTTATTTTTCAAATCCCATGAAAAGTTAAAAGTGAAATACATAGTGAAACTATCCCTCACAAACATGCCTCAACCTATGATTGATCCTACCATCCTTAAAAAAACCATGATCAAACCTAAATACATTCCAAACAACCAAGACCAACCTAAGATAGATCCTTTTCCTATTTATTATAAAAGACCAAGAGATAACAACAATCCCATCATAGCACCTAAAATAAGTTTAAAAAGCTAAAGAGAAAGTTGTTGAGAAACCTCCCATGGTTCCTTCCATTCCTCCCCTTAGGGAAGAAAATAAACCTATTGTTAATAGACCCACTCCTACACAAATTCAACTTGAAAACAGAACTAAAAGAAACAAAAATTCTAAATAGCATAGGCATAGATGTTGTAGTCTCTCTCGAAGGTTAAATAAAGAGAACAACAAGGAAAATAAAAATCCCAACTTGAATGAAGCAATACACAATGAGCTCCCTCTTTACCACACCAACAAGATCCTATACCACAATAGGTATAGGATGATTACGATGATGACATTATCATTCTACATACCATTGTGATTAACTTGAATGATTATGATGAGGTTGCTAAAATTTATGAAGAAGTGCATAACAAATTGAATACATTATTTTCTTATTTTGTGACCTTAAATGACAATTCTCCTATGAAGAGTGTTGAACTTGGAGATGACCCTAGTTCGGAAATTGCTATTGTTCCTTTGGATAGTTTTCCACCTTCTATAAATGATGAAAATAATTGGGATGTGCATGATCTACTCATAGGTTGACACACATAGGCCTAACTAGTACTTTGTACTCATTTCATATTCATGTTTTGTGTGTGATTACATGTACGTAATGTGATCCCTTGAATTGTTCTATTTGATTTCTCTCTCTCTTTGTCGCATTCCTCTATTTGTATCGACATTCTTCTCTATGTCATAAAAGCTTTTCCTTTATCTTTTCTTTTTTCAAGTGTGTTTTCATTTTGGGGATGACACAAGGCATCAAGACATTCATGTCTCTGCCATGTTGAACCAAAAGGTTTTTCTTTGTTTTCTCTCTCTTTCTGTCATTCTTCTTGTTCTATGAGTATTTGGGGAATGATGAAAATTCTAAGCTCTCCAAAAACATTATAGTAAGAACATACTGACCCCAAATCCATGGATCCCTCACATGTTTGCAATTTCATTTTGGGGGCAACCCCTTCCTTTTTCATGACATAGATTTATTTGGAAACATATGACTTGGCATAGGGATTTCAAAATAAGATCTCATGTCTTCTTTATTTGCTAGCATTGATCATTTTCTACTTTAAAGTAATTGCTCATAGTATGGTGTTAGCAATTTCTTTAAAGTGGGGGCATACATTGGCATTATTCTTTTGTAATTCATGTTTCATTGTGTATTCTTCTTCATGTGATGTGTCTTTCGCTTTGTGGTGACATTTTGTGTGATTTCCCTCAAGAGCCTGATCTCTCCTAGCATATTATATTCCTCTTAGTGGCTTGATGTGACACACTATATTTTTGAATCTTCTATTCTTCAATTGGTCCTCTCTTGGAGACATTAGGCACAATCTTCCCCTAAGTTAAGACATTATATGAACTAAGAAAAATTCCTTTGAATGTACCTTACACTATTTTTCATTTACAACATTTTCTATATGGCCACCTTGCGTAACACACTTTTCTTCCCTTTGGTGGCATCTTTTTTATTCATGATTTTCAAGCATACGAAGCTTTTATTGCCTCATGAAGCTTGAAGTTCACCATTGTGTGGCACCTTATAAAATTTATCAGAAGATATAGCTTTGGTATGGTTGGACATATTGGATCTGAACTTAGGTGTGACTTTCCCATAGCCACTTGCTTGTCTATGTAAGCACATACGAGCCACATGCATATGTGTCTTGCTGGGGGCTCACCTAGTGGACGGTTTGGGATTCCACTAACCTCTGTGAGCATGCATTTGGTTTGGATAGTGGAAATTGTGTTACACTTGTAAACCTTCTTGGATAAAAAACTTAGATCCGATCCACAACATGTGGGACAAATCATAGAAGCTCGATCCACCCCCTTTTGTTTGTGTTATTGTTTCTTCTTTGTGTCTTTGGTAGTGTATGCTTATGCATTGTTATTACACCTTACATCATTTTTATGTGTGTTATTTTGTGCCTATGTTGGTTTTCCATAAGATCTTAATCCTGGGGACTTGATCATCCCTCTTGATCATTATCGTTCTATCTCACTAGCGTCGATACATTACGACCCCTCTTGATGCAAGTTTTTTCTACTTTAGTGTGAGTTTGAAGCAAGTTCCTCCTCACACTAAAGTGGGAGCTAAATGTAGTGTAGGAAAACATATCCCTATACATTTTCACACTTTTTTGGGCCCTTGTGAGCTAAATTGAATTAATTGTGCCTTGTTTAGGGTGTTGTAAAGTGTTTTTCTTACACTTTCACACTAATCTAGAGTTTTATTAATTAATTTGGCTTCTTTATGCATTATTTGGATTTATTTTGCATCCACAAGCCTTAATTAATGCATCCTTCCAAGGATAATCTTGAAATATATCAAGTGACCAATCAAAAATTAATGATTTTGGTTGTATGGCCTAGATTTAGTGATCTGGGACTCATACGCGACCTTGGGCATATGGGTTCGACCTAGGTTTCAGGGCCTAGATCTAGATTTCACTTTAAACATAACCTTTCTTGAAAAATGTGTCCCAAGATTAGCTTAATAGGACTCATACACCCCAAATAGCATATGAGTCCTGCTTAGCTTAGACCTAATTTAAATTCAAATTCTTGGCAGGATTTTATTCTCCTAGATCTAATGTCAGCTTGTAGTGTTGTAATTTTGGGAAATTTGGCATAAACAAGTATAACTACAAGGTTATTTCACTCATTTCCACCTAGAAAATTTATGAAGCATTATTATATCAAATTTATGATTACAAGAGTTTACAAGAGCGTTCAAGAGTGATTATCAAGCATTTTGAAGCAATATTTATGTATCAAGTGTCATGTCAAACTCATCATGCATCATGATTGTTTTTGAGATAAGATTTTTGATGTAGGGTTTTATGATTCAAGTATTCAAATCACGATCCATATCATTCAAGCAAGAGTCAAGATCCACATTCATGCTAGCCATTTGATATAGGTTTGCAACATATTTTTCAAGGGTTTGGTGAGATGCAACATTACATATTTTTCATTCACCATTCCTCCTTTCTATTTCATTTCATTTTAAGGTTTGATTATCAAAATGGGGTTTGACCAAGGCAAACCCCTATCCACTAACAAAACAAAATTTTCCCCTCTCTTTGATGTGTGATTGTAGATCTAGGTGGTTTAGGTTGAAGATCCATTGAAGAGAAATATTGGAGAAAAGTTTTCAAGTTGTCAAAGTTGTCACCTTATTTGCAAGATCACAAAAAGTCACAGAGCAAAATTTAGTGATTCGGATCTAGAGATTTGGCAAGAATTCATTAGAAGATATCAAAGTTTTGGAGAAACCCTGATACTAGGACTAAATCACCACTTTTGGTGTATGAGTCCTAGTATACCTAAATTCAAACGTTTCCAGCAAATCTTGATTTAGCAGTTCCACATTCTAGTTTCTATCAAAAACCCTAATCTAGGACTAAATCTCCCAACCTAGCATATGAGTCCTAGTGTGCATTAAAGTCAACATTTTCTAGATTTTAGGTCTACATTGAAGCTTCTTCAATTTCTAGGTGCACCTCTATAATTTCTGAGTATTTTATTCTGCATTTTAGTTTCATAATTCAGGTCATATAGTTATGTTTTTCATGTTACTTGTCTTTCCAAGCCCTAGCTTAGTGGTGAACCCCTCTTTAGTCTTTAATCACACCCTAAGAAAACATTTATCAAATCTCTTCCTCTTATTTCATCCTTGGATTGAGATCTCTAGGGTTTCCTTAAGTGAAACTAAGTGAAATAGGCTCTTATCCTTTGTTCCATCTCCCAAAGGATTAGAGCCCCCTATTTCTAGTGTTTCACTCTTCTCACTCAGCAGCTCATTTAGGTTTCAGTTTTTTACCCATGGTCACTCTATACAACCCTTGTTTCTTCACATGAATATATCCATTTTTTTTATACCCACGGTAACTATATACAACCCTTGTTTCTTCATATGAATATCCATTTGTTTTTTCAATCATAATAGTTGAATGGAATAAGTGGAGCTATGTGTGTTGTATCCATGACTATTTGATAAAAAAATAATATAAATGAGCTGATACAGTAGTATAGACATTCAAAATGCAATAAAATTCTCCTTTGATCCCAAAACATTGACTTGATTTGCAAGTTTTCTAAGAAAAGAACTAAAAAAGGAAAACTTAATATTTGATGAAAATAATAGGTACAAGTAGTAAATTTTATGGAAAAATAGGCCTAAGAACTAATTAGAGGATTGAATCAACTTTTCGATGTTGCTTGAATCATGAAAATTTAATAACCTAGTCAAAATTTATGATCTTTTGTGTAAAAACATCTTGATATGAATTTATAGGCATATAGAATTAATTAAGAGGAAAATCTGGAAAAATCACCCATATCATTAGACCAATCTTGATACCACTTTTCCAATGACATGCTTTTTAAAATGTAAAGTCAATACACCCAAGCTATGCTTGATTTCATAAAAAATGTCTAATTTTCCTTCAAATGCAAACAAGGGCCTAAAAAATAGCCTCATGTCTATGGCAGATCAAGAGGCCAACAACTGGGTGCTAGGCAGGGAGCCCTAGGTTTAAAGAATATTCTTGATGCAATATTATTGGAAAATATGCTTGAGGTGATGTCATCTTTAGTGTAGGTACAATACCTACCAAATAAATAAATAAATCTTTGGATTTAAAAAATACCATCACTGCAAAAAAGTTTGTTGCCGCTAGATTTTTTGTGTTTACTTATGCCTATTGGTAAATTGATTTGTCACTTCAGATGTTTTGACTCGCCCATTGGAAATCCAATAATTGGAGAGATTTGTTATGAAATGGAAATCGTCCTCTATGTTTGAGAGGGTAAACTCTCATGTATGATCTTATTTTGTATTTTTGAATGTACTCTCAACCAAAAAGCACTTAAAGGAATGAAAAAGATTTAATGTAAATGAAATGGAAAAGAAACCCCAAACAATAAATATACAAGTATTATTATGGTTTCGTCGAACATGCCTAAAATGTAAAAAATGCATTATAAAGCTTAGAGACCACACATATGAGCTTCATAATGATTATGGATTTTAAATGATAACACATCCAAATCAAGATACCAAGAATTGAATATGTTTCAAGATGTAACTCAACGAGGATTGAATATTCATTTTCATAAACATGATCTGGGATAAAAAATAGTCATCATCAACTTAATGTATGAAAATATTAACAATTACACATAGAAACACCTTGAATGCACCTTCAAAAATTATTTCCATTACTTTCTAGAATTATACAATTCTAAAACCCCTTATGCAATTTGTGAGAATACCAAAACACCCTTTATAGTAACGTAAGCTTTGTATATAAAATACTAACTTAGAATGGAGTGAGTGGAGCATTGGATGGGAAAGGGAGTGGGGGAGATGGTTTGAAAACTACTAAGAATGGTGATAGTGAGTTTGAATATGACAAAGATGGGAGTTGGCTAGTGGTGGATCTGTTTGAAGATCTGGCTTTGGGTGCAGTTGGGAATTATTTTCTTCCTCCTATGCTAGTGGATTTGTTTGGTTTTTTCCTCCTGATTAATGTGTGTGGTGCTTCATGCGGGATACTAGAGGTTGTTCATGATCCTTTTAAGTCTTTTTTACTAGCTATAGCTTCAAGGTTTGGGCTATTGCAATTTTTTGAATCCTCTACACTTTCCTTTAGAAGTTTGAGATTGCATGTCAGTTCTCTTATGAGCTTGGGGATAAGATACATCTTGGTGAGGTCCTCTTCTCTTGTAATGTTGGCTTGTGTGGTCCCTATGAAATGTATCCTTTTTTATTTGTATTGCCCTAGTCTATGGGTGGTAGTAGAACCTCCATATTTTTTGATATTTCTTTGGGTGTTTTTGTGATCAAGTATTCTATTCCATGATCTTTTTGTGCTTGGTATGTTGTTTCTAGAAATTTATCTTCTTTTGTCTCTTTGTGGGGTGCTTGTGGTTGCATCTTGCTTTTGCACCTTCCATCTTCTCTATGGTTTATTTTTTTTAATCCACATAGGTACAATCTCCTTGGTGTTGGGCAGTCTGGGTGTTGGTGGATGTGGGGTTTTTTGGGTTGTGGTTGCTGGTGATCTCCTTAGGGACTCTGTTGGTTCATTGTTCTTTGCCTCTACTTATGGTTTACTTATTTACCTATTGTAGCAAAGGATTTCTCTTTCTGAGTTTTTTTGGGGTGCCTCTCCCATGGAGCAATGTCCTTGAAATTGTTTTATCTCTTGAGTTATATGTGCTAGGTTTGAAAGTTTTGTGTTGTTTTTTATGACATGATTCAATGGTAGCTAGAAATGTTATAGTTTTGGGTCTCATATTTTTTGATTCTATCTCTTGGGTGCTTCAAGAAACATGGTATTATGTTGTTAATTTGTAGAAGCTTGATCCTAGTTCCTACCTTTTTTTGTAGAGGTCTTCTTGTAGAAGTGGTTTTTGATGGTTATCGAGATGGATTTTTATCTAATAACCTAAATGTTCCTATGGCTAAAGGGTAAGGTTGTTACCCTTTCTTGTTTATATTTACTCTCTCCTAGATGCTCATAATTATGATATTTTTTGATGGAGAAGTTTTTCATTATTGTTTGGCTAGGTTGCTCAATAAGTATATCTTAAACACCCAAAAGTTTATTCTTTTTATGTGGATGGCTAGGATATTCTTTGAGATTCTCTTTTTGGCTCTAGTGCTCGAGTTTCAAAATAATGTTATGTTATTCCTCATTGTTGGAGGCTTGGATCTCTTCCTATTTCTACATTCTATATCTTCTATTGAGGTGAAGACCACTCCATTTGAGGTGGATATGGGTTACGTGGATTTTTTGAGTTGTTTACTTTTTTGTTGGTCTTTTTTCATAGAATTCCTATTGATGTGGTGCTCACTCCTAGTTGAGGTGGAGTTTGAGTTTTCTAGGGAAAGGTGGATTTGGTGGTAAGGATTTTCATGTCATCTTCTCCTAGAGAGGGGATCCAAGACCTATCACAGTGGAGGTTAGGATGGCATACTGGGTTTGGAGGTCTTGTAAGGGATTTTTTTCTTCCTAGTGGTTTTAATGATGGATAACTCTCCTATTGAGTTAGGGAGTTTGAATGAGCTTGTGAAGCTAATAGGGAGCTCTTGTTTCCCTCTATGTAGGTTTTTTGTTCTTTTAGGCTCAATTTTTAGCTTAAATGTTTTTTTGTTGCTTGGATGATCTAGGCTAAGTTCATGTGAAGTGAGGGTTTAAGGTTCCATTTAAAACTTTTTTTATGCAACTTGTGTAACCAATTTCATATTTCAATGGATGATGTTGTTAGGTTGTTGTTTGTCTGAGTTTTAACTGATGGGTATGTGCAGGATCATCATGGAAAAAATAGGCCCTTAAGTGGCAATGAAAATTCAAAAAAATCAGAGTTAGGCAACTTGACGTACAAAATTGAATAAGTTATCTATATTATTTCAAAAATATGTAAAAATAGAATATGTGGAAAATTGAATGTAGTTTCTAAACTACTAGGTTAATTTTTGTAAAAAAAAAATCTATTTGATGAAAAATTGAAATTTCAATGTAGTAGTAAAATTTCAAGGAAAAATTAAGAAGTAGGTGTTTGTCTGACAACCCTAACGATAATAAAATGATAATATTTTTTTATAAGATTTTAGATATAAGTAGAGGACTCATGTTTGGATGTGATGCATATTTTTTTGTAATTTTTTTTCAAGTAAATAATTAATTATGAATTTTTTATAACAACTTTAAAAAAAAAATCGTATGTCTGACCACCTTAACTTGGTCAAAACTTCATGAAATTCATTTTTTTTTTTAATCCTATAGTATGTCAAGCATGTTTTGGATTCAAAAAATGTGATACCATTTAAAAGCTATAAATGTTTTTCTATCAGGCTATCAATCAGGACTTTAGTCATAATTCTAATAGAAAATGAATAATAATTATTTATTAGATTCAAAGTAAAGTATAATTTATATTGGTAGAAAATTGAGAATATCTTTTACAAACCCTTTTCGTTTCATCAATTTTGGCTAAAATAAAAGTCGTCAGCCACATGGGCAAGTCTGGAAAAGCAAGGTAAGTTGTTAAACACGTTTTTTGTGTTGACTTCTTAGGATTGGCAAGTCCGAACCAAATTTCAAAGAAAGCCCGAGCCTAATCCCTAGGCATTAAATTTTGTGTCATCATATCGGATATTCAATTTGAATCCGATATCTGATATGTTTTAGATATGAGTTTTTAAAAAATTATACTCGATTTTTAATATATGATTTCAAAAATGCAATAAAGTTTATAATATAATATATATAATGTATAATATAGTTTATAATGTAATATATAATATACAATTCATAATAATCTCTTACCGAATTATGTATTTAATATATAATATATTATATTATTATGTATAATATTTAAATAATATTTAAATATTTTAGTTAATCTATAAATATTTAAATATATATATATATATATATATTGATAAGTAGGAGGCTTCTTGCATAGCATGTCAAATTATGATATTGCTATCAGGATTCAACCGTGTAGTTTTCGAGTCAAACTCATTGACCCATGTTTCATGAGTAGTGGTTCACAAGAACCCATCTCTCATGATAATGAATGGTCCACTTAGCACTCATTGCATCTAGGTGATGCTCATAGAGGTGAAGCATTGGTTTGTCTCGGGAGGTCACCCATCCTAGTACTGCTCCAGCTCAAGTGTGCTTAACCACAAAGTTTCCCCCAAGGTTTATCCCACTTAGCTTGTTACCCCATTTGCAAAACCTTCAACAAGTGTTATGCCTTATGAACCATTCATTATAGAGCCCTTTAGCTCATCAATTGATAAGTAGGAAGTTTCTTCCACAATGTGTCAAATTGTGATATTGCTATCAGGATTCAACCGTGTAGTTTTCGATTCAAACTCATTGACCCATGTTTCATGAGTAGTGGTTCACAAGAACCCATCTCTCATGATAATGAATGGTCCACTTAGTACTCATTGCATCTAGGTGATGCTCACAGAGGTGAAGCATTGGTCCATCCCGGGAGGTCACCCATCCTAGTACTGCTCCAGCTCAAGCGCACTTAACCACAAAGTTTCCCCCAAGGTTTAGCCCACTTAGCTTGTTACCCCATTTGCAAAACCTTCAACAAGTGTTATGCCTTATGAACCATTCATTATAGAGCCCCTTTAGCTTATCAATTGATAAGTAGGAGGTTTCTTCCATAGCATTTCAAATTATGATATTGCTATAAGGATTCAACCGTGTAGTTTTCGAGTCAAACTCATTGACCCATGTTTCATGAGTAGTGGTTCACAAGAACCCATCTCTCATGATAATGAATGGTCCACTTAGCACTCATTGCATCTAGGTGATTCTCACAAAGGTGAAGCATTGGTTGGTTCTGGGAGGTCACCCATCCTAGTACTGCTTCAGCTCAAGCACGCTTAACCACAGAGTTTCCCCCAAGGTTAAGCCGACTTAGCTTGCTACCCTATTTGACACGTTGTGGAAGAAACCTCCTACTTATCACTTTATTTAATTGTTAAATTACTAATTAAATATAATCATACCACTTGCAAGGGAATATTCCTTGAGAATATTCCTCCTTTGCACATTCCTCCAAAAGGGAATATTTTCATGGAATATTCCCTCCTATTTGCACATTAAATTTGGTTTTAATTAACTAAATGTTAATTTTCCTCAAAAAAAGAATACTCCCATGGAATATTTTTTCCCTCTTCACTCATTTGGAAAAAGGAATATTCTTCTTGTAGACATGGAAAATATACAATTCGATCTTACACACCTGATCCTGATCTTCCTAACGCCGTTTCCTCCTAAATCGTACTCTTAGCTTATCATCACCTTTCATCCCTTAATTAAATAAATCATGATTTATTTAATTAGGTCTTTCTCCTTTGTTTATTAAATTAAACAATTTAATTTAATTAACCCTCTATCTCTATTCATTTAAATAATTCATTTTATTTAAATTAAGTCTCTAAAGTCCTCTTATTAAATTGAATAAATTAAACCTTATTTGGGGGAAACTCTGTGGTTAAGCACGCTTGAGCTGGAGAAGTACTAGGATGGGTGACCTCCCGAGACAGACCAATGCTTCACCTCTATGAGCATCACCTAGATGCAATGAGTGCTAAGTGGACCATTCATTATCATGAGAGATGGGTTCTTGTGAACCACTACTCATGAAACATGGGTCAATGAGTTTGACTTGAAAACTACATGGTTGAATCCTAATAGCAATATCATAATTTGGCACGTTGTGGAAGAAACCTCCTACTTATCAATTGATGAGATAAAGGGGCTCTATAATGAATGGTTCATAAGGCATAACACTTGTTGAAGGTTTTACAAATGGGGTAACAAGCTAAGTGGGCTAAACCTTGGGGGAAACTTTGTGGTTAAGCGCGCTTGCGCTGGAGCAGTACTGGGATGGGTGACCTCCCAGGACAGACCAATGCTTCACCTCTGTGAGCATCACCTAGATGCAATGAGTACTAAGTGGACCATTCATTATCATGAGAGATGGGTTCTTGTGAACCACTACTTATGAAACATGGGTCAATGAGTTTGACTCGAAAACTACACGATTGAATCCTGATAGCAATATCATAATTTGACACGCTGTGGAAGAAACCTCCTACTTATCAATTGATGAGCTAAAGGGGATCTATAATGAATGGTTCATAAGGCATAACACTTGCTAAAGGTTTTGCAAATGGAGTAACAAGCTAAGTGGGCTAAACCTTGGAGGAAATTTTGTGGTTAAGCGCACTTGAGCTGGAGCAATACTGGGATGGGTGACCTCCCGGGACAGACCAATGCTTCACCTTTGTGAGCATCACCTAGATGCAATGAGTGCTAAGTGGACCATTCATTATCATGAGAGATGGGTTCTTGTGAACCACTACTCATGAAACATGGGTCAATGAGTTTGACTCAAAAACTACATGATTGAATCCTAATAGCAATATCATAATTATATATATATTACTAAAATATAAAATATTTAAATATTATCTTTCCCTCTCTCTCTCAATCACTCCTCTCTCTCTCTATCCCTCTCTCCCTCAACCCTAAACCCCCTCTCTCTCCCTCTCTCCCTCCCACTCTCCTCTCTCTCTCTCTCTCTCTCTCTCTCTCTCAATCTCAATCTCCCTCTCTCCCTCTCTCCTTCTCTCTCTCAACCCTAAACCCTCTCTCTCTCTATCCCTCTCCCTCTCCCTCTCTCTCTCTCTCCATCTCCATCTCTTCCTCTCCCTCTTTCCATATCCCTCTCTCTCCCCTCAACCCTACCCTCTCTCTCTCCCTCTCCCTCAGCCCTAAACCCTCTCTCTCCCTCTCTCCCTCTCTCCTCTCACTCTCCCTCATACTCTCCCACTCCCTCCCACTCTCCCTCTCCCTCTCTCCTCTCGCTCTCCATCTCTCTTCACTCTCCCCTATCCTCCCCTCTCCCTCTCCCTCTCTCTCCCTCTCTCAACCCTAAACCCTCTCTCTCTCCTCTCTCCCTCATCCCTCCTCTCCCTCTCTCCTTCCCATTTTCCCTCTTCTTCTCTCTCTCTCCCACTATCCCTCTACTCTCCCACTCTCCCTCTCTCCTCAACCCTAAACCCTCTCTCTCTCTCCCCCTCTTCCTCTCTCCCTCACTCTCCCTCTCCCCCTCTCCCTCTCTCCCACTCTCTACCATTAACCCTTAGGTCTATGTGGGCACAAATTGAATATCTAGTTTGCAAAACTCTGATGTGTAGAGCTAAAATCTCACTGTTGCAAAAAAATTTAAAATGTTTTACAAATCAGATATCCGATTATATCGAATTTTTGGGCCATTTTTGTGCATTCCAACAGCCCCTAAATTTTGTTTGCAGCAAGTTGTAGTCGACAAATGCACGGTTTCAGACAAGAAGAGACAAAGATCAACTTTTTGGAGCATCTTGTACTCAAATTTGTCATAAGGAATATTTTTTAGCATCTTTTATGAGGTATAATGGGGAGTAGCAGTCGTCGAAAGCAAAACCATAAGAGAAAGCTTACAAAAGAATAAATTGAAGAATATAGACAAAGAGATTGAGAAGGTCATAGGAAGAAAAGACAAGGTAGGTTAAATATTGGTGAACCTAAGCCCTATGGTCTTTCAAGTGAAGAGGAAATTGAATATGTTCAAGGTGAAAATGTAGAACATGATATTGAAATTGGGAAGGAAAATGTTCAAGGTGAAAATGTTGGAATTGAAGATGTTGAAAATGATAATGAAAATGTTCAAGGTGAAAATGTTGGAATTGAAGACGTTGAACATGATATTGAAATTGGGAATGAAATTATTGAAATTGATAATAAAAATGTTCAAGGTGAAAATGTTGGAAATGAAGATGTTGAACATAATATTGAAGCAAGTGTAAATTATGTTTCACCAGATTACATGAGAAATGAAGAACATTGTGTGGAAGAAATACATATTCCAAATTCAAGACCTTCAAGGACCCCTAAATGGTTAGTTGAAATTGATGATAACATTATAAAAAGTTTTGAAGGCAAGATGTCAACATGAATTGTTCAGTTGTGGGCTAGAAGACTTTTCAACCAATATTTTAGCAATAAGACATTGACCGAGCAATGCCAAATTTTTGTACAATTGCTAAAGATTGAAAAGATGAGACCTTTGCTAGCCAAATTGAAGATTCGTGTGAACAAGAAGACCGAAAAAATTTCCATTATTGTCAAAAATATTTTTAATGCTTTAAAGTCTATTGGAAAAAATAACAAGGAAAAAGATAAGAGAGATGCTCAAAGAGTCATTACAACTGCCCTAGTAAGCCATCAATTGAAAAAGGCTCGCTTTATGAGACAAACTTGTATTGATTTTGACATAAATCGTAAAACTTTGGATAGAGCACTTGCAAGAATAGAAAGAATAGATGATCCTCTTCAAAATGATACATGGGCTTTTATCGAAAGGCTTCCATGTGTTGATAAGAAGCTATCACGTATAGATTTTATTGATTATTTAAATGCAATTATTAATCATGATATTGTTATTTAAATTGAATTTAAATGATTACTTAAATTGAAGTTGAAATGAAATTTAAATTGAAATGCAATTACAATGATTTGAAATGCATTTTTTTTTAAATTGGGGTTTGTCATTGCTGATGAAAACTCGAGTGCGAGTGAACGCAGGAATAGGTGAATGTGAATGAAGGTGAGAACAATGATCAGGTAGAGTCGTTTTAGCCATTAAACATTTATGAGGATGATGGAATCTCACACACACACATTTATTTATTATTTTTGTGATTATTGTGTTTGCAAATTTTAAATTAAGTTTAATTGATTTCTCCAAATTTGTGAAAAGAATATGTTGATTTAATATGGTGATTTGGTTAATTTTTGAAGAAATTGAGTTAAGTTAATTAAATTGAATTCCTATTGTAGATATTTTATGACTATTTAAAAAAAATTATCCTTTATTATTAAATTAATGAAATAGACTTTTTATTGCAGAATTTATTAAAATGTAATAAATATTGTGTTGTAAATTTAATTGTTTTTATTTATTTCTTATTTAAAAATATGGAAGAGAAGATTTATTGAAGAAATTAAACAAATATCTAAAATTGAGTTATTGAAAAGAAATTGGGAAACAAATCACGTGCAAAATTGAAATTGAATTTAAAACTATAGTTGAACAAATTGAAGAAAAATATCTTCAATCAATTGAAGGCAATCAAATTCTCTAACTTGTAGTTTGAAAATTTGATCTGGAGATCAACCTCAATTTGTGGATTTGTTTTCTTGTTAACATTTATCAATGCATGGAAAAGAAGAGATCAGCCAAGGAAGAATTTCGAAATTGAAAATTGGGTGAAAATCCGTTTTTATATTAAAGAGAAGAAAAAAAAACATAAAATGGGGATTTTGCAAGGAAATTGATTTGAAATTTATTGAGATAGAGGAGGCTGAAAAGAGATTTATTTTTTTTGCTATCATTTATGGGGATTATTCCACACACCTCCAAGGCGCGGCCAGTAGAGATAGGAGAACAATTTTAAAAGAAAAACTCATTTTACTTTGGACTTGATTTCCCCTTATACGTGAGAGCACAAAGAAGGAAAAGTATACCCCAGGCATGTAGAAGGAAGGTGGGAATTACATAATGAAGTTTCCATGTGCGTGGGAGGAGAAGAAGTAAAGAGAACTGCACAAAAGGGAGAAATTCTTTGGGTGCGTAGGGAGAAGGCAGGTAGAAAGGAGGTTGAGATCTACTTATTTTTCCCCTCTATTCACACACAAGTAGCAAAGGAAGCTAAGCACAGGTGGCAGGGAAGGAGGCAGTAGGGGGAAGCCTTGAATGCATTAGTAAAGAGATGGCACGCAAGGTAAGGTAGGAGGTAGGGAGAAGTAAAGCGCACCAGGGAAGAAGAAAGGGAGTTGGGGTTTGGTTTCCAGAAAAGAAAAAAATACAAAGAGAATTGTGGGTTGGCATGAGTGGAAGGAAGAGAAGTTCTGAACAAGGATAAAATATAGAGGAGAGACCAAAGAAGATTCATGAAGAGACTGAGAAGATATAGGAAATTGACAGAGGAAACTAACAATCAATTTCCAAAATTACCAGGTAGGATTTTTATTTGAAATTATTAAACAAAAAACATGAATACAGGAATTCAAATGGAATAGATAATTTTCTTATTCTGATTTCTTTAAAACTATTAAAAATTATTTATGTTTTCTTCGAATTCTGTGAAAATTCTGTAACATCAAACTGTGAATTATAGAAAAACCACATTAAAAGTATTCAAAACAAAAAATTGTAGGAAAACATTGATGGAAAACAATGAAAAATAACTGATTATCCATTTAGGAGAAACTTAGACTTAAATTTTGAAAAGATTTTTAACAGAAAACGTTATTTAAAAAGAATTCAAAACAAAAAAGATTTTGATAGAATGTCTCTTAAATTTTTAACGTGATTTCGAAATAGAAGTTAAAAATCAGTGAATTTTTACAAATAAAACTCCAAACATTCAAAAACATAAAGTAAAATGTTTTATTTTAATTCTATTTGAAAAAGTATTTATTTATTTTTCAAAACAGAAAGTAGATCAATTAAGTTAAAAATTTGATTTACTTTGAAACAAAACAAATTTGAATAGGATTAAATAGAGGAGTAAATAGAATGAAAGAACGTGTGCTTTTTTATGCCTATTTTTATATGTATTTAATTTACATACTGGAGATACACCTTTATTTTTTCTTTGTTATTTAATTTATTCAATTAAAACAATGAAAAGAACGACATTTAAATTATTTTTGCTTGAAACAAGATTTCTGTTTGATCATTTTTTTTTGAAAGATTGTATTTAATTGATTGGAACTGTGCATTCTTGATAAATGAATGTGCATTTCATGTGTTTGGAAAGTTACCTTCCGAGACAGGTGTTGAATATGGGTTATTAGAGAGTGTAGTTTTGCTTTTCCAAAACTGTTTTATTTGTCGTGCATGACATTTTACTTGGCCTAGTAACTTAAGGACCATTGAAATAGATAGAATTATTGAACTCTCTACCATATCCTAGTATCGAACTTGTTTGTTTCTTAAATGATTTAGAAAATGAAAATGCTTGTGGTTTTACTAGTTATACTAGGCACGCACTAGATTCCATCTTGCTCATCGACTGCTTTTTGCTAAGCGATTCGTGCAGGGTCGGGTATTTCTTGAATGACTAAGGAATTTTGGGGAAGTGTAAGCTTCGAGGTTGGGCGGAAAAAGCACATAATCCTTGTTCTCATCTTCATTATTCAATATATGCTATTGGATTGAAGATCAAAGGATGTCATCTTCATTTATGTTATATTGTATTCTGTAATTATGAATTGAAGACCTTAAGGCGACTGAATGCCTAAGTCTCGAATTGTAACTTATATTACAACTTCTTTTGTATTATTATCAATGTCATGTATTATGACACATGTATGTATTTAAACGGGAAATGTATATTGAATCTTTGTTGACTTTAAGTCATTGTTTTGAATCGACTTGTTTTTATAAAGTCTAAATGAATGAAGTGTCGACTTTATTTTTGAAAATAAATGAAATTATTTAAAGTTTTTTTAATTCTTAGAATTAAAGAATTATGCACTTTACAGAAGCTAACCGATAATGTAAAGTAGGTAATTCGGTAATTTTGGCATGATAACTCTAGAGTATCACCCAATGCAAAGGATGTTTTATAGTTAAGAATTGGCAATCGAGACCGTACACCGCATCCTAAACATTTCTTGGAATCAAGCCAAACAATGTTCAACAAATTTATTGAAATACATCCAAATATGGCAATCTCGCAAAGGACTTTTGAAGGTTTGAATCCATTTTATTATGTGCCTCTTAAGATTCATAATACTTTTTGTTGCAAACACCATGTGGAGTTTTAAGTCTACCATGAACTATTATGCTATATCCGTTCAACTTTGCATACTAATGAAATGTTGGAAGAGTATGGTGCAATGCATCTTCTGAAATCATCAAGGGACTTGCTAAATCTATTTTTATGTTCTAGAGATAATGGTTCCTTTTTCTATAGAAATGATTGTTTAAATGCGAAGTGGTCACAATGTGGTGGCTTTTCAAAGTTTGTTCAATGTTTTCATGAGGGTTCCAAACATGAATTTGGAAAGAATCTTGTTGAGAAAAAGAGATATGAGATAGTCAAATATACTTTACAGAGTGGAGGTGAAGGTTCTAGATGCGAGTTGGTTACAAAAGAATGCAGTGTTGTTGATTTTATTTCAGATTTTAAGGACAATCTTTTGTATAAGTATGCAAGGCATAGTCATAGGTCTCAGTGGTTGGATCAACAATTCAAGATATGTAAGGACCCTTTTTCGATTGGAACTATTATATCAATGGTTGATTTTGTGGAAAACTACACATTGCAACCACAAAACGAGGTAGAATCTCAGTATTACAATTCCATTTAGATTGCTATTTTTGTCTACATAACATTTAGACATGCACCTGATAGTACAGAGGAGGATCAAAAGATAATCAGAGAGTATCATTTTTATATGAGAGATGATAGATCTGACTCATCTGAGTATTTCCAACATTGTTTCAAGAATTTTTTTGAGTTCTTGTAGGAGCATGATATAGCACTGGATTGACATTTCATTTGGTCAGATAACTGCATAGGTCAATTCAAGAATTCTCATATGTTTTATTGGTTGAGTAGAATGCATGTACAGAGGGGTATACCTAATATTTGGAGTCTTTTTTAAGTTGGGCATGGGAAAGGGGAGCATGATGGAGCAGGTGCATGTGTAAAGACAACTCTAGTTAAGGAGCAATTGAAGATTTCAGGAGAAAAATTCAGTGATGCAAGTTCTATTGTTGATTGGTGTAGTTCAACATTGTCATGGGGAGGGACACTTGATTCACCAGTGCGCAGATTCTTTTGGTTGGTTGAGGAGGGTATAGTGGGAGGTAGATTGGATTTCCATACAATCAAATATTCTTCAAAGATGCATTCATTTTGAAGCTCAGATGCAAGCACATGGACCATCTGGACACGACAGTTGGCTTTTTTTTGTCAGAGTTGTATTCAGTGTGAGTGGGATCAATGTGAGTCAAATGAGTGGGTGGATACATAGGTTCCATGGTATCAACTCCTTTATCTCAAACTATATCCATGAAAAATGACACAATGGAAATTTCACTTGATTACGACCGGCTTTCAGATCTACTACAACCAGGACATGTTTTTGCAGTTGTTGCACCACAGGGGAATGAAGAGAGATTAGAATATTGGTTGGCTCGATGTGTGTGGGAAAAGCACAAGATAACACAATCAATGGAAGATGATGATGGGTTCATGTATCCTATAGGTTCAGTTGTGGTTGCAAGAACTTGGTTGCGAACATACATGATTAGAAAGAATGGCATACCTGCATTTGAAGACTACGAGAAACACAAAACCATTCTCATGTATTCACACCTTGTTATAGAAACAAGTATTAAGTTGTTGAAGCATCATGTCAAACCAAAGAAAAAACAACTATGGACACTTAGTAATGTTGATCATGAAGCAATATTGGATACTCTTAAGCAAAGAGACGACCCTTCAGTCACACTTGAATAGCATATTCAAGAATGGAAGGTACAATGCTTGGGTTCATTATGCTTAAGTTCATTAGTGTTCTTTATTTAATACTGATATTTTGTATACTATTGCAATGCAGGTGTCTTTAATAGTGATATTTTGTATGTACTTTTGGGATATTTTTGGCACAATTGATCATGGACCTACTGCAACAATAGCCAACTATGATCCTTTCAAATAGATATGCAATAGATTACAATAATATAGATTGGTTATTCAAAGCGTCTTTTATAGTTTTCATTGCCATCTCATCATGAATTAGGTAATTTAGAATAATATAGATTGGTTATTCTAAGCATCTTTTATAGTTTGCATTACCAATTCATCATCATTCAAGTTGTTTAGATTAATATAGATTTGTTAGTCTAAGAATCTTTTTTTTTGTGACAATATAGATTTATCATTTGACAAATTTTGTGATTTTTTGGCACGATTGATCATGGAACTACTACAAAAATAGGCAGCTCTTATCCTTTTGGAGAGGTATGCGACAGATTACAATAGTATAGATTGGTTATTCTAAGCATATTTTCTATTGTATGTAGTTTAAATGCTACCTTGATGGTTTGTACAGGTGCTTGTCACTCCAGAACGTCAACATACTACTCTTGTGGAAGACTATGCCCTGAATGCCTCCAATAGGCAACTTTTGTAAATTTTGAATTTTGAAATGTGAAACAACGTAAAAAGATCATAACTGTGTATAGGCATAATCTATATCCAATGATGTTATTTGAAATATGAGTCAAATTTTTGGCATTGTATAAAAGGTATGTTTAAAATGTAAAGAGATTTTTGTACTTAATCGAGCTAAAACTAGAGGTTTTCTTCCTGGTTCTTTCCTATCAGTATGCTCGTTTGAACCAATTTTTGTAATATCTTCTATTTATATATAATAAATTACAATGGCTTGCCACTTTTTCCAAAAACAAAAATGTAAAAAGTTCATGTGAATTTCATTTCCCATGTAATTGATTCTTTGATCTAGAAAAGTGGAAACAATGTATTTGGGTGTGCATGATGTTCAAGTTGATTGGGTAAGATTTTTCTAATGCAAGAGCTAGGTGGCTTTAAACAACACAATTACAATTAAAGATGATTTAAACTCCAATTTGATCATCAAAACCAAACTTGGGTGCAACTTCACTCCCCAAACCTTTCCACACCCTATAAACTCATCAAACACGTCTATTAGGACTTGCAAAAGCTTGATCCAACCTTAAATCTATTGGCCCCCACATTTCATTGACATTAGCATGTTGTAACCACCATTTTTCACCTAATTTCACTCATTTTTGCCATGCATGGCAACTCACCAACTCAACTATAGACCTTTCCAACTCTTTAAACCCACATATTCACCTTATACAGTCCTAATAACATCTACCATGGCCATACCATCAAGCTACAAACCATACAATAGATGGTATGGCCTTTTAGCACTTTGGACTCTTAAGGGAATTTGTTGGTCCAATGTAGCTCAGAGTGATTTGGCATATTTGGGTGCAAAATAGGATCATCCCTAGCATAAACGTACCCATCCAGATGTGTTGGAATAGTTTTTTTTCTCATACGAGTTAGAGAATGAAAATTGCAACACTTTGCAACTTTACACTGCTTGCATCTAACAACTTTTCCCTCATCTAAAAACTCATCACCACGAGAAAACGCCTCTAACATAGCAAAAATCGAGAGAGGTTATTGTAGATGGTCCCAACAAAATCCCATAGCCTCAGATGGAGAGTCTATAAGAATCATTTTTTTCAATAAATATCCCTTCAAAGATTGCTTCCTTTTAGCACTTTGGACTCTTAAGGGAAATCACCGGTCTAATGTAGCTCAGAGTGATTCTGTGTATTTGGGTGCAAAAGAGGACCATACCTAGCATAAACGTACCCATCCAAGCTTGTTGGAATAGTCCTTTTGGTCGTATGAGTTGGAGAATGAAAGTTGCACCACTTTGCAACTTTACACTGCTTGCATTTGGCAACTTTTCCCTCAATTGAAAACTCATCGCCACGAGAAAAATCCTCTGAGATAGAAAAAAATGAGAGAGGTTATTGTAGATGGTCCCAACATGATCCCATATCCTTAGACGTAGAGTCTGTAAGCATCACGGTTTCATGAAATATCCCTTCAAAGATTGTTGTCTTTTAGCACTTTGGACTCTTAAGGGAAATCGTCGGTCCAATGTAGCTCAAAGTGATTTGGCGTATTTGGGTGTAAAAGAGGACCATACCTAGTGTAAAAGTACCCATACAAATGTGTTGGAATAGTTCGTTTGGTCATATGAGTTGGAGAATGAAAGTTGCACCACTTTGCAACTTTACACTACTTGCATTTGGCAACTTTTCCCTCAACTGAAAACTCATCACCACAGGAAAACACCTCTGAGATAGAAAAAACCGAGAGAGGTTATTGTAGACGGTCCCAAGATGATCTCATATACTTAGACAGAGAGTCTATAAACATCACGGTTTTCAAGAAATATCCTTTCAAAGATTGTTTCTTTTTAGCATTTTGGACTCTTAAGGGAAATCGTTGGTCCAATGTAGCTCAGAGTGATTTGATGTATTTGGGTACAAAAGAGGATCATACCTAGTGTAAATGTACCCATATGGACATTTTGGAATAGTTTTTTTGGTCGCATGAGTTGGAGAATGAAAGTTGCACCACTTTGCAACTTTACACTGCTTGCATTTGGCAATTTTTTCATCAACTGAAAACTCATCACCACAGGAAAATTCCTCCGAGATAGCGAAAATCGAGAGAGTTTATTGTAAATGGTCCCAACAAAATCCCTTATCCTCAAATGAAGAGTCTTTAAGAATCATGATTTCTGAGAAATAGCCCTTCAAAGATTGTTGTCTTTTAGCAGTTTGGACTCTTAAGGGAAATTGTCGGTCCAATGTAGCTTAGAGTGATTCGGCATATTTGGGTGCAAAAGAAGACCATACCTAGTGTAAACATACCCATCTAGATGTGTTGGAATAGTCAGTTTTGTCATATGAGTTGGAGAATGAAAGTTGCACCACTTTGCAACTTTACACTTCTTGCATTTGGCAACTTTTGCCTCAACTGAAAACTCATCACCACGGGAAAATGCCTCCGAGATAGAAAAAACAAAGAGAATTTATTGTAGATGGTCCCAACATGATCCCATATCCTTAGACGGGGAGTCTGTAAGGATCACAATTTCTGAGAAATAGCCCTTCAAAGATTTTTGTTTTTTAGCACTTTGGACTCTTAAGGGAAATCATCGGTCCAATATAGCTCAGAGTCATTCGGCATATTTGGGTGCAAAAGAGGACCATACCTAGCATAAACATACCCATCCAGACGTGGTGGAACTGTCTATTTTTTTGTATGAGTTGGAGAATGAAAGTTGCACCACTTTGCAACTTTACACTGCTTGCATTTGGCAACTTTTCCCTCAACTGAAAACTCATCACCATGGGAAAAACGCCTCTGACATAGAAAAAATTGAGAGAGGTTATTGTTAATGGTCCCAAAAAAATCCCATATCCTAAGACGAAGAGTCTATAAGCATCGTGGTTTCTGATAAATAGCCCTTCAAATATGATTGTCTTTTAGCACTTTGGACTCTTAAGGGAAATCGTCGGTCCAATGTAGCTCAAAGTGATTCAACGTATTTGGGTCAAAAGAGGACCATACCTAGCATAAACGTACCCATCTGAACATGTTGGAATATTTTGTTTGGTCGTATGAGTTGGAGAGTGAAATTTGCACCACTTTGCAACTTTACACTACTTGCATTTGGCGACTTTTCCTTCAACTGAAAACTCATCACCATGGGAAAATGCCTCTGACATAAAAAAAATAGAGAGAGTTTATTGTAGATGGTCCCAACATGATCCCATATCCTCAGATGTAGAATTTGTAAGCATCACGGTTTTCGAGAAATAGCCCTTCGAATATTGTTGCCTTTTAGCACTTTTGACTCTTAAGGGAAATCGTTGGTCCAATGTAGCTCGGAGTGATTCGGCGTATTTGGGTGCAAAAGAGGACCATCCCTGGCATAAACATACCCATCCAGACATGCTAGAATAGTCTGTTTGGTCGTACAACTTGGAGAATGAAAGTTGCACCACTTTACAACTTTACACTGCTTGCATCTAACAGCTTTTCCCTCAACTAAAAACTCATCACCGTGGGAAAATGCCTCTGAGATAGCAAAAACCGAGAGAGGTTATTATAGATGGTCCCAACACAATCCCATAGCCTTAGACAAAGAGTCTTTAAGAATCATTTTTTTTGAGTAATAGTCTTTCAAAGATTGTTTCCCTTCTACACTTTGGACTCTTAAGGTATTTCTCTGATTGAACGTAGCACAAAATGCTTCAGTTTGTTTGGGTGCGAAAGGGAACCATACCTAACCTAAATGTACCCATCCAGACGTGATGGAATAGTTGGTTTGGTCAGGAGACCATAGCTTGTTGTAAAAATCTAGTCAAACACCTTTGTTTCAACCCTATCACAACTTCTAGACTCCTATCTCGCACTTCCCTTTACAATTTTGATAATTTTCCTTGAAAAGACTACATGGCAATTTTGACAATTTTGATGTAAGAATGCATTTTTGGCATATTAGACCCCTAGACTCAAAAATTCAACTTAATACACCTTAAATTTTCTTAATTGGCCTTATTTAGCATAAATAGATCACACCTAACCTCTCAACCTACCAACCTTCAAGAGTGTAATCTTGCAAATAGTAGATTATGTGGGAAACTAGAGAGGAAGAGTTGATGGTGAGTGGCCTAGTGAAGGCTAGAGAAGAAGAGTTTGAGGAATATGGTGTTAGGACAAGGGATTGTCCTTGGTTATCATATTTGGTTGTGTGGCAGATGTATGCTACTATGGGGATGGTTCTAACCATAAAGAACCTGAGAAAGATTGTGAAGAGAAGAGTTGAGGGGCAGAGATACATGTCTAGTTGGAAAAATCTTATGGAAGAGCAGGAAATAGAGATACTAATGTACGGATGTTTAGCTTTGTGTATAGGTGTTAAAGCTTTAGAAACACCATTTGCAGGTGTCAATGAAGACAAATAGCAGCAAGAAGATCCATTTGAGAAGTATCAAGAATGGCAAGACCAAGACAACACAAAGCATGAAGGGTACAAAATCCCTCAGATGAAGATTTCCATGCAAGTGACTTGAAGCAGGTTTGAAGGGATTGTGAAGAAGATAGGAGTAGACCTGTGGAGTGATTTATGGGGCATAAATCTTTTGTACCCGAGGAGTATGGTGCAGGAGCACCTAAAACATGTAAGATTTCATGAATTGAAAAGGCCATTCCTCCTTCTGTATAGGTTGTACCTCAAAGGAATGGGCACGAATTAGATAGGGGTAGGCGTAGGAAAAAAAAATTAGGGGTGATAAAAGGATTAGAGTGGTCTAAGAAGGCTGCCCTGTTAAGAAACACAAATTTTTGTGCTATTTGAGTAAGGCTAGAGAATGTGTTTTTGAGAATTTGAATGAAAATAGGTTGGAACTTGTTGGAACAGGTGTATTTAATGGTGTTTAAGATGTATGAGTGATTAAGAGTAACCCAAGAAGAGTAAAAGTGTGAAACCCTAGTTGGAAGGGGCAAAAACAAGGGAAATTTGCTGATTTTACAAAGAAAGTGTAAGCCAAATTATGGGGCAGCATAATACAATGATTTTTTAAGTTTAAGCAAACAAAATTAAGAGGTAATGAAGTGGTTTTAGGATTGAGTAAGATCAGAACATACAAGTTCCAATAAGCCCTACCAACAAGCCAGTGAACTGTTTGATAAAAATCTTTGGTAGACATGTATGAAAAATGTGGTAGCATACACAAGGCAGTGGACTATTTGAAAAAAATCATCAAAGAAATTTGGTCTCATAGAATTCCATGACAAGAAAATGCAATTGACAACTGCTCCTAGTTTTTAGTTATGCAATGTGAAGTAATTGCATAACTGCTTAGGTTGACTTTGTAAAAACTATATTGTAATTGAAATTTTTTCATCTATCAACATCTAGTTGTTAGTTATGCAATGTGAAGTAATGCTTTGAGTTTGAAAGATGTGCAATGCAATGTAATCAGTGATATAAATATAAACTACATAATATAACCATTCTTTTTTATGCTATTGTACATTGATATTTAACCATTGCTCAAGATAAAAAATTCAAAGAGTTTAATCATGCACATGAGGAAAAAATTAAATTTTGATTGTCAACTTCTATATATCAAATTATCCAATAATCAAGTGTATGTCCATATACAAAAATGGAATCGACGACAACTCAAACAAAGTTTTACAAAATGTGGCATATGCCATCTCAATATCTATTCAAAATTTACATGCCAAAATGTCTATCTCATCCTAAACTACTAGTGGATCATAAAAATGGAGCCTCTTTGAAGCACTCATTGGCTCTGAAGGTAGCTGCACAAGAAAAATTCAAACCACAATTGAGATTAGTTATACTATATAATTTAAAATTGAATAATTAACATCAAAATCAATATACATAGAATTTTAATTGAACTCTAAAATTGAAATATTGATTACCTAAAATATACGTCTCTTCAAAGGGTCAGGAGTCCTAGAATATACCAAACCAACTTTTGAAATGCCAATCTATATATATGAACAAAAACATAAAATTGATCCAAGTTAGCATACAATTATTGGTAATACTCCAACATATTTACCAAACACAAAATAAAATAAACACATACCTCTTTAGGTTGATCTTTTTCTTTATCTCCTTCAGGTGTTTCGAAACCTCCTACTTGAAGTGTTTTAATACCTACTCCTTCAAGCATTGTGTCACTTGTCAACAATGATATATAGCTCATAATCGCCTGTACATAAAAATGACAGGTACATATGAAACTACCAATCTATGTCGATGTATGTATAATCAATATAAGATCTTAAAAATCTTAATTCAATCCAATTTGAGTTCAATTACCTTCCCCTTATCTAACTTTGCACCTCCATAGTCTGGACGAGGTTGCACCTCACTCACACTAGGTATTTCCTACAAGAGGAAAATAAGATAAACATATAAGTTATTATATAATTTCATTAATGACGATTCAAATGAAAAGCAAGTATATAATAAAAATTGTAAATGAGTGAGTGTAAAAATATATATTGTGTGTGTGTCGAGGAAAAATGAAATGGCCCTAAGGGTGCTATCAGTCACCCATGTGAGCTCCTCCTCAAACATCAATTGTTAAATAGACCATGTAAATAAATATTAGTACTTGATACTATCTCTTATCAATGTTCATTTAAAAACAAATGCAAGTTATGAATTTACAACTTAAATCTTACCTGTGTCACTATTCCAACATCCCCCTCTCTAGTAGGAGAGGATTCTGTAGGGTGCACTCCACTCCCCTTTGACTGATCTATAATTTCCACATCATGGAGGTCATAATCAGAAGTATCCAAGGGATGCTCAACGGGCTATACAAGAGGACCCAAGTATATCTGGTGGCACATAGTGCAAGTATGTGGCACACAAATATGTGGACCTGAGGAGGATGATGCAACAGCACTTGAGCCTTCACCAACATCACTAGAATGTGGTTGAGCTACTATAGAAGCATGCGAAACCAAATGACCACTCAAAGAGTGAATAGCCTAAATAGTTTGTGTGGTTGCATCTTGGATAACCTCTAGATGATATACTGGAGGTGGTGGACGAAGGGGAGGATGGGGAACATATGGGCATGAGACTAATCTAACTGCCCCTGGTCTATCTTGGGGCATACCTCCACCGATGCCCTAGAAGGGTTTAATGTCAAAGTAATTGATATGATGCCCTAACACAAACTCAGCATATAATTTTTTAATATAGTAAAATGGTATATCAGAATTGTTGTTCGATGGTTTATCAAAAACCATACACCAACGATCCCAAAAGTTATCTACAATGTCCCTATTTGTGCACCATTTTATAGAAAGCCTGGTTTTATTAACAATCACTAAAAAACCGGTGCGGGGGCTAATGAATAAAGAGGTTGTTTGGGCTTTGGTTATTTGGAGATCTTTCACATCATCGTAAGACAATTCACATGCATAATATTCCCTCATGTCTCCTCGCCACGAATGAAAGGCATTATGTTGGGTGGAGAGGGTTTCTATATTTTTAATTATTTCCTTCAATGTGTTTTTCATATCTCTCAATCGATGGATTGTCTTATAAACTTCACAAATGCCCCTCAATTGCCCCAATTTTTCATCAATTAAGTCTTCAATTGGTGGTTGTGGAGGTGGTGGAGCATTTGGCATTTGTGCATTTTCATTCTCAACCATAATACCTGATTAAAGTTAAAAACTAATGAATCTAATTGAAATTACACAATATAAATGAAATTATTGTAAAAAAAACCCTACCTTTTAATAAAAATCCAAAAAAAACCCTACTTTTTCACAAAAATCCATAACAAACTCTAGTTTTTGATAAAAATACATCAACAACACTAGTTTTTAATCAAAATCCATTTAAAAACATTATTTTTTTTTTAAAATCATTATAAACTCTAGTTTTTAATAAAAACCAATAAAAAAACCCTACTTTTGAGAAAAAAATCTTAAAAACTACTTAAAATTATAAGAATTTAATTGAAAATTTGATTAAAACATTAAAAAAACCTAAAACTTACCTTTCAAATTAGATATCTGGTGAAAACGGATTTTGGATTTTGACTTCTCCCTGTGTGCTCGCATTCAAAATGTGTGGAATGACTTTAACAGTCGGTTGTTTTTTATCTATAAGTTTTCTCAAATCGGATATTTGATTTGTAAAAATAGGTTTGGGCATTACTTTGGAGAAATTTAGTGACACCCGAGCCCAAAAAAATTCAACTCGACTTTTTTGCATTTTTGAGTCGATCCAGCAAGTAATTTTTTTTCCCATTGCCACTTTTTGGCCCATCATGATCCTGCACATACCCTATTGGTAGTAGGGTTTTACGTCCCCTCAAAACCTACTTGTATAGGGTTTTGGCTCCCTTTAAAACCTATTGTTAAGGGTTTTGGGTCCCTCTGAAACCTATTTTTTCCCATTATTCAAAACACAAGCTTTGTATATATATGTTTCAAATGAAGAAAAAGGGATCATCTATCCCTTTTGTTTAGAACAAGAAGATCTAGGTTCCTTTCTCTAAAATTTCATTAGGAAAGAGATCACAAGAGGTTAAGATTGACTTTCAACCTTGAGGTGGACCAATCCAACCTTGGATATTAGTTCCTTAGGGTAGTAGGAAAGATCTAAGATAAATTTGGAATGATTTAGAACATGACTAAACTAAATGGATGATTATACCTAATGCATAAAAAATAAATTCTTGAAAATTGACAAATTGAAATGACAGTTTACCAATAAGATCTGGGAAGTTCAAAAGACTACAAAAATGCTCAAAAAAGTTGGTTTTCAAGATTCTACAAGGACTCATTTTCCCCTAGATAAAAGGGTCTTTGTATAGGGGTTTTAACCAACTTATTGGGTCCTCTGGTGCAAGATTTGAGATTCTATTTGGTCTAGGTTTCACTATCAGAAAGCTGGAAATAATTTTTGAATCTAAGTTTATCTTTCTTGATAACAATGTTGACAACAAATTCAACTTTGCGAAAATTCTCCTTTGATCAACTTTTAGCTCTTCTTCACTTGTAAATCTGCACATACAAAGAGAGAAGCAAAAAAAATTATTTTTGGGTGAATAGGGGTTTTCCTTATTCAAACCCCATGTTTGGTAATTAAACCTTGATAATTAAATAATGATGAATGGAAGGAATTGGTGAATGAACAAAAAATTGTCACAACTCACCAACCCCTTAATGGCTACCCTTAGAGGACTGAATTCTAACACATCTCTCTAAGGCTTGGATCTTGCATGAATTGGCTTGATTGCTTGCTTGATTTGATGCTTGAATGCTTGAAACCTACATCACAATGTTAGGTCCAAAACATGGCATGAATACACATGAAATTTGACATGATGATATGATCTAAGTGACTGTTGTTATAGATGACTGATAAATCTTCTCTTCAAAGCTCATGAAAATAATAATCTCTTATGGAATTACTTTGTGATCCTTATATTTCAAATCATAAAAAGACTATGTACTTATAGGTGTTTATTTAATTTCCTAAAAATTACATCCCAATAGCCGACCCTTGCTAGTGGAAATTGAAATATTACGATGCCACCACTAACATATCCAAATTTGGAGGGAAAGAAAGTTCCAGAAACTCCCCCCATTGGGAAAATGGGTCTTAGTCCCATTATGGTGAATGATTCTGAGCCCTATTTTATGAAATTTAAGGTATCAGGGGAAAAGTATTAGATGAGTGTATTTTTCTTAATGTTTGTAATTTATCAAAATTGATGCAAATAGGCTATGAAATACATAATTTTAGGACATTATGGGGTCAATTAGAGGCATAATTAAGTCCAATAAATTAAGGGTACCAAACATAGTGTTAAATTGTAAAGGTATACAATTTTATACACTACATTTAGGCCCCACTTTAGTGAGAGTATGAACTTACGCTTAGACTCACATTAAACTAGATAAATATATGTAAAGAGTGGTCCAAGTGTACAAATGTTGGAAATATAGAATGAAAAAGAGCAAGGAGGTGGTCAAGCCCCCAACACCAAAGATCCAATGGAAAACCAACATAAGGACAAAGGGACACACAATTTATGTGTAAGATATTGTAAGAGAGGGGGACCAGCCACACCAAGATTGAAGGTCATGGAGAGCTAAGAGCAGAGGGCTACCCTAACATACCTCAAGCTAATGGGTGTTTATGATAAGAATCAAGGATGAAGAGCTTTCTCAAGTGCTTTCGTCACTCTATAGATTCAAAAGTCTAAATGGGGCTAGACGAGACGGTTTCTGGAGTCCAAACTGCACCTTAGACAACTCTTTGTCTGAGGATGGCAGTGCGGGTCTAGGATGATAGTGTGGCATATTCATGTCTCTCTTGTGTGCTAGCATCTATACAACCAGAAAATGTAAAATACTAGAAGCCTACTAACTGCCTAGCTAACTATCTTTAATGAAATAAACAGACTCATGAAGTATGAAAAGTAGCTATGTAAAATATAAAGCAAGTAGATGAAGTTAAGGGTGACAAATATCAAATAACTAAAGCTCTATTTTGTAACCGAGCTCCACGCACATGTTCACCTACACACAAGAAAGAAGGGGAAAATGTTGGGCTATATAGAGGTTTTCCTCAATGGGTGAACCCACAAAAGTGGTTTACAATTCGATTGAGGAAGGAAAATTTGCAGAAAATGACCCCATGCAAAAAAAAATGGTTTTAAAGGGTTCGAACGATCTTCTAGTTCAAGCAAACCCAAATGGGGTTCGATAGAACCCCCTTTCGAGTGAACCCATTTAATGTGAGGTCTCACATTTCCCAAAAAAATAATCAAAATAAATGCTTGTGGAAAGGGGGTTCGAATGAACCCTGGTTTGAGCGAACCCCTCGGGGTTCGCTAGAATCCCCCTTTTCCCCCATTCTTCCATCCTGGCACCAAAACAATCCAAAAAATTTCCCTTCGAAGCTCAGTTTGAGGATGAAAATGGAGGAGACTTCATAGGTCCAACTAGATGATGGTAGTCCTCATAACGATCTATCCAAAGAATATAATTTTAATATGTTTTGGTTTTATTATGTATTTGTTTTTTTAGTTTGATTAAACATAGGTTTTTCACTGAAAATCAAGCTCTTTATTTTACACATGTGGAAAAATAGCATAATATCAAAATTAAATTCTAAAAATATGTTCAGGTTAGGTATTGATGTCCTTAATCCAGTAAAAAAAATAAAATCGATACATACAGAAAACGTTATGTTGTATACAGTCTGCCTATGTCTGAGTTGTAATTAGTTTGACTTTGAAAATTGATTAAGGAAAAAATATTCAATAAAATACTATAAAACCAAATGAAAGTGCTAGATATCGTAGTTACAAATCTAAATTCAAAAAAAATATAATTTTATCCTTTGTACAAAAAAAGTTATGTTGTATAAGGTGAGTGTCACTCCTTAAAAATGTTTTTTTTTTAAACCAGTTTTCAAAGGAGATGGAAAAATAAGTGCAATTTGATTCCAAAAAAATTGAAAAAAATGTATTTAGAATATATAGACAAAACTCCACAAATCACTAGTTTTCATCATCTTCAAATTCCTCATGATTTAGCCACTATGGGAGCCCGAAAGTAAATATTTAGTTTTAAAAAAATAGTTTTGTGTCTAGTTTTGCCCAAAATTTGTAAACCAGTATTATGGGATCACCCCAATCAAACCCCCACTTTGGTGTTTCCACCTCCATAGATAGTTATAAAATCCATGAAGTATAAATTTCAATAAAGGAAAGAAGAAAATAGAGTATTCAACACTACAAAAGATATTATGCTACTCTATCAAATCATAAAAGGAAAAGGAGAGTGATGTGATACCACCTCCACCCAAGGGCACTCAAGGCCAATGAAGGGATAATGCAAGGCAACAAGCTTGGAAAAGTTGACATGGTCATAGCAATGACAAAGGGAGGTCTCACAAGACTCCAAACTCATAGCTTCTATAGTAGAGCAACACATATAAAGATGGAATTGATGTTGTAACAAGCTTGCTTGTTGCAATACTCAATAGAGTTGTGAAAATGGTTGAGTGAATGTGATAGATTTCTCTAAGATGGATAGTTTCTAAGAGAATTAAGTGATAGTAAAATAGATTCCTTTAAAGATCAAAATGGAAGAGGAGTCATTTTTAGGTTGGTTGGTCACATAGAGGCATTACAATTCATCCCTAATGAGCAATGTAGCATCCCTGTAGACTCCAGAGGCATGAATCTATCAAGGACAGTAGCACACCATGTAGACATTTGCATAGTGTGTTCTCGTCCTTGACAAAAATACCCCCACTACACACACAACATGTGCCATGTAGATGGAAGATACATGGGTGATGTGGAGTTACACCATCAAGTTTGATTTTCTAAGGTGAGTGGATTCAAAATGGGTAGTTACACAAGGGTTGCAAATTTGCTCCTATACATTTCCCCCCACTTTAGTGAGCACAAGTATCGATGAGTATTCAATAAAGTAGATCGAAGAGTTATAAATGTATACCTGAACTATCAAGGAAGTAGACGATGATCTTGTGAACTCAAAAGTGTAGGGTAGGCAAAGGACTCCATAGGTACTCTCTCTTAAGGAGGTTTGAACAAGAGGACTTTGTAGCTATGTGAAACTATAAAGTTGAACAAAGTACACCAAAGGCCCACACACCAATGATGGACAAATCCCGTAGGATGCAAGTGCTTCATAGGACCTTAGACTTGGAAAGAAGGCAACCCCCCAAGTACTCTCTCATGAATGAAACCTAATGAAAGGGGACTCCACAGAGTTGGACTAGAAAGCGGCTTCACAAGTGCACCTATAAAGAAACATGTTAATCTGTAGATAAAATATGTTAGATAAGAAAGAGCAACCACACAAGAAAATAAGCAGACAATCATGAAGATAATCAAAAATCTGAAAATCTTTCAAAGGTGTCCATCGGGAACCTTTCAAAAGAAGAGGGGTCCACTCAAGGGATGTGTTGTTTGAAAGTGAGAGCATTTTTGCAAATAAATTAAAAATCAAGGAATCCTTTCAAAAAATGTTCACTTCATCAAGGAATTTGAAAGGAATAAAATTCCCTCTCACGAGGGGAAGGTAAAGGCTTCTCCCATAGGAAAAGTTGCTCCCTCCTCAGAGGAAATTTTTTAAGTTCTTTATTTGCGAACCCATGATGAAGGAGACATGTTCTACTAAGGGGTCCTTGTTGAGAATGTAATTTTTGAAAATATTTGTAAAGGATTTTCGATAAAAGATTCGTTAGCTATGAATATGTTTTCTGAAAATCAAATTTGACATGGTAGCCCCCCTTAGGATGGTGTGTGTTGATCACAGAGGCATGCGGCATCCTAAGGAGAGAAAATAAAGGATGAAAAATTGATGTTTTCGCCCACAAGACATAGCGAGATGTCACCATGGTGATGTTTTCGCACACACAAGGGACAACACATGAACACCACAACATCACAAATCAAGCAAAGAAGAGTGAAAGATAACCAAAACTATAAAAAGAGAATAACATCACATAAAAAGGGAACAAGGGCGATCTGATATTTTGTGGTCAGAGCTACTCATAAATATATATGTATAGTAATAATATATAGATGAACTACCATCAACCCCCTACTACATCAAACAATGTGAAGAACGCAAGAGAAGAAAAAGTTAAAAAAATGGGTCAACATGGAAGGGAATCCTAAATTCCCCCAACACTTTACATCATCCCTAATTTGTCAAAAATCAATATACATAAGAGAGGAAGAATGATGCCACAAATGGAGGAATTTTTATGACACACAATCAGTCTTGTATCCAAGCACCTTACGAGGATGACGAGGGCCATCCAGCAACACATAACACAAGCATGGGGGAACACATCACAACACACACACACACCTAATCTAAAGGTAAAGAAGAGGCACCCTCCTAAAACTCATTGACCAAGAGGTCATTTGCTTTCTAATCTAGATCATTATACAGGGAAGGCAGGCGAGCCTGTAGTGGTGGAATTTTTAAGTGGGGAACCCTCTGAGCCCCCTACAACAAGAGCCATGGAAGGAGACCCTTTAGGGTCTCCTCCACTCAGTTCCTATGGAGTAAAGGTCAGCAAATTTGCAAAGATCACCAATAGGGCCAGGACCTCATCCAAAGAGTTAAACACGTACTCCATGGGAGTTCCATGTGTTACCTCAACAAGCAAGGTAGGTAGCACCCGATATTCACTGCTAGGCTCACCGAGTGACTCATGAGCAGTGATGAATTTAGGGGAAGCCAAAACCTACTCCATCACTAGGATGGCACATGCTAGTGTAGGACCACCCTCTAAAGAAGGTAGATTCCTCTTACAACCCCCATTGCTGGAAGGGCCAACCTCCACCTTCTACTTCATCGAGGGATGTGAACTCCCCACGAAAAAAGCAAGAGGCATGGAGGAGGAGGAGAAAACTACAATGGACACCACCAAAGTGTTCGACATGTCTATGAGTTTAGGGAATGGAAGGATACGTCATGATATGCCAATAATGACTTTTATGATGTAGTTTCCTTGTTAGGAATATAGCACTTGCATACAATTGATTGGTTTTATTTTGATCCTTGTTAAGAATATAGCACTTGCATACAATTGAGTTGGCCTTATCTGAATATGCACATCACACTAGAGTGCCATGAGAGTCCTTACAATAAAGAGTTGCTACCAAGATACGAAAAATTCATGAGGTATGTCTTTTGGAATGATGGATGATGGTATATGTGGGAGGATTGTTTGGATGTTTGGATGAATCACTTTTTATTTTCCAAACTTGGGATGTTGGATAGCAGAGTTTGGAATTTTGATTGGGGTAGTGTTTGGAACCAACACTTTTATTTTCCTCTATTGATGACCATTTTGATGGAGGTGGACATTTTTTATATGTGGGAGTCCTCTTTTCTTATGGCTCCACATTTTGATTGACTTTTTATTTTGAAATATTTTATTTTCTTGATCCATTTTTCTTTGGGTTCCATTTTAACTTCATTTGTCCACTCGGATTTTTTTTTATTCAATAGCCTTTGAAATTTTATTTTGAGCTTTGGATTTTTAATAATTTTCTTTTTGTTGGTCCCAATGCGTAGATTTAATGAATTGAGAATGATGGTTTGTGGTGTGGATGGAAGGAGTGTTGTCATAAATCTTATGGTAAGAACTACTCATGACACCCATTCTGATGTTTGTATCAGATAAACTTTCCCCCAATATCAAGGAGGTATCACTAACATCATTTTTATTTTTCGATTGAAGAATAGCCAATACCTTGATGTCTAAAATTTTCTTGAAACGATACTGGTTCAAGAATTCCTTACTCATGTAGGCCTAGTCATTTTCCCTGATGCTGCATGCTTTGACATATTTTGTTTGCGATGGGGTATTTTTTATTCTGGAAACAAGTTGTGATCCCATCATTGTGTATGTGAGGATTATTACTCAATATTTTCTCATCTACAAGAAAGCCTGCTTTGACAAAGATAGATGATCCTAGCTAATAAGATGTCGTAGCTTCATTGACAAGTTGTATATATTTTTTATTAACAAATTTGGTCTGATTTTGTGAAACATTAGATTCTAATAGTTCTTCAAAAGATATCAGTGCTTCCAAGTCGATGTAGAAACCTTCCTTATGGTAATTATCATAGAGTCCAGTGAATTCAGCTATAGCTATATCATTTGCAAATATGACTAGAGTAGGAGACTCTTGTTCTAGAGGAAGATCATATATGTGTCCAATGGAGGAAAGTGCCTCATTTTTGGAAATGGCAGTGTTTAGAGTTTGGGTAGGATTGACTTCACATGTTTGATCATGAATTCTATAAAGGTTGATGAGTAGATTGTTTTGGATTTCTTGATCAATGGTAATGTCTTGGTTAAATATGTGTTTGTCTTGGACGAAATGATTGGGAATGTGATCTTGATCAAGGATAGGTGTATTTTGGATTCCATGATTATGTAGAAGGACTTCTTGAATGGACTTAAGAATGGGGTCATGGGATGGACTACTTCAATCTTGACATGAAGGTGAAGTTATGATGTCATGCCTTGTGTTTTCCTCTTGACATGTATCCTCAAGTTTATGCAATGGGATGTGGTTTTGGAGACCATATAAAAATCTATTTTCATGACTAGATGTATGTTGAGATGGAGTGTCTTGGAAGGGATTAGTCGATGAAGGACTATGATAGGATATGGAGACTTTGAATGGGTTGAGGGATGATGGACTAGGATAGGACGTAGAGGCTTGGAATGGACTAGTGGAAGGTTTGTTTCCCTTATCAAGGTTAGGATAAGGGTGATTAATTGATTTTTTTTGTGGATTACTATCATGTATTATGCTAAGGGACTCTTGATAGTGAGGTTAGATGGATGGATGACTAGGGTTTATAAGTTTTTGGTAAGAAAGATAGATGGATGGTTGACTATGAGTTGTGGATGCTTGATATTTGGATTCAAGGTATTATAATTTGAAGTCTATGGCTTGTTGGTCTTGCAAAATGTGGAGTAATTGATATTCAACTTGACTAAAAATCATAGAAAGGTGAATGGAAGACATGGTGGTGCACGGTATGAAGCCGAAGAGATGTCAATGCAATGGAACATATGCACCTATGCTATGTTTTTTTTTTGTATTTTTGAAATATATATGGATGCCTGATAACGATGCCTAGATTAAGATTCAAGGTGATGATAGTCTATAAATAAGTTATGCAAAGCGTGGAATGAAGGGGAAAACCTAAGATATGGTTTCTAATCAAACTAAGATATGTATAGAAACTAATTTGATTGTCAATAACCTTGGGTATATTAAAGATTGATAGGATATGTTGACAAGGTGATCTCAAACTAGACTAATGAGCTGAGGAACCAACCTAAATGACAAGGACTAGGATAAATTTTGTCTAAAAGATAAGATCAAGAGAATACAAAGTTGAGGCTATGGTCTAATCGAAGTTAGATGAGCTTCCAAATTAAGAGGTTTATGCAAGCTAAAACGATGACCTAAAGTTTAATCTATGGGGAATGTCTAATGCAAAAAGATGGGGTGATGGATGAATGAAGTGAGCAAGTCCTTGGTTTAAATAGATTTAAATGTCAAGCTTGTTTTGGATGCATTGGTTTAGTTTATGTCAAGGTTTGAATGTCATAAGTTTCAAGTGTGGTGTTTTCTTGAGTTTTTTTTTAACACACATGTAAGACACAAGCAAATAATTTTTTTTTGAGTTTGTTCTTGATTCAAGATGAAAAAAGTCATGTACAATTCTAGGATTGGCAAGGACAATATTTGTTAGGTTCCCACTTGGATTTCTCCAACCGCGCTTATTCAGAGCGGATAGCATAGGAACTTGGTAGCACTAGCTCCCCCTTACTCAACACTCACTTCTCAGGCATACCAAGTTCCAAATTCCCCAAAGAGGAATTTTCTATCTCTACTTTGAACCGTGAAAGTGTGGGATAGCTTCAGAGGTCCAACCTCCTGTGCCGACAAATAGAAGGATTTTGGTAAATCTAAAAGAATGGTTTTTAATCAATGCACCTATTCAAGTGGTCACACAAGAGGCAAGATTAACTCTGATAAGGAGGTTTCCCAGCCTATAGAGGTTATGCTCTACAGGTTTTAACATACCACACAAGTACTAAGGGAATCACTTGCTTGTCTATAGGAGCACCTGTAATGTTGAGATTTCCTTAGCATTCGAATTTATATACCAGTTGGGAGTAGCTTGGATTTAGCTCATTACCATTTGGGTTGTTCCCTCCTTTCGAAGTGGGGAGGTAGGCCCTCTAAAGTTAATAACAATTTCTCTTGCACCCAAGATCGCACAAGTGTGCAAGAGGAGAGGATACTTTTGTTATTAAATTTGGGATATAATCTAAAGAAAGGTGTGCAAAAGCAACAAACGCAACAAAAAATTGTTCATTCTAGGCACCAAATGAAATATTTTCTATGCTAATACAGACAATTTGTTTTAAATTCAGGCCTTCGACAAATGTCATGCATTAGATTTCATTAGTAATCTCAATTCAGGTCTTTAAAAAATGGGAGTTTTATATTTTTTTTCCATTGCTACTACAGCTCATTATGATCACCTACAAGATCAAAAAATGATATTATAATGCAATCATAAACAAAAAAATAAGCTCATCAGAAAATTACAATTTCAGATACATGGTTTTAACATATCCAAATTATATTCGATTATTTGAATATGTTATTATATAGAAAAATAAAAAATCAAAGAAGAGACCCCTACAAATTTTTTGACAGCTTTCTAGAAATGTAAGAAAGCTAGAAAAATTCTCTATTTTGCACCCAAAAACATGGATTTGTGAAAACCATACAGAAAAGAAAGATCATATTTTTTGCATTGTCTTTGACCTCTAAATTAAATCTATAAAACATAGACTCCCATTATAATTTTAAGAGCTTTCCAAAAATGTAAAAAATTTTGAACAATTCGTTGATTGGCATCCACAAAATCAATTTTATGAAAAACAATAAAATCATAATAACTCCTACAAAAATAATGATAAACCCTCAATTTGTTTACGGTAGCCTCTTGAGATGTTGTACAATATTTTATGAGTATCTTGTAGAAAAATTCATAGCTATGTAGAAGATATGAATAAATTTGTAAAACCTAGGGTTTGGTCAAAAAACTAGCAGATCTGCAATAAAAAGTCAATAAAACCTGCAAAACACAAGCTAGAGAAAAGGAGTCAGGTTCACCAAATGTAGCACAGGGAAAATTCAAGGATAGCCATATTAAGCATAATAAAACTAGCCCCAAACTAATAATGAAGAAGAATGGAAAACAAGCACAAAATATGAAAGATCTTACCAAACCCTTATGTCTTCCATGAATTGCCTTCATTACACTCCTCCATTTTGTTTTAGTATAATAAATACCCTCATATTTTTATTAAGTATGCAAGTTTGACCTAAAGACAATGATAAAGGAAAATATCAAAGATTTCAATGATGTCTAAACTTCTAATATTTTTAGGGGTTTGAAATGACAATGATAAAGCCTTTTTATAGGTAAAACCAATTTCGAATGAGAGGCTAAGATTGAAAGACAATTAATTGATGGTTACGATTAAAAGATAAGGCATGGAATACAGTTAGGGATAAATTAGAAAATATGAAGGGTCGAGATTAAATTAAAAATAATCTAATCAACTGTGGAGGTTAGTCGAGACAAAGAAGGATAAAAATGGTAATGTAGAAGATAAGATCAATACAGAAAAAGCATTGAGTTGAAGAGAAAATCAATCTTTTTCCATTTGAGTGACCAATAAGTAATTAGATAATAAAGATATTATCTAATTATGGAAGATTTTGATAAGAGAAGAATTACCATTTTGGATTAAATAATGATTTTAATTCAAAAATCAAGATATGTGATCTAATTAAATAAATAAAGATTTATTTAATTAGAGAGAGGAAAAAGCTAATGAATAATTAAATAATTAAAATAATTATTTAATTATAGTGGAAAGTGTAAGATAGTCACAGAAAAGTGATATGTTAGAGAAAATCAAATCTTATCTTATCTAAGTGACCAATAAATAATTAGATAACAAAGATACTATATAATTATAGAGGGATATGATAAGGAGAAATCATTTTGAACTAAATAATAATAATTCAATTCAAAATTCGGGATATTGGACCAAATTAAATAAATAATGATTTATTTAATTAAAGAGAGAAAAGGCTAACAAATAATTAAATAATTAAAACAATTATTTAATTATTGGAAAGTGGCATAAGAATTAAATAAATACATTTACTTAGTTAATTGAAGAAGAATAAAGGTAATAATTAATTAATTAAATAGTTAAAATTATTTAATTAATAGAGGACGTATGACTTTAGAAAATAATTAAATAATCAAAATTATTTAATTATGAAGAATGAAGATGAAAGAATTATGAAGAAATTAAGATTTGTGGGCCTAGGACAATTTTTAGTGTCTATAGTATTGAAGCACCTACAAGGGTGACGAGGGTCATCCAGGAACACATAATGCAAGCATGGGGGAACACATCACAACACACACACACCTAATATAAAATTAAAGAATAGGTGACCCCCTAACACTCATCGACCAAGAGATCGCCTGCTTTCTAATCTAGATCATTATATGGGAAAGGAGGACAAGTCTGTAGTGGTGGAATGTTAAGGGGGAAACCATCTGACACCCTACAACAAGATCCAAGGAAGGAGACCCTTCGAGGTCTCCTCCACTCAGTTCCTATGGAGCAAAGGTCAATGACTTCACAAAGATCATCAATAGGGCCAGGACCTCATCCAAAGAGTTAAACACACACTTCATGAAATTTTCATGTGTTACCTCAACAGGTAAGGGAGGTAGTGCCCGAGATTCACTACTAGGCTCACCGAGTGACTTAGGAGCAGTGATGAACTTACGGGAAGTTGGAACTTGCTTCGTCACTAGGATGGCACATGCTAGTGTAGGAACACCCTCCAAAGTAGGTGGACTCCTCTTACAACCCCCATTGCTAGAAGGGCCAACCTCCACCTTCTGATTCATCGGAGGATGTGAACTCCCCATAGATGAAGTAAGAGGCACAGAGGAGGAGGAGAAAACTATGACAGACACCATCAAAGTGTTCAACATGTGTATAAGTTTAGAGAATGGTGGGATGTCTAGGAGGGACATCAAGAGTGATGGCTCAACTGAAGGAGCAATAAACACCTACACTTTTTTAGGGTTAGGGGTGTTTACATTCATAAAAGGAGTCAGAAGTAGCACTAAGGCTGATTGAACTGAAGGAGAGGGGATGAGAAAGGAGGACACGGTAGGAGGCCCTAAAATAGAGGTGATCAACTCTCGTTCCTTCCTCTATAGAGCAGTCTACTTAGCCACCAGAGCCTTTCACTGATGCTTGCGCTCATGTGAAAGGTGGTTTATGTGACTCCAAGAGCCATACGTCGGGAGCTGAGATGGGATAGAGGGCTCTTGCTCAATCATAGAGGTGTCCATCATGGCCATCTTTGGTGGAGGGAGAGACTCCTAAACAAGATCAAGAGGGAGAGACTTTGAAGAGATTGGAGAAATAGAGGAGGGAATCATCTCTAGCACCTTGATGGTGGGCCTCTTCCCATTCACTACCTTAGGAGCGGGAGTAGTAGGAGGTCATGGAGGTTGATACATAGATAATTCCTCATGCGGACCCTTTCCTCTACCTACAAGTAAGGCCAAGGTTTAGGAAGCAAAATAGGAAGGTCTGATATCCTAATCTTGGATTTATGCCAAGTAGGCACCATCAAACTTCTTATGTGAAATCTAGGAGTGGTCATCCAAAACTCCTCTTTAGAGAGGGGGGAAAAAGTGGCACCCAAAGGATGGGTAAGCCTCTCATTTCCCTTTCGAGAGGAGGAGGAAGCTTTTTCTTGCACTATTGGAGGGGTCACTTTTGGTTGTTCCTTGCCCTCAGTTTTATACTTTTATAGTTTCGATAAAGTAGGTCCATCTTAGGAGGGAGCAGGCCAACTAAGGTGGACGAAAAATGATCCAATGAATAACCTCCATGGGATACTGATAGCTAATATCCAGCGTCACGCACGACATGCACAATGCCTTTATGGGAGAACTTTAAGCATTTGTGAATAATGGAATTGATTATGTTCATGGAAGTTAGCCACAGAATGTCCAACTTCACCCTAAATAGATCATATTTTGGAATAACATCAAAGCTTGTATCCACATCCTTGGGTCCAGCTAGGACAGAGAGGGTTATGGTGCCATATGGCTTAAGAGAGAGACCTTTGTGTGTACATATGGTAGCCTTTATTTCTCCATATTCCTCCATTTGTAATGAATTTAGTCATAATGTCTCCTCTGTGATAACATTTACTTGGCTCACGGGGTCAACTAGGACCCTTGTCACAATGTTTCTAGTGAGGCAAGTAGGAATGCATAGGGGAGAGGGCTTGTTATTTGAGGGCAAGTCCTGTGAGGTGAATACCACATTTGGTGAGCCAGTTGTAGGATACAAGGGAGGATAAATTGAAACCATATTGATGTACGCTGAGGGTTGAGGAGAAGCATCAAAGGGATCAATAATCAAGTTCACACAATGAGATGGAAACGGGAATATGTAAATCTATAACTCACTATTGGCCTTCACTACCAATTTATTTGTATTTTGTTTCATCTCATCGAGATGAATGGTATCATCATCGATGTGATCATGTATTTCATGAAGCAAGTGCATACAACGCTCAGTATCATGCCCATTAACCCTATGGTACTAAAAAAAATCATTCATGTCATACTAGTCAAGATAAGGTTTTTTAAGAAGTCAAGGGTTTTCCAAAGTTATGATCTTATCCTTCAACAACTTTTGCAAGATGGAAGAATAATATTCTTCCAACTTCATAAAATTTGTATTGCATCTGAGTTCATTATCATTTGTCGTGGTGACTACATTCGCAGTAGCTTTATCTTTTCATAAGATAGACACAATAGTCTTTCCTTCTGAATGAGAGCGTAAAGAAGGTCCCTTGATCTAAACTACCATCTACTGGTATTCTCATAGTGTGGCACACAGATGTGCAAAGGAAGGGTATTTCATTAGGGAAAACTTCTTCTGACAAGCTCTCTACAGGTTGCCTATGAACACCTTCTACACATCAAATTCAAGTAGCAAGTACGAGATCTATGAAAAGAGCACTTGGTATCACACTATGAAGTCAATTATCTTCTTGTTATCTCACTACTTACATCAGACGAGATCTGAGAAGGTCATCTTCAGACTTATGTTGGCCTGGAACTAATGGAGAAACTGATTCATGAGATAATCATATGAGAATATAGAATTATCGGGAAAGGAACAATACCACTTGAGTGTTGTGTCCTTGAGGGATTGAGGAAATAGTTTTTCCATCGAAGCATAGTGATGAAAGAAATCCATACACATGGTCTTGAAGGCTGACACATGTGTTTGTGAATCTCCTTTACCACAATTCTTTTCAAACATAGGAATCTCCATTCCTTGCGGGAAAGGAGTACTCAGAATTGCTACCAACAATGGGCTATGTTGGAAGAAAGGTTGAAAAATAGGTTGGGCGAAGGCATGAGAAAGGCTCACCAATTGGTATTGCATCTAAGCCATGTTTTGGAGAAGATCATTTAGAATAGGGTTAGAGGATGAAAAAGGCCCAGTGGAACCACCTCCAAAGCCACTGTCATGACCACTACTAGAGCCACTACCACCAATGGGGCCTCCACCAGAGCCACCTCCACTACCGAAGCTTCCACCATGGCCTCCACCAAAGCCACCTCCACCTACACCAGCCCTGCTATTAAAATCACCACCACTCATTCAACCAAAGCCCCCACAACCAAAGGCGGTAGGAGGGGTGAAACTAAACCCAAGGGGTATTCTACTCACCTTGAGAGCAAGGGGCTTTTGAGAAGTATAGGAAAAACTGATCAAAGGGCCTATCTCAACAATGCATATAGATGTGGTAGGCATTGGGTTGCCTATCTTTCTCTCATAGGCATTGAGCACTTCCCCTTGGGTAGTACCCAATCTAGGCTTATAAGAGGGAATATATGTTTTGGTTAGATTGGAAAGGCCACATAAGAACTCTATACATGTTTGATCTTTTCCCAATAGGTGTCTCACCTTGCTAGTGAGACCAGTAGCGCTCGCCATCCTCGGCCCTCAGCGCTCTCTCCAAATGCTTTACAGGGTCTGAAAATCTGTTATCTAATGCAAAAAAAATTTCCATAGGGGTATGCATAGCCTCATCCTCATTCATGGACAAGTTCATAGGGGGTGATGGAGGGGTAGGAATACGAGTGGTCTTATCTATGAAACCCATCTCATTAGTAAAACCTATAGGAAAACCAGTGGTATAGTTTGTATCCAGACCAGTGGAAAAATTGGAGGTGAAACTAGAAGCAACCTTAGTCTTCTCCATCGGTAGGTGGTGCACACTTATCCTAACAACATACCCAAAATTATTGGACTAGGTTGTTATGCTCATAAAGCTTCACAGCACTCAGGTTTATAATAGTCACTAGGTGTGAGGGAAAATTCTCAACATAAGAAAATGGATAGACAGTGTTCACGTCAAGTTCACCAAAAAATGTAAGAGAGGGGGACCCACCACACCAAGGCTCTAGGTCATGGAGATTTGAGAGTGGAGAGATACCCTAACTTACCTCAATCTAATAGGTTTTTAGGACACAAATCAAGAATGAAGAGAACTCTCTTCTATCACTCTATAAATCTGAAAGTCTAAATGGGGCTAGATGACCTGGTTTTTGGAGTCCAAACTAGTGCACCTCAAATAGCTCTTTATTTGAGAATCACAACGTGGGTATGGTATGATAGCATGGTGTGCTAGCATCTCTCTAGTTCATTGGAATTCCTATGACTATAAAACAAAAAATACAGTGTTAAATACCAAAAGCCTACTAACTACCTAGCTAACTATTTTTAATGAAATAAACCGAATCATGAAGTATGAAAAGTAACTATGTAAGAGATAAAGCAAGCAGATGAAGATAAGGGTGATGAATATCAACTCACTAAAGCTCTAGTTCACTAGAGAGATCTACACACATATTCACCTACACACAAACAAGAGGGGAAAAGTGTTGGGTTGTATAGGGGTTTGCTACAGTCAAACCTCCACTTTGGTGTTTCCACCTCCATGGATAGCCAAGAAAAGCCAAAAAGTAGAAAGTATGATAAAGGAAGAAGAAAAGAGAGTATTGAATACTACAAAATATGTTATGCTACTCTATCAAACCACAAAATGAAAAAGAGAGTGATGTGATACCATCTCCACCCAAAGGCACTCAAGGCCAATTAAGGGAGAATGCAAGGCAATGAGCTTGGCAAAGCTAACATGGCCGCATCGATAACAAAGGAAGGTCTCACAAGACACCAAACTCACAACTTCTATGATAGAGAAACACATACATATATGGAATTGATGGAGGGTGTTGTCACAATAGTGGTTTACAATTTTTGAGAGATTCTATTTTTTGCTGAAATCACATATTTTTAGAAAATATAATGATTTAAGCCTTAAAAGGTTTCATTTTAAGGATTCCAATTGAAAAGGATTTTATCAAACCACCTTGGATAGAACCTCGCTAGTTTTAAACCATACCTATAAATGAGTCTCCTTTACACCTATTAAAATGTTGATAAAAAAACACTTTTGATTTACCTTTTGAGGGATCAAATGAATTCATTTAAAATTTATTTCAAATGATTATGGTATTCCTCGGAATGAGCTATCCAACGAATATAATTTTAATATATTTTTGTTTTATTATGTATTTGTTTTTTTATTTTGATTAAACATAGGTCTTTCATCAAAAATGAAGGTCTTTGTTCTGCACATGTGGAAAAATAGCAGATTATCAAAAATATATATATATATATATATGAGTGCACCAAATATTGAATTCCTTGATCTAACAAAAATAAATAAATTGAATTTTGATATATTCAAAAAAAATTACGCGTTATACAGTCGCGCTATGTTTGAATTTAATTCGTTTGGCTTCGAAACTTGATTAAAGAAAAAATATTCAATAAAAAACTATCTAACCAAGTGGAAGCACTAGATATCGGAGTTAAAAACCTAAATTCGAAAGAATTAGAATTTTATCTTTCATGGAAAAAAAATTATGCGTTATACGGTGTGCATCACTTTTTAAAAAGTTGTTTTTTGAAAAAAACCAATTTTCGTGGGAGATGGAAAAAGAAGTGCAATATGATATAAAAAAAATTGAAAACAATATTTTTAGAATCTACAGACAAAATTTAACGAGACTCTAGTTTGCATCATCTTCAAATTCCTCATGGTTTAGCCGCTATAGGTGCCCGAATGTGAAGATTCAATTAAAAATAATCATTTCAGTGTCCAGTTTGGCAAAAAATTGTAAACCACTATTGTGGGATCACCCTAGAGTAACAAGCTTGCTTGCTGGAATGCTCAATGGAGTTGTGAAAATTCTTGAGAGAATGTGATAGATTGGTTGAAGATGAAGAATTGCTAAGAGGATGAAGTGATAGTGAAATGGATGCTTTTGAAGATCAAAATGGAAGAGAAGGAGTCATTTTCGGGTCGGTTGGTACCACAAAGGCATTCTAATTTGTACCCAATGAGGAGTGTAACATCCCTACAAACTCCAGAGGCGAGAATTTTTTAGGGCCGACAATGCACCATGCAAACGTCAGTGCATCGCACTCACATCCCTGACAAAAATTATCTCACTAACACACACAACACATGCCAAGTGAATGGAAGATAGGTGGGTGATGTGGAATTACACCTTCGGGTTTGATTTTCTATGGTGAGGGGATGCAAAAGGGGAATTTACACAAGGGGTTAAAATTTGCTATTATATAGATATAAGCAACAAGACAAGATACATAATCATACAATGTCAAAATTGATGTTAAAAGAACATGATGGATGGAATAGAAAGTTGCATTATGCCACGTCCATCAAACACACTCACAAGAATGTAAAATCACTTATGAAACACACGGTTCCTGTTAGATCTCAAAAATGAAGGTTGTAGATCCTAAGAGGATGTCAGGCTCTATGGTTAAACTTACAACATTTTTGAACTAATGAATGGAGTTAACCTATGTAGTTGATGACTCCTTACACTTCGGGCTCTACTAGACCTAGGCGAGTGGACCTTAATGACTAATGTGGATTTAAGATTTTTGTGATTTAATTAAATTTAGGGATTTACCCATAGTGGCATGAAGTTTGGAAAAGATGGGAACTTAATAGCTACTCCTACTCCTACTACTGAAAGTTAAAATATGAATGTATGAATAACGTTTTATAAATTTTGTAATGAAATGGTATGACCAATGCCTACTTTTATTGGGCTAATGGAGTCAAGAGGTGAATGATAAGTGACTTACTTACTGGATATAGTTTGTATTGTTTAGAACTATGACTATTTATACCTTGTATAAATGTGCAAGAATGTAACTGTTAAACTCTTCTTATTGATCCAAATGATTCTTTTCAAGCTACTGTGATTAATTAATAGAGAGTTTTAATCCTTTTGAAGGAACTAGTTAATTGAATCACGCAAAAGAAGCAAGTGTTCCCTAACAAATCAAATATACTTATGATTTGAATAACAAGATAGAATAAAATTGGAGACAGTATGATAATTTTATCAATTATAGGGCTCTTCTTATTGATCCAAATGATACTCCCATATTACTATGACTTATTCAGAGAATTTTAACTCTTTCAACAAAACCAATTAATTAAATCACACAAGAACATCAAATGTGCTTTGATAAATTGAACTTAACATGCCAATTTAAATAATAAGAAAGCACTCAATTGGAGATAAACAAATAATTGTATACTATCAACAAACAATGACACTAGCGTTGGATCACCAAATTATGCATTCTTCTCTGGATTATATCATTTCAAAATATTTTTAGATACACATCATGATATTCTACTAAAGCAATTGATCAACCTATTTAACTACTAATGATTTCCTAACTGCTACTTATGATTTCCTATCTACTACTCATGATTTCCTATCTACTACTTATTGTTTCTCTGTTGATGATGATTTCATCTTACATATATACATTGCATTTTTAGGGTTATGACCCTTCATATATTACCGTGCAACTCTTCAATTATCTTCAACGAGAATAAAATATTTAATTTTAATCTTCATCTTTGTATCCCCATGAAAATTAATTTTAATAATTATCCTTGCTGACAACTTTATTTCCACCCAATTAGAAAAATGATCTTTGACTAAAAATATTTATCCATTTTGTAACCTCTCGATGAAAATATAAATTTCTTAGTGGAGATATTTTATACACACATTATATTATTATATCTCCCAAAATAATGTCACCTTTCACCCCGCATATAATCTGTTTTACAATAATCACTATTAGAAAGTGAATTAATAAATCACGCTTTAAATATAAAGTGCTCGCCATAAGTGATATTTTCTTCATGTTTTAACATAGCTCGAGGGAATTATCAATTTCGATGAGACCTTAGCTGACTTCACTCCGATACCCATCAGTCTTCCCGATGCTATTTTGGTGCTTTATTATATTTTTGAAGAGACTTTGACAGATCTCATTTTGATGTGTCCATTTCTCTTCGATAATTTTTTTGCCATTTTGCAATGCTGCACCAATTTTAGGGTTTATTCCTAGTTGTTTGCCAGGAATGCAAGAGATCATCTTTACACCTCACAGACAAACATTTGAAACTTTATCCTTTATTGCAGACATGCAAATCATGCGGGTAAGCTTGGATTCTTCTAATCTGATGGATGAAGCATTGCTTTTCTTGAAATAATGTGGCTTGTCTTCTCCTACTTCTTTAGAAAGATATTTCATGCTACTAGTAGGGCCCTAAAATGTTTGTGATGTAGGCCATAATCTTCTAATATCTCTCCTGTCTCAAAAATGCATGAAGTTATTGACAACATCCAGGAGATAATTCTTTCATATAGGTGTCGATCTCTTCGTAATGCGATGTAGATTTGTATGATCCTCCCATGTCAGCTAGACTAAGATTCCATTTTTATGCTCGATGTCAATTACATAAGAATTTCCTACTCATGTTAGGATAAACTCCAAGTTGCTTCCACATGGTAATGCATGATACTTCTAAGATATTGAGCAACTGCATAATCTGCAGCCAGGACCTGAAAAGGGGCCATATTATAATAGACATAATAGGACGGTGCCATCCATTTTCCATTATACATTGTTCTCAAAACGCTTCATCTGGTATGATATTTATGAAGTGCCTTGTTGATGATCTCAACAGTGACATCAATGCACGGTGTTGAGTCTCCCTTCTTATATTGTACTAAACTAGAACATCATTATCTTTCATAGTCTCTCTAACAATGTTTCCATTCTCATCTTCTACACTTAGAACTCTTTTCATCTTAGCCATACAACAAATCATGAGCATCCTCAACTTGGACATAGGTTGAGGATATAGTTGTCTCCGTTCTATAAGCTGAGAATTGAACCCATAAATCATACTAGAAAGTAAAGGAATCTGAATTCCCATAGTATTATCGGTGGTAGCATGATTGTGAAAAGTAGTATGCGTCTGAGAAATTTATAGAACAATTGCATTCCAATAATCCAGACAAACCTTGAAAATGTTAGTGCTATCCACATAAGAAATACCAATCAGATATTCAAGACCTATGAGAAGTGCGGTCTGGTTTTTAGGAGTACTTTCATGTATGTGTATGTGTGACTTGTAAAACAAAGTGAAGAAAAGTGTCAGATTTTGAATGAGTGCATGTTCTTGAATTGATCCATTTGCATAGGGTTCTGGAATTTTTGTTCTAGGTGGTAGAACAACCGATAGTACATTCTTGATCACTAAATCTGCAAAATAGATACATTTTCTAAACATATATTCAATTATTGAAGCCTTTGGAGGGTTTATTCGAAGTCCTTGACCAAGGATACTTGGTAAATTTCATGCAGAAGCATCATTCATTCAGAAGATTTGTATGCATCATATTTTCGTTCTCTATCAACTGCAAACATATCCTTCATTCAAGTACCTATTCCTTGTGTTTTGATCCTAGAGTCTTCTCAAGTTACCTCTTTAACAAGTTGAAAATGTTAGCTGTCATGAAGTAATGGGGTATATTGCAACAGAGTTCTTGTAACTGGCACCAAAAGGTTAAATTCTATTTGAAGAGTCTCCAACATTTGAATCTTTTGTTTTGAGTTCATTTTCATCCCAAATAACGTGTAGGTGAATCTGTGGGGATGGTTGCTATTTCCTTCAAACAAAAATTTAATTTAAGTTTTGAAGCTTTGTCAGGACCTTAAAACCCCTTTTGGATGGTGAATCTGTGGGGATGGTTGCTATTTCCTTCAAACAAATATTTCATTTAAGTTTTGAAGCTTTGTCAGGACCTTAAAACCCCCTTTAGATGTTATTTTTCTAAGAGGTATTATTGATATATTGATCTTAAGCTCCATCACAATAGCCCTATAAGAAATTCTAGCTTGTCTTTTGAACCCATAGTATTTATCTCCTTCTGTCAAAATTCATCAAATCCATGATCTATGTCAAAGGTAAAAACTTGCTAGGCTGCTTCTCAAAATTGTCTTTGTTTAACTAGGCTCTTCTAATGTTTCCTATCTTTTAAAGGAACAATCATTTGAATGTGCAAATTGCGCGAGATTTTAGGCATCTTTCCCAATCTTGATCACTTACTTTATCATTACAAACTCGGTCCTAGAATGCGACAATCTCCCTTGTTATTGTTTTCATTGACCAAAACAAACCAAGTAGCCTCTGGAATCACCTTGGGAAACTGATCAAAACTTGTTCCGAAGCCATGAAAATGCACCGAAATGTTGATTTCTGATAGGGGAGTATAGGTGTCAAATGGATTGATATGAATTCATCAGTATTACAAGTTGTTAATGCTCAAATTAACTTACTTGGCCTGTTCTAAAACTGCCACTGTCAAAAAGTCACCTGAAACTCACCAGCTTGCCACTTCAAAGAAGTATCAAATTTGTTATTGGGAAGCTACCATTTTGGGAATTGATACATTTGAGTGAAATGAAAACATGTGCGAAAGGGATTCCCACCAATTTACTTCCTTGAAAAAACATTAAATGTCAAAGTGTCCTCTGTGAAACTTTTTGGAGCTGCCAGTGTCAAAACTGTGCAAAATTCATTTGATTTTTATTTTGAAAAAAATACCAAATTAGGTGTTGAGGCTCTAAAAATTGGCTTGAAGGTAGATTGAGGTGGAGATAATCTGAAACAACAATCTTTTTGTCATTAAAATCTCTCAGTTGATAAATATTGTCCTCCAAAGTTGACGCTTTTGGCAGATTTAACACTGTGCAATTAGAAAACCTCTTCTAAACCCTCCAACTTGGTACTTTAAAACCTTGTCAAACTGATTTTATGAAGTTAAAACTAGGTGTATACACTCACATATGATAGATAAATGTGTTTGCAAAGTGGTTTGGCATAAAACTAAATGGACCTCAAGTTGTGATTTTTTAAAGTGGGCTCCTAGAGCAGATTTCACAACCGTATTCTTGGCTACTGCAGTCAAGTTTCTCAGCATGGGAACCTCAAATTTTGCAAAAAATGGTAGGAAGTTTCAGGTTCCAATAGTGGCTTCGATTGGAGATATGCCTCTTGTGGGCATAGCAAGAATCCAGACCTCTAGAGAGCAGACCAAGTGTCTCATCCATTGGGCAATAGAACTTCAAAAAAGATCACCTTTGTCCTTGATCTATTATGGTTTGAAATTCAAACCATAAATGATGGCCCAAGGCCACCCAAAATAAATTCCTAAACATACCTTTGTCATACACCTTATTTTGATATGATTTCATCAGATTTCTCTTGAAAAAATTCATGCAATCTGCCCTATTATATCCACTGCCATTGCAAACTTTCAAAACAACACCAGCTTTAGTACTACTCATATTTCAATTTGTATTCTTCAATTCATAATTAGGTATGATTTGAAAAATCATTCCCCATTCACCATACCAAGAACTTCAATCCTTAATGCAACTATTGGAAAATGTGCCTCAAACTTACTAACATGAAACTCTTGAAAGAGAAAAATCGGTGAGAATCTTGGAATGTCTTATCGACAAGCAGCTTGGTTCTGAAGGTTCGAAATGATCATGTCAATGTGACTAATGGTCGGTCTTGTCAACAGGATCCGTTGGTATGTCCTGAACGATCGATGCAAGTTCTCTATCTCTCAGTGAAGGTGGGAGTCTGACCGACAGGTGATGATCGGCGAGAGTCTTGCTGACGGTACTCCGTCGGGGTAACTTTGGTCTTTGATTAGACCTGGGAAGATCAGACCAAAATCTAAATTTTGGTTGATGGTTCTTCATCGGTGTGCAATATGACTTCAATCCAACCTTGAGATCTTTGTTTGATGGTTGAAGTCTGGTTGATGGGGTATGGTCGGTGTGAGTCTTGTCGATGGTTCTTCATCGATGTGCAATATGACTTTGGTCCAGCCTTGAGATCTCCATCTAAACTAAGATTTATAACCAAGGAACATGATCGGGGTAAGTCTTCCCGATGAGATGACCATGTAGGAATTTCATTGGTAAAAACATCAACTATCAGAGGAGCTTTGGAGACTCCCTTTGAGGTAGGATCTTAGCCCGATGGTCTTTTGGTCAAGGATACTTCACCAAGTCAGACTAATAGAGTGATAGAATACTATGTAGTGTACGATTGTCAAATGAGAAGTTTGGCATCGGTGAGACACGAACTATTGTCTCATCGATACACGAGTACAGTTATAGAATTTTGATCAAACGATTGTCCTACGTGGTTTGATTTGAACCAATGAGAGAAGCAGAATGTAAATAATTTGTAGTTGGGCTGTTGAGACCATTCACTTGTGGGAAGATCAACAAACCATTTGTGAACTGTGAACAAAAATGGAACTCTACGTAATGGACGAAGGCTGAACAATTCGGAGTAGTTAGTGTTTTGTATTGTATGTTGTATGAGCATTGGAATAGTAAGACATAATGAAGTGTGATCAGAATTTGTTATGTACAAGGTTGATTAGGGAAATTTTGCTCTTGTGAGATTGATTGAATCTAAAATTTGAATTTGGAACTTGTATGTAGTTCAATTACTATAATACAAGTGATTTTTCTTTGGTGTGGTGGGTTTTTCTCTTGTAAGGGTTTTCCCACGTAAATCTGGTGTCCAATTGTGTATGTGTTTATTTCTCTATTATTCCTTTCATGTTATTCCTTTCATGTGCATCTTAATGAACTGTAATTACAAAATTTAAAGACATATTTGTATTCTTCTCTAAGTTTTGACATGAGGAAAGTTTGTTCTGCACCTTAAGCTTTCCTTATAGAAACATTTTCTATCATTTTGGTCACTATCATGCATCATGAAATGGACTAGAAACTAAAAATCTTCATAATTCACCATACAGCTGAAGTCATTGGGTCTCACTTCTTCATTCGTTTGCATAGATAATATGAAATTATTGTATGACCTTTGATGCAAATTATGCAAACTTCTAACAAAGAAATTAGTTATGTTGTTCATTTCACCGTCTAAATGCTTCTCACATGGGTCTGAGAAATCTTCCACATTAACATATTTTGAGATAGCCTCATTTGAGATATTTTCAGCATCTTCAATATCATCAATCTGTATTGATATCAACCTTTGATCCATACACTCATCACTATGTATATTTTAACCAATTGATGTTGAACATACATTATTCATGATATGCAAGTCAATGGCATTCTCAAAGATCTCTAATTTTGATGTATATATCTTCTCTTGAACAAGTACAGACATGGGTTCTAGATCAGCTTCAAGAGTTCCTTTATCACTGTGGAAATTGTGCTTGGGGTCACATGAATTGTATTCATATTTATTGTCACATAAATTACCTTCATTGTCAAAGAAAATGCATGTTGAGGGTGAAATTTTTGAATCATTCTTATGTGTATATCTTTGATATTCGAGTATCAGTAGATCTAAAATTTGTTCACTACTGAGTGAACATGGCTCTTCATCAATCTCATCATTTATGTACTCCTCATTTTTTTCATTATTACAACAATGCTCAAGATCTTTGGATAGTGACATATTAGATATAATTTTATTAGCACTGTCATTTTCTTGGTAAAATGTCATTTGACCTTCTTCTATTATTTGATTAGACAATGGGTTTGAAAAACATCTGAAACCATTTTCAGGTATACAAACTTCTTCTTCATCAATTGTGTCACTAGGTACCCGACTGCAACTAGATGTATTATTTGTTCACTTTCAACTAGGACCACGTCCTCATTTACATCTTCCATTGCTTCTTCCTCTTGATCTCCATTAAAATTTAAAGAACCAGTTAATTGAAAATCAAAACCCACAAGTTTGTCATTAAAATATGGATTTTCAACGGATTCTTCATAACATGTACTATCCCCACCATCATAATCTGATAAGAATGAGTGACCTTCTATGTCTTCATCCTCATCATGCAGACTGTCATAGCAACTATTTTCACTTTTATACCCATCCTCTATGGACTGATCGTGCAATTATTTTCATCTTTATTGTTGTACGGAAAACTGTCTCTTTTTGTTTCAGCTCCTAATTCATTATTATTGATGTTATAGCAATGCATATATGGTTGCACCTCCATATCATTTGACTCATTGATGATGTATTCCTCAGACATTGTGTCTTCAACATCTTTAATACTATAATCATCCTCCAAGGTGAAAAATTGGTCTCCAACAATTTCATCTTTATTCCAATCATGATTGATGATTTCACTTGCATAAATTTCCTCTATTGCCTGCATTTTTTAATCAATTTCTTCATATTCTTCAATGAAATCACTATTTTCTATGTTGCGGGATTTAACATTTCTAGCATGCTCATACCTATTTTCCTCTATGACACCAACCATTTCATATAGTTGGTTTAGAGTAACCGGTTTCCATGACTCGGGTCAACTAACCAAATCAAGGTCATATAATTTCACAAGTGTTTCAATACATACAGATTTATCAAGCCTATTATTAACAAGTATTTTCATATACATATCCAACATTCTTTTGAACAAAGAAAATCTAGATTCCCTAAATCTTCTTTGACTTCCCTTTTGAAAATACTCATCATTTTTCTCTTTATACTGGTAAATAAACTTACTTGCAAGTTCATTCTACAAAGTTATGCAAAGCATAGGAAGGCTGTAAAACCAATCTTCAACATCATTTTCCAATGTTTCATGATAATGTCCTCTTCATTGATTTTCCAATTCACCACTAAATTAATGATTTGTTGCAAGTGCATATCTATTGATTCTAATTTACATCCATTAAATCTTGGAAAATAATTTTTAACATTCGAAGAGGGAAAATTTGGGTAATGTTGAATGTTTCCAAAATCAAGTGGTTTGTATATTTCAAGATCCAATACCCTCTGTTGGAAAAGTATATGGTGCTAATTTACTTCTCGATGTATCCTTTGGTCTGTATTTCTAAGAGGGCTAACATTCCTTTGCATATTTTGACATGGAGTTTGGTATTGATAATTCCCAACATACTAATTATATTCATGATCTTGGTAGCTCACTAATCTTTGACTAGGAGGGACAGGATAAGCATTCATTTGATTGAGGCTTGTAGTGTAAAAATGTCTTGTTGTATACAATGAGCATTTTCATTGCCATGAGGAACTTGTGGGGTCCAAGGTCTACTTGTATTCACATTCTCAACCTGATTAGAGGCTGATATATTATTATGTATTTGATACAAGTTCAGCTCTTAACTGTAGCAACTATTGAGGCAATTCTTCCTTTTCATCGTCGATTCAAGTCATTCCACCTTTTTCATCAATTGTTCTAATTCTTTTTCAATCTCTTCCCATATCTTAGTAAATTTTCCTATTAACATAGGGACATCATGGGCACCATAATTTGCATTGGGAAAATTGGAATAAATACTTCAATAAGAAATTTACAACACACTTTAATCTTTATTTCTAGTTTAGAATATAGTTGTTCCAAGATGTCTTTTGCATTTTTCATCAACTTTTTAATAGAGTCACCACTCATTTTATTGAAAAGTGATAAAATGATATGGATTTAATGAAATTATTGTTGGTTTACCCCAATGGAATCCCCTACTCAATCATGTGAGGTGTAATTACATAAATGTGAAATTTTTGTTGAAAATTTGATCTAAAGATTTTAACGACTCTATAAGGCAAGATAGTCTGCTACTAGATTTTCTCAAGTAGTCCCCAATAAAGTCACCAATCTATTAGGTCTCAAAAATGTAGGTTGTAAATCCTAAGAGGATGTCAGGCTCTATGGTTGGACTTATAAGTTTTTTGAACTAATGAACAAAGTTAACCTATGTGGTCGATGACTCCCTACACTTGAGGCTCTGCCAAACCTAGGTGAGTGGACCTTAATGACTTATGCATATTTAAGAGTTGTGTGATTTAATTAAATTTAGGGATCTACCCTCAGTGGCATGAAGTGTGGAATAGATGGGAACTTAATAGCTACTCCTAGTGCTGAAATTTAAAATATGAATGTATGAATAAGGTTTTATATATTTTGTAATGAAATGGAATGACCAATGCCTACTTCTATTGGGCTAATCGAGTCAAGAGGTGAATGATAAGTGACTTACTTACTTGACACATTTCGAACTATTTGGCACTATGACTATTTATATCTTTTATAAACATGCAAGAATGTTGTGTGTGTGAATATATGAACTTACTAGAAAGATAAAGCAACACACCAATGCGACATTAAATCAAAGGAAACTAATTTAAAAGTAAAAAAAACTCTAAAATAGCAGCTCCTTCAAAAGTGTCCCATTTTCCTCTATCTCCAAGGATTCGATGTAAGGTACTGGCTCTTAGTTGGTGTAAGCAGTAGCTTGGTAGAATGACAACTTTGAAGAATGAGCTTATGCAAAATGCATGTCTATTTGCTAAATGATTAATCTACGAACTTAAAAACTAAGTTGCTATGAACTTGAAATGCTATGCTTAAATAGATTGCTAAAATTTTGGTTAGAATGCAACTATAGTAATTGCGCTAAATTCACAAAATCTAGGATCCTTTTCAACTCACAAAGGTGTTGTATTTATAGATTTTTGGAGGCAAGAATCTAGTTGGCTAAGATCAATGATCTAAATTGAACCTGTCAAGATGAGCAGTGAAAGATTTTGGAAGTTGAGAGAAAGATGGAAGGTTGAGATAATAATGGGAAATGTTTCCTCCTACACAACCTTCTCCATTCAAAATTGAAGGAAAGTTGTGGGCTGATGCAAGAAGTTGGGTCCACAAAAAGCTCAAAAAGTGGAAGTGTTTTTGCTGTTTTTCAGAATTTGTCACAGTTGAACTAAAAATTTGAGGCACTTACACAATGAATTTTAAAAAAAAGTCAGTAATATGAAATTTAGAGATTTGAATCTAGTTTATAAATATGTAAATTATTCAAATACCTAGATTGTAGAAACTAAATTTTGATAAAGATCTATAAAAACCACTTTTTAAAAGTTCCTGTTTTTTTACCATACCATGCACGTGTACGGATAACACTTTTTGAATCAAATAAAAGTATTTTACTAATTCCTTTTGGGGAAAGAGAGCTAACAACATGAAGATTGATGAGGAATTTTTTTTGTAATTTTTTGTTGAATATTTTTTTTTTATTTAATTTTTATTGGCCTTAATTGTTGTTTTTAAAAATCAACGTGTATGGACAGCATAATTTGACCTAAACTTTCATTGTGTAAAGAATTGTCTAAAGATTGATGTCATATAATTTTTTTTTCTAAAAACTTTAACCAAAAAAAAGTTATTAAAAAACAAAAAAAGTCTGATATTTCAAGTTTAATGACTAGTTTGCTTTGAAATTAATTAAAAAATAGAAAATATAATCCAATCTTAATAAAAATTATATATTTAAAAACTAGACATCATGTTTTGCAATGGATTTTAATTTTATAGATTGATTCAGAAAAAAAATTCATCAACTATATTGTCAAAGTTGAACATTCTTCTTCAATCTGCCTTAGTTTTTTAGTTGTAGGTCAAAGGCTAAGGCTCAGATTGCCAAAGCTTTCCCAAACCTAAAACCAAGTCTCCAGGCGATTTGGGAAACAAATTTTTTAATAACTCATACATGTTATTGAAACAAAACGCGTACACGTTTCATAACGCGTACGCGTTATGTTTTTACCCGTTGGGTAAAGGTAACGCGTACGCGTTATGAAATGTGTACACGTTCCTTTTTAAGAACGCATATGCATTCTAATATATTTGTTTATCCTGGTTTGACATTTTCTGATACAGTACAGTTTTCCTACAGCATTTTTTTTCTGCAGTACAGCCCGCAAGTTTGATTTTCTGCATTTTTTATTACAAATTTGTCTTGTGCAGGGCATATTCTATTGCAAATTGGTTGAAAATTCAAGTGTAGGTTGAATTTTCTGAAGTGGAATCAAGTACAAGAATAATTTACAAGAAGATTCAAAAAAAAGTTTTTGGATGTATTCATGATATTTTTGTGTACTTCAAAGTTCAAAGAAGAAAGGATCTTCATAGTACAAAGTGTTATTTGAATATTTGAAGGAGATAAAAATTTGAAAATTGGTTACAAGTAAATCATTTTTTTTTTCATCAAAAAGGGTTTTGTAACCATGGGATCAAAACAAAGACAAAGAAAAAAGTGTAGAATATCAATGACACTCGAAGAAATTCAAGCAAATAAAGATATGGAGGCAAAAAGACAAAAAGATAGAAGAGAAAGAATTTGTCAAATGAAAAATTTGGAAGCATCTACTTAATGAATGTTGAAGAGAAAGTCATGAATGATGAAATGAATGTAGATGATGCAAATTTGGAGATGGTGAATATAGAAGATAATACAATTATGGAGAGAAACTCAACTATGTCTTCAACTACAACTTTGAATGATATGGAAATAGTACATATGCAAACAACTTCGGGTATGTCTTCAAATCCACCTCCCAATGATATGGAAAATGCACCTATTCAAACAATCTCTCCAGGTATTCTTTCAAACCCAAGTCTTGATAATATTGATTTTGCTTGTTTAGATGAAGCTGGATACACCATTGATGATATCAATAATTATAGGGTTGAAAGAATGCAAAAACAAAAAAATGATGAAAATATATCTTATGAGAATGCAAATTCTAATCAAATCCCTCATATTGATGAAAATGAGAATGAAATCTTTTTTACTTTTGGAAATGAAAATGGAACCCCTTGTGTGAATGAAAATGAAACCCCTTATGTGAATGAAAATGAAACCCCTTGTATGGATGAAGATGAAAATGTTTTTTTTACAATTGAAAAAGATGTGTTAGATAACCTTCGTGGTAAAGTTTCTTGGAGACAAATTAGAACTTATGGAAATAAAATATATAAAATGTTTTTTTATAGAAAGAAATTAGGATTCCAATGTCAACTCATGGTGCAATTGATGAGAATGTGGAAAATGAGAAAAGTGATGAAAAAATTAGGTATTTTTGTAAAACCAGAAAAGAAAGATGATTCAGTAGAATAAGTCATTTCTAGTGTTTCTAATGCTATTGATTTTATAGGTAAGAAAAGTCGATCTAAAGATAAAAATGTGGCTTGTCGTGCAATAACAACTGCTTTAGTTGATAAAGCAACTTTAAATAAAAGAATGTTAAGTAGGATTAGTAAATGTATAAAAGTAAATCCCAAAACTTTGACTAGAGCTGCTAAAAGAAGAGAAAATATTGAAAATGATCCAATTAATCAATGTTGGAGTTTTAGTGGTAGACTCCCAAGATCAGACATGAAATTAACTAATGAAATTAAATCTTTAATCGATAAATTTAGGCATGATAATACAAGAGTATCACCTAACATTAGAGATGTCTTAAAATTAAGGGTGGGTTCCAAAATTCGTGTACCATTGAATATTAAAATAAGTCAAAGATCATTCGAAAAGTTTAAACCTTGATATGTTAGAATTAATAAGCAACGAATCTCTTGTTGTTGTAAGACTCGTGTACAATTTCGTTATTATTATGATAGTTTTCGATATATACGATGCACTTTGCATGTTAACCAAATTATGCAAGACATTTGTGGTATTAATATCCCACCTGAAAGAATCAAAGATTTTATATCAGGTTTGTTTTGCGAACCCTCTAACGAAAACTTATTTTATTTAAAATCATGTATTTCTAGAGAATGTGATAGATGTGCTAACTTTTCATTATTAGGTGAATGTATGCATGAAAGTAGTTTAAATGAATTTGGACAACAATTAGTAGATGTAAAAAGATTCAAAAATGTTGAGTATTCTTTAAAAGATGGAAAAACTAGAAAACGTTGTGAGCTAATTATGGAAAAAAATACTATGCATGCATTTATTAAAGAATTTAAAGATAAGATTGTACCTAAATATGTTCAACACTCTCAGTATGCTCATTGGCTTGATAATCAATTTCGTTTATGTAAAAACACATTCCCAATTGGAACTATATTGTCGGTTGTTGATTTTGCTGAAAATTATACTCTTGCTCCACAAGAAGAAATTCAATCACAGTATTATAATTTAGTGCAAGTATCTATTTTTGTTCATATTGTTTATAGACATGCAGATGATAGTAGAGAAGATAATAGAAATTTTTTGAGAGAGTACCATTTTTATGTAAGTGATAATCGATTACATTCATCTGAGTTTGTTCAATATTGTTTTGATATATTTTACAAAAATTTAAAAGAAAGAGGAATTCAATTGCTAGAACATCTCATATGGTCAGATAATTGCACGGGTCAATTCAAAAATGCTAGGATGTTTTATTGGTTATGTAGAGTTCATAAGGAAAATAATATCCAGCACATATGGAGTTTTTTTGAAGCCGGTCATGGTAAGGGAGAACACGATGGAGCAGGTGCATGTGTGAAAAGAGCTCTTGCTAGAGAGCAACTAAAATTTGAGGATGCTGCAAAATTTAGAGATGCACATGCAATTGTAGATTGGTGCAATACCAAATTATCTACAAGAGTAAGTGAGAGCTCAATAATTCACCGCTTCTTTTGGTTAGTTGAAGAAAATGATATTTGTTCTCGACAAGATTGTGAAACAATTAATGGATCTGCAAAATGGCATTCATTTAAGAGTTCGAATGCAAACACATGGACAATATGGACAAGGGAGTTGGCATGCTTTTGTCAATTTTGTATTGCAGGTGATTGGGAGGCTTGTGAAAATATGGAATGGGTTGAACAATGGCAACAAAGAGCCTTAACAACTACATCGACACATGTTCAACATGGAGCAATAATTGAAGATAATCAAACGTTCGCATCAGATGATTATGACCGTGTTTCTGATCTTGTACAAGAAGGTACATTATTTATTGAGATGAATTTTATATGTATGCATGTTTATATACATGAATTAAATATAAGTCGTGCTCTTTATTGAATTTTTTATCTATCTTTGTAGGACATGTGTATGCTGTTGTTGCACCCGAGGGGAATGAAGAGGAGACAAAGTATTGGTTGGCTAGATGTGTTGAGAGAAAATATAAGTTGGTACATCCTAGAGTGGATGATGATAAATTTGAGTATCCAACTGGTTCAGTCATTTTTGTTGGCACCTGGCTTCGAAAATATTTGATAAGAAAGAATGGCTTGCCTGCATTTGAAGATTATGAAAGACACAAGAAGATTATACATTATTCACATTTGATTTTGGCAACCAATATAAAACTAGTTAGATATCACGGGAGGCCTGCTAATAAAGTTTTATGGACACTTTCAATGGATGATCATGAGACAATCATAGATGCATTACAAAAAAGAGAGGATGTGGATGGTACAACAGAGTAAATAAATATTGGTAAGTATATCTAGTTGTATGTATATATTTAATTGATATATATATTTGTCTTTAAATTCATTTCCTTATTAAAGTTTTATATCATTTTTTGTTTCAGGTCTCCCTTGATACAAAAAAGAGAGGAGATGCACTCTTATTACAATGGAATTCGAATCTATAGATAGGTAACTATATATAGTTGTAGATACATTTAGTTGAGAGTATAAATATAAAACTAAATTTAACTCATTGTAATTTTATAAAAAGTTTATAATTTATTTCATATCCCCTTAAGCCATCCTCGTATGTGCCATTAATCCATCTACTTGCATCCCCTTTAAGTCTCTCTATTAATTCCCCTTAATTCATTCTATTAGGACCCCTTAATCCATATCCTTGTATATCTATCCTTAATCCATCCTCTTGCATCCCCTTAAGTCACTCTCTCAACACCCCTTAAGACATCCCCTTAAGCCATCCCCTTAGGTCACATGGTTTAGAGTTTAGGGTTTCTAGGGTTCATGAGATGCTTAGAATAACAAATTTATATGGATTAATGGTTTAGGGTTGATCTCCTAGGATTTAGGTCATGTGGTTTAGGGTTTAGGGTTTCTAGGGTTCATGTGATGCTTAGAATAACAAATTTATATGGATTAATGGTTTAGGGTTGATCTCCTAGGATTTAGGTCACGTGGTTTAGGGTTTAGGGTTTCTAGGGTTCATGTGATGCTTAGAATAACAAATTTATATGGATTAATGGTTTAGGGTTGATCTCCTAGGATTTAGGTCACGTGGTTTAGGGTTTAGGGTTTCTAGGGTTCATGTGATGCTTAGAATAACAAATTTATATGGATTAATGGTTTAGCATTGATCTCCTAGGATTTAGGTCATGTGGTTTAGGGTTTAGGGTTAAGGGTTTAGGACCCTTAAGTCATATCCTCTTACATGTACCCTTATTCCACAATCTTGCATCCCTTAAGTCACTCGCATAATTCCCCTTAAGCCATTCTCATAGGACCCATTAAGCCATACCTTAGGGTTCATGACATGCATCCCATTCATCCATCCTATGGAAAACATCATTTGAATTTTTATGAAATTTATAAGATCCAATTTTGTAACTTTTACTATATATTTACTTAAATGAATCAAAAAAATTATAGAACTACTTACAGTCTACATTAATTATTTTTGCAGGTTCTCATCAAGTCGGTCTACCATGCGATTGTCACTGAAAAATTATTTTATCAAGAGACTATGTAAATATCAATTTTTGGTCTTCACGTAAAAATTGATAAGGTAAATAATTGGATATACATGTGCACACATATATGTTTCATCATGTTGTATAGTTGTATGATTTTCAATTAACTTATTGGTAGCATTTTAAAAATCTCATTCCAATTTTATAGATTATGCATTTCATATAATTGTTCAAATATTTTCTAGAATTGGTAAATAGTTAAAATTACGCGAGCTCTTAATTTATTATGAATATAATCTAAACTATTTAAGGAATATTTAAATTTATCACCTTTAACCATGTGATAAATTATATATTTATGAAATTTGATTGTAGAGATAAGAATTTATATCTAGTGCATGTATTACTTGAAAATTAGATAAAATATCTAGATCTACATATACATATGAGTGCATATAATCATCAAAATGAACATAACATGATCATAATTGACTGCATATATATAATCATCACATTAAAGTCATCTAATATAAATAAACAAAAATATGTATATGTCAAGTCCAACACATAAAAGTTTAAATAAAACTAGAGATGTCTGGTCTATTTAAAATTTAAAACCATTTAACTATCAGGCTGATCAGTCAAATCAAGTCTCCTCTTTGTTCCAGGTCGATTAGATGTACCTGCATCATGCTGTAAAAGAGTAAAAGTAACTTGAAATTAGATTTAAATTTATTTATAAATTTTGATATAATTAAACATATTTAAACCTGACAAAATATAAACTTTTGGATAAAAATAAATAAATTAATTAAATATCTAGTAAATACAATAAAAATGATTTTTAAGACATGAATAATTTACCATATGATCATGTGGATCTACTGGAACATTTTGTTCAATGGGTAGCATAACTGTCACTTGAGAAGATTCAAATGCCTGATCTACTATATCCTGCATATTCATATAAAGCAATCAATATGTTAAAACCTTGAATATATATATATATATATATATATATATATTTAAAAGATCCATAAAAATTGTTTAGGATATTTAGTAAAGTTTACAACCTTGAATGATATGACCTCAAGATCACGCACCTGAGATTGCCCATGCATAAATGCTGACGATGTCTCAAGTGCACCTGCAATGGGTGTCTCATGAAATGCCTGCATATATATGTACAACAATTTGTATAGATCACTCATGCATGTGTATGTAAATGTAAAAATTAAATTAGATATATGATGTGTATTTAATTCAAACTTAACAAACTTTTTGAAAGAACGCACTTGAGTTGATGATGACTCAGGAGCGCTCACCACAACTTGTGCTTGGTTAGCACTAGGCATGCTCATCTGACCTCCCTGCATCTAGATATAATATATATCAATCACACATCATGTGTAAACATTCAAAATAAATTAGATATATATATCCACACAAACTAAATTTAATATATATTGGTTTAAGTACCTGACCAAAAGGTGAGCCCATATCTACAACACTCGACATATAGACATGATCATTTTGAGTTTCAGGCATTGTCTGATCAGGCATCTACACCAAACACTTATTGAATTAATATTGTATTATATATATAATTTGGTGTTATTATTTAAACATGAATTTTGCACATTCCAAAAAAATATATTAAGTTCAAAAGATGAACATACGTGTGTAAGATGATGCTCAGAATATAGTAAATCCATAAATGACTCTGTCTCAGATGCAGGTGGGTCACCTGAAGTGGATGCATGAGTATTCCTATTGTTGGAGCCTGCATTCTCTCTATTGACCACTTCAGCCGCCTCATGTGAAGTCTGATGAGTGAGATGTCCTGAAAGTGAACTCAATGCTCCTAATGTCGATAGCATGGTTTGTTGCTGAAATGTAGCAGGAACACTAGGAGAAGTAGGAGGAACAATAGGAGCAATTGGAGCACGTCGTTGAGGATCAACACGTGCTCCTAATCTATGTTGGGGCATGCCACGCCCAACTCCCTGAAATGACCTCATATCAAAATAGTTGGGTTTTAAACCCAACTCAAACTCTACCCATAACTTTCTCAAAAAGTATAGGGGCACCTCAAAATTGCCATGTGGTGGATTATCAAACACCATCCACCATCTATCCCAAAAATGTGCAGCTATCAAGGGGTGCCTACACCATAAAATTGAAATTCATTTTTTGGTGGGTGGAATTGGTTGGCTAGTTTGGGGGTTAAAAAAATACTGGCACAGGGCTTCTTTGGTAATTTTAAGGTCATTAATTTCTTTATAAGACAATCCATCTACATAGAATTGTCTCCTCTCGTCTCTCCATTGATGGAACCTATCTAGGTCCTCATCAATAGATCGAACATAATCGACAATAATTTGCATCGTAGATGCAAACTGTGAGAGATGGGGAGGAATTCTAGGCTCATTTTTTATCAGATCTATATTTTCTTGAATGACCATAAGATTTTACCTAATGCTCTCTCTCAACTGATCCTGGTCTACTATAGGGGGTGGGGGGTTAGGAGGTGGAGGGTTTGGAGGAATGGGGTTTTCTGGTGGTGGTGGGTTAGGATCTATGGGATCTACAGGAATATGTGGTTCAGGCATAAAATCCTCAATGCTAAATAGTGGATCCATGTGAATGTACAACCAAATGGCAACTGCACATGTTAAACAATTAAAAAATATATATCAACAAACTAATTAAATAATGTAGACAATTTGAAAGAACTATTTAAAAATCACATTGAATGTGCACAAATCCAAAATGCAATTCATTTGAAGACCATTCGGTTTATCATTAAAAAATCCATAATGTTCATTAAAAATCCATAGCATGTACACATTAAAGTTTATAATTTAAGTTTGTACAAGTTTTGAAAATTTCAAATTTGTGGTTTACAATTTGAGTTTTGGGTAAGGGTTTGTGTTCATATTTTAGAATGTAGGGTTTAGTGTCTATGTATATTAGAATAATTTAATAACCATTAAGATCTAGAAATTAAAAAAATTGGTTATAAGGATACATTTAAACATATAATAATAGAAACATAGGAATCATGGTACATTTGAAAAGGGGAAATGATAATAGGAGCTACCATAGAACACAAAATATTGTTCATATGAGAGACATAAAAGGTATGAGAATTAAATATTATTTTAATAATAAATTATTAAACAATAGTATACTACATGAAACTTAAAGGATGCAAATAAATTAAAATTATAGTGATTAAAAGTAATAATTATGCTAAAAAATAAGGAATCCAAACTACCAATTCGGTAGGGTCAAATCCAAGAAAGTTTGCAACCCAATCCTTCAACCAATTATAGAATTTAGAGTTATACATTTTAATTTCTTGATTTTTTTAAATTTTGAGTAATAATAATGAAGGAAAATCTATAAGTTGATGTTCTAGGACCCCCTTTGACAAAATGGTAACAATCGACCTAGATTATGTTGAATCAAGAGTGAAGGAAATGAAAATTCAATATGTTATGACTAAAAGTCTATGGTTGTTATAACAAATTGAGGGAAATGCATTGTCTTGTGATACCTCACAATTATCTCTACTAAAAATAAACTTTGTTGATCACACCTAAAGACCCCATTGTTATATAAGTTTGTAAATAAACTCTTTCAAAACTAAGATTGTTAGAAACAAAAATTGAAGAAATAAGACTAAAACCCTATGTGTTTTAAAAAGTTCCACTAGTATTCATGATTTTTAAATCCTTATGAAACCATCAAAAACCTTAGGTACCTAAGTACGGGGATTCAGTTCAAAAAGACATTGATAATAGATTTATTTTTCAAGTTTAAGATAAAAAATTTAATCGATATAGATGAAGAATTTTTTAAAATACGATTTCATCTAGGGATATGTTGCCTTATATTAGAATTTTTATCACACTAATTCTAACTTAAACCATAGACGGGCTAATTATAACTTGAACCATAGACCCTAATTATAACTTGAACCCTAATGTATTCTAACTTGAACTCTAACCCTAATTGTAATTAAATTGGGTATCATAACCTTAGTTAAACACTAACCCTAAATGCATATAAACTTTTTAATCATAAACCTAAATAAATATTGATTGAATGTTTAACTCTCACCAAAATTACAACCATTTAACCCTAGACTCTTAATTTAATTTTTACCCTAACCCTAGAACCCTACACCAATTGACGGGGCTAATTCTAACTCCAACCCTAACCTGCATCTTAAATTTTAATTCATAATTTCATAATCCTAACCCTAACCCTAATAAAAATATAACCCTAACTCTAAACCTAGTTGAATACAAACCCTAACCTCAACCCTTACCCGAATATTTATCTTAGAACCCTAACCCTAGAATGAATTTTAACCCTAGAAGCAGGTAATTGAATTCTTTAATATTAAACAAGTAAACCTAATCATAACCCTAATTGTAATTTTGAAATCTAACTATACAATATATATTAAAGTTTAAGCCAAACCCTAATTGTACCCTAGATTTAACCTAATTTTAACCTACAAATAGGGTTTTAGTTTACGTTACGTTTTCTAGGGTTTTAGTTTACGTTTTCTAGGGTTTTAGTTTACGTTACGTTTTCTAGGGTTTTAGTTTATGTTTTCTAGGGTTTTAGTTTACGTTTTCTAAGGTTTTAGTTTATGTTTTCTAGGGTTTTAGTTTACGTTTTCTAAGGTTTTAGTTTATGTTTTCTAGGGTTTTAGTTTACGTTTTCTAAGGTTTTAGTTTATGTTTTCTAGGGTTTTAGTTTATGTTACGTTTTCTAGGGTTTTAGTTTACGTTTTCTAGGGTTTAGGTTCAAAGATTAACGGTCTGAGTAAATTAGTTTTTTAGAACCTACAGTTTAGGGTTTCAAATTTCAAAACTAAATGTGTCAAATTTAGGTTTTCGATTTAAAATTTTATGTTGTTTGTTTCGTTGATGTTTTCGGTTAATTAAATGTAGTTTAAAAACTATTAAATATTAAATTAAAACAAACTAAACAAAAATAACTAAATAGCAATTGTAATGCAAAAATATTGTAGAATTCAACCAACCTGGAGGTCACTGAGGTCAGGTGTGTCGACGGGAGGAGGTGAGAGTGAAAATTTGGCAGATTTCGACCGTCCAAAATGCGTACGTGATCTACTTCTTCTTGTCCTGGCGCTCCAAACTCAACTATGAAAATGACTTTCAAAGTCGCTTATTTAAAAAAATAAATAGTCTTTAGAAACGCGTACGCGTTTCAAAATGTGTACGCGTTTCAAAATGCGTACGCGTTTCAAAATGCGTACGCGTTTCAAAACGCGTACGCGTTTCAAAATGCGTACGCGTTATGAACACGTACACATTTTAGGTTTGTATACCTAATCATAACGCGTACGCGTTACTGATTTAGGATCGCGTATGCGATACATAACGCATATGCATTTTGCGCGAGAATTTTTTTTCGTCCGGAACTTCCCCTCTTCGTGGACCCAACTTCTTGCACCAACCCTTGTCATTTGTGCATTTCAATTATGAGGAGTTAGTTGGTAGTTGAGGATAAATCCTTTAATTAAATAATTTATTTATTTAATTATATGTGACAAGGATTTTAGAAGCTTCCATAATTAAATAAATAATATTTAATTATGTGTGAGAGATGAAAAAAGAATGTAATTAAATATTTAAAATATTTAATTAAATGTGAGGTGAGGAAAGTGTTAAATCAAATATTTATAATATTTAATTTAAATGTGAGATGAAGAATGAGTTTAGAAGAATATTCCATTATTTGAATTTAAACATTCAAACTTAGAAAAATATGATAATTAATAGAAAAAAATTATGAAATTTATTTAATTTAATTAAGAAGAAGATGGTGATAATTAAATAAACTTATTTATTTAATTAAGCTATAAGAATTTAGAAAAATGAACGATATAAATAAATAATTAAATTTATTTATATGTAGATGACTTTAGATGATTTATTAAATAATTCATATTTAATTAATTAATAGGTTTGATTTATAATGACCACTTTTAGATGTATACATTTTGCCCTTCTTTGAAGTGATGTGTTTTACGCATTGCTTCAAAGAAAAAATCAGATAACAAAATTTTTGCCCCTGACTTTAAAAAATTGACTGATGATGCTATATGCCCCCTCGAAAGATAAATCACGTTGTCAAATGATGATGATGATGATGATTTGAAAATTTGGAGTGATTTGAAGGAGATTCCTCAATTTATCTCCCAAAATAGCCCTTTGCTTGGTGAAAATAAAAATAACCCTACCTTATTTACCCCCTTAAAAGGTGGAAAAGGTAAAAAGTCAATGTCATTTGAGCAATTGCCTTTTGTGATTTTTGAGCTCTACGAGAGAAGATTTTGAGATGTAGATCCACTATGAGCACCACAAATTCAAGCGGGCCTGCCGACATCATGACCAGTAGCATACGAACCTTTGGTAAGATCATACAACCCTCCACTTTGAACTTTTGTTGGATTTTTCTTTAATTTTTTGAATTTTTAGATTTTCAAAATTTTGTTTTAGCGCATAGAATCATGATTTAGCACATGCGAGCTCTAATCTAGCACATAGATTACGTAGATTAGCACATAGATTGAACAGTATGGCATATACAAATGCTAGACTAATGCATAGGCTCTTGTACCACATAGGATAGATAGATTAGCGCATAGGTGATAACCACGTGCATATGATGCTCAAATAGTGTATAGAATGAGGGCTTTAGCACATACACTTGATATGATAGCACATTGATGATTTAGCACTTTGGACCTATGTTTTAGCGCATCCATGGATAAAGTAGCGCATTGGCTGGAATTAGCACATTGAAAGTCTGTTTTAGCGCATCCATGAATTTTAGCTAAATTTGAAAGTTTGAGACTGATTTGCTGATTTCTTTTGCTATTTTAGACAATTGATTCAATGAATTTGAGTAGCATCAAGGATGGATTGACTTGATTTTGATGATGATCTGATAAATTTATTCTCATGATTTGAAAACAAATAGTAAAATGATGTTGATTCTGATAAATTTGCTTTCCGAAATGAAAAAAAAATAATAATGATGTTGATATGAGCCGATTGGTTGTTAAATTTATCTTCATGGCTGATGAAAAATAAATATTAGAGATATTCTAATTTGTTGTTGATGTTGATATGATTTGATGATTCTGATAAATTTTCTTTCATGTTAAATGAAAAACAAATAGTAGAGATATATTTTCTTCTGATTTGATTTGCTTGAGTTGAATTCCTGATTGATTGATTTTTCGGATTGAATATTGCATTGACGTTATAGGACGATTTTAGAGTCCTCTAGATTAGAGAGGGATTTCCTTGCACTTGGGAGATGATTCTTAGATTATCCCAGCAAGAGATAGGGGTTATTGTTAGATGTGATTTGGGATCACTTCTGAAGATCCATCAATATAAGGTCACCAGGGCACTGTTGACCACTTTAGCTAAGAGATGGCATAGTGAGCATAACACATTTCACTTGTCAACTGGAGATATCAATGTTACACTAGAGGATGTGTATAGGGTTTTGGGTATCCCTATGGTTGGTGACCTTGTGGTCTATAACCATAAGGAGGTTGGAGGTACAGATGCTCTCAGATGAGTATTTTAGGATCTAGGCATTAGTGGGTACAAGATCCCGTGGAGAGAGATGGTAGAGGGTTATGCCCCACTTCCCTCAATTTTGGTAGGTTTCATTGGTGGCTTTCTATGTCCCGATTGCAGGTCAAAGGGACTATCTATTGGTTGAGGTCAGATATTGGAGGACAGGATCCTTCATCAGACCAGATACGCATGGGGCTCCTGTATGTTAGCCCATTTCTATCATGATCTTCATCAGGTGGTATACATTGATGGGAAGAGCATTTCTTCTCGGGTGACACTTTTGCAGATATGGGTGTGGAAGCATATTGCCATTACCCACCCTTTCATAGGCAAAGACTGTCCACTTGGTCATCCATATGTCTATGCATATACAGGTCCACTTGTCCTGCCTAAGTTGGGCAAGTTAGAGTATTGGCAGTGTGTGTTGGATCACATGGATATAGTTATTTGGATACCCTATGTTGACTATGAGGCATGGGATGATGATGACATTGAGCTACCATACTATGGCATAGCTAGATACCTTATTGGCCACACTCCTTTCATTATTGAGTAGTTTTTGGTTATGTGGGTGTTGACACAGTATGGGCCAGTGTAGATGATGTTGTAGGGTGTGGCTCACTATGCTAGGTGATGGGAGCATTTGGCGGAGTGGGGTCCCTTCATTACATTTGAGGCAGAAATAGAATAGTAAATTGGGCTACATCCATATTTTTGGGATATCCACCTAGAGGTCACAGATGCACAGATGACTAAGGACTATGTAGCATATTTTTACACTCATCCATTTCCTAGGTTTACCAGCTCGAATGAGCCAACACCATTGTTATATGGCCTCACAGCACAAAGAGCATGCAAGCAACCATAGGCACATGCAGGAGGATAGGCTGGGGGATAGGCAGAGTAGCCGGTGTGTCACGTATGGATTTTTAACTTATTTATTTAAATGCAAATGTTACTTGATTTGTCGAAATTAGAGTATTTAATGATTACTTTAATGATGATTTAATTGAAATTTGAAATGAAATGAAGATGAAATTGAATTGAAATGCAAATGCAAATTATTGTATTTATGTTATTTCGGGGTTTGTCATTACTAATGATAAATCGAGTGCAAGTGAACGTAGGAAACAGGTGAACGAGGTTGAAGGCGAGAACAATGATCAGGTAGAGTTGTTTAGTTGATTGACATTTGCGAATAGATGGGATCTCACACACTCACGTAGATTGATATTTTATATGGCTCATGCATATATTATGCTTGCAAATCAAAAATTTTGGTTTTAGTGTGATTTCTTAAAAATTGTAAAAATGTGTTTTCGTAGATGATTTTGTTAAAATTATGAAATTGAATGCAATTTAAATGTAATAGAATGTTCGTTTAATATTTTATTCTTATTTTTGAAATATGAAGTTGAAAATTTAATGTAATTGAGTTTCAAACTTGATTTTTATTAAATTTAGTTTAGTAAAGTTATTTTTAAATTTAAATGATATTTAAATTTGACATTGTGAAAATAAATGAAATTTTATAATTTAGAAATAGAATTCATTTCTAAATTCAGTTAAATTGTGAAATGGAAACAAAAAAATTTCGTTCTAAAATTTTGTTTGAAAATAGAAATCAAATTGGAACTCAACGAAATTAAAAGAATAAAATATCTTAAACTGAGAGTTTACAATTTGATCTGAAGATCAAATTGAGATAATAATGGATCTGAGCATGCATGAAGGCATGAGAAAATAAAATATAAAGAAGGAAAATCCGAGATGGGGACACTCAGAGAAGAAAATTCGAGATTGAAGACAATAAATAAAATTCAGTTGAGAGGATTGTTTTAGATTTTTTTTTATGGATCTCACCCCACACATTGCCTTCACCAGTCAAGACAAACATTAAGGGAATACTCCATTTGCACCATTGTTTTCTTCTGTTCCCATGCGCCTAGGAAAATTAATGGAGAAGGTGTGGCTTTCACCCCACACACTCTCCACTTGGCAGTTATAAAAGCCTTCTAGGAAGGCTGCGAAGGCATAGCCTTACCTCCCTGCACTCTCATGCCAGCAACTAAGGCACGCGCAACCTGCAGTAAGGGGTGGCCTGTAGGAAGGTGCTCAAGTTCCTTACCTCCCCTCTCACGCCTGCAGCAAGACACCTAAGCTCCCTCCCTTACGCAGCAATAGGGAAAGGATTCCCTTTACTCCCACGCACCCCCTTCCAAACCTTCTCCATCTATTAACCTCCCCAAATGCGGCCTAAGGAAAAAGAGTAAAGTGCGGCCACAGCAGGCAACGGCAACAGAAAGAATTTGGAAAAGAGAGAGAGACCAGATAGCAACTAGGAAGGAGCAAAATGAAATTATCAGGTAGGGGTTCAAAATTTTAATTGTAAATTAGATAATCGATTTGTTTATTATGAATTTTGAGAATGAGTATTAGGAAATATAGAAAAATATTATAGACAGAAATTTAGATGTAGATTAAATGGAAAACAATTAGATAAATCTTCATACTAGGGAAAAATCAAACTGTGTTTTATTTTTCCAGAAAACCAGAAAGCTCATAAACAGAAGTTTAATTTTATTTATGCTGAGAATATTATAAACTTCGTTTTAAATCGTTCATAAAAGAATTGAACAGAAAATTAGAAAACCAATTTAAACTTAGAATCGAAATGACCATTTTGAAGGAAATGAAATATGCTAATTAGTTAAATCTCATTGACAGAAAATTAAGAAATTATTGATAGAAAACATCAAAACAGAATTTTAACTTGATTATTTCACTTTTTAGGAAAAGAATCAAAACTCATAATTTTAAAACAGTTAGATTAAATTTGATAGATAATGGACAAGTAAACGCTGAAATAGGATGAACTCGAATCAAAATGCTTAAACTTGAGTTTTAGTCAATGTTTGTAACATATCCGAACAAATTTTAAATAACTTAAATTAAATAAGAGTTTGAAACAACTGAATGTGTGCTCTTTTAATTTACGTTTTTATATGTATTTTGACATACTGGAGATACACCTTCGTTTTTGAAACTTTATTGATTATTTAAATGATTGAATTAAAATACTGATTTTATGTCTTTATGCGAATTGAAACAATGAAAAGTGGTGTTTGATGAACTGTTTTCATTTTAAATACTGTTTTCAGTTTATGTTTTGAAAGATTGTGAAAGATTGTGTTTGACTGTTTGAACCATGCATGAATGATAGATAATTCTACATGTGTTGTTTTTGGGAAAGTTACCTTCCAGGATGGGTGCCGAATATGGGTAAATAGAGAGTGTAGTTTTGCTTTTTCCAAAACTACTTTTTATTGTCGTGCATGACATTTTACTTGGCCAAGTAATATTCGTAACATTGAAATAGATGGATTATTAATGCTCTCTACCATATCCTAGTACCGAACTTGCTTCTTTCTTAACTGAATTAGAAAAATGAAAATGCTTGTGGAATACTAGTAGTACTAGGCATGCACCAGATTCCACCTTGCTCGTAGACAGCTTTTTGCTAAGCAATTCATGCAGGGTCGAGTATTTCTTGATTGACTAAGAAATTCCAGGGAAGTGTAAGCTTCGAGGTTGGGCAGAAAAGCACCTAATTCTTGTTCTCATCTTCTTTTGAAGATTTTCTTATGGACGGAAGATCGACAGACTGAATCTTCTTTTTAATGCTTTATTATTCATGATGTATATATTGACGAGCTTATGGCCACTGAATGCCTAAGTCTTGAATTTGTAAACTGGATATGTATCATCGTTTGTAATTATTATTTGAAATGTGTAATTTGACACTTGTATGATTTAGACTGAAATGTAATGAAAGATATATTTTTGAATTTTATGTCGTTGTATGTAATCGACTTGTATTTTGATTTATGAATGATAAGATAATGACTTTATTTGGAATATAATGGAATTTATTTTAAGTATTGTCGAATTTGTTTTTAATTAGATTTCCGACCTCTACACGGTGGGAGGAGAGGAGGATATAGGTGGGGTAGCCATGGATATCGATGAGGAGGAGGAGGATGATAGTTCAGATCATGATGATGGTGGTGGGGATGATGGGGGTGGTGGGGGTCGTGGAGGGATTTTTATGTACCATTCAGGACTCGGCCCCACACATCTAGAGTTGTGGAGTAGTCAATAGCCACATTGCCTCCTATCAATATTAGAGCTCCCTCATAGGGTTAGATTGATACATTATAGGAATAGGTATAGGCCCTCCAGAGCCAGTTAGTGTAGGCACAAGCTACTATCACACAATTACAGGTGCAAATGGCACAGTCACCACCTCTTGACCCACAGATATCATAGATTATAGTAGAGAGAGACAACCTGAGACATAGATGCTTATAGGTCGAGGGGGTAGCCGAGAGACTACTTCGATCAATACAAGGTACTTCCATTGGGGAGGTAGTTGTAGAGGGCCTAGAGACTACCAGGGAGTGTGAGTTTTGGAGGCAAGGATATCAGGAGGTAGTACCTCCAGAGTGGAGAGTGTCATATGCCCCATCAGGCACACGATCCTGCACCCACTCACGTAGCCACACCAGGAGTGTAGTTCAGCCTGTCAAACGAGAGATAGGTGATACTAGTGGCAGAGCTCCAACTAGACCGACTACCTCCGATAGCAACAACAATCACGATCCCCACAACGGTCCCACTCAGTGATGATTATACATACAACCTTTTATTGTACTTTGTGTATCTATTTCAGACATTTGATATCATTGTACCCATGGATATTTATATTTGATGAGATTATGATATGCAATAGCGATGGTTTTGTTATACATGTGTTCTTGATTATACTATGATTTATGTTTATGTATGCATTTGTATTTCTATATGCCATGTTGTTTTATGATTATGCATGTTTTACTAATGCTTTTTATATGATGATATGATGATGAATGCGCACGATATGAATAATGATAATGATGATGTTTACAATTTAATGAATCTGCAAAATAGAATGATGTTTATGAATTTGATATATGGATGATGCAATGTGAATGATTTTATGATTGAATATGATGTATGAAAAATGTATGTGATGAATGTCATGAAATGTGTTCTTCTCTTTTCAATGTATTCTAATGCAAATCATGTATGATGTAATATGATGATAATGATATGAGGTTAATGATGAGATGAAAATGATATGTATGATTGATGCAAATGAGATGAATGATTAATGTCATGAAAATTATATGAAATGATGATGTGAGAAGTATATGTAAATGATGATAAAAAAAAATGATATGAAATGATGTATATGTAAATGATGATATAAAAATGATACATGAAAATGATAATGATTATGAAATGATGTGAAATGAATATGATGTAAAATGTTTATGAAATGAAATGATAATGATTATAAAATGATGTGAAATGATGTGAAATGAAATAAGATGTAAATGAATTGAATGATTTAAAGATGATATGAAATTGATAATGAAATGGATCAAAGCGGATATAAAATGATATGAAATGATATGCAACTAATTGGTGAAATAAGATTTAATGTAAGATGACATGATATGATCTTGATATGAAAATGATATGAAAATGCAAGATGATATGAATATGAAAATGAAATGATATGCAATTAATGTGAAAATGACCATGACAACCCTAATGGTAATGTAAGATGAAATGAAAATGACATGATAAGATATGAAAACAAAAATAAAATGAAAATCATATGAAAATTGATAATGAAAATGAATTATAACCAATGATGATATGAAAATGCAATAAATGTCCAAGTGTACTCAATCTTTGTCTTAAAAGAGATATGTATATTTCCCAACCTCCAAAAATCTATCATACAGCCACAAAAATGAAAATGAATGCAATCTAAATGAATCATGCAGCCCTAAAATGTTAGATGAACCATTCTACTATTGTCATTCTATAAACCAATTTATTGTTGAATTTTCATCATTGAGCCTTTTGATATGTTGAAAGTTAGTACAAGCATCAAAGGGGATATTTGCACCGATGATGACCTGAGTGTAACTTTCATGATGTTTGATATAGCAAGTTAATACAAGCATCAAGGTATAATTGAACCAAGATGACCTGAGTATTGCTTGCGTAAACAGACAGAAGTTAACCATTTTCTTATATAAATCTTGAAATGTCACTATGTCTCGCGACAAATTTGCATAGTACTAGTGATTAACTTATAGACATCAATCAAAGAAAAATCATATTCCTTCCTTGTGATTCTAGTTCAGTACGTCATTGAACCACTCCAGATATATGATGTCATCAAATGTCAAAACAACAATTCAACTTATGCTTTAAGTTTTTCATTCATTTTATTCAAATTAAGATCATCTAGTTTGTTTCAGTTTCCTATCTCATAGTTGTTTTGAATAGGTTTGATTATATATTTGATTGTTGTTCCAATATTTTGATACTTGACACATGTTGTTGCTTGTTCGCCAAAATATCCAAAAGTTGATTGCCCTCAACATTTTTGTACTCCAACTCCTGATAAGACACAATCTACTACTTAGAAAAATAATGATCATCAAGCCATGATGAAATCCTTATCATTTCAAGGAAATTTTGGGTGCATGATGCAGATATGATGGCCAGGAATGGATTTAATGCTGATGAAAAATGGATATGAACAATGCAGAACGTAACCTAATAGATGGGAGAGCCAACTAAATCACAAACAATGCCTATTTGCCAGGATTTCACCATTTGTTTTTATGACATTTTTTTAGATTTTATGATTTTTTTGTTGTTACCAAGATGCTTGCTTGCTAGGTTCTCATCAAGGCAATGATTTTTTTATTTTTTTTGTATTTTTTTTTTAGCAATGTCGGCAAGCCATAGTAATATATTATATTAGATTAAAAAAAATTACATAAGACTTGGTTCAAAGGGCATACCGATAGGAAAGAACCAAGAAGAAAACCTCTAGTTATAGCCCATACGAGTACAAAATTATCCCATATATGGGATGAAAATACAAAATCCACAATTTAGATACAGAAGTGCCACCTTGGAAAAATTAGGGACTCAAAAAATTGAAACCTGAGACAGGTTTCCCCAACTGGAGAAAACACTACAAAAAAAAAAAAAAATTCATCCATCTTTCGAGCTACTCCTCCATGCGAGCTGCACAGGTTGATGCTAGGTCCTACACCTCAACATCTGCACAATGCAGCTCAGGCAAATGTGATTCAGGCCCAAGACAAGGGATTTCAGCATCAGCATGAGCCCCTGGCTCCCTAAGAGTCAAAGCCCCCAAGTGCGAGGAGGTGGCACAATATTTAATGGCCTCAACATGCTTAGTTCTACACACAAGAGTCACAGATTCTACTTGCACCTGAAGATTTCTCATTGCGAGCCGGCTAAATGGGGGTTTCGGAACAAAGTCCCGTAGAAAGGAGATTGCATAGAATTTTTCTTTGATTTCAACTAAAAGAGAACTAGAGAACCTATTTTCATTTTTCTTTAGTTCTGATAACAAAACATAATCATTACCAAGTTGAAGCCCCAGTCGAATAGCTTTGAAGATTTCCTCATAGCCTATTATATCTTTAATGTAATCACATGGGAATAAGCCACCAACATAACCCTCCCATGTGAACAAATTGTACTTTTGCGCTAGAGGTAGCAAGTCATTCTTTTTGTAGAATTGAGGGTTTACAAATTTAGAGATAATTTTCTCTAAATCCATCAGCGATTGAAGCAAGTCCATAATATTTGATAGAAAAATAGAGAGAACCTACGAAGGAAACAAAGACATACGAGCTCCTGGATGAGTGATTTCCTTACCTGTAACTGAATGCACTACATCCTCCTCACACATACTCCTCATTTTGAAAATGTGATTCAAAACTACCTGGGAAAAGTTGTCTTCAAGCGATCTTTCCCAAGTCTAGATGGGGCATCTGATATGAAAGTTCTAGGGGTGGAGTGCCTTGCTTTCACAGAAATTTCTCGAACCACCTAAGAATACTTGAAACTGAAATGGTAATTAACACCCAAAGAGGCTACTTAGAGGAATTTACCCAAAATTGATGAAAATACCAAATATGAAGTACCATAAAAGCCAACCTTCACCAAATAGAAATTAATGAATGCATCAGTAATGTATGGCATCAGAGTAAATGAGTTTAATCTTTCAATTTGATCGTCCATACAATGAGGGATGCTCAACCATCAGGAATTAAGATAGAGTACCATCACTCAAAACCTTGAATCCCAAGAAATACCAACAAGTACAAATTCCAACATTCGATAAGCATTATCCAATGAAAAACAAGTAACCAAATCCAAGCCACCATAAATTCCTGGATGAATAGCAGGATTTAGAGGGTGCGGCTTGTCCCAACAGATCCTTGCAAAATGCTCATAGAATATTAGAGCACATGATGATATCCTAAAATTACCAAGGCCAACTGCATTTGTCAGACAGAATAAATACCAAATGTATGAACAAGTAAGATAAGAGCTGGTAGAAGATCATCGCAAGATGCCAATTTTAGAGTTGGGATAGTGGTAGAGTTTCAAGAATTTTCCAAATTTTGACCAAAGAAATACCACCAGAGATTTTCGAGCTTGACCAATAGCAACCTACTTGAAGTGACAAGCATCATGTTCAATCCAATGAACTAAATTAGGATAATTAAGAAGTACAAAAAATTCAAAAGATATACTTATTTCCTGATTTACACTGCCCATGGACGCTAGAGAATCCACTAGGGAATTTCCTTCCCTAAAGGTGTAAGAAATTGAATAAATTTTGAAATGTTGGAGGATTTCCCAAGCCCTTTGAAGGATGTACTTGACAGACCAATTATGGATGAATTTTGATTTAAGTGCATTAATTATCAATAATGAATCCCCTTCAATATGAATATTTTCAAGACCCAATTCTAAAGCCATTTCCAAACCTAGTACCAGTGCTTTGGCTTCCGCTAATTTTTTGGAGTCATTGTTAAGATATTTGGATCTCGGAGCTAAAACTTTCCCTCAGTAGTCACAGAAGCAAATCCCGGCCCCTGATTCACCCGGATTACCCTTGGATGCACCATCAAAGTTTAGTTTAACAAATTCCTTTTGAGGAGCTGACCATTTTACCTGATTTCTATCAATTCGATCTGGCTTTGAGTGCAACAGGCTACCTGGGAAAGGCAAATTTATCTGCGACCAACTCTGTAGAATGCAATTATCCCAGTTGGTGAAAGAAGAACTACTGTCTTTGCATTCTCTAGTGTTGGAATTGACTAATTCAAAGATTGTATTCTCAATTTTAGTAATGACAACATTTACATGGTGGGATTCTTTTCTGAAAATTCATAAGTTTCGTTTCCACCATAAATTCCAAATAACAATAGCAAGTATCACTCGCCAAATACAAGCAAAAAAGGAGGATTTGTAGAGTAATAGCCAGGACTGAAAAAGATCACGTAGTGAGTTCGGAAGAGGCATATAAAGACTGAGCTTATTGAGAATGAAACCCCAACACTGCTATGCAAAAGGATAGTGAACAAAAAGATGATCAACATGCTCAAGAACCTCAAAACATAAAGGGCACATAAAAGGATTCATGATTCTTAACTTGACCAATCGATTACTGGTTAGAATTTGATTCCTCAAGGCCAACCAGGTGAAACAACCTGCCTTGGGGAGGGTTTTATTATCCCAACAGAAGGAAAAGTCCCTTTGGGGACAAAGATGCCATGAATCATGATTTAATACATTGTTGCCCTGGTTGACCATAAACTTGTCCACTTTAGAAGGTGCCCACAATAACTTATCCGATTTTGAAGAGAGATAAACTAACCTTGCATCCAAAATGCTCTGAAGAGAATTGCATTGAATGAAAGAGAGAAAGGGAATCAAAATTTACTTCCAAGTAACCTTTCTTGTGATGGGGTATGCCGAGTGCACATAATTTAAAAAATTATCCCCCCATGTATCCAAATTATGTAAGGAGTCCATTATGGGGAATAGATCTGGAATATTCTTAAGGGGAGTATTTCCATTCCAGGAATCCAACCAGAAGTTTACACTCAAGCCATTATTAACCTCCCAAGTAATTTTATTTTTATTTTTGATCTTTCTCGTTTTTTGATTTTTTTTTTGTATTTCGAGAGGATGCCTGTTTTCCAAGTTTTCACCTTGATGACAATTTTTTGAAGATATTTTTTGATTTTTATGGATTTTTTCATGACTTTTTAAGTTGTTTTTGGTATTTTTCTAGGACTTTTTATATATTGCTTTTGGTATTTTTCAAACATAGAACTTCTTCAGGTGAATTTTGCTGGTCGAATCTTCAAGCAAGTCCCCTTTTGGCATCGATAACTGATATGCCCCCGATTCATATGATTTAATAATGATGAACAGACCCAGCCAATTGGGCTCAAACTTGCCTTTCTTTTCCTAATCTTGTTGATTGCAAGGGTTTTCTTTGAGGACTAAGTCACCCACTTGCAATGTTCATGGTTTGACTTTGTGATTGTAGTTGCAAGACATAACTTGTTAAGAACCCTTCAAGTGATTGTATGCACTTTATTGTCACTCATGAAGTAGCTCTAGTTCTTGCAGTCTTAAAACTCTCTAATCCTCATTGGTTATAAGTCCCTTCAGTGAGACTCGAAGTGAGGGAATCTCAACTTCCAATGGAAATTTTAATTTTTCCCCATAAACTAAGGCATATGGGGTGGCATCTATGGGTGTGTGAATGCTTGTTTTGTATGCCCATAAAGCTGGAATTAATTGGACATGCCAATCATGGTTAGCGGCATTCACTATTTTCTTCAGGGTCTTCAGAATTGTCTTGTTTGAAGCTTCTGCTTATCCATTTCCTTGTCGATAATAAGGTGTAGAGAACCTATGTTGGATGTGAAATCTTTCACATATTTCATCAACATCTTGATTTTTAAAAGGTCTTCCATTATCTATGATGATGGAACTGGGAATGCCATACTGACATATGATATATTTCAGAATGAAGGATGAAATTTGTTTGTCGATAATTGTTGTTAAGGGAACAACTTCAATCCACTTAGTAAAATACTCAGTAGCCATGCTAATGAACTTGTTTCCATTTGATGATGATGGGTGTATCTTTCCAACTAGATCCAATCCCCACTGTGTGAAAGGCCATGTTGTAGTGAAGGGTTGTAGTTCCTGAGCAAGAGTTTGGATGAGATTTCCATGAATCTGACATTTCAAACATTTCTTCACAAATATGAATGATTCATTTTCCATGGTTGGCCAATAATAACCCATTCTAACAAGTTTCTTAGCCAAGGTTAGTCCACTTGAATGAGTCCCGTAAATACCACCATGAACCTCTTGTAAGGCCTTTTTTGATTCATCATGTTCGAGACATCTAAGGAGGGTACCATCAAGACCACGTCAGTATAAGGTGTTAGCAATTAAGGTATAGCGACAAGATTGGCGTATCAAATTTATTTTCTGATTCTAAGACAAATCTGAGGGTAATATAGTATCTTTCAGATAAGCGTACATTTTTTCATACAATGGGGAATCAGAACCAGTTAGGTGACAAATGATTTCGGTTTTAGGATTGTCATAGGCAAGAGAAAACAATTGTTCCACCAGGAATTTGTACCAAGCTTGGTTCTCTAATAATTGCAGTAGTGATGCAATTATAGCCATGGCATCTGTAGCTTTGTTTTCAATACATGGAATTTTCTCGAACTTGATCTCAACAAAATACTTCTTGAAATCATCCACCATGTTCTTGTAAGGCATTAACTTTTCATCTTTAGTTTGATATTCATCATTTATCTGATTTATGACAAGTTGTGAATCACCAAAACCTTGCAACTCTGTGATTCTCCAATCTAATGCAATTCTCATTCCAATTAGAAATGCTTCATACTCGACTATGTTATTTGTACGAGGAAACATCAACCGATAAGACTTTGTAATGGTATTTCCCTGAGGCATGACAAAAATAATTCCTGCCCCTGAGCCATGTTGTGTGTAGGAACCATCAAAATAAAGCATCCATGATTTCCTAGTAGTTGTTGTGAACACATCTGCATCAAGGAATTCAATGTGCATTTGATTTTCTGCTTGTAGTGGTGCTTTTACTAACTAATTTGCAATTACCTGCCATTTTATTGATTTTTGATCCACATAGTGAGTGTCAAATTCACTTAGGATCATTACCCATTTAGCTAACCTTCCAGTTAAGGTTTCCTTGCTCAGAAGATACTTTAAAGGATCAATTTTAGCCACCAATTTGACTTTGTGAGCTAGCATATAGTGTCGTAAGTTTTGAGAAGAAAACACTACTGCCAAACAAGCCTTTTCAATGAAAGTGTAATTTAACTCATGGCTTGTCAAAGTTCTGTTGATGTAATATATTGCTTTCTCTTTTCCCGTTCTATCTTCCTGTGCTAATAATGCCCTCAGGGATACTTTTGTGGCAAAAATATACAATATGAGCGGTTTGCCTTGTACTAGTGGAATCAATACTAGTGGGCTCATTAGATAATGTTTGATTTGATCAAATGTTGCTTCACACTTGTCTTCCCATTTGAATGGAACATTCTTCTGCAAAAGATGTGTGAATGGAAAACTCTTGTCTGCTAGCTATGCGACGGATCTCCTAATGGATTGTAGTCATCCTTGGAATGAGTGTAGTTGACTGATGTTCCTTGGTGGTGGAATTTCTATAATTTCTTGAACATTCGTTGGATCCACTTCTATTCCTTTTGTTGATACGATATAGCCTAGGAGCTTTCCAAATTTTACCTTGAAGACACATTTCTTGGGATTGAGTCTAACCTTAAATGTTTCCATTCTAACAAAAAATTTAGATAAGATATCTAGATGCCCTTCTCTTTTGTTTCAATTTTCTAAAAGATCATCTACATAATGCTCCATGAATCTATGCATCATGTCATGGAAAATTCTAGTCATTGCCCGTTGGTATGTTGCTCCTAAATTTTTGAGTCTGAACACCATTGCATTCCAACAATATGTACCCCAAGGACATGTGAATGTTGTCTTATCTTGATCTTTAGGTGCAATATTAATCTGGTTATATCCATAAAATCCATCCATCAATGAATATATAGCATGCCCAGTCATTAAGTCCACAATCGTGTCTATGTTTGGTAGAGGGAAATCATCTTTTGGACACGCTTTATTTAAATCCCTGAAATCTGTGCAGATTCTGATTTGTCCATCTGGCTTTGACATAGGTATGAGGTTGGAAATCCATTATGTATAGTCAGTAGACCGAATGAATCCTACATCTAATAGCTTCTTTAATTACTCTTTGACTAGTAATGCAACATGTCGATGCATTTTTTTGAGTTTCTGTTTCATAGGTTTTGCCCCTGGCATGATGGACAAATGGTGCATGATAAGATTTGGATCTAATCCAGGAATATTTGTGTATGACCATGCAAAATTGATTTGATTATCCTTTAGGAATTTTTTGAATTTTGGGATTTCTCCCTCTGTCAATGATACAACAATTTGCAGGACTTTGGGTTGTTCCACCATGCCTATATTGATTGCCTCTGTTGGTTCTATCAAAATAGAATAGCTTTCTTGGTAGTACTCAGGGAGAGTGTCAAGTTCCCAATCTTCTAGTGCCTTTGAAAGGTTTTCACTATTAGATACGCTCTTTATTTTTATCTTTTCATGATCTAATACTGCCTTTGTTAGATTTTCACCATTAGATCTATCTTTTATATTGTTAATTTTGTAGCTGAAAAACTTGGCACTCCCCTGACTGAGATTTTGATCTTGTGATTCACTGGTTGAACTTGTTTTCGGGTTGGATGAACAAAGAAAATTTACAATGGTTTCATTATCAGGGAAAGTTGGGATATCAGTTGGTTCAATTTTCTCCCAATCAATGAGTTTGAGATCCAGACCAAGGGTAATGGATTGTCAAGTTGTGTAAGGTCACTAGAGATCAAGGTCATGACATAGTTATCATTCTCTCTATGGGTAATGTAACTCAGATTTTTCGGAATTGTGGAAGATGCTAAAGCTGCACAAGATTAAACATCAATTCCAATCTAAATAAAACAACAAAGAATGATAAGTAAGAATGATTAATCTAAACTAATAAAACTAGAATGATCTCACCGAATATGCAAATACTTCCTCGATTTATCTCAATTGCCCTTCTCCATCTTGATGTATTTTTATTCTTGCCCTCAGATATTTTTGTGTTTGAATGCAAGCATAACTTCATCGAGTGTCTCAGCAAAATATTGAAGATTGTTTCTCTTCTCAAAAGTGTATGATTTCGAGAGAGAGGAGGAATAATGATTATGACAGGACATTTTATAGATTTTGTGTTTTCAAACGATCGGCTCAGATTGAAAGAGAGATCGACAGATGAGATTGATGAATGCCATGCGATGAGTTATGTGACAGATTGAACGTGAGTTCAACTGCAAGATAAAGACTAATTTTAGAACATGAGTTCCAATCTTCATCTTCAAAAATAAAAGAAATAGACTTTTTATGCAAAAGACAAAGTTAGAAGTTGAAGAATAATGCATTTGAATGCAAACTTGAGTTAATTAATTAAATAAAGATATTTAATTAATAAACGCATACATGCATATGAGTTAGAACTAGTTAATTGACTGGTTGTGACGGAGAGTCTTCTCGCAGAGATAAACTGGTGTTGAATTCAGAGACAATTGGAGAACTAAAAATAGATCTTGAGTCAGAAGGTGAGTGAATGACTTAGATAACTGAATGATAGAGGAATGTGACATAAATAATTAAATGTTAATTTAATTCAGCATTCGAGCATAGAAGATTTAATTAAATAAATAAAATAATTTATTTAATTTGGCTTTCGAAAAGGGTGGAATTGAATAATTAAATAATAAATATTTAATTACAGTTGAAAAGGGTGTTAAATGAATAATTAAATAAAGATATTTAATTATAGTTGACATATGATAAAAGGGGTAATTAAATAATAAATTATTTAATTGATAGAGGATTTAATAAGTTAGCGACATAATTAAATAAATATGATTTATTTAATTAATCAAGTTGAATAAAGGTTAATGATGAATTAATGAATTAATTAAAAAGAGATATTTAATTAATAGAGGAAATATGTGTTAGAAAGGTTAATTAAATAATTGACATTATTTAATCATGACCATGGACTATAGAAAATTATGTCGAATGTGTACTCGCAGGCCTAGACCAATTTTTGGTGTCTACAGTTTGCCCCTCTTTGATACAATGTTGGTACAATGTTGTGTCAAAGAAAATATACCCCGGTCGTGCCCCTATATGAAACAAGTTAGGGTATGCCCCTGTGAAAGGGAGAATGACGAGGAGGTAGTGGTATGCCCCCTTGAGAGGATAGGTGATTTTGAAGAACATGAGTGTGCTCTCGAAATGGATAGATAATGGTGGTGAAGATGCAGAAAAGAAGAAATGTTAGCATGGATGATTGCAGAATGTTAGTAAAAAACAATTAAGGTTGATTGATTGAGAAAAAGACATAATCTTTGATATATTGCCAAATACACTATACTTGCTTGTTATCATCATTGGGCGGGACATGACACAGATGGATAGTACACTCTATGATATGAGATAGACCATAGTGTACAAAGTCATCCATCTATGAAAAACAAACAATCGTAGACAAGGAGTGTCTTAACTCAGACTAAGGACATGATGCCCCAGTCATTTGGTCAAGACAAACCACAGAGAGCAGACAAATAAAAGATGGGTCATGAGACATCATTGCTCCTCTAAATCCTTGATAGGACATCCTTGAGGAAACTAGTAACATGACTCAAAAACCAATGTTAAAAAGATAGTTGACAGACATGAGCCAAAGAAAAAGAATCCTGAGACGTCGTTGCTTCTCTAAATCCTTCAAGGGACATCCTTGAGAAAGCTAGTAATAGGATCTTGCACAAATCGATAAAAAGATAAGACAAAATAAGATATAAAGTCATAAAGCCAAATAAATGTATTCGCCAAAACTTGATCTTGTGGGATTGTTTGATGTTGATGCTTGACATAGCGTAATGTGAGAGAATGACACATACTGCATAAGACGTTGAGTCTGGTTTCGACTGGGTGACTTCTGTATAAGGCATGACAAAGCCTGGTTTCAGTAAGACACATGTTGTATAAGATGTTGGAGTCTGATGACGTTGAGGTGACAAGCCACATGAGACTATGACAATTTGATGACGTCTATTGACAAGAAAGACATATCTTGCTAAGACATGGGTTGATCACTTTGACAATGTGTTTGATATTGACTTGATGACTGTTGAGACATTTTTCCTTGTTGATGCATGACTTGTTTTGATTCTTTGACTGATAAACTGTGTGTGTGTGTGTGTGTTGACTATGTATGACATTGAAGTGATACCTTAAACTATGATATGCAACTTGTGTGATAGTGATTGTGAATGAACCCTATTGGACTAACCTAGTGTGGTCTCGGGAGCTCATCAATTGATTAGCCTTGCCTACGTTGTACACACAAAGACCTCGTAGTTCGACTCGACTAATGACTTTGTATATACAAAGCGTCATGATTTAAATGTGTGATACATGACAAACCTAGATTGGCAGACTTAATGCCTCGGGGGCACATCGATTGATGGCCTTTCCTACGTCCCAGTCATAGAGGCAACGTAGTTCGACTATGTCTACAACTGACTTAGCGTGACTGACTTGACATGATTGACATGACATGATGGACTAGACATGATTGACCTGATTCTGTTTTTGGGATTTTTTGACATTTTTCCGAATTTTTTGGATTTTTGATGTTTTCTAATGTTTTTTTTTTGGGGGGGATTTTTCAGGACATTTTCAATGGCATGACGTTATGTACAAAGTGTTAGGGCACAGAAAAAGGATTTTCCCCCAGTTAGGAATAGGATTTGGAAGATGGAATGGATCATATGACGGAATGGACGTTTAGATGTCAATCGTTCCAAATGATGGATAGGACAACCATTTATTATGAGTGATGGTGAAAAAGTCTGATTAGAATGATGGTAGAAAGAATAGCCAGCTTGACTACACATGGCACCTATTTGCCAGGTTTTCACCATGGTACTTATCCATAGCACCACCGAAGTGGTTTTCACTAGTGGACGGATTTATTTCTCTTTACTTTTTTTTATTTTCAAAAAAAAAAATTGGTGTTACAAAGACACTTGTTTGCCAGGTTTTCATCAAGGTAACCATTTTTTTGTTTTTTCATTTTTTTTTGTATTTTTCCAGATTAAGACACGGATTATCAGAGACTTAAGCGTAGAACCTCTTTAGATGTAGACTGTAGATAGGGGACAAAAGCGGTTCTCCTTCAGGAGTAGAGAGTTGGTACGCTCCTAACCCAAAGGCTTCTGTGACAATGTACGGCCCCAACCAGTTAGGTTCAAACTTTCCTGGTTTCTCACGTTCAACTTGGTTCTTAGGATTCTCCATTAATACTAGGTCACCAATGTCAAAGTGTCTATTGAGAACCTTTTTGTTGTAACTACGACGAAGATGATTCTGATATGCTTGTAAATGATCTAATGCTTTTTGTCTTCATTCATCCAGCAATTCTAGCTCTTGTAACCTAGAGACACGGTATTCTTCATCGTCGATATGACCCTTCAAGGATACCCGTAGAGAAGGTATTTCGACCTCAATAGGTAAGATAGCTTCGAACCCGAATATGAGGGAATATGGAGTGGTTCCGGTGGGAGTACACATGCTTGTGCGATAAGCCCATAAGGCAGGATTAAGCTGTAGGTGCCAGTCACGACCAGCATCATTGACAGTCTTCTTAAGGATTCTAACAATAGTCTTATTAGATGCCTTAGCTTGGCCATTACCTTGTGGGTAATATGGGGTGGAGAAATGGTGTTTGATGTGGAATTCTTCACATAAATGGCATACTTCTTGGTTCTTGAATGGGCGGCCATTGTCTGTGATTATGGATTGAGGCAGACCATACCAACAAATGATATAGTTTAGGATAAACTTAGATATTTGTGTGCCGGTTATGTATGTCATGGGGATGGCTTCGATCCATTTCATGAAGTATTCGGTAGCGGTGATGATGAATTTATGGCCATTTGATGATGGAGGGTGTATCTTACCTATGAGGTCGAGTCCCCATTGGGTGAAGGGCCATGGTGAAGTAATTGGACGAAGCTCTTGCAATGGTGCTCTTATCAAGTCTCCATGTATTTGACATTGTCTACATTTCTTTACAAAGACATATGAGTCTTTCTCCATCGTGGGCCAATAGTAACCCAGTCTCATAGTCTTGTGGGCTAGAGTGGGACCACTCAAATGAGATCCGCATATACCCTCGTGTACCACTCGCAAAGTTGTTTGTGCTTCCTCAGCATTGAGACATCTCATTAGGGCGTTATCTAAGGTACGTCTATACAGGGTTTCTCCAATGATGGTGTAATTGGCTGACTTTCGGATGAATGTTCAACATTGGTTATTGGACAAATCTTGAGGTAGGGTTTGGTCAGTGAGGTAATCGAATATGTCTTTATACCAAGGAGACGTAGGACCAACAATGGTACACACTATCACAATATCAGGGACATCATAAGCAGGGATCAAAAGTTGTTCAACCAGGAACTCGAACTTAGGCACATTACTTGGGATATCCAACAAAGAACCCACGGTTGCCATTGCATTTGCAGCTCTATTTTGGATACGTGGTATTTGTTGAAAAGTTATGTCATTGAAATACTGTTTGAAACTATCAGCCATCCTCTTGTAAGGTGCAAGCTTCTCATCCTTAGTCTTGTAATCATCATTCACCTATCAGATTACCAGTTGAGAGTCCCCAAAGACATGTAGGCTCTTAATGTTCTATTGAGCTGCCATTTTTAAACCTATCACTAAGGCTTCGTATTCTGCTATATTATTTGTACAAGGAAATGCGATCCTAAATGATTTATGAATGGTATCACCTTGAGGTGTGACAAATAAGATACCAGCCCCTAAACCACGATTTGTATGTGATCCATCAAAGTATAGTTTCCACTCAGTGTTAACCTCAAGGTTGAAGAGAAATTCATCTGGAAAATCTGCTACTAATGGATGATCTACCATTATAGGTGCATCTTCCAGTTGATCTGCAATGACCTATCCTTTTATTTCCTTCCTTTCGACATACTGAATGTCATACTCGCTAAGTATCATGACCCATTTAGCCAATCGGCCTGTTAAAGCTACCTTACTTAGGAGGTATTTAAGTGGATCAATTTTTGCAATCAACATGGTTTGTCGATTGAGCATATAGTGCCTAAGTTTTTGGGTAGCAAAAACTACCGCAAGACAAGCATGTTCTATGTTGTTGTAATTCAATTCATAGCCCACTAAGGTTCGACTGATATAATAAACCACTCTCTCGTGACCTTGATCATCTTGTTGTGCGAGAAGAGCCCCTAATGTTGACTGAGTTGCTGAGTATCAATGGTTTCCCCTCTGTAGGTGGCATTAGGACTGGTGGTGTAAGCAAATAGTCCTTGATTTGTTGGAAGGCCTCTTAACATTTAGGTGTCCACATAAATGGCACTCCTTTTTTGAGTAAATGCTGAAATGGATGTATTTTATCTACCAATTGTACTATGAAACGCCTAATGGACTGTAATCTCCCCTGTAGGGTTCTGAGTTGACCAATGCTGGTTGGAGGAGGCATTTCTATGATTTCTCTTACCTTTTCTAGATCTACCTCAATGCCTCTATGAGAGATGATATACCCTAACAGCTTCCCTGATTTCACTCCAAAGACACACTTCTTTGGATTTAGCCTGACATTGTAGTTTTCTAACCTCTGGAATATCTTTTCTAACACTTTCAAATGATCTTCCCTTGTTTCTGACTTGGCTATTATATCATCGACATAATCTTCCATGAATGTATGTACAAAGTCATGAAAAATCGTAGTCATTGCTCATTGGTAAGTGGCTCCTGCATTCTTAAGGCCAAACGGCATAACATTCCAACAATATGTGCCCCATGGACACATGAAAGCCATCTTATGTTGATCTTCAGGTGCTATCTTTATCTAGTTATATCCAGAGAAACCATCCATAAGGGAGAGCATCTCATACCTTGCAGTAAGGTCTACTATCATGTCGATATTTGGCAACGGGAAGTCATCTTTAGGACATGCCTTGTTGATGTCTCTAAAGTTAGTGCAAATTTGAATTCCCCCAGTTGGCTTAGTCACTGGTACCAGATTTGATATCCAATCCGCATAGTCTATTATCCTTATGAATCCCACATCCAATAGTTTCCTAAGTTCTACCTTAACCAATAGAGCAATTTGTGGATGCATCTTCCTTAGTTTCTGTTCGACTGGTTTGATACCTGGCTGGAGTGGTAAATGATGCAATATCAGGTCTAGATCCAACCCAGGCATGTCAGCATACAACCATGCAAAGTTTACTAGTCTCTTTTTGAAAAAGTCTTTGAACTCATGTTGTTTTGTCTTTGATAAAGAAGCTGTAAAATATACTATCTGAGGATTCTCTTTTGTTCCTATGTTGACTGCGACAGCCTCTTCCACTAACATGGGTGACTTTTCCTATGCAATGGGGAGAATATTTAAACCTCTACCCTTGGGTGCCTCAGAGAGGTTTTTTCCCTCGAATACGTCCTTTATTTTGTCTTTTTCTTGGTCCAAATGTGCCTTTCAGTTTTCACCTAGGGACTCATCATTTTTATTTTCATTTTCATTTTCATTTTCATTTTTGCGACTAGAGGTGTAAATAGACTCCCCAAAATATGCTTTATCATCCAAGTCTATGGTAAAACCTGCCTTATGATCCCCTCTAGGTATACCTTCTCTAAGTCCCATGAACTCATCAATTGCTTCGTCATTCTCAAATGTATCTATGATAGGTGTACCTTGTTGATCCCAGTCGATGAGTTCGGGATATACAAGGGGCATGTCATCATCGGAGTTTATAAGAGTAACTGTTGACAAGGTGAATATAGACTGGTTGACATGGTCACAGAAGTTTTGGACTAACTCCTTCTTGTTTTTCTTCCTAGGGATAGGTCTATTCTATTGTGGGACAATGGTGAGGGTAGATTCATTAGAAGATGGCTTGTCAAGTGCCCAAGCTACATGATCAAGGGTTTCCCAATAATAGTTCTTTTGCCATTCTTCTTTAGACAAGTTTTTCTTAGGACAAGGACTAGACTGTTTTGATACAGGTTTCACATTGAGGTCCAACTCTCCAAATAATGTGTCTATGTTCATGGTACTAGTAGATGAGAGAGACTCCCATACACCATCGCTTGAGTAAGGGGATTCATCATAGACTAGAGGTTTGTCATAAAATCGGGGTAGGTCACAAACTAGGGGAAGTGGTTCATGAGATGTCTCGATGTCTGGGTAATCATTCACTTCCTCTTGAAACGTTGACGAGGTACAAGTTACCCAATTCTAAGCAGTTCACACCCTAGCCCTAGATACTTTTGTTGTGGGTAAATAGTAATTGGTTATGTCCTTCCATTTTGATATAGTCCTGACCCACTATGCCTGTCATAGCCTTCATTTTGCATTATCTTAAATCCTTTTCCATATTGGTCCTTGGCTATTTGAATAGATGGAGAGGGGTATTCATGTTCTTCTTGATACAACTAGGAATCAACTTGATCCACAATCTCTTCACTTAACTCTCCCCATTTTGTCAATGTCATTGTAGGGGGAACATGAAATGTGACCATAGACTATCTTCTATCCACCATGGGTAGGCCATATGCCTTAGGTGGAATCAGTTCAGTAACACAGTATGATGCCTTTATATTATACTCACCACAGCCCTTGTCTTGGATCTCAAGTTTTGGAGTGGATGATGGTGGTTTGAATGAAATGGACTTAGTGAGACATGATGGGTCAACATATTGGGATAGAGTGGATGATGAAGCCTGTTGGTTAACAGGCACTTATCGGTGTGGAAGATCCCTTAGGTTTGTACAATACTGGAAAGGATCTAGATCACCATCAATGGTGATCTTTGTGCCATTATAGGGGAATTTGAGACACTGGTGGTATGTTTAAGGTACCGCTTTCATTGCATGTATCCAAGGTCTACCTAACAACAAGTTGTATGGAAGGGTGAGATCTAAGACTTGGAAGCTGGTGTTCATGATTGTTGGGCCAATTTGAATAGGGAGTGTGACAACTCCTTTGGACGATCTGTCCTCATCATCGTAAGCCTTGATGACTATACTCTTAGAGGTATCTACACAATCTTCCAAGAATCCTAATGCCTTAACCAGTTTAAGGGTACACAGGTTCAAACATACTCCTCCGTCTACGAAGACTCATCGGATTTTGTTTTGATGGACTAAGACTTCAAGATGTAAGGGGTCATTGTGATCTGACTTTTCAGTTGAGTAGTCTTGTTGTGAAAATGTAGCATGATGTGAGTTGGTCAAATATCTCACCATCTCTTCGAAATGATTGACATCTAAATCTGTAGGAACAGTTGTATTCTATAGAGCTTTGTCAAGAATGGACCGATGCTAAGGTGATAAGGTCAACAATTCCAAGATAGATATCTGCACGGGGGTTTTACTCAATTGATCAAGAAGGTTGTACTTGAACTTGGAACTTTGCGTAGATGGCTCAGAAGAAGGACTAGGAATAGTAATCTTAGTTCTGCGTGTGGTTATATTACATTCTAGATGCTTCTTGATGGAGAAAGTGTTGACATTCTCATCTGCGGCTCGAAGGTGGTTTATGATCTTTCCTTTACCATAGTCATACTTGGTATTGTTATAGTTGGCCGATGGATTATTCTAGGGTCTCGAACTGGAGGCTTTTCCTTTTGTGTGGTCATGTAAGGGGTCCGTGAAGACCTTATGATCACTGTTCTTAGTGTTTTTCTGCCCACCAACCTCTATAGTTCCGATTTCAATAAAGTCTTGTATGATGTTCTTTAATTGGCGACATTGTTGGAGGTTGTGCCCTTTCGTTCGATGATAGTCACAGAAAGCGTCATCGACCCACCATGAAGGTTTGAATTGTCCAGGATCATACTCTCTTGGTTCCAATGGTTTGATAAGATTATGTTTGACCAATTCTTTGAAGACTACCTCAATTGGTTGCCCTAAAGGTGTAAATTCTTGCATTGGAAATCTCCTTTGTTGTGGTCTTTGTTGTGAGTTATGGACATAGTTAGCCATTTGATCAGGACTATTCATCATGTCTGCTTGTTGATTGTATCCTCTAAGTGTGATAATCGGTCCAGTATGTATGTGCTTAGCATCAACTATGTCGTATTTGGGACATTCTTGTTCCTAGACCATAATTTGTTTCTATCATTCGACACATTTTGTTGTTGGACAATCGAGCTCTTTCCTGGTACTTTGATTTCGCCTTTGTCAATAAGGCCTTTTTCAAGGATGATCCCCTTTTGTACCAAGTCAATGAATGAAGTGCAACAGTGTACCCATAAGTCACCTCTCAGTTTGGGATTGATGTTTTTGAGGAAGATAGTGACCTTTTGTTTTTCAGGTATTTCGACAGGACAGCAGCTAGCTAGACTCCTCCATCTCTAGAAGAAAGTGATAAATGTCTCACCATCTTCTTGTGTCGTGTGGCACAAGGTTACTATGGTTACTTCAGTGTCTATAGGTAATATCTATGATGGTATCCTCTTGTTGATTGTCTGTCCCATTTTGAATCAAATCATCATCACTCGAGTCATGATCGCTTTGAAGTATGTAATCTAGTGGAGGCCTTGAGCTTTCCCCTTGTGTGAGTAAGGGTGTATATTTTTGTATAACATCCACTTTTTTGTCCCTCCAAAATTCATCATTATAAATGGTATCCCATTCATACTCATTGGAATCAGTGTTATAATTTTCTTGTAATCTCAAAATTGTCTCAGCTATCTCTTCATTAGATTTCTTTTGCATCTTCACCATATCCAAGTCCAGTTTTATCCTTTGGATGTGTGATTTTTTGTTGGATAGGTTCAACAATTCCTTCTTTTTGGTGAAGACAAGTGTCCCACCATGGATTTAAATCTATCGATATCCAGATTAGGAGACACGATGGTGTCAACAAGAGCCTTTTCTAGATTGTCCTTGTGTGCCAGCGATATTTTGAGGAGCTTCAAGATAGAAATTTGAGCTGATGTTTTTCGTAGTTGATTGACCAAATTGTACTGACTTGGAGGGGGAATAGCTGACTTAGCTGAACTTCCTTTCACAATAATTTTTGCCTATCCCCTTGTTTTCGCATTGACCTCTCGACATTCTTGCCTTCCTTTGACTTTGATAACATTGACTTATTGATCGTCAGTGTAAATATGATTGATGGTGGTGTCATAGACATGATTCACATTCTTGCCTTTGTCACCTGAAGACTCCCCTTTTTGATAATTGGGGAGAGGATCCTTGAATTCTTGATTATCTTCATTGGCAGTATGTCCCTCAATCAAATCTTGAACTAAATTATTTAACCCTTGGCAATTATTTGTCTTATGACCTTTGCATCTATGATAATCGCAATAGTATGAGTCATTCCATGATGGTGGTTTAACTCGAGGCTCATAATCTCTTTGTGGTGGCAATTTGATGGCATTTTGATTCAACAACTCTTTAAGGATTGATTCAAGAGACTAGCCCAAGGGAGTAAAACTCTATCGATTTGAAAAAAACTGAGATCTGGGTGCATTTGAATTTTGATTATTGCTGAGATTATTACCACAATTGTTGGTCACATTTCCTTGGTTGGTGTTACTTCCCTGATTTGAATTATTATTGCCTTGGATATTAAAATTCCTAGCATTATTGTTGTTGCACTAGACCCCTGATAAATTGAGAATGGTTGGCTTTGCATTTAGGTTGTTAGCATCTACCACCCCATCATTTACAACATTCTTGTTTCGAGTCCAAAATTGTGATTTATCATTGTTATTGTTGTTGTTGTTGTACAAATTTGGCCAATCTTTATCAAGCTTTAAAACTCCTCGCTTGACCAAGGCTCCTTCAATGGTGATTGCATTTTCAATCAATTTTTCAAATGATTGAGGACAATGAAGATTTACCCTATAACTCATCTCTTGATTTAAACTGTTGATAAAGATTTCCATCTTTTCTTTTTTAGGAATAGGATGGGAATATCTTACAAATAACCTTCTCCATCTTTGTAAGAACGTAATGAAGGGGTCCCCAGTCTTTTGTTTGGCTCTGCATAAATCAAGCATGGTTATCTGATGTTGTATATTGTAGGAGTATTGAGATATGAATTTATTAATTAACTCCTCAATTTTTTTGATGGGGGGAGTGATTTTGGAAAGCCAATCCATGGATTGTCCACCTACACTTCATGGAAATAATCACATTAGGTAGGTATCTTCATGAGCAAACTTTAGGCTCATATTTTAGAAATCTCCCACATGATCAATGGGATTCGTTTTTCCATTGTACCTATCAAATTTTGGGATCTCACAATGTTTTAGAAAAGGAATCATGTTGAAACTCCTATCAAAGGGATATGGGCAGATATCTTCCAAAACATATTTCTTGGTTGCACCCCCTTGTATTTCTTTAATTTTCCCTTGTAATGCTCTTATCTATTGAGTAAGAGCACTAAAATAATTAAGGGGGGGGCTTTGTGATCCTCTCTAATATTTTTTGTGTCAAAATCAAAGTGTAGTTTAGCTCCTTGGTTTGCTAACAAAAGAAAATATTTTTCTTTGTTTCATTCTAAAATATTATCCAAGAGAGTATGAAATTAGGGATCCTGTTCAGCTTCTTGAAGCATTTCCTCTGTCATTTCCTCATTATTTGAATTATTCCCTATGTGAACCTTGTGAAAAGGATTTTCTTCCTTATCACCCATATTGACAAGCGGATTTTCTCTTTCGCCTTCTTCTATGTGCTTTCAAGATCTCGTGACAACAGGCATAAGTCTACACCAAAGAGTGCAATTTGATGGATATCTTAGTCAGAATAGAATGAGAATTCTATTGATATGACTAAAGAAATTTCTAATTTTTAGTTCATGATTCCTTGGTTGGAAGGATGATGATCCTATTATGGGAATTAAACTAGAAATCAAAAATAAAGGTGATGTTACACTTTGCGATATTTCAATCGTAGTTTACAAAAATAAGGATTTTTGTAAATGCCTACTACTTCTAAGCTCTCTATTGCAACACTTGATCAGGATGATTAGAATACTGAATTGCAGGTTGTGGGATGAAAGAGGGATGAATGGGTTGACTGTGATTATGCCTTTGTGAGAGAGATCTTCTTTGAAAAAAATCTTGTGAATATAATGGTTCTAAAGAAAAATCACCAATGAAACCCCTAGCAAAGTCGTGATATTGATGAATGAAAGTTCTATGCTCAAGCAAAACTTTCTGACTTTGTTATAAAAAAATTCTCCTTTTTAGTAGATTCTTATAACTAAGGGACTTTTTTGGCTTCTTGATCTTTTTCTCAAGGGATTTCTTAGCAAAAGTTGCAGATTTCCAGACCCTAAGCATAGAAAAAGACTAGACTAAATGGCAGATTTTTGTGTCAAAAAACTCTTTAGACTCGGACCATAGATGCGCTACTCTGTTCAATGTATGTGCTAAACTTTTCAGCAGATGCGTTGAAAGATCCAACCAATTCGTTGGACTATTGTAGTGATGTGTTGAAACAAAGCACCGATGCGCTATAAGAGAGCATAAATGCGCTGAAACAAAGTAGGGATGCATCAAGAAATAACACAGATGCTCTAAAACAGACCAGGGATGTGCTAAAATATCCAATCAATGTGTTGAGACAGACATGTTTTGACAGTTTTATGATTTGGATGATCTTTATCTGATTTAATGTTGGAAAAACACAGCATATAGTAGAAAATAGTTGTTTGCAAGTCCTAAAATCTAAGCGAAGAGTGTATGTTCTTGAGATTTCCATTGGTATTGAAAAAAATAGGCACTTCAAATAGAATCACTCTTATTTGTCAAAAAGGTCATCATAGTAACCACAACCCACATCTTAGAATTGTGTCAACTCACATAGCCATGTCACCCCCTAGAGGGTGCCCATGTTTTTGTCTTTTCTAGGTGCATACTCAAGGTTAGATTTCTCGATCCCCTAAGCAAACAATATGTGGAAATTATATGGTGAGTGTCTTGGGGGCAGATTCTTCCCTCCCCTTGCATTGTGATTATTATGATGTTTGAAAACTGACACGATTGGCCTCTACACTTAAGTTCGTAGTAAGGTTTTGCATTCAGTGCGGAAAATGATATACTCCCTTAGGAGACCTCCCAATCTTTAGAACAAAGGATTTGGGGATGGTTATCTTTGTACACTACTGTCGAGTTGGACTTTCATCAATAACTCACTTTTGTTTTGAGTGGGTTGGAAACCTTTGCTTTAGGTGTTCCCACTTAGGTCATTCCTCTTGGGTGAGTAGTTTTTCCCACAAGAGTAGGCCTTCTAAAGGATGTAATAAAACATAAAATGTATAAAATGAAAAAGGTAATTTTGGCATTTCGATCGCCTAGTTAAGGGGAGAGCATAAACCTATTACCTGACAATCACAACAAACAATTTGTTCAATTTTAAATCCCAAATGACAATTATCTAAACTAAGTGAAGATGTTGCTTCACAACAAGCATGGGATTCATTTTAACCAAGATAAAATAATGTTTGCTGACTATCCTAGGATTGGTTAATTCCATATTTAAGTGTCTACCCTAGGATTGCTTCATTTTAACTTATGTAAAAAATAAAAATCTCTATCCACGGATGGCGTCGGAATCAGGATTAATTTTTACAACTCCTTATATGCGGTAAAAGAACTCACCAATGTGCTAAAACAGAGAACCAATGCACTAAATGAACATTCAGGGATGTGCTAAAATAGTAGGTAAATGCGCTAAAGGAATAGGTAAATGTGCTAAAATAGAACGTTGAAGCACTGAAACAATCCTTGTATGCGCCAAACTTTGTCAAGGATGCGCTAAAATAGTAGGTAAATGTGCTAAAGGAATAGATAAATGTGTTAAAACAGAACATTGAAGTGCGGAAACAGTCCTCGTATCCGCCAAACTTTGTTAGGGATGTGCTAAAATGTGTCTCAACTGTGCTAAACCACAAGTCCAGTATGTCACTCATCAGAAAATATGTTATAAAAAGATTAAAAATGTGTGTGTGAATATGTGAACTTACTAAAAAGATAAACCAACACACCAATGCGACATTGAATCAAAAGTAAAACAAACTCTAAAACAACAGCTCCTTCAAAAGCATCCCATTGTCCTCTATCTCCAAGGATTCAATCCAAGGTACTGGCTCTCAGTTGGTGTAAGAAGCACCTTGGTAGAATGACAACTTCAGAGAACGAGCTTAAGCAAAATGCATGTCTATTTGCTAAATGATTAAGCTATGAACTTAAAAACTAAGATGTTATGAACTTGAAATACTATGCTTAAATAGATTGCTAAAATGCTGGTTAGAATGCAAATATAGTAATCACGCTAAATTCACAAAATCTAGGATCCTTTTCAACTCACAAAGAAGCTGTATTTATAGATTTTTGGAGGCAAGAATCTAGTTGGCAAAGACCAGCGGTCTAAATCAAACCTGTCAAGATGAACAGTGAGAGATTCTGGAAGTTGAGAGAAAGATGGAAGGTTGAGAGAATAATGGGAATTTTTTCCTCCTACATAACCTTCTCCATTCAAAATTGAAGGAAAGTTGCCATTTGTGTATTTCAATTATGAGGAGTTAGTTGGTAGTCGAGGATAAATTCTTGAATTAAATAATTTATTTATTTAATTATATGTGACAAGGATTTTAGAAGCTTCCATAATTAAATAAATAATATTTAATTATGTGTGAGAGATGAAAAAAGAATGTAATTAAATATTTAAAATATTTAATTAAATGTGAGGTGAGGAAAGTGTTAAATCAAATATTTATAATATTTAATTTAAATGTGAGATGAAGAATGAGTTTAGAAGAATATTCCATTATTTGAATTTAAACATTCAAACTTAGAAAAATATGATAATTAATATAAATAAATTATGAAATTTATTTAATTTAATTAAGAAGAAGATGGTGATAATTAAATAAACTTATTTATTTAATTAAGCTAGAAGAATTTAGAAAAATGAACGATGTAAATAAATAATTAAATTTATTTATATGTAGATGACTTTAGGTGATTAATTAAATAATTCATATTTAATTAATTAACAGTTTTGATTTATAATGACCATTTTTAGATGTATACAAATGTAACTATCAGACTTCTTATCGATCCAAATGATTCTTTTCAACAGTATGATAATTTTATCAATTATAGGCTCTTCTTATCAATCCAAATGATAGTCCCAAATTACTGTGACTTATTAAAAGGATTTTAACTCTTTTGAAGAAACCAATTAATTAAATCACACAAGAACAAAAAATGCGTTTTGATAAATTAAGCTTAATAGGAAAATTTAAATGATAAGAAAGCACCCAATTGGAGATAGCCAAATAATCGTATGTTATCAATAAACAATTGACACTAGCATTGGATCACCAAATTATGCATTCTTCTCCATTGTATCATTTCAAAATATTTTGCAATACACATCATGATATTTTGCTAAACCAACTGATCAACCTATCTAACTACTAATGATTTCCTAACTGCTACTTATGATATCCTATCTACAACTTATTATTTCCTATCTACTACTTATTGTTTCTCTGTTGATGATGATTTCATCTTACATGTATACATTGCATTTTTAGGTTTCTGACCCTTCATATCTATATGGTGCAGCTCTTCAATTATCTTTGGTGAGAATAAAATATTTAATTTTAATCTTCATCTTTGTATCCCCATGAAAAATAATTTTAATAATTATCCTTGCTGACAACTTTATTTCCACCCAATTAGAAAATTACTTTTGAGGTAGAAATATTTATCTATTTTGTAACCCCTCGGTGAAAATGTAAATTTCTCGGTGGAGATATTTTATACTCCACATTATTTTATTATATCTCCCAAAATAATGTGACTTTTCACCCCGCAAATAATATGTTTTACCATAATCACTATGGGAAATTGAATTAATAAATCATGATTTAAATAGTATAGAGTGCTCACCATAAGTTAGCTTTTCTTCATGTTTTACAATAGCTCAGAGGGAATTATCAATTTTGATGAGACCTCAGTTGACTTCACTCTGATACGCCTCAGTCTTCTCGATGCTGTTTTGGTGCTTTATCGAATTTTCAAAGAGACTTTGACATATCTCATTCAAATATGTCAATTTCTCTTTGATAATTTTTTTGTCTCTTTGCAATCCTACACCAATTTTAGGGTTTATTCCTGGTTGTTTGTGGGAATGTGGGAAATCCTCTTTGCACCTCAGAGATAGACATTTGAAAATTTGTCCTTTATTGAAGATGTGCACATCACATGGGTAACCTTGGATTCTTCTAATCAAATGGATGAAGCATCACTTTTCTTGAAATATTATATCTTTTCTTCTCCTACTTCTTTAGAAAGATCTTTCATGCTACTAGCAGGACCCTAAAATTTTTGTGATGTAGACCACAATCTTCTAATACCTCTCCTGTCTCAATAATGCATGAAGTTATTGATGGAATCCAAGAGAGAATGCTTTCATATAGGTTTTGATCTCTTCGTAATGCAACATAGATTCATATGATCCTCCCATGTCAGCTAGATTGAGATTCCATTTTTATACTCGATGCCAATTACCTAATAATTTCCTACTCATGTTAGGATAAACACCAAACCTCTTCCACATGGTAATGCATGATACTTATAATATATTGAACAACTGCATAATCTGCAGCTAGAAGGACTCAAAAGGGGCCATATTAAGACAAATGTGATAGGACAATTCCATCCATTGTCCATTATACATTGTTCTCAAAATGCTTCATCTAGTATGATATTTATGAAGTGCCTTTCCAATGATCTCAACATGCGGTGTTAAGTCTCCCTTCTTATCTTGTATTAAACTAGAAAATAATTATCTTTCATAGTCTCTCTAACATTGTTTACATCCTCATCTTCTACACTTAGAACTTCTTTCATCTTATCCATACAACAAATAATGACCATCCTCAACTTCGACATAGGTTGAGCATATAGTTGTCTTCATTGTATAACTTGAGAACTAAACCCATCAATCATACTAGAAAGTAAAGGAATTTAAAGTCCCATAGTATTACCGGTGGTAGTAGGATTGTGAGAAGCATTATGCGTCTCAAAAATTTCTAGAATAATTTCATTCCAATAATCCAGATAAACCTTGAAATGGTAGTGTCATCCACATAAGAAATACCAATCAGATATTCAAGACCTATGAGAAGTGTGGTCTGGTTTTTAGGATTACTTTCAAGTATGTGGATGTGTGATATGTAAAATGAAGTGAAGAAAAGTGTCAAATTCTGAATTAGTTCCTATTCTTCAGTTGATCCATTTGCATAGGCTTTTGGGGATTTTGTTCCAAGTGGTAGAACAACCAATAATACATTCTTCCTCACTAAATCTACAAAATAGATACATTTTCTAAACATATATTCAATTATTAAATCCTTTGGAGGGTTTATTTGAAGTCCATGACCAAGGATACTTGGAAAATTTCATGCGGAAGCATCATTCATTTTGAATATTTGTATGCATCATATTTTCCTTCTTTATCAACTGCAAACATATCCTTCATTCAAGTACCTATTCCTTATGTTTTGATGTGTGAGTCTTCTCAAGATACCTCTTTAACACTTGTTGAAAAATTTAGTTGTAATAAAGTAATGGGGTATATTGCAACAGAGTTCCTACAACTGGCCCCAAAAGGTTATATGTTATTTGAAGACTCTCCAACATATGAATCTTTGGTTTTGTGTTCATTTTCATCCCAAACAATGTGTAGGTGATTCTATGGGGATGGTTTCTATTTCCTTCAAACACAAATTTCATTTAAGTTTTGAAGCTTTGTCAGTACCTTAAAACCCCTTTTGGATGTTATTTTGCTAAGAGGTATTATTGTTGTATTGATCTTAAGCTCCATCACAGTAGCCCTATAAGAAATTCTAGCTTATCTTTTGAACCCATAGCAATTATCTCCTTTTTTCAAAATTCATCAACTCCACATGATCTATGTCAAAGATAAAAACTTGCTTGGCTGCTTCTCAAAATTGTCTTTGTTTAACCAGGCTCTTCATATGTTTCTTGTCTTTTCAAAGAAAAATCATTTGAATGTGCAAGTTGCATGAGATTTTAGGCATCTTTCCCAATCTTGACCACTTAATTTATCATTACCAACTCAGTTCTAGAATGTGACAATCTCCCTTGTTATTCTTTTTGTTGACCTAAAGAGTGATTCTGCACTATGAACAAAACAAACCAACTAGCCTTTGGAATCGCCTTGGAAAACTAATCAAAACTTCTTCTTGAGCCATGAAAATGCATTGAAATTTTGATTTATGATAGGGGAGTATGTGTGTCAAACAAATTGACATGAAGTAATTAGTATTGCAAAAATTTAACACTCAAAGTAGCTTACTTGGCCTATTCTAAAACTACCATTGTCAAAAAGTCACCTAAAACTCACCAACTTGTCACTTCAATGAAGTATCAAATTGGTTCTTGGGAAGCTGCCATTTTGGGAATATATTCATTTGAGTCAAATGAACACATGCACGGAAGGGCTTCCCACCAATTTACTTCCTTGACAAAACATTAAACATCAAAGTGTCCTTTGTGAAACGTTTTGGGGATGCTAGTGTCAAAACTTTGCAAAATTCATTTGGTTTTGGTTTTGAAAAAATACCAAATTAGGTGTTGAGGCTCTGAAAGTTGGCATGAAGGTAGATTGAGGTGGGAAGAATCTGAAACATCAATCATTTTTTCATGATAATCTCTCAGTTGACCAATATTGTCCTCCAAAGTTGACCTTTTTGGCAAATTTAACACTATGCAGCCAACAAACCTCTTCTAAACCCTCCAACTTGGTACTTTAAAACCTTGTCAAAACTAATTGTATGAAGCTGAAACTAGGTGTATACACTCACATATGATAGATAAATGTGTTTGCAAAGTGGTTTAGCATAAAACTAAATGGACCTCAAGTTGTTATTTTTCAAAGTGGGCTCCTGGAGTAGATTTCACAACTTGGTTGTTGTAATCAATTTTCTCAACATGGGAACCTCAAATTTTGCAGAAAATGGTAGGAAATTTTAAGTTCCAATAGCTCCACTAGCAAGCAAGTTGTATAATGCTCAGTGGAAATTTTTCAACAATGCTACACTAGGTTCAACACTCATGAACAAAGTGAAGTAAAAATTCCATACTCACCTCAGGGGGTGTGAACAAGTGTTATATCAAAAGCATGTTCTATATCAGAAGAGATGAAGAAAACTTAGGAAAGTTTGATACTAGATCTGATGAAGGTATCTTTCTTGGATATTCTACAAGAATCAAAGCTTTACAGTGCTATAACAAGAGATTGAAGAAGATTGTTTAGAGTGCAAGTGTCAAAGTGGATGAAGAAATATAGAAGAACTTAGTGGTGATAGATGGATATGAATCAGATGAGTCCTCCTATAGAGAAAATAACAAAGATGAAGGTAAGGAGAAAGAAGTATAGATTGAAGAGGAAGAAGAAGCTATGGAAAGGATCCCTAATACTCCTAAGTATGTGAATAAAAATCACTCTTAAGAGTATATCATTGATGACAAACGAAAAGGTGTGTTAAAAGGAGAAAATCTTCTATGGATGAAGAATAGGTAAACCTATGTTTACTCTCTAAAGCTAAACCTAAAACAATGATTGAAGCATGCAAGGATGAATATTGGATCAAGGCTATGGAAGAAGAATTATTACAGATTGAGAAGAATCAGACAAGGCAAGCCTTGTGTGTAAGGGATACTCACAAGTAGAAGGAATACAATTTGAGGAGACATTTACTCTAGTGGCAAGAATGAAAGTTATTAGAATGTTTTTTTATTTTTCAGTGGATAAGGACTTCAAGGTTTATCAAATGGATGTGAATTTTGTATTTTTGAATGGTGGGTTAGAAGAAGTGTACATTAAATAATCAAAATGATTTCAGTTATCAGAAAAATTCGATACAGTTTGTAGATTCAAGAAAGAATTGTATGGATTAAAGCAAGCTCCCAGGGATTGGTATGTAAGGTTGGATAGGTACTTGATATAACAAGGATTCAATAAAGGTACCACAGATAGTAATCTTTATTTTAAAGTTGAAAAAGATCAAATATTTATTGTGGTTGTGTATGTTGATGAAAGAATCTTTGGAGAAAATGAAGCTATGTGTAAGAAATTTGCAGAAGAGATGTAGAAAGAGTGAGGTGTCTATGTCTAGGGAGATGAACTTCTTCCTTGGACTACAAATCAATCAAATAGAGAAAGGTATATTTATTTCAAAAACAAATTATTTCAAGGAAATGTTGAAGAAGTTTGGAATGAAAGATTTCAAACTTGTATGTACTCCTATGGTTATTGGTTGCAGATTGAGTAAGAATGATGAATCTCGTAAGGCTGATCAAAGAAAATATAGATCAATGATTGGAGGACTGTTATATATAATTTATACTAGAATCTATATCATGCATGCAATTTTTCTTGTGGCTAGATTTCAAGAAGATCCTAGAGAGTCACATGTTGTAGTGGTGAAGAGGATATTCAGATACTTGAAAGGCACTCTAGAAATGGTTTTTGATATCCAAAGGATACTAATTTTTCTCTAAGTGCTTGTACAAATGCAGATTGGGTAGGATGTGTTGATGACAAAAAAAAGTACAAGTGGTGGTGCATTCTTTCTTGTATGCAGATTTGTATCTTGGCTAAGCAAGAATAAAGACTCGGTATCTTTATCTACTGCTGAGGTAGAATAATTTTTAGTAGCGTCTTGTTGCACACAAGTGTTGTGGATGAGGAAAAACTTGAAGTATATTAGAGTTGTATATGATGAACTAATTTCTATGTTTTGTGATAGTACAAGTTCTATTAACATTTCAAAGAATCTAGTGATGCACTCGAGGAAAAATCATATCTCAATCTAGTATCAATTTTTGAGAGAGGTGGTTGAAAAGAATGAGATTAAGCTAGAGTATGTGCCTACAAAGGATCAGGTTGTTGATATATTCACTAAGGCCTTTCCTAAGGATAATTTTGAGTATCTCTGGGAGAAGTTAGGGGTTATTACCCCTCCTTTGAACTAGATGCATAAGGATATGCATCAGTTCAGTGGATTTCAAGATTCATTCTTTGTTCTAGAATGATGTTGGAGGACACCTCTCATGGGGAGTAGGTAGTGGAATTGTTGGTTGTTGCAGTTAGGGGAAGTAAGTGTTGGTATGCAGGCTGGTGTTGTCCTTTGTCAAAAGTGTCAAAGGATATGTGTAGTTGTTGGTACATTTTTTTGTGTTCTCCCAAGGGGGAGTATGTAGAGAAACAAAAAGGAAATATGTTATAAAGTAGGGTGAGGAGGTACAAGTATGATTAATGTCAAAATTAAAGTGAGAGAGAAATGTGTTGCCCTTTGCCATTAATGTCAAAGGGAGAGAGAGAAAGTAATATGAAAAAGATCAGTTGAGAAAGGGAGAGAGTAAATTTGAATAAGGAGAGTATGATGCAAGGGGGAGAAAGAAAAATATTTTATATCGAGAAGTGTGTTTCTAATCAAATATGTTATGTTTATTGTTGATGATTTTTCACTTCATGTATTTCCATCAATGACAAAGAGGGAGATTGTTGCAATTATGAGTAGTTGGTGTTGTCATTGATGTCAACAAGCTTATGTGTGTGTTGTCTTTGATTTATACTGATGGTTGAAAAGTTGTGATGATGCTTTGATTAGTTACATTATGTTGTCATTAGTAAGTGTTACTAGTGCCAACCTCTAGTGTTCTTTGATAAGATTTTATTTGTGGGTGTTGTTTGGTTGAGTTGTTATATTACATTTGGTTTTTTGATGATGATAAAGTGGTAAATATGATGAGAATGTGTTTTTGGTGCTTGATTTCCAGGTTCTTTTGAGAAATTTTGAATAAAAGAGGAAACAGTGTGTTGTAAAGGTGTTCTAGTATATAGAGTGGTGTTATGGTTTTGCCTCACATTTCTTCTATGTTGAAGATCTTCTTGTGCAGTTTGGATATGTTGATAAAAGGTTTTCATATGTGTTATATCCAAAGTTTCTTGGTCTAGATCATTTTATAGAGAAATTTTTGTTCACCAGTGTGTGAGCTGTATTGTAGTGGTGTTTGGGGGAAATGGTTTTGCTCCATATTTCTCCACAGTTTTTGTTCTAGTCTTAAAATTATGGAAGTGTGTTGATAAGGTTCATATCCAGTATCCTCAAATTCAATGTGCTCAATTCATTGGATAATCCCTACGAAACATGTTTGTTTTGTATCCCATGTACTCTAAGCATGAAAAATGATGCAAATCCCAATCGGTCCCCATGCATGGTTCTTTCGCATTCAAAATTCATTCCAAGCATTAACCTTTGTTGGTTCGTTGAAATTCATATTTTAAACTAAGTTGTGAAAATTCAATTTTGGGAGTTAGAAAAAATTTAGCACTTGTAAGAGCACTGAATTTTAGTGCCCCTGCAAGTCAAAATGAAAAAAACTAAAAAATTGAATAAGCTCAAAAATTCAACACCCTTGCACATTGTCTTGTGCCTTAGCCATTTTCTAGCACATGTAGTGTTGGGATTTTTTTGAGATGCAAATTCACTAAATTTTAGTGCCCCTGCATATTTTCATGCAGTGTTATCTAGAATTTTTGAGCCTCTAAATATTTTCCATCATGCAATGTCACTAAATTTTAGCACCTTTGCACACGCAGCTTTGGGGATTTTTTGAGCCTCTGCATATTTTCCATTTTTGTGCCTTAGTCATTTCCTTACACATGCAATGTTAAGGTTTTTCTCCACTTTTGTATATTTTCATGCAATGTTAGAGAATTTTTAAGACACTGCATCTCAAACCACAAGCCACATGTAGTAGCTCAAAAATTCAGAGCCTTTGTACCCAAGTATCCTTCCCACATGTAGTAGCTCAAAAATTCAATGCCCCTGCATCCAAAGTTCCTTCCTTCATGCAATGTTAGAGTTTTTCTCCACTTTTGCATATTTTCATGTAGTGTCTCAGAATTTTTGAGCTTGTGCATCTGAAGTGTAATATCCCATGCAAGAGCTCATTTTTTCTCCACCTTTGCATTTAAATTACCAAAGCATATGAATTTTCTCGTAATTTTCCCATCAGTGCATAAAACTCAAAAAAAATCTCACTGAAAAATATGAAACTTTTTCGAGCTACTTTTGCATACCATTTTGATCTTTTATGTCCAAGATCTTGAGTGGTTTTGATTGAATTATTTATTGTCACCAAGCAAGAAATATTTGAAACACAACCAAAAAAGTACTTCTCAATGTTTCAGTTATTCAAGAGTATACATCAATGGTTCAAAAATAATTTGAAGACGAAGCTTTCTCAATAGCTTCAATGAACAAAATGATGGATTTTTCAGCTTACTCTAGATCTGAGAATAGTTTCTGAAAGGCAGCAAAAAGAGTTTGGCACCATCAGAGGAGTCAATCTCAAGAATCCTCACCATCTCCAAGCACACTCCAATACTAGACAATGTTAAAGTGTACGTCATCATGAAGATTTCTTGGTTGAAAGCACGAGGAAATGATATTTTTGTGTTTCTAGAGATAGATAGTTTTTATCATTTTTCTTGTGCTTTATGTAAATAGCATTGGAATTTTTACATGTCGTATGCAACTACATGTAAAAATAGAGATGTCCTCCTACAATCATGGACATCACATTTGAATAAGTTAAAAGTTAAAAGGTTTTTCCCTAGAATTGCTCATGGCTCTCAACTATAAATAAGAGAGAGCTCTATTGTATTTTTACCTTTTCTCTGATGCAATGAAGTGTTGCTCATTTGTAAAGAAATTTTTGAAACTTTGAGTTCATATTGTGATACTATTTTCAATCAATAAAGAAGAATAGTTTTCATACCAAACATTGTGTTGGATCAATTTCAATGGATGTGAATGTTCTTATGTCTTTCACATTAGTTTATCTTATTATGGGATTGGATTAGTAGTATTTTATTAATTGATATTGGAGGGATTTCAAGTTGATTTGTGTAGAATTTTTGCTATGCATTTTTCTTGGAATTGTGTAATTTTTGATAATATTGGTGAATGATCTTCAATAATTTTTGCTTGAAGTAGTTCATGTTGCTCGTGGATCTGTTCGTGAAGTATATTGAAGACTTTCTACTTCATTTACATTGCTCGTTATTTTATTGTGGAATTCATCATTGAAGACTACATAACAACTATGTACCTCTGTAAGCCTTCTTGTTACATATATTTATTATACTTGTACTCCTAGACTATGCTTTGACAAGTTAGAAGTATTGGAAATTACTGCTTAGGTTTTATTTAAAGTTGTATCACATCAAGAAATAAAAGTCGTAGAACATTGTAAGTTCATATTCTCTGAAATAACAGAGAATCATGAATGTGACACACCCCCATATGATTACTATAGTGTACATATTGTAAATACTTGAATATTTTACTTTAGTTCCAATAAGCAGTAAGAAGGGCACCTCCCCTACCTGAGAGGAGAGATTTTATCTCACAACAACTGTGGCTAAAATTCAAGTTTTGTAATCTATAAAGGGGTTATAAAATTTTCACCAAATAGCTTTTTGGTGACTCTGTTGGGGATCGAACCATGCAATAAAAGCCTCATGATTTTGATTGAATTGGATGAGTACTCTAATGTCTTCTTCTTCTTTTTTGTATATTTCTTATTTCGCTAATTTTTATTTTATTTCCAGGTCTTCATTCTGGCAAACAGAAGTTATACACGAAGTCTAAGGATGCAAGGTATAGTTGATCCATTTTATTAGTTGTTGTAGTTTCATAACATTATTCCTTCTCCTCCACAAGCAAGGTCACCTTTACAACATATAGCAATTTATCCTCCATGAAGATTAAGATTGCCACTTCCAATTGAATCTTCTATTTTTCATAGAGTTCTAGTTCAAGTACCTGTTATTCAAATCTCTATGGTTCAACCTCAACCACTACCTATTGGACCTTGGCGTAATACTTTTGGTCCCCTTAACTTAGTGGCTCCTTTACATGAGCTTCCATGTGTTTCACAAAATAAAATCTCAAAATTCTATGGTGATGGAAAGCAGTATCCTAATGAACACATCATTGCCTTTTATATTGTTTGTGGTGTTCTTGGCATTGAACACAAAGATGTTGTTGTAAGATTATTTGTTGAGACTTTTCAAGGAGTAGCTATTGAGTGGTTATACACTCTTGCTCTTGGTGCTATTACTGATTGGAATTCTATCCATAGCAAGTTTGAAGAGAGATTCAAACCTCCTAAAGATGCACACACCTTGTTAGCATAGCTTACAACCATGCAAAAAGGGGACCATAAACCCATGTGTGAGTTTGTGGCCAAGTTCAATAAGTTGGTGACAAGGATTCATGTTGAGGCTAAACTAACGGCTCACAATCCTAAATTATTTTTCATTAGCACATAGCTTCTAGAAGTGAGCTTCTTGTTGCGTAGGGAAGTCATACTTGACCTTGAAACTTATCAACAGTTAGCTACAAGTGTTGAAGATGATTTGATACTTGTCGATAAAATAAGGATAAATCTAAATAGAAGAGTGCAAGCATCAAATTATTCATCTTCAAATAACAACTCCAACTTTGTGGATCCCATAGTACAAAGGTCACCAAATGAGTTTTTACCCTTGAAGAAGCAAGTTTCAAATACTTCTTACAAGGATGTTCCTAGAAGGACTTTCCCAAATTCTTCCAATCATTCTAGAAATAGAAATCAGAACCATCTTAAGACTTTCTCTAGAAGCTCCACCTACCAATGCAGGTGTGGGGTATTATGAAGCAGAGTAAGATGAGTACACAGAACTAGATTATCCTATGGAGTAAAATGCTAATCTATTCCAATATGAGGGAATGGATCTAGTTGGTGACTATAACTATCGTTATTTGAATGTTGATCATGAACCTGATGAGGAGGACATAGTGATAGATGCAAATACTATTTTCACTTGGTCACAACAAAATTAGCTTGACCAAAATCAAGTTGATAATACAAAAGCAATGGAAAAATCACCTTTAACTATTGTAAAAAGAGGTACTCCTTTATATCTACAACTGAAAGACGCTGTAAATAAATTAGTAAGTGCTCCTCATCCTCCTATTATTTCTTCAAGTTCAGAATCCAATTATCAAGTTCCTAAGATTAGTGCCTATTTTGTTAAACCTATTCCACAAGTTACACCTACATCCTTCATCAATTCATTCCAATCATTTGATATCATTGATCATGCGACGAAAATAAAAATCCAGATGTCTAAAGCCAAATAATTGAAATCCAATCCTGAGAAATTTGATAGGCTTGTTAAGTTTGTGAAGGATAAAAGAACTAATCCATCTAAATAAATCACTTTAGATATTCCTATGTCACCAAAAAGTGTATACCTTGGCACTTTTTCACTCATTTTGGCCTTTTCCATTAGATTTTTCCTTGTTTTACCTTGATTCAGTCATGTAAGCTTGTAATTCAACAATAATCTAACGGCATTTTACTAAGGTGTTGTGAAGTGTTGTAAGATATTTCCTCACTTTTCTAAGACCCTTTCAACATAATTCACCTAAATAACATCTGCTTACACCTTCCTAAGCCTTATGACAAAGTGTTGTGATGCATATTCACACTTATCTAGGCTTATCACCCCTAAATTAACCCTTTTCAATGCTAATTTTGTCCCCTTAATGTACTTTTAGGCCCGATTAAAGTGTATTTCAAGAAGCAAAGCTAATAAACATTGTTAATCATTATTAAATTCTTGACCACCACTTGGATTTTCCCAAGTGGACTACGTCACCACTTTGGGTGACCTAGTCCTTTTAGGCATAAAATTCAAAATTAAAACATAAAACTTATGGGAATTTTCCCCCAAAACCCTAAGGTCGGCCTATCATAAGTCATTTTCGGGAAAATTAGGGTTTAGCATGTACAAATAATGGTTTTCATCCTCATTTTTCCCCCTAACAATTCATTTTTCACCTTCACTCTTCTTGACAATCACTCTCACACTCAAAACTTCCTAAGCAAGCATTCAAGCACAAGGCACTTTAAGCATTCTCCATTGGAGTTGATTCATGCATGTTGCAGACATCTACAAAAAGGGATTTGGTAAGTGTTTATATTTTTTTATCATTTAATCATTCATTCCTTTCATATTGTTTCATTTGGATTTGATTATCATCAAAGGGGTTTGACTAAGGCAAACCCCTATTCTCTAACCCTAATCTTTGTCTTCTCTTTGTATGTGTGTTTTCAGGGGTTTTTGAATGAACGTTTGTCAAGAAGAAAGGTGATTAGAAGGTGTTCCCAACTCATCCAAGTAAAAAAAGCTCTAGTTGAAGCTTGGAGACCCCTTTCAACCCATTTTCTGAAGAATCTAAACCAGACACCTACAGGGATCCAGACGGCAGACTGAAGGCCCTAATCTCCACTTTCAAATTCCCAAAAACTCGAAAGAGGACTAGGTCACCCATAATGGTGACCTAGTCCCTCTAAGATTTTTTTTTCAGGGACTTTTACAATTTTGGGTACCCTTTTCCCCAAAACCTTCTTTGGCAAAGTTTCCCGATTGGAGGACTAGGTCGCCTCACTTGGCGTAAGTGTCCTTCTGCTATTTTCAAGCATTTTCTAGAGGTTCCTGAGAGCCTTCATCTACAACATCACTTTTATAGGTACACACCTTCTTCCCTCCTCTGTTATTTTCCAAAAAATACACATTTAGGTCATTCTAGAGTAGCTTTGCATTAGTTTAGTTTAGTTTTATTTACATTTGAATATATTTAGATTAATATCATTTTACTTTCAGCACTCAACCACACTCAACACACACACATTCACAACCTTCATCAATCAACCCCATCCTACCCTTTGAATGAACCTCACCCAATAAACATATCAACAAAGAGGAAAGAGTGGCATTCCTAAACCAAGTGCTCTTAGGGTGAAAAACCCTAAGAGCCTAGTAAGGGAATCCACTTTCCCTTGTTTGTATATGTTTCTTTTGGTGGTTCATTTTGGTGAACCTAGTTGTTCTACACTAGTTAACTTTCTGATTTTGCATTTCATCTTTGGAAAAATCTTACATTGCATTAGGAGATTGTGTTGTTTACATCCTAGGGTTTATCAAATATTGCATTAGTCAAGATTTCATGTTAACTTGAATTTTTGCATATATAATTTCATTGAAAACTTCTAAAATTCTACATTTCCACCTTAGAAATACATCATACAACCTGAAACACATAAAAAACCACTCAAAAACTTCAAAAAAATTGAAAAAAATCCCTATTGGGACTAGTTTTCCATTTTGGCCGACCTAGTCCCTATTCACATTTTTAACTATTTGTTACAGTCTCTGAAACCTGATTTACGTGCTTCCTAGACCTCCTAGTACCATATACTATAAGTCTAGAAAATTTTGAGAAGATAGGTTTTAGGCTTCTCACTCAAAATCATCATTTTAGGGTGGTCAATTTTGATATACCTTCATTACTAGATCTACAAAATGATTACATTTCTAAAAATGTGCATAATCTTCATTAAAGTACTTTTCACTTTTTCTTATACACTATTTTCATTCACAAAACTATGCATAAGTTTGCTAAAAGTACTTTTATTTCTTTCATATGCAATGCTTACATTTTTGAAACTTAGCATATTGGATATACATGTTCTATATTTTTCCATATACGTTATTCACCTTGCTGAAACACCGCATGACATGGTTACAAATGCTTTTTATTTTTGTTCCAACAATTTTAGTGCATTATATATCTAGATATGCTAAGAAACCTCCCCTCCCCCTCCCTATGAGAATTTTTTTGTGCTTTTGTGATAGAGAATGCAAGGACCCCTTCTATACCATCTTATCCTACAGAGACCCTGGATTCATGCTATGAAAGGAGTCCCATCTACCCTTCACCGTACATTCAAATTTGAACACAATAACAAGAAATACATAGTTGATGTAGATGCTTGAAGCTATGCATCAACTAATCACAACATTTCCAACTCCCCTAATCATTTCATTCCTAAATCAGAACTTATCCAAGTTGATGCTAATCCTTCACCTACAACAAAAATCTTTAGTGATCATTGGGGATCGTTAGATTCTATACCTCCTTCCAATACACATTCGAAAATCTCACCCTCTTGGTCTAAAGAGTCAAACACGACCAATTCTTTTTTCGAAACAAGTTCTAATACCGGTTGGGGTCATACTCCTCCCTTTAAAGGAGAGTGTGAAACCTCACGACCTACACAAAAACTACCTTATGTCTTCTATGCTCAACTTAGTTCCACATCAACACCATTACCCCATGGTGGTGATGGGGGCTATATCTCTCCCATCCCTCATGGAGGAACAATTTCTAACACTCAAAAGGATTTTTGTTCTTATATAGCAACCAATCCTTCTCCAAACAACCCAACCCCTTCATCTAACTTGGAAAATTGTTATGGTATCGGCCACCATCTCCTTCCTACACATGGATGTACCAAACACATGATGCAACCTGACATATCATACTCTTTCAAGAGAGATTTAGGGTTACCTCCATCCTCTCCCTTTCCTTCAAACAATAACCTTCAACCATCTCCTAGAGCTCGATGCTCTCCCTCTTGTGGGGGCACCCAATTACTCTCCCTAATCCATACCTTCATCCTTTCAGCTCACCTTTGCCTTGTACCAAGTGGGGGCAACGGGTTCATTATCCTTGTCATCGTATGTCACTTGTCATTACATCTTTTGACTAGACATTAACATCTCATGAACATACAAAGAGCAAGCTTAAAATGTGGACGACATGTCTTAAGGTTAACTCACATGTGACATACTATCCTTTTCCATGGCATAGCCTCACTTGGAAACATATCATTTGGCATAGATCTTTCCACGTAGACTCTCATGTCCCTTTCCTTTCTTTTTTTCTTTTTTTTCTTTCTCTACTTTAAAGCAATTACTCACAAAACAGTGTGTAGAAATTCCTTTAAAGGAGGGGCACACCCTAGCACTATTTATTTTTTCATTTTCCTTTTTCCTTAGTTCATAGTGCAGTCTTTCCACTTAATACGATGAGTCTCTCACTTGGTGGATGACATTGGGTGTAATATCCTTCATAAAAGTGACTTATCTTAGCATATTGAATTCCTCTTAATGGCTTGATGTGACACATTGAACCCCCTAAGTTGGGAAATTTCTATCCTTTCATTGGTCCTCTTTTGGAGATATTAAATGCAATGTTCCCTAAGTCAAAGACCTAGCATGAACAAAATAAGACTCCTTCGAACATCCCCTTTTGCATTTTTCATTTTGCACCCTTTGCATTCAAGCATACATGGTCACCTTGCATAACACAACTCGCATGCCTGTGGTGCCATCTTGCACTTATTCATGAGTTCTAGGAATCCAAGTCTTTGCTTGTCTCATGAACCGCACCCTTGTCTTTTGCGGTGCCTTATCAAAGTTATTAGGAGATATAACTTTGGTATTGTTGAGCGAGAAGCCCAACTAGCACATGACTTTCCCCATAGCCACCCTTTTGTGTGTGAGTGCATACCAACCGTGTGTATGTATCTCACCACCTTTTGGTATTCTCACCAAGCGGACAACATAAAGTTTCATCAACCCAGAGTGAGTACCCCCTTTCCTTTTGGACAAACATTCTAGATCTAATCCACAACTATCTGGACAAATAGTCGAAGGTTGATCTGATTCCTTTTCTCTCTCTTCACCCCTTTCACATCACTCCTTGTGTGATCTATTATACTTATGTTTAGTTTTCCATGGGATCTTGATCTTGTGGGATTGATCATCCCTCTTGATCATAGTCATCTCACCTCACTAGCATGAGTGCTCAGATCTCGCTCGACACACATGATTCAACTACTTTATTGTGACTTTGAAGAATGTTCATACTCACTAAAGTGGGAACTAAATGTGTTGCCAAAAAGTGTATACCTATATGAGCATGAATTTTCACCCCTAAAGCAAATTCCCCTTTCACCCCTTTACACTTTAGAAAACCAAAGGCAAAGGCTTAGTTCCACATAAACCTGTTTCCTTTGTTCCATGTGTCACACAAACATCTACATGGAATGCTTACATCCCTGACAGATTCTCACATCTGGAGCCTATAGTGGTGTTACAATTCCCATTGGAAGTCAACTTGTAACACCCTCTTCGGCCGAACGACCTGAATATGGTCGTTTCTTTCACCCTTCCCTTCAAATTCACTCAGATTCATTCATTTCATGGTCGGTTGCTCTCTTCACTCTCAAGCTCTTCACAAGCTCCAAGAAGCTTCTTCACAAACACTTTACACTTCACAGAAGCAACATCAACATTCCCTCACTTTAGTAGAGCAAGTGTGGAACGATACACCACAACAACAGAGGCTCGAGTTCCTCTCATTTCCTCCCCAACTAGCCTTGAGCACTTTGGTTGGAGTTGGTAAGCTTTCACTCCTCTCCTCTACTATTTGGTTGAGTAGCATAACACTATTTTGTAGTACTTTAGTGCTCTTTATTTCATTTCTACTTTTCTCTCTATCTATCTTGGTTTTTTGTGGAGGTGGGAACACCAAAACGGGGATTTGACTGAGGAAAACCCCTATACAGCCCCAGAACTTTCTCTCTCTCTTGGGTACAAGTATTGAGGACATTCATGTGTTGGAGGCTTCATCACTCACACAATAATAAGTGTTTTTTTTCTCTTCTTCTTCTTGTCCTTATCTACTTCACTCCTATTTCAGCTTTATCGCTTTCTATCATTTCCTTACAATCTAGAAGTTCTTAGTAATCAGATTGCTAGTAGTCACTAAGCTATTTTCTAAGATAAACCTTCTTTTTGGTTCATATGAGATGCTAGCATGCCTCAAGGACACCAATGTGTTGCATTGTTGTCTACATTCTGCGTTGATGTCCTTTAGCCGAGAGCTTGTCAATTTGTCCAAAGAATCTCTGTGACCTACTATTTCTAATTCTAGAACTCTTGTCATTATCCTTTGAGCTAGTTTAGGGTAGTTCACCCTATGAGGCTCTCTGAGTGAAGAGAACTCGTGAGTAGTGAATCCCCTTTCTCTACATTTTGGTGAACCCAACATGAAGGAAAAATCCTTCGAAAAACTAGGAAATTATTTACCCCTATGTGGCGAGGTCATAACTTTTGACTCGGTGCTCGGATTTCAAAACCGTTTGCATCATTGGAAAGGTATTATAGAGAACTAGTCCAATCCCTAAAATATGAGTGCCTTTGACAATCAAATTTTAGGTACTGACGCAAGTTCCAAACCCAAATCCCGCTCTAAAGACCTCCGAAAATGCAAATTACTAAAACATAGAAAATAGCAAAAAAATAATAATGAATTTAATATCTTCTTTTAATAGTTTTGTATCTAATTTTATTCAAAACGTTAATGATATTCCATTTCATGCATGTGATGGTGACTTGGCTTTACCCATGTCACTCATTTTCTTTGATCCTTCCCATGAGAGTCCTCTTGCACCGTTGGATATCTTGTTGCAAGAAGATGAAATCATTGATACCTTTCTTAATGTTCGTCTACCTTCTCTTCATTCCAATACACTCTCTTTTAGAGATGATACATTTGTGAATGATGAACTACCCTTCATCCCAATGCACTCTCTTCTAGAGATGATGCATTGGTTCACTATGAATCTTCTACTCCTTCTGATGCACTCTCTTCTAGAGACGTTGCATTTTTGAATGACGAATTTATTATATATTCTAATGCACTCTCTTCTAGAGATGATGCATTAGCACATGATGAATCTCCTTCCATATTTGATCCTATTTGAATCGATGTTGAGAATATGTCTTCAAATAATTATTCTACTAGTTGTGATAACTCTATAAATGTATTATATGTCTTTGTTGCCCCTCAAAGGCCTAAGAGACCGATCATTTATGTGAATCTAGCTAGTCCTTCTCCTGAAAGGGTTTGTTCTATTGATGGTGTTCCATTTGATAGTGATTCCCTTGACCCTTCTAAGGCTCCCGCTTATAGAGCGGTAGCCTATACCTATGATACTAGAATGAATAAACAACTAAGCCTTCTTCAAGCACTTGAACCTATGACTAAAGAACCTAGTGGTCATGATCTTGTTGAACAACCTCAGGTTACTCTAGCTAAGATCTCACTGTGGGACTTGCTTTAGTCTACTCCAATTTATCAAGGTCTTCTTTAGGAAGCCTTGAAAAAGATCCTCTTACCTTCTTCTGCTAGGCCGATAGATGTTGATGTGTTGTTAGCATATATTCATGCGGATTCATTGATATTACGTTCTATCCTTAGGAGCTCCCACACTTGGAAGTACAGAAGCAATCAAATCCTCTAATGATTATAGTTAATATTAATAAGATCGATATTAGATGTACTCTCATTGATGTTGGTTCAGCACTTAATGTATGTAGTATTGAGGTATTACCTAAGATTAATATTGATCCATCCTCTATTAATTCTTCTTTTGTTGACATTCATGGGTTTGATAATGTTAGGAGACAAGCTCTAGGTATAATAGTATTACCTTTACAACTTGGACTTGTTACTATACCCACTCTTGTATATGTTATGTTAGATAAGTTACCTTATAACCTTCTCCTTGATAGACCGTGGATTCATGCTATGGGTGTAGTCCCATCTTCCTTGCATAAATCTATTAAGTTCATTTTTAATAATCGAGTAGTCACAGTTAAGGCTAGCCCTAATGATATGCAATTATGTGAGATGGCAACTATTGATCGAGCTTCAATTGTGCCTACTCTTATTCCTTTAGTGTCTTCTAGCGTGTCGATGTTTACTCCAGCAATACCTACTACAGCAATAAATTCTAAGTCTTCCTCTCAAAGGAGTGTGTGTCTTGGTGATGATTGGGGTCCCTTAGACTTTACAAATTCCTTCATTCAGGAACATAAAGTTGACCCAATCCGCTTAGACCCTTTGATAACATCATTCACACCCATTATCAAATATGATCGGTCTCTTGCATTGTAGTATAATGTGGATGTGAACTGTAATGTTCTTAGTATTGATCCTCCTTCTAAGGAGGACGATTATGCCTCTGCTAAAGAGGATAATGTTAGCAGTCATGTTTAAAATAATGTCGGTGACCCCATAAAAGAGTATGATCCCCCTTGCTAGAATAATTCTCTCTATGAGGATCCACCCTCTTCTCAAGAATAGCGAAGACATTATGGCCCTAGCTTTAAGCTCATCTCTAAATAAGGCTATGAACGTAAAGGTTGTGGGCGTAACGAACAAGGCATTCAGGTACCTATATAATTTGTACCTCATAAGCATAATTTGGGGCTTGGTTGATCAAGTGAACAATCTAAATGGAAACCATGGTTGAATGTTGATGTGATGTTTGCTCAACCTTGTTCTCGTGGATTGGTCTATCCTCCTGTCTTCGATCTTTCTACTTCTTCTTGTGAACAGTCAAACTTTTCTCCGCAAGAGAAAGGTTTGCTCCCTACTCCTCATCCTTTATCTGAGCAATAACATATTTTTTTGTGGCTTCTTAAAGCCCACTTGATTACTCTTCCTCCTCCTACACACAAGAAATTTCATAAACAAGATAAAGCAAAACATTATTTTTGTGCATACCTTCGAGTGCTTGGCCATTCCACTAGTTAATTTAAGGCCTTGAAGGACAAAATATAATAACTTCATGATTCAAGTGTTATCACCCATTCACCTATCTCTTCTTTCAAATGACAAGTGATATCGAGGTTTATCTCTATCCTATTCTAATTATCTTGTGTGGTCCTTCTCCCGTGTATGTTGGGGGAAACAATGACTTATTTTGGAGATGTGCATCCTTCTTAAGGACCCCCTCTCTCTATCTTTTGAATGATGTGTCCCATGAGTGGACCCCCTTTCTCTTTTGAAGGGTTCTCGAGGGACCTCTTTGAAAGCTTTTCTCTCAAATGAATTCCATGGTGGCTAGCTTGGGCGATATCCCAACTAGACCTACTTCACATCTTTACATCTAGCTTGGGGGCAGCCCAACTAGACCTACTTCACATCTTTACATCTAGCTTGGGGCAGCCCGACTAGACTTCACCTTTAAATTAGCACATCCCTTGAGTGGACCCTCCTTCCTATTGAAGGGTTCCTAAGGGGTCCCTTTTAAATTCTTGCAACTTAGCGATGGTTTGTGTGACTGTCCATTCACTGGCCTGCACAACCGCTCCCTGATGTGTTTTATCTGCGGGTAAACATGTCGCCATCTCTGACTCTGCAGATTCCCCTTTACTTGGTCTCCCTCATGTGAGATTTCTTAGGGGATACCTTCCTTGCAGGTCTACAAGTTTGTAAGGTTCTTTTCTCAGTCTCCCTCATGTGAGAGTTTTTGGGGATACCTTCCTTGCAGTTCTACGGGTTTGTAATGTGCTTTTCTCAATCTCCCTTATGTGAGATTTCTTGGGGGATACCTTCCTTGCAGGTTTGCGGGTCTGTAAGGTGCTTTTCTTGGTCTCCCTCATGTGATAATTCTTGGGGGATACCTTCCTTGTAGGTTTGTGGATCTGTAAGGTGCTTTTTGCAGTCTCCCTCATGTGAGAGTTCTTGGGGGATACCTTCCTTACAGGTCTGCGGATCTGTAAGGTGTTTTTCCTAGTTTCCTTCATGTGAGAGTTCTTGAAGGATACCTCCCTTGCAGGACCGTGAGATTGTAAGGCACTTTCATACTTCAACTTTTTAGTTTTGCAGAATGATGAAGTCCTCTCCTGCACTTTTGGGTTCACCAGATCGTGCTCTACTTCCTTGTCAGTTTAGATATACATCTCTTACTTCGTTACTTTCTTACTTCTCTACTTTACCAAAGAACTCATCAGTACTCATGCTCGCTAAAGTGGGGGAAAAATTTATGAGTGTCAATTTACACCCCTAATGTAAATTCCCCTTTCACCCCTTTACACTTTAGAAAACCAAAGGTGGAGGCTTAATTCCACATAAACCCACTGCCTTCATTCCACTGGGAATCTGTTTTGTGCATCAGAAGAGGAATAATGGTCGAGGACGCCCGCACGGCATACAAACATCCACATAGCGTGCTTACGTCCCTAAAAAATTCTCACATCTCGAGCTTGCAATGGTGTTACAATTCCCATTGGGATTCAACTTGTAACACCCACTTCAATCGAATGACCCAAATATGGTTGTTTCTTTCACCCTTCCCTTCAAATTAACTCACATTCATTCATTTCATGGCTGGTTTCTCTCTTCACTCTCAAGCTCTTCACAAGCTCCAAGCACCTTCTTCAAAAACACTTTACACTTCACAGCAGCAACATCAACACTCCCTCACTTCAATAGAGCAAGTGTGGAATGAGACACCATAGCAACAAAGGCTCGAGTTCCTCTCATTTCCTCCCCAACTAGCCTTGAGCATTTTTGGTGGAGGTGGTAAGCTTTCACTCCTCTCCTCTACTATTTGGTTGAGTAGCATAACATTTTTTTGTAGAGATTTAATGCTCTTTACTTCATTTCCTACTTTTCTCTCTATCTATCTTGGTTGTTTGTGGAGGTGGGAACACCAAAACAAGAGTTTAACTGAGGCAAACCCCTATATAGCCTCAACACTTTCTCTCTCTCTTATGTAAAGGTATTGAGGAAATTCATGTGTTGGAGTCTTCATCACTCACACGGTCATAAGTTTTTTTATTCCCTTCTTCTCCTTGTCCTTATCTACCTCACTTATATTTAAGCTTTATCACTTTCTCTCATTTCCTTACAATCTAGAAGTTCTCAGTAATTGGATTGCTAGTAGTCACTTAGGTATTTTCTGAGATAAACCTTCTTTCTGATTTGTACAAGATGCCAACATGCCTCAGGGATGCCAACACACTGCGCTGTCATCTTCCTTTTGTGTTGACGTCCTTTGGCCAAGAGCTTGTTAGTTTGTCCAAACAGTCTTTGTGACCTGCTCTTTCTGATTCTAAAACTCTCATCATTATCCTTTGAGGTAGTTTAGGGTAGTTTACCCTGTGAGGCTCTCTAAGTGAAGAGAACTCATGAGTAGTGAATCCCCCTTCTCAACAATAACTTGGCACTTTTTCACTCATTTTGGACTTTTCCATTGGATTTTGCCTTGTTTTACCTTGATTCAATCTTGTAAGCTTGCAATTCAATAATAATCTAACTACATTTTACTAAGGCATTGTGAAGTGTTGTAACATATTTCCTCACTTTTCTAAGACCCTTTCAACATAATTCACCTAAATAACATCTTCCTAAGCCTTATGACAAAGTGTTGTAAAGTGTTGTGATGCATTTTCACACTTATCTAGGCTTATCACCCATAAATTAACCCTTTTCAACGCTAATTTTGTCCCTTTAATATAATTTTAGGCCCGATTAAAGTGTGTTTCGAGATGGCAAAGCTAATAAACATTGTTAGTCATTATTAAATTCCTGACCACCACTTGTATTTGACCAAGTGGACTAGGTCACCACTTTGGGCAAGCTAGTCCTTTTAGGCATAAAATTAAAAATTAAAACATAAAACTTGCAGGAATTTGCCCCCAAAACCCTAAGGTCAGCCTATCATAAGTCATTTTCAAGAAAATTAGAGTTAAGCATGTACAAATAAGGGTTTTAATCCTCATTTTCCCCCCTAACAAGTTCATTTTTAACCTTTACTCTTCTTGACAATCACTCTCACACTCAAAACTTCCTAAGTAAGCATTCAACCACAAGGCACTTCAAGCATTCTCCATTAGATTTGATTCATGCATGTTGCAAACATCTACAACAAAGGATTTGGTAAGTGTTTATATTGTTTTATCATTTAATAATCCATTCCTTTCATATTCTTTCATTTGTATTTGACTATCATCAAAGGGGTTTGACTAAGGAAAACCCCTATTCTCTAACCCTAATCTTTGTTTCATCTTTGTATGTTTGTTTGCAGGTGTTTTTGTATGTAGGTTTGTTAAGGAGAAAGGTGATTAGAAGGTGTTCCCAACTCATCTAGGGCATTCAAGTCAAAAAATCCCTAGTTGAAGCTTGGAGACCCCTTTCAGCCCGTTTTCTGAAGAATCTAAACCAGACACCTGCAGGGATCCGAATGGTAAACCGAAGGCCCTAATATCCACCTTCAGATTCCCAAAAACTTGGAAGAGGACTAGGTCGCCCATAATGGAAACCTAGTCCCTTTGAGCTTTCTTTTCAGGGAGTTTTACAATTTTTGGTACCCTTTTCCCCAAAACCAGCTCTGGCAAAGTTTCTCAGTTGGAGGAATAGGTCACCCCACTGGGTGTAACTATCCTACTATTTTCAAGCATTTTCTAGAGGTTCCCGAGATCCTTCATCTACACCACTTTTCCGGATACACACCTTCTGCCCTCCTCTGTTATTTCCCAAAAAATACATATTTAGGTCATTCTAGAGTAGCTTTGCATTAGTTTAGTTTAGTTTTATTTACATTTGCATATATTTAGATTAATATTATTTTACATTCAACACTCAGCCACACTCAACACACTCACATTCACAACCTTCATCAATCAACCCCATCCTACTCTTTGAATGAACCTCACCCAATAAACATATCAACAAAGAGGAAAGAGTGGCATTCCTAAACCAAGTGCTCTTAGGGTGAAAAACCCTAGGAGCCTATTAAGGGAATCCTCTTTCCCTTGTTTGTATATGTTTTTTTTGGTGGTTCATTTTGGTGAACCTGACTTTCCTACACTATTTAACTTTCTGATTTTGCATTTCATCTTAGGAAAAATCTTACATTGCATTAGGATATTGCATTGTTTACATCCTAGGGTTTATCAAATATCACATTAGTGAAAATTTCATGTTAACTTGCATTTGTGCACATATAATTCATTTGAAAACTTCTAAAATTCTGCATTTTCACCTTAGAAATACATCATACAACCTGAAACACATCAAAAACCACTCAAAAACTTTGGCAAATTTGAAAAATATCCATGTTGGAACTAGTTCGCCATCTTGGGCGACCTAGTCCCTATTCACATTTTTAATTATCTATTACAGCCTCTGTAACCTCATTTTTGTGCTTCCTATACCTCCTAGTACCATATAATATAAGTTTGGAAAGTTTTGAGAACATAGGTTTTAGGCTTCTCACTCAAAATCATCATTTTAGGGTGGTTAGTTTTGATATACCTTCATTACTAGATCTGCAAAATGATTACATTTCTGAAAATGTGCATAATCTTCATTAAAGTACTTTTCACTTCTACTTATACACTATTTGCATTCACAAAACTATGCATAAGTTTTCTAAAAGTACTTTTATTTCTTTCATATGGAATGCTTACATTTTTGAAACTTATCATACATTGGATATACATGTTCTATATTTTTGCCTATGCGTTGTTCACCTTGCTGAAACACTGCATGACATGGTTACAAATGCTTTTTATTTTATTTTTAACAATTTTAGTGCATTATATATCTAGATATGCTAAGAAACCTCCCCTCCCCCCTCCCTATGAGAGTGTTTTTTTATAGAGAATACAACCTTGGATGTTTTGAACAATCATCTTAGTTCTTCTCCTAATCTATCTCCTCTTGGTGATGAAAATATTTTGGTGTCCAGAGAACCAAGTAATGAGAGTTTTGAGAACCCTATTTGTTTCTCTCATATTAACTCTCTTAACAAACAAGACTATACCACCATAAGAGATCATGACCATAACATTTTTCCTTCTCCTAGTATCTCTCCTAGTTGTGAAGACAATACTTTGTTTTTAGAAGATACAATTGATGAAAGTCATGAGTATCTTAGTTGTCCCCCTTCTCCTTGGGAACCCATTATTAACCACAAAACTTACACCATTAGTCACTCTCCTCCTTGTGGTGGAGTCCCTTTAAAAGAACCAACCTTTGAATGTGAAGAACATTCAATTGTTGTTCTTCTAAAAACTCTCCTCCTAGGGAGAATATCATCATGCAAGAACATGTTACCCTTGACACCTACCCTTCAAACACCAAAACCTCCCTAGGAGAATCTAATCAAGTGACATTTAAATCCCCTTCACTAAAAAATCATGCAAATCAAGACAAGATTCTTGAGGTTATGACCACACAAGTGGGATCTCCTTTAATTAGTGAGCCTCCTAAGTCTCCTCCCATTATTGAATCACATCAAAAACTTAAAGCTATCTTGAAATCCATGATGCAATCTCATCATACCAATGTTTCGCAACCACTAAGTTGTAACTTAGGTGACTCAAACACCTATGGGATCAACCACCACTCCTAAGCCATTTCCCTTTTCTCACATTAGAGTCCCTCGTGTTGAGAACCTTAAAAATACTCCTATTGATATGTCTATTTGGGAGCTTATTCAACTCTCACCTATATTCCAATTCCTCTTTCATGAAATTACACAAATATAGAATGAGGAAATTTAATCTTACATAAAATCGAACAATCTCAAACCCCCCTCTCATCCCATGCAAGTAAATTGATCTGAAAATACATTCTCTAAACATGAGTTGCCCTCACTTGAGATTCAACACAAGAATGATCCCTTGATGATAATTGCAATCATTAATGAAACTCTAGTCAGTAACACTCTCATAGAAAATGGATCAGAAATTAATCTTTTTAGCATGGATCTCCTACACAAACTTGGCATAGACAAAAACCTCATTCAACTTAATGATGTTCATATCCATGGATTTTAAAATGTTAATAGGCAACCACTAGGGTTGATCACATTACTTATTAAGGTTGGAAAAGTAGTGTTTCCTACTCCTATCCATATCATGCAAGGACCCCTTCTATACCATCTTATCCTAGGGAGACTCTGGATTCATGCTATGAAAGGAGTCCCATCTACCCTTCACCACACATTCAAATTTGAACACAATAACAAGATATACATAATTGATGCAGATGCACAAAGCTATGCATCAACTAATCACAACATTTCCAACTCCCCTAATCATTTCATTCCTAAATCAAAACTTATACAGGTTGATGATAATCCTTCACCTACAACAAAAATCTTTAGTGATATTGAGGGTCATTATATTCTACACCTCCTTCCAATACACATTCCAAAATCTCACCCTCTTGGTCCAAAGAGTCAAACAAAACTATTTTTTTTCCGAAACAAGTTCTAATACTGGTTGGGGTCATACTCCTCCATTTAAAGGAGAGTGTGAAACCTCACGACCTACACCAAAACCGTCTTATGTCTTCTATACTCAACTTAGTTCCACATCAACACCATTACCCCATGGTGGTGATGGGGGCTATATCTATCCCATCCCTCATGGAGGAACAACGTATAACACTCAAAAGGATTTGTGTTCTTATCCAGCAACCAATCCTTCTCCAAACAACCCAACCCCTTCATCTAACTTGGAAGACTATTATGGTATCAGCCACCATCTCCTTCCTACACATGATGCAACCTGACATATCATACTCTTTCAACCATCTTCCAGATCTCAATGCTCTCCCTCCTATGGGGGCACCTAATTCCTATCCCTAATCCATACCTTCATCCTTTCATCTCACCTTTTCCTTGCACTAAGTGGGGGCAAGGGGCTCATTATCCTTGTCCTTGTACATCACTTTTCATTACATCTTTTGACAAGACGTTAACATCTCATGAACATACAAAGAGAAAGCTTGAAATGTGGATGACATGTCTTAAGGTTAACTCGCATGTGACATACTATCCTTTTCCATGGTGTAGCCTCACTTGGAAACATATCATTTGGCATAGATCTTTCCATGTAGGCTCTCATGTCCCTTTCCTTTCTTTTTTTTCCTTTTTTTCTTTCTCTACTTTAAAGCAATTGCTCACAAAACGGTGTGCAGTAATTCCTTTAAAGTGGGGGCATACCCTAGCACTATTTATTTTTGCATTTTCCTTTTTCCTTAGTTCCTAGTGCAGCCTTGCCACTTCATACAACAAGTCTCTCACTTGGTGGATGACATTGGGTGTAATGTCCTTCATAAAAGTGACTTATCTTAGCATATTACATTCCTCTTAGTGGCCTGATGTGATGCACTGCACCCCCTAAGTTGGGATTTTTCTATCCTTTGATTAGTCCTCTTTTGGAGACATTAAACGTAATGTTCCCTAATTCAAAGACCTAGCATGAACAAAACAAGACTCCTTCTAACATCCCCTTTTCCATTTTACCTTTTTTCATTTTGCATTTTGCACCCTTTGCATTCGTGCATACATTGCCACCTTGCATAACATAACTTGCATGCCTGTGGTGCCATCTTGCACTTATTCATGAGTTCTAGGCATCCAAGGTTTTGCTTGTCTCATAACTGCACCCTTGTCTTTTGTATCACCTTATCAAAGTTATCAGGAGGTATAACTTTGGTATGGTTTAGAGGGAATCCCAACTAGCGGCATGACTTTCCCCATAGCCACCCTTTTGTGTGTGATTGCATACCGACTGTGTGTATGTATCTCACCACCCTTTGGCATTCTCACCTAGCGGACAATTGAAAGTCTCGTTAGCCCCGAGTGAGTACCCCCTTTCCTTTCAGAAAAACAGTCTAGATATGATCCATAACTAGCTAGACAAACGGTTGAATCTTGATCCAACTCCTTTTCTCTCTCTTCACCCCTTTCACATCACTCCTTGTGTGATCTATTATACTTATGTTTATTTTTCTTTGGAATCTTTATCCTGGGGGATTGATCATCCCTCTTGATCATAGTCATCTCACCTCACTAGCATGAGTACATTAGATCCCACTCAACACACATGATTCAGCTACTTTAGTGTGAGTTTGAAGAATGTTCATACTCTCACTAAAGTGGGGGCTAAGTGTGTCACCAAAAAGTGTATACCTTGGCACTTTTTCACTCATTTTGGTCGTTTCCATTGGATTTTGCCTTGTTTTACCTTGATTCAGTCTTGTAAGCTTGCAATTCAACAATCATCTAAGGGAGTTTTACTAAGGTGTTGTGAAGTGTTGTAACATATTTCCTCACTTTTCTAAGACCCTTTCAACATAATTCACCTAAATAACATCTTCTTACACCTTCCTAAGCCTTATTAAAAAGTGTTGTAAAGTGTTGTGATGCATATTCACACTTATCTAGGCTTATCACCCATAAATTAACCCTTTTCAATGCTAATTTTGTCACCTTAATGTACGTTTAGGCCTGATTAAAGTGTGTTTCGGGAGGCAAAGCTAATAAACATTGTTAATCATTATTAAATTCTTGACCACCACTTGGATTTTCCCAAGTGGACTAGGTCGCCATTTTGGGTGACCTAGTCCTTTTAGGCAAAAAATTCAAAATTAAAACATAAAACCTATGGGAATTTTCCCCCAAAACCCTAAGGTCGGCCTATCACAAATCATTTTCAGGAAAATTAGGGTTTAGCATGTACAAATAAGGGTTTTCATCCTCATTTTTCCCCTAACAATTCATTTTTCACCTTCACTCTTCTTGACAATCACTCTCACACTCAAAAATTCCTAAGAAAGCATTCAAGCACAAGGCACTTTAAGCATTCTCCATTGGATTTGATTCATGAATGTTGAAGACATCTATAACAAAAGATTTGGTAAGTGTTTACATTTTTTTATCATTCAATCATCCATTCCTTTCATATTATTTCATTTGGATTTGATTATCATCAAAGAGGTTTGACTAAGGCAAACCCCTATTCTCTAACCCTAATATTTGTCTCCTCTTTGTATGTGTGTTTCCAATAGTTTTTTGTACGCAGGTTTGTCAAGGAGAAAGGTAATTAGAATGTGTTCCCAACTCATCCAGGGCATTCAAGTCAATAAAGACCTAGTGGAATCTTGGAGACCCCTTTCGGCCCGCTTTCTGAAGAATCTGAATCAGACACCTGCGGGGATCCATATGGTAGACTGAAGGCCGTATTCTCCACTTTCAAATTCCCAAAAACTCGAAAGAGGACTAGGTCACCCATAATGGTGACCTAGTCCCTCTGAGCTTTTTTTCAGGGATTTTTACAATTTTGGGTACCCTTTTTCCCAAAACCTGCTCTGACAAAGTTTCTCGGTTGGAGGACTAGGCCACCCCACTCGACGTAAGTGTCCTGCTATTTTCAAGCATTTTCTAGAGGTTCCTGAGAGCCTTCATTTGCAACATCACTTTTCAAGGTATACACCTTCTGCCCTCCTCTGTTATTTTCTAGAAAATACACATCTAGGTCATTCTAGAGTAGCTTTGCATTAGTTTAGTTTAGTTTTATTTACATTTGCATATATTTAGATTAATATTATTTTACTTTCAGCACTCAGCCACACTCAACACACACACATTCACAACCTTCATCAATCGACCCCATCCTACCCTTTGAATGAACCTCACCCAATAAACATATCAACAAAGAGGAAAGAGTGACATTCCTAAACCAAGTGCTCTTAGGGTGAAAAACCCTCAGAGCCTATTAATGGAATCCTCTTTCCCTTGTTTGTATATTTTTCCTTTGGTGGTTCAATTCCTACTACCCCAAATCCTAAGCCTCCACAAAGTAACTTAGTCTCTACTCCTCATCAGTTCCAAAAAATATTGATCCTTTCCACATCTCATTGCTAGTCAATGGATTAAAGTTAAGCATTTGGGTTAATGAATGCAGTGTATCTAACAATGTCATTCCAACTAAGGTAGCTAATGCCTTGGGTATTAATTTGGAAAAAAAAATTGGTTGTTGTTTTTCCATGGAGAATAAACTAGTGCCCTTTGTGATCAGGTGAAATCTCCTAGACTAAAAATGCTAAACAAAAAAGAATACAGGAGAAGCAAATGACACCTAACACCTCTAGATAGGGCTACGTTAACTCAAACAAAATAAATATAAAGAAAACAACAGATTTTACCTTGTATTGAGTTGATCTTTGGTTGGCCCTTGATAACGTTGTTGATGTGTGCTTTTTGGATGATAACCTTGCAATGATGGCGGTTGGAGGAATAATGGAGGTAGGTGAATGCAAGTTCTAAGATGTTACAATAAATGGCTAAGATGCTTAAATGGCTTGAGAGCATAATTTTGGTATGAATGCATAACCTCCTTTAATGAATGAAAAAGTGGGGGTATTTATAGAAGAATTTGAATTCCCTAGGGGATTCAATGGTCAATATTGAGACACCATGGACAAGATGGAGGGCTATGATGACTTGAGGACTCACAAGCCCTCACATATCACCATGTGGTAGATGAAGTGGCCAAAGACAAGGTGATATGGAAAGGGTAAAAGTGACATAAAAAAGGCCCATGTGGTCCCAAGGTAATTGCAAGTACCTTGGGATGGGAGAGGATTTCCCTAAAAAGGTATTCTTTGGCCCCACATGGGGCTGAAAGTGACAAGTGAGGACTTGTAGAAAGTCCACTCTTGTCACCATGGGTACGATGTGATCTTTGAGAGGTCATGGGAAAGAAAAATGCATGGAGGGAATAAGTGTGAATTTTTAATTCACATGGGGAAGAGGTCGACCCAAAAGAGGTAAGTACCAAGAAGGATGATTTAAGGACATACTAGAAAAGGTAAGTGATTAGGCTAATTAATGATGATTAGAGGCAAGTAGATAAATATGGAGGATGTGGCATTAATCCTAATTGAGGATATGCACATCTTAATGGAGGATTAATTAAATTAACCTAGATTAGTGAAAAGGGTTATGGAGGATGGGACAATGAGAGAGAAAGAATGAATTTATAATTGAAAAGGATAATTGACTAAATTAAATAAATTGATTGATTTATTTAATTTAGAGAGGAAATGGTAAAGGATAAAGTATTTAATTCAACACTTTTGGGAACCTTAGGGAACGAGATAATATTAATTAAATATGTCATTTAATTAATATAGACCAATTAGACAAGTAAATGATAGGATTTTGACCATATGGAATTGGTCAAATTTGGATGTCTATATTTTTCCCCTCTTTGAGATGGTGTTACGAAGTAGAATCATTTCAAAGAAAATTAAAACATAGCACCTAGAAGAAGATGGTTAGATTAAGGAATATACCCTAGTCATTCAAGGAGTGACTGTTAAGAAAGATGATGGGAATGAAGATGAAGATTAAGAATTGATTAGGGATTGAGGATGCCCCCTCGAGAGGACATGTAGGTTCAAGAGAACACAGGTGTTCTCTCGAAATGAATGAGATGATGCAAGGGTAGATGGGGAAGATGATGCAAAGTGATGGATGAGAGAAGATGATGATATGAAGAGATAAAGGCAAGCACAAATGTACTCCAGGACAAATATGATGTTGCCCCAGACAAGCTACAAGCCAGCATGGACTGATGGTTGATGGAGTGTTGTTCATGAGGGAACGATATATCCCATAACAACACCAGGATAGAGAAGGATACATCTTGTGGATGATGATGATGATAGTGTTTTTGATGAGGGAATTATACATCCCAAAACAACACAAAAGGATAGGGAAAGACACATCCCAATGAGAGTGTTGTTGAGGAGGGAAGGATACATCCCAAAACAACACAAGGATAGGGAAGGATACATCTCACAATTGATGATTGATGAGGATGGTGATTGGATCAAGGATTGTAGCAAGGCTAGGAATAAGACCAAAGATGGGATTAGGTGATTTATGCTAGAGTGAATAGTTCATCATTGGATTGAGATGGGAGATGGTTTAAAATGAATGAATATGATGGAGGTAAAGATGAAATGCAATTTTCCATTTTCAGAGCACTAATTTTTGCTATAGCATAAGACACCAGGTACCATGGTATGTAGAACCAAGGCAGAGTAGTGTCTAATGCATACACAAACACAACAAACAAGAAGGCTATCCCAACACCCCAAATTTATGATGACTTCAATCGGGATAAGTATTGGGATAACCATAAGCACAAGAGGATGTCACAACATAACACAAGACCTCAAGGGTCTTGGTGGGTACTACGGGGGACAACCAAGAAGACAACAAACAAAAGAAAAATCAAGATATGCCCCTATGTCAACTAGTCAAAACACACCATAATATGATAGATCATGGCGGCTTGACAAGCGATGATAGGGAGCTCAAATGATAAACAAAAACCAAAAGCATCAAAAGATTGCAATCAATTTCAAAACATCTTTTTCCATAGGATCAAGATGATGGATGGGATTGATGCAGTCTGTTAGAAAGGATACATCTTATTAAGACCAAAGATGGAGGATAGATTGGTTGATCGACATGATGCAGGATATTCAAAAATTGATTAAATCTCATGACACCAATGAATTCTATTTGTGAAGAACCAGCCAGATAAGGACATACTTGATGGCAGGACAGGATAACAAGATGAAAAGACAACATGACTCACACACCCTAAATAATTAGGGGACACAAGACTGACACACCCTAAAGACCTAGGGGCTTGGGGGTTGATCAAAGATCAGCCTTACCTATGTGAAAGCGCAGAGCCCTCGTAGTTCGACATAAGGCCATGGATAAAAGAGAGAAGAGGACAATGGATACCTCGATGCATGGTGTAAATTGGACAGGAAAATTCCCTGGGGGTGGATGAAATGACTTAGCCTCGCCTATGTGAAAGAACAAGGGCAACGTGGTTCAATACTAGGCCAAAGACATATGATGGAAGATGACAAGATAGACAAAATACAAAACCCCAGGGGCGGATCAAATGATTGGCCTTGCATACATGAAAGTGCAGGGGCAACGTAGATTGACATAAGACCAATGACAGATAACGGATAAGGGATGATGAGATGACCATGATAAGGAGATACGATGATGAAGCTCATATGATGGTTGATATGCCTAAGATGAAGCTCAGGGATGGGATAGTTATCCAAATCATCGAAAGATGAAGTGGGAGGATGAGATGATGGATAGATGAGAGACGATAAATGTTAAGATATTAGGAAGATGTAGGAAGTAGATATGAGTGATGATAGTGTAATCTATGGCATTGGATTGTGTGGGAGTAGCCTATAGCTAGATACCAATGACAAGGGATTATGAGAAGGAAGGAAAATAGAGATAAATGGATGGATTGATAAAGATGGGGAAATAGAAAGATGTTAGGATGGATGGACAAAGGCATAAGGATTGGGAAAATGGATAGGAATATAAGGATAGGGAGATTGATGGTATATTTAGATAGAATGACGGGGAGATATGGATGAAAGGAATAGTGGATGAGAGTAAAGGAAGATAAGGATTTGGTAGATGAAAGGGATTATTGGACGGATAAATGGATGGGGAGGTAAGGATGGGCAAGATGGGGAGATGGAAGGGATTACTTGGAGAGATGGATGGATGATGTCTCCAAGGACTCTTTCACAAATAAGGAGATGCCCCCACTCTAGATGTGGCATGTGTGACAAGGCAAGAGGGATAGCAGGATGAGTGGATAAGGGAGTGAGATGGACATAGATAGAAGATATGGGTAAGGAAGGGATATGGGTGTGGGCATGATGGATGGATGATGAAGGTATATGGATGTAGAGAATATGCATGGATCAGAAAAGTAGATGAGAAGGATAAAGAATATGATAGTGTATGTATGAGGGGAATATATTCCAAGAGTTGTCCAAAGCATGTATATATGTTTTCCCCTGTCTAGGTCAAGATCACAAGAAATATGGAGGGACTAGATACTGATTGGATGTGATGGGTAGGATGTGGAAGATAAACAGATGTAGGAGATAGAGGAAAGGAATGCGTAGGTGGAAGTTGCCCCCAATTGTGGAAGTAGACTGGATGGTGGATTTATGCACGATGCATGTTTACTAGGTTTTCATCATGGCACTTATCCAAGGCGCTTGTTTGCCAAGTTTTCACCATTGGACAAAACATTTTCTCTTTACTTTTTTTTCCTCTTTCTTTTCTCTTTTTTTTTCTAACTTTTGGGACTTTTCGGATAGAAATAGGGATGGAGATGGATAAGGATAGGGATGAATGGATTCGAAAGACATAGGATAAAGTAGGTGGACGAAGGAATCAAGCAACAAGTTCCATATGAGGTAATAAGATCCCATGTGTAAAGCGACCATTGGATGTTGGTACAACCTTCTTAGCATGGATTAATTATGCAAGGGAATGGATTAAAGGGATTTGGTGGGGGAGATATGGGGGATAGTGGATGGGGTGTTGGAAAGTGTATGGATGGAATGACAGAGTGGATGTGTGATGGGGAAAGGTGTTCAGGACCAACATTGGCACATGTGGTGGATGTGAAATGGTAGGAGGGATGATGGATGGAGAATGTGGTGATAATGGAGCTGTTGGGATAGTGAATTTTGGGACATAAGGACCCAAAATAGATTTAGGAGATATGCAGGATGTAAATGATTAGCTTTGGGATTAGCAACTTTGGAGGGCATTAGGGATTTCTCATTTAAAGGCATGGCCTCTTTTTTCTTGGGAATCCACACGGTTTTGATTTTTTCTTTAGTGGGCCTTTGTGGCCATTTGGATTGATTTGGATTTTGGATTTGATTTTTCTTTTCTTCAACATGTTTTTTGATGGGGACATGAGGAGCTTTAGATTCATGTGGATGTTTAGATTTATACATTTTTACTTTGGCATCCAGAGTACTTGTAGTAGAAATGGGATGGGTAGGAGGAGATGTATGATGTGGGTGGAATGATAAAGGTAGGCTTTTGGCGAGGATTTGTGGATGGAGGATACGAGAGAGCATGCATGGAGGGGTGCCTTTGTTGATCCTGATTAGGAGTTATGAAGTTAGAAATTTTATGTTGTGCACTAGGGATAGGTGATGGATGGAGGAAAGGATGAATAGGATGAGATGAAGGAGGTGATTTTGTGATATAAGGACCCAAAATAGACTGTGTATATGGAGGATGTGTGAAGTTTGGTGGAGGGTTGTAAGGACCAAAAATGGATTTAAAAGATGAAGGAGGAAGATGGACGAGGGGGGGTGGCAGCAAATGGTTTGGTAGAACGATGGGAAGTGATTTTCATTCCTTTGGAAGAGGCTTGCTTAGGACGTATGGAGGTTGTACCAACATTTTTGGATTATAGTTCTAGGGAGATATATCCAAGACCTTGTGTACCTGGATGTTCTTTGACCTAGATGGGCTCCAAAGTACCTTGCTCATGAAGGCCTAAACCTTTTCCTTGATAGTTCATGTTCTTGAGCATGTGATCTACGGTAGGATGCTTATTGTTTTGGAAGCATGATGTGAGTCTGTTAGCAGGTGGAGCAGGAAGGGTGGTGTATATACTTCATTTTTTCTTCTGTAAGGAGACCACCATGGATGAGTGTAATGTTGCCAAGGTGATATAAAAGTGGTGTTGGAGTGACAAGGCTAGGCAATGATGGAGGATCATGTGATGGAGACAAGGGGATAATAGCATCAAGAAGAATGAGTGATAAGGGATCGGGAGAGGGATTAGATGGTATGATAGGATTCGAATTTGTAGTAGTGGGTGATAAGGGCTCATCATATGGAGTGATTGGATCTTGAGTGCAAAGGGGATCATGGGATGGAACTGATGAGCTAGTGTGACATTGAGATGGAGTAGATAGGATGGTAGGATTAGGATTTGGGTGAAGAAAGGAATCGTGAGATAGGATGGATGGGGGACTATGATCTTGGGATGGATTGGATGGGATGGTAAGATTTGGATTTGAAGGAGGGGATATGCTTGTATTCTTTGGATCCAGCCCTTGGAATGGCTCATTGTGTGTGGGAGGCATGGTGATGAATGATTATTGGAGGGACTCCTCAAGTGGGGGAGATAGGAGGATGGAGGATTCATGAAGGTCATGGGATGGAAGTACAGTAATATTAGGACTAGGACGAGTGGTTTGGATGTCTCCAAGGGATTGGGTGGATCTAGTAATAGAAGATGGGGATTCAATGGATTTGATGGATTTGATGGGCTCAACCATTTGGATAGCGTTAGGAATGGTAATGGGAGTGATAGGTGAAGGATGGAGGAGGGCCTCATCACTAGTTATTGTACATGATAGAGTGGGAGGGCATTGTTTCACAACATCAATATGTGAATGTGGTGATATCTCTTCTATCATGATTCCTTGGATGACATTTGGAAGGGATGTAGGATTAGGTGGGGTGATGGGAATGGATGGAGGATTAGGATTAGATTGGTGGATACAATTGGATGAAGGACTAGGATTGGTTGGAGGACTAGGCTTAGGGATTGGTGGATTAGGATTAGAGGGAGGATTAAGATATTATACGGTGAAGGGGGAGTGATGCAAGAGGATGCAGATGGTGAATTAAGATAAGAGGATGCGGATGTTGGATTAGGTTAGGAAGATTGGGATGGTAGGTAATAGTAGGAAGATGTGGATGATGGATTAGGATGGGAAGATTGGGATGGTAGGCAATAGTAGGAAGATTTCCATGAGGTATTAGGATGGGAAGATTGAGGTGGTGGGTTAGGATAAGAGGACGAGGGTGGTGGATTAGGATAAGAAGATTGAGATGGTAGATTAGGATAGGAGGACATGTACTGAAGATTAGGATAGGAAGATTGAGATGGTGGATTAGGATAAGAGGACATGGGTGATGTATTTATGTAGGAGGATATGGGTGGAGGATTAGGATAAGAATATTGAGATGGTAGATGAGGATAAGAGGAATATTGGGATGGTGGATTATGAAGGAAGGCGTGGGTTTTGGATTAGGATGGGTGATTAAGGAAGAGATATTGGGATTGTTGATCATGGTAATGATAGGAGTATGGGGATGGTGGATTATTATAGGAGGATATGGATGTTGGATAGGATAGAGGTGCAGAGGGAGGACATGATGAATATGTAGATGGTGAGGGTACTAGATATCTCTTGTCAAGGGTAGCATAAGGATAGTTATTAGATGATGACATGGGGGGATAGTTCAGAAGAATGAGTGGACTTGGAGAGGGGATCAAAAGAATCTTGCTAGCAATGATAGCATCAAGGGGATCTATATTATGATCTTCTTGATCAACAAGACTTTTTTTATTATCATCAATGTAGTTAGGATTCCCTTTGACTACTATTACTGGTCATGTGGTAGGAGGATAAGGATTCATGACGGATATAGACTGAAAAGATGGGAATAGATGGTTAGAAGGGCATAGATAATGAAAAGATAAATAGGATGGATTGGAGGATGAAGTAAGAAGAGATCTTTTGATATAGGAAGATGGATGAAAGCTCAAATTAGGATTCGGGGTAAGCTCAAATAGAGATTAGATTAAAGCTCAGATTAGGATGATGGGATTAAAGCTCAAATTATAATTGAATTGGAGCCTAGATTAGGACTATATCAAATCTTGAATCATGGTCCAGAATAGTCTAGGGGTGATAGAATTGAGAAAAATCAAAAATTAAAATTTTCAATTTTTTTAGTTTTTTCTATGTTGTATATCGCATTTTCAAAGGTCTTCGGAGAAAAATTTGGGGTTGAAAATTGCATCGATCCCTAAAGTTGGATCATCGAAGGCACACTATTTTAGGGATTGAATTAGTACTCTAGGAGACCTTTCCAACGGTGTAAACAGTTCTGAATTCTGAGCACCGAGTAGAAAGTTATGACCCCAACAAGTTGGGGTAAATAAATTCCTAGTTTTTTTAAAATTGGATGGTTTGGGGATGGATAGGACGAGGAGGAATGATTAGATGATGATTTTAGACTGAGCAAGATGTATGCCAATTGTGGTATGAAGGATTGACTCTTCGAATGTGACAAAAAAGGTAGAAAGTAGTTGAACGGACACCGACATCGAAATGTACCCGAATAAGGCCCTAGATGAAGAAGAAAATGGTTGTTTCACCCCTGTTTGAGGGAAAAGTCATTTGTTTGGGGTAGGGTTGCTTATTCTAGCAGGGCAGGGTCACTTGGTCAAGGCACAATCACCTGTTTTGGTAGAGCAAGGTCACCTATTTAAGGTACGGTCGCCCAAACAGCTTCCAGATTTGACTTAATCTGAAAAATAGTCAAGTGATATTGGTAAACGAAATTCCAGAATAGGCAATCAAATTTGTGAAATGGGAAAATGATCACTCAAAATGAGTGAACAAATGTATGAGGCTAGGGAATGGTACTCGGAATGGGAAAACAGGTTCCCGAAATGGGTGAATAGCTTCCTAGAACGGGTGAACATCTGGTCGAAAAGGGGGAACGATGCTCGAAACGGGAAAATGGATACTCAGAATGGATAGACGGATGGTCGGGATGGGTAAACGAGTACTCCAAACAAGGTAACGACACTCAGAACCAGAAAATAGGTTCCTGAAACAAGGTAATGGCTAACGAACGGAGGTCAAAAAAGGTTGTTTTGGAGGGCAGGGTCCCCCCTTGAGTGAAAGGTCATCCAAACTTAGGGTAGGATCACCCAAACAATGGGCGAGGTCACCCAAACAAGGGGCAAGGTCACCCAAATAAGGAAGACTACCAAAAGTTTGACTTAAACAAGATAAACAACAGTTGAATCAAGGAGGTAGGATCACCCCTTTAGGGCAAGGTCACCCATTTTTGGGTGGAGTCACCTTTGCGTTTTGGTTTGGACCTAACTTAGTCAAAAACAGTGATGGCAAAGGATGAAAATAGTAAGTAAAAGGGCAAAACTGATTGACAAGTATTGGTTTTTCACAAGAAAACACTTCAAATAACACAAGCCTAGTTCTAGTGTTAAGGGTATGGTCAACATGGTCCTCTATCTAGGCTGAACAAGGTTGCTAAGGGTGTCCTTGATATATTCACAATACGTGGGGCCTAAACTGTGAACACCAGTCCATCATGTAAGTGTGAGTCAAGACCATAGCCAGTGAGAGACTGGGAGCTCAGCCAACTCTTCACGTCTTGTCTAGGTATCACCCGAGCTTTGTCACTCCATCAATTATGATGTGACTGGATTGAGGCACAACTTTTTCCTCCCTCCTTTGTATACCCCGCTGGTATGCATGGTTGGAATCATCCCTTGGGGTGATGAAATCCCCAAGCAGGTCACACTAAGAAATTGAAAAAGGGTAAAAGGACTAAGTGGACTATGATTTCTCTTCACCTAGGATCGCCAAATGGTGCAAGGGGATTGGATACGTCAATAGTCCACTTTCAAACATAACAAGAAAATTCTTTGACCATTTAATTAGTCCTAAATTCCTAGTTTAAAGAAATGAAAGCCTAAAACCAACTAAACAAAGTTTCTCCACCTGCAACACACTTGTCAGTAGTTTTGTTTTATGTCTTTGACAAGTGAACTCTATTTTTGGGCATGGCCACCTCTATGTTTTGGGCATGGCTACCTGTTCTATGAATTTGCAAAATATCAAAAAGCCAAAAATAGCAAAAACAAAAAATAGAACAGAAAATGAAAGCCTATGTTTTTGGGCAAGGTCGCCCCTTTTGTGAACCTGCAAAGTATCAGAAAGCCAAAAACAAAAGAAATAGAAAACATAACAGAAAATGAAATTCTATGTTTTTGGGCAAGGTCACCCCTCATGGGCAAGGTCACCCCTCCTAAGAAAGGTTGCATGTTCTGTGAACCTACAAACAGTCAGAAGGAAAAAAAAAATAGCAAAAATAGAAGCAAAATAGTCTTCCTGTTTGGGCAAGGTCGTCCCTCCTAGGAAAGGTCGCCTATTTTGTGAACCTACAAACAATTAGCAGGCAAAAAATAGTAAAAATAGAATTAAAATAGTTTGGTTGTTTGGGAAAGGTCACCCCTCCTATGCAAGGTCACCCCTCTTGGGCAAGGTCACCTATTATGTGAACCTGCAAACAGTCAGAAGGTAGAAAACAACAAAAGGTGAAGCAAAATAGTCTAATTTTTTGTTCAAGGTCGCATGTTCTATGAACCTGCAAATAGTCAGAAGGCAGAAAACAATAAAAACAGAAACAAAATAGTCTAGTTGTTTGGGCAAGGTTGTCCCTCCTTGGCAAGGTCACCTCTATGTTCCAGAATCTACAAAATTTCAAAAAAAATAGCAAACATGAAAGCAATGGACCCGTGACATGAGTCCCACTGAGCGTGCCAAAAATTTGATCAGGTGAAATCTCCTAATCTAAAAGTGCTAAACATAATAGAATGCAAGAGAATCAAATGACACCTAACACCTCAAGATAGGGCTACGATAACTCACACAAAATAAACATAAAGAAAACAATAGATTTTACCTTGTATTGAGTTGATCTTTGGTTGGCCCTTGATAACATTGTTGATGTGTGCTCTTTGGATGATAAGCTTGCAATGATGGCAGTTGGAGGATTAATGGAGGTAGGTGAATGAAATAATGGATACTAAGATGTGAACGCAAGTTTTAAGATGTTGCAATAAATGGCTAAGATGCTTAAATGGCTTAAGAGCATAAGTTTGGTATGAATGCATAACCTCCTTTAATGAATGAAAAATGGGGGGTATTTATAGAAGAATTTGAAATAATTAGGGGATTCAATGGTCAAGATTGAGCCACCATGGCCAAGATGGAGGGCTATGGTGAGTTGAGGACTCACAAGCCCTCACATCTCGCCATGTGGTAGATGAAGTGGCCAAGGACAAGGTGAGATGATAAGGGTACAAGTGACATGGAAAAGACCCATGCGGTCCAAAGGTACTTGCAAGTACCTTAGGATGGGAGAGGATTTCCCTGAAAAGGTATTCCTTGGCCCCACATGGGGCTGAAAGTGACAAGTGAGGACTTTTAGAAAGTCCACTCTTGTCACCACGGGGATTGGAGATGGCCTTGGAGAAAAGAAAGTGAATTTTTAATTCTTTTTGGAAATAACCAATAGGTAAGACAAGATTCCCCTAAAAGGGGTCTTTGTCCCATGGGTACGATGTGACCTTTGAGAGGTCATGGGGAAGACAAATGCATGGGGGGAATAAGTGTGAATTTTTAATTCACATGGGGAAGAGGTCAACACAAAAGAGGTAAGTACGAAGAAGTTTGACTTAAGGAATGTTTGCTAGAAAGGGTAAGTGATTAGGATTAGCATTGTGCAAATAGGTGATTAGGCTAATTAATGATGATTAGAGGCAAGTGGCTAAATATTGAGGATGTGACATTAATTCTAATTAAAGATATGTACATCTTAATGGAGGATTAATTAAATTAACCCAGATTAGTGAAAAGGGTTATGGAGGATGGGACAATGAGAGAGAAAGAATGAATTTAAAATTGAAAAGGATAATTGACTAAATTAAATAAATTGATTGATTTATTTAATTTAGAGAGGAAATGGTAAAGGATAAAATATTTAATTAAACACTTTTGGGAACCTTAGGGAATGAGATAATATTAATTAAATATGTCATTTAATTAATATAGACCAATTAGAAAAGTAAATCATAGGATTTTGACCATATGGAAGTGGTCAAATTTGGATGTCTACACCCTTAATTGGGCAAATCAAAGATGCACAGTTTGCACTTGTAGTATATCTGGAGAAGGTGAAGATGATAGTCTTGGTTGCATATGTTCCTACCTCTTATGGTATTTTACTTGGATGTAATTTTTGTAAAGATGTAGGAGGAGAACTAAAAATAGATATGTCAGAGGCAAGAATACTCGTCAAGGTTGTTATGAATAAATTGTTTCTAGAAAGGGAAGAAAAGTTTTATGTAACAAGACTAGGTGACCCAAAGGCTCAAATTCCCTTTGAGTCTCTTGGAATGAGCTTTTACTATTTGAAAACTAATGAAATATCTGATTCTTTAGATAGAGTTGCAAGCAAGGAGTAGGAAATTGATGGCTTGTCTTCTTCAGATATACATTTGTTCTAGATAAGGAATTGTCTTCAGATAGAAAGTCTTCTTCATATGGAGAATCTTCTTCGAATGAAGAAGCCACCAATTTTGAAATTGTGAGTTTAGTGGATCCAAACAATGTTTGGATTGGTGAATGATAGTAGTAAAATCTTCCCTTTCCCTTTAAAGTTGTATTTTAACAACAATAATGGAAATGTAGAGTATGAAGCATTGTTGATAAGAATGAAGATTGTATGTAAGAAAGGAATAAAAAATCATCATACCCAAAGTGATGTTGAGTTAATCATTTGTCAGAAGAGGAGTTGGTGCCAAACCAAAAATGAAGGGTTGTGGCATTATCATAATCATGTGTGTGACCTTGGCATATGACATTGTTTGATACATAATGGAGTAGAAGGAGAAGATCTTTCACAAGCTCACAATTTTCTTTTGGTATACCAAAACGGGATTCCATCTTTACACTTCCACATAGCGAACAACATCTGAAGCACTTTACCCAATAAAGTGACAAATGTTTTTGTACAAATATGTATATTCTTTGCGTCATTTTTATCTTTGGATCTTTTTGAGTCTTTTTGTTTTTGTCACATGACTCTATGGCCAATGGATGGATGAAGGCACTTAGAGTCTATATTTCTTCTCCCTTCGATCATTTCAAAGAATGACCAAAGGAATCTCCCTAGCTAAAGCCAGTTGTTATCCTCAAATTTAGTGTGCTTAATTCATGGGATAACCACTAGAAAACTTGTTTATTTTGTATCCCATGTACTCTAAGCATGCAAAATGAGCAAAATCCCAATTTTTCCTTGTGCATGGTTCTTTAGCCTTGAAAATTAATTCCAAGCATTAACCTTTTTTGGTTCATCAACATTCACATTTTAAACCAAGTTGTGAAAATTCAGTTTTGGGAATTAGAAAACTTTTAGCACTTGCAGGAGCGTTGAATTTTAGCACCCCTACAAGTCAAAATGAAAGAAACTAAAAAGTTGTAGGATCTCAAAAATTCAGTTCCTTTACATACTATCTTGTTCCTTATCCATTTTCTAGCACATGTAGTGTCAAAGTTTTTCTGAGATGCATTGTCGCTAAATTGTAGAGCCCATGCATATTTTTATGCAGTATCAAAGAATTTTTTAGCCTCTACATATTTTCCATCATGCAATGTCACTTAACTTTAGTGCCCTTGCACATGTAGTGTCAGGAAGTTTTCAAGCCTCTACATATTTTCCATTTTTGTGCCTTAGTCATTTCCTTGCACAGGCAATGTTGTGGTTTATCTCCACTTTTGCATATTTCCATGCAGTGTCACTTGGGAATTTTTGAGACACTACATCTCAAACCACAAGTCACATTTAGTAGCTCAAAAATTCAGCGCCCTTTCTCCCAAGTATCTTCCCCACATGTAGTATCTCAAAAATTCAGCACCCTTGTATCCAAAGTTCCTTCCTTCATGCAATGTCAAGGTTTTTCTCCACTTGTGCATATTTTCATGTAGTGTCTCAAAAATTTTGAGCCCATGCATCTATAGTGTAGTATCCCACACAAGAGCTCAATTTTTCTCCAAGTTTGCATTTGAATTACCAAAGCATATGTAGTTGCTCAGATTTTTCTCACTAGTGCATAAAACTCAGAATTTTTATAACACTAAAAAATATGAAACTTTTTGGAGATACTTTTACATACCATTTTGATCTTTTATGTCCAAGATCCTAAGCAGTTTTGATCAAACTCTTTCCTATCATCGAGAAATAAATCTTTGAAACACAACCAGAAAGTTCTCAATATTTTAGTTATTCAAGAGTATACATCAATGGTTGAGATTAATTTGAATATGAAGCTTTCTCAATAGCTTCAATGAACAAAATGATGGATTTTCAGCTTACTCTAGATTTGAGAATAGTTCCCGAAAGGAACTGAAAAGAGTTTGACACCATTAGAGGATTTGATCTCAAGAATCCTCACCATCTCCAAGTACACTCCAATACAAGATAATGTTGAAGTGCATGTCATCATGAAGATTTCTTGGTTGAAAGCACGGAGAAAATATCTTTTTGTGTTTCCAGAGATAGTTTTTGTGCTATTTCTTATGTTTTATATAAATAGGCATTGGTATTTTTACATGTCTCGTGCAACTACATGTAAAAATAGAGATGTCCTCCTACAATCATGGACATCACATTTGAATAAGTCAAAAGTTAGTTAGGGTTTTTCCTAGAATATCTCATAGTTCTCACCTATAAATAAGAGAGAGCTCTATTGTATTTTTTACCTTTTGTCTAATGCCATGAAGTTTTCTTCATTTGTAAAGAAATTTTTGAAACTTTGATTTCATATTGTGATACTATTTTCAATCAATAAAGAAGACTAAATTGCATACCAAACTTTATGTTGGAGCAATTTCAACAGATGTGAATTTTCTTATTTCTTTCACATTAGTTTATCTTATTAAATTGGATTGGATTAGCAGTATTTTATTAATTGAGATTGGAGGGCTTTCAATTTGATTTGTGTAGAATTTGAGCTACACATTTTTCTTGGAATTGTGTAATTTTTGATAATATTGGTGAATTATCTTCAAGAATTTGTGCTTGAAGTTGTTCATGTTGTTCGTGGATATGTTCGTGAAGTATATTGAAGACTTTGTGCTTCATTTACATTGTTGGTTACTTTATTGTGGAATTCATCATTAAAGGCTATGGAAAAACTTTGTACCTCCATAAGCCTTTTGATTACATATCTTTATTATACTAGTACTCCTAGACTATGCTTTGACAAGTTAGAAGTATTGGAAATTACTGCTTAGGTCTTATTTAAAGTTGTATCACATCAAGAAATAAAAACCATGGAATATTGTAAACATATTCTCTGAAAGAAGAGAGAATCATGAATGTGACACACCCCCATATGGTTAGTGTAGTGTACATATTGTAAATACTTGAATATTTTACTTTAGTTCCAATAATTAGTAAGAAGGGTGCCTCCCCTTTCTAATAGGAGAGATTTTATTTCACAACAATTCTGGCTCAAGTTTTGTAATCTATAAAGGGATTAAAAAATTTCACCCAAAAATATCTACCTTCTATTGAAGTTTTTTATGGTTTAGAATCTTGCAAGTTTATTTCTTGAGTTATAGTATGTGGAAGATTATATGGGTGTATAGGATTTGTTTGTTCTTCAAGTGAAATTTGTTATCAAGGATTTTTTTGGATTGAAAGGTGTTTGTGGAATATTCTAAATTATGTTCAGGTGATATTTGTTTTCCACAAGTCATCTTTGGATCAAAGGAAACACGTATTTAAATATTTAATGGTGTTTACACAAGTTTGGTTGACCTTGGATGTTTGCACTAATTATGGATTTTCTTTGGAGATTGTGGAGGTGTGGCATGGAATATATGGGTGGATTTAGGACTGAGTTAAGGTGGGATGTGATCCACCTTCATTCCTTTCCACTGCAAGAATGTTTTGGTGTTAACCTATTTTGAATTTGCATAGTTGAGGTGCATTTTCGACCTTGGATAATGTTTTCAAGGTTGAAGAAGGTATAATAAATGTTGTGATGATGAAGGATTTAAATGTAGAGTGTGTGATGTGAATTGTGGAGTTGTGAAGTGTGAATTTATGAAGCTCAGTGTGATATTTAATGAGTTAGACTAGTGGAAGTAGTGAGAAGAAGGTTTCTACAATCTTCAAAAAGGTTATGAATGTGTTGGTGATGTTGTGGTGGAATTTTATGTTGCATTGAGATGAATTTCTCATTGTAACAATCTTCTTTTTTGTAATCTGGCAGTAGGGTAGTGAGCCCTTTTTTCTTTTGGGTACTAAGCCCTATGATAGTGAGCCTATTGTATTTTTTGTTGCAATTACTTTATATTGTGAGATAATCCTCACCATAGATTTTCCCTTCTTGGGTTTTCCATGTAAATTTGGTGTTCTATTATGCATGGTGTTTATGTGTTTTAGTTTATATTATTTTCTTTCAAGATAAATCATTCTAATATATTGAAGGTTATTAAAGTTGATGCGGATCTTAATATTAATGAGGGTTTTGATGTTTTAATAAATAACTTATTTACCCCCCACCCACCCCCATTTATCTTGTGCATTCAAAAAATTAATTATTCTGATAATGAATTATTTACTCCAACAATATCCCTTTCACAAAGCCTTTTTTTTGGAGATGACATTTTTATTAGATAAGGTTGAATTTTGTTAACCAATATTTTAGAAAATATCTTATAAGTAGTGTTATAAAGACTAATGGGAATATAATCTTATATGCCTTTTGGGTCCAAATTTTTAGAAATTATGGGAATAAACATATTGTTCATTCATTTCAATAGGAAAGCAATTTTTATAAATTCCTTGACTACCAGAAAAATATCTTGACCAACCATATCCCATTATTATTAGAAGAAGGTGGGAACCCATCAAGTTTTGGGGACTTGTAGGGGTGAAAGGAAGAATTTTTTGTTAACTTCTTCCAAAGAGATATTTTTGGTCAGATAAATGTTATCTCCATCACCTAAAACTTGGGGGATAACCTCTAGCATTTCCCTAAAAACATTTGATTTACAATCCATAGTTTGAGATTTATCAGAATATTTGAATGTAAACAAGTACAGAATTTTCTAAGACCCATCTTTATTGGTCATATTGGTGACTAATTTGTACTCTTCCCATGTTTGAGATTATATTGATGGAAGAACCTAGTGTTTATATCCCCCAATTTTATCCAGTTAATTGTTGCCTTTTGCTTCCAAAATATTTCTTCTATTATCACCATCTTCTACTACTTCTCTCTCAGTATAAAACTTTTCCTCCCTTTGAAGGTTATCATCATTGTTGAGTTTTCCATTTCATCCTATAATTTTCTTAATTTCTTGTTCAGGATTTCATTCTACTCAAAGATATTTCTAGAGTTTTTTTTACACTTTCAATTTTTTCCTATCTTTTTTAGTTTGGAAGTCAATATTAACATGGTAGTCTAATATTGAGGCATTACCCAACAATCAACGATACAATTTTTGATTTAGGGATGTGATGCCTGTATTAATTCATATTTGAAGGGGTAGGTACCTTTCCTTAAAGTTCTTAATCCATTCCAAGATTAGTGCACTATGATCAAATCCAACTCTCAGGAGGGAAAATAGGGACTCATTAGAAATAACACCCCAGGTGGTATTAATAGGGAAACTATAAATTTTTATATAAATAGAGTGATACCTTGGCCTCTTTTTGGACCAAGCGAATAGGGAATCATGTAGGATAATATCCCTAATTCCAATTTTTGAAATAAAGTCAACTAACCCTATAATACTATCTGAGTAAACCCCCAACCCACCCAACTTCTTTGAATGATCCAAGGGGGTATTTAAATCACCAAAAAAAATCTAGGAGTTATAAAATTTAACAAGAATATAGGTGGCTAGAAGATCCTAGATATAATCCATCTCTAGTTTGATTTTGGGAGCACAGCCATTAATTATAATTCATGTGTCTTTTCTTCTTTCTTATAAATTTGACATGAAGGATATTTTTTTAGATTTTTTAATCTCTTTTCCTTTAGAAACATATAGTTTCCACATATTTGTTGTTCCCCATTGAGAATCAACTACATCAAAGGGTAGTCCTTTGCACCAAACCAACTATATTTACTTACCATTTCTATATTTTTTCATTCATTTTAGATTCATGAATTAATGCAATGTCTACTGTGTTCTCATTTAAACAGATTTCCAAGAACAACTATATATAGTGGGTATTAAGCCCTCTTATGTTCCAAGACAAGATAGTCATTTTTTTCTTTCAAAGGAGGACATATCTAAAAAAATTTATCTACAAGCTACTTGTTTGGCAGATTTATTAGATCTTGTTTCTCTTGTTATGGGTCTTCCAACCTTCTAATCCAATCCTACATCAATTTTCTTTCTATATTCATTCTTCCTACTTTTTTCTAAATAAAATGTGAGGGATAACTCTTAAATTTGTTTGTTGACTTTTACAAGGTTTAATGGGGGAAAAAACATTAACCTCCATAGAATTTCCTAGAGATACATCCACCTTCAAGGGGACTAAAGTTGAAACCTTGTTTGATGACTCTACCACCATATCTACCAAGAAACCTTGCTCCATCACTCTCTCTTCTTAAAATAGTTCCTTTAATAACTTCTTATTTGAGGGAGGCATAGTAAAATATGAGTTACAGTCTTTCAACCCCATAAAAGGATCCATAGATAGGAGCCCTTCCAAAGAAGGGGGATCCAAATATTTTAAAAGTTTAAAAGTATGGGTAAGTGCACCAATCTATGACACAATTTAGGTGCCAAATTGAAAAAACATTCAAAAAAATTCAAAATAAGCCATTGGGCCCACACCAAATTGGGCGTGCACCAAATGGCTCAATAGACATAAAAGCCAAAAATTGGGTCTCGAACCCTCATTTTGTCTTCAACCCGTGGCTTAGGGAAGAGGATTTCAAGTCTACAACTTGTGCTCGCCAAATATCTTCCATTGTTTGCATCCTTAGCTTTCCATTTTCCATGAGGATTCCACCAACATGTCAGAGAGGTCGAAGATTGCAAAGAGGTATGTATTTTTATTTTATTTATTTCAAATTTGATTTTGAATGCAAATTTACATAGTTTTTTATAATAAAACTTTGTTCTAATTCTTAGGGAATGAATCTCCACCTCGAAACATTGAAAATTCACAATCACCCCCTCACGAAGAGCCTCCTATACAAGAATAGCTCAAAACCATTCCATTAATTCATAGGCATCCTCAAGGAACACAAGAAAATATTCAAAATCAAATTGAAAACAATAAAAGATACATTCAACAATTAATTGCAAGATTAACCGAGCATGTCGAAACCCACCCTTATAGGAGAGGGATTGTTGAATCATTGAATTCAATTCTAACTCAAGTAGAAGAAATGAGTGAGAATGATTTTTTGGTCAAATAAGAGGCATGAGATGAGACAATTTTATGCTAGTGGTTTGTCATATTCAGATGTCAAAAAACTAAAAATTAGCAAAGCTAACTTGTGTGCCCTATTTATAAACCTAAAAACCAATGACCCTTTGTCTCATGCATGCAGGAGGTTCCCCATCCATTGCTTCCAACATGAGTTAATTAAAAACAATTTTGGGAGTGGTGGTGGATGGTATTTGACCAACCTCTAGGCAATAACCATGAGGTGTTGCAATACGTTTTGAGGAAACTCTATTGTGAGTTTGTCCTCAATAGTATGCCAAACTATTTTGACATCTTAGACTTTTAGGGTAGAGGTGAGGGTTCCACACATGATAGACCTGTTGCACAATGTAATTCACTGTTAGCACTGAGAGCCTTGGGCAGACCCATGGTGGAGCATGTCAGTGTTCCTTCCATTGTTAAGGATAGTGTAGAGGTGGACATGATGAATTTAATTGGATCACTCACCCAAACCATTTTATAGTGTGTGAGTCCTCTAGTAAAGCCTGGTGTGGAGGAGGCGTGTAGACCCCGAGCTCCACCCCACCATTGTGGTGCTTGTGGTGTTGTTTACATGTATGATTATCAGGGTGGTCATGATGTAGCTACACAGCCTACATTAGTTGCAGAGGTGATGGCTTTCATAGATGATATTCTAAATGATACATTGGGCATTGACACTCAAGTAAAATTTAGCAAGTTATTTTAATGTTGTTTATTAAATTATATTTTGAAATTTAAGAATAACTAAATTAGTAGAATTTTGATATGATGAAATTTTAGGGTCGCATTGTTCATGAGGCATGCTCTATTCCTACAGACCCTTATACATTCTTGACGATGAGTCCACAGGTATTCAACTAGTATTAAAGATATTATTATTGCATTTGAACAGTTGAATGTTATATTTGAATGTTTGTCTCATAACATGTTTCAGATTTCAAACATTTTCTTGGTGCATCTTCTTCCTCCACACCTCGCGATTCATATCCTCAAACAACGTACACTTAGGTAGCCTTTATTCATTAATGGTGTTGTAAATCTATGTTAGCTAGCTTTCATAATTTTGTGTATATACAAATCTAAAAAATTGATGAGAAACAAAAACATTGTATTCAAGTATTCCTTGATCATGTCACATTATGTTCTCCTAATTCACTTTTTATTCCTTTATTCCTTCTTAATCGCTTACCATTAACATTTAATAGTTCACCCTATTTTCCATGATCCCCTCCTAGCCCATCCCCCTAATATCTTCTAGTCCATGCTATGTATCATTAAGTCCTTCTACTCCCATCTTATTATACCCATTATTATATCACCCTATATTTTCCATGATCCCCTATGTTCCACTCTATGTTCCTTTATATGATCCTATGTTATACCATATTTACCCATGTTTCATCCTAGATAACTCTTCTCTATTATTGCTACACACAGGTCAAGTTCGCACTTCGTGTACTATAGTCAAACCCTAGACACCTCCTAATTCACCCTATGTTGCATTATTCCCTAATAATCGCATCCCATTAACCTCAAATTGTCCACCCTATATTTTTTTATCCCATCAATCTATACTAGTCCATCATATGTTCCATTAATCCCCAAATGGTGCAGGGGCACCACTCTTTTCTATGTTTCTTCATTAAGTTTCTGATAGGAAAGGTGTGTTAGGATGTTTTAGTTGAGTCCTTGAGTCTTAATAAGGTCCAATGTGACCATTCTATTGTAATTGATCAACTTTGAGGGGATTTTGTATTCATCTTGTAAGGTTTGCAAATCATGTGGAAGGAATTGTCAAAGTTGACAAGGGGTGTCAAGGTAGATAGGATGATGTTTTCTTGAGTAAGTCATGATTTCTTAGTTGAATAAGGTCTCATTAGACTATTTGTAATATTTTAGGTGTTTAAGAGGGTCTAGGAAAATATAAAGAGTCAAAACTTGAAAGTGCCAAATTTGTAATGCAATAGTCATGAGAGGTTTAAAAAGTAGTTTTAAGGAATTTGGGTGTTGTTTTGATGAGGATAAGCCTTTAAAAATGCATGACAACTCATTTTGTAACGTTGGCTTCAAGTTTGAAGCATTGGCAATAAGAATATCTTTGTTTTTCATCAAATTTCTAAGTTTGCTTGTCATTTCCAGGCCTGTACAAACCCGTACAAATTGATTGTTCCATGTAAATCACTTTACTTTGTGGTGGAAGGTGTTAAAAATCTTTTGGAACAAATTTGAGGGAGATCCATTGTGATTTCTGGTAAATATCCTTGTTTTCCTGTGACAGGCTGAGGACACACTGTTTGAGGGTTTTGTAACTAAAATCATGATTTAAGGTCCCTTACACCGACTATACCTATTGCAACTAGTGTAATGGGTCCTAGGGAGTCTAAGTATGTTTTAGGTTGCATGATTAGAGTTTTGGAGAAGGAACTAAGGAGGTAAACCTGATGTCTTGATGAGTTTTATGAAGAAAAACACATGAAGATGGAGCCTTGGGTCTAAGGTTTGTGGAAATCAATGAGAGTGTGGAGTTTTTTCCAAATTTTGAGCATATTGGGGTCAAAATATGCATGTCTGAGTCAGTGGCATGGTCTGGTAGGTTGTGCAAGTGGGACTTTGAATAAACCCTCTTGACTTGGCATGAAATTGAGGGTTTTGGAGTTTTCTATGTTGGAGGTGTCAACCTTGGGTGTTGATTGTGTTTTTAGAGGTTTGAGGGCATAGGAAATGTTTCCCCAAGTTTTCAAGGGTCTATGTTAAGTTTAAAGGTATGTTGCTTTGTAAATTTGGCCTAATTCATGGCCCAAGACAGCGTTGAGGGTCTAATTTCAAGGGATTGGTCCAAAAGACTTGTATCTGGTTAAAAGATATGATGTATAGCTCTAAAATGGGTATCTGAATCCACCTTCTAATTGTCAAATTTTTTGGAAATCATGGGAGTTAAAGGCTAAAAACTGAGTTTGCACTACTGTTAGGTTACATGGGTGAAAGTGAGAAGTTAGACTCCCAATTGTTGTCAAGCTTTGAGGATTGTTTGGATAACTCTAATAGGATATTTTAATCTTGTTAGATACCTCTTTAATGCAATTTTTCACTTTGAATTAGTTTGAGCCCCCTCTATGCATCACCCTTTTATTCCCAAACCATTACCCTCTCTTATTTCACGTTATGTTCCATTATCCCCTCTTGGTATTTATATCTTGACATGATACCTGAGATATTGTTTCATTTGTAGTTGTTTCTTATTTTTGGATCTAGCTGAGGTACAAGCAATCCTTGATATATCATCACCAAGGAACATTAGTCAACTACGCTCTTTGTAGGGACGGTTACAATCCATCCAAAGATTCATTACCCAACTGGCAGATAAAATTTTACCATTTACTCATCTCTTACACAAGAATGTTCCATTTAAATGGGAGGACAAATGTGAAGCAATGTTTGATCAGATAAATCATTATCTAATGAATCCACCAATGTTGATTCCACTAGTGCAAGGTGCACCACTCATATTGTATGTTTCTGCCACAGAAGTGTCCTTAGGAGCATTATTGCAACAGGAAGACAACTCAGGAAAGGAGCGAGCAATATATTACATCATTCAAACTTTTACAAGTCATGAGCTCAATTATACCTTCATTGAAAAAGCTTGGTTAGCAATAGTGTTCACTTCTCAAAAGTTACGACACTATATGCTAGCTCATACAATAAAGCTTGTGGCTAAGATTGATCCACTCATATCTTCTAAGGCAACCTTAACTAGAAGGTTAGCTAAATGGGTCATCATCCTGAGTGAGTTTGACATTCATTAGGTGGATCAGAAAGCTATAAAGGGACAGGTAATTGTAGATCAGTTAGCAGAAGCACCAATGCTAGCAGAACACCCAATGCACATTGATTTTCCTGATGCCGATGTATTCACAGCAGCTATTAAGCAATCATGGGCACTCTATTTTGATGGTTCCTACACTCAACATGGCTCAGGGGCAGGTATTCTTTTTATTACACCTCAGGGACATACAATTCCAAAATCTTATCAGCTAATGTTTTTTTGCACAAACAACATAGCTAAGTATGAGGCACTATTAATTGGCATGAGAACTGCAGTAGACTGGAAAATCACAGAACTTCAAGTTTTTGGTGACTCACAACTTGTTATAAATCAAATCAATGACAAATATCACACTAAGGATGACAAGTTGATACCTTACAAAAGGATGGTGGATGATTTCAAGAAATAATTTGTTGATATCAAGTTCATACAAATTCTACGTATTGATAATAAAGCAGCGGATGTTATGGCTACAATCACATCTCTACTCCAATTGTCAAAGAATCAAGCATGGTACGATTTCTTGGTGGAACAATTTTTTTCTCCCACCGATGACAATCCAGAGACTCAAATCATTTTCCACTTAACCAGTTCTAATTCTCCCTTGTATGGCCAAATCTACGCTTACCTAAAGAATACTATTTTACCTTTAGACTTGTCTAGAAATTGGAAAAGGAATTTCATCCGTTAATCCTCCCGTTACAACTTAATTGCTGACATCTTATACTGGCATGGTTTGGATGGTACCCTCCTTAGATGTCTCGAACATGATGAATTGGAAAAGGCCTTACAAGAGGTACATGGTGGCATTTATGGGACAAACTCAAGTGGACTAACCTTAGCAAAGAAACTTGTTAGATTGGGTTACTACTGGCCGACCATGGAGAAAGAATCATTCATCTTTGTTAAGAAATGTGCAAAATGTCAAATTCATGGGAATATCATTCATGCTCCTGCTCACGAATTACAACACTTCACCACAACATGGCCTTTCGCTTAGTGGGGATTGGATCTAGTTGGTAAGATACACCCATCATCTTCAAATGGACACAAGTTCATTATCACAGCCACTGAGTATTTTACTAAGTGGATTGAAGCTATTCCCCTAACAACTATTACTGACAAACAAATCTCTTCATTCATTTTGAACTATATCATCTATCGATATGGTATTCCCAACTCCATTATTACAGACAATGGAAGACCCTTTAAAAATCAGGATGTTGATGAACTTTGTGAAAGATTTTGCATCCAACATAGGTTCTCTACACCTTATTATCCACAAGGGAATGGTCAAGTTGAAGCTTCAAACAAAATGATTCTGAAGATTTTGAAGAAAATAGTGAATGAGGCAAGTCGTGATTGGCATGTCCAATTAAATCCAGCATTGTGGGCATACAGAACAAGTATTCACACACCAATAGGTGCTATGCCCTATGCTTTGGTATATCGAGTAGAATATATTCTACCACTAGAAGTTGAGATTCCTTCACTTCGAGTATCACTAAAGGGGCCCATCAATGATGAAGACTACAGAGTATCAAGGTTGCAAGAGTTGGAACTGCTTGAAAAATGACATCAAACTGCAGTTAATCATTTAAAGGGATATCAATAAATTATGTCCCATAGCTACAATCACCTAGTCAAACCATGATCTTTTCAAGTGGGTGACTTGGTTCTCAAGGAAAACCCTAGTAATCAATAGGATCGGGAAAATAAAGGCAAGTTCGAACCTAATTGGTTGGGCCCGTTCGTTATCATTGAAGCATATGGATCGGGGACATATCAGTTTTCAACATCAGAAGGTGACCTGTTCGAAGATCCGACCAACAACATTCACCTGAAGAAGTTTTATGCCTGAAAAATATCAAAAACATTATAAAAAGTCCTTAAAAAATACAAAAAAATGAAAAAAGAGTAAAATTACAAAAAAAGAGAAAAAAATTATTGCCTTGATGAAAACCTGGCAAATAGGCGTCTTGGTAACAACAACAAAAATATAAATCAGGAAATCAGGAAAAAGTGCAATAAAAACAAATTGTGAAAACCTGGTAAACAGGCATTGTTTGTGATTTTGTTTGGCTCTCTCATCTATTGGGATACTTTCTGCATATCCATCTTTCATCGGCATCACATACATGCCTAGCCATCACAATTTGCATCATGCGTCACAGCATCTCCTTGAAATGACAAGGATTTCATCATGGATTGATGATTAAGGTTATCATTAGCAGCAGTTGTGTCTAGCAAGAGTTAGAGTGCAAGGTCCTTAGGGGGCAATTCGCTTCTTGGAGATTTTTGGCCAGACAAATGGCAACATGTATCAAGCATTGGAATATCAAAAACAACAAACTTATCCAATTAAATTGAGTCTAAACAATGGTTTGATAGAAACCTAAAACAAATTGGATGATCTTAATCTAGCTAAAATAAATGACAAACTTAAAGCATAAGTTGAATTGTTATTTTGACATTTGATGACATCATATCTTTGGAGTGGTTCAATGATGTACTGAACTAGAATCACAAGGAAGGAGTATGATTTTTCTTTGCTTGTTGTCTGTAAGCTAATCACTAGTATTGTGTGAATTTTTCGTGGGACATGCTCTACAAAGTATCATTGATGAAATTTTGGAATTTGCATAGGAAAATGGTTGACTTTTGTCTTTTTATGCAAATAATACTCAAGTCATCTTGGTTCAGTTATACCTCAATGCTTGTATTAACTTGCTACATCAAACATCATGAAAGCAGTACTCAGGTCATCATTGGTGCTAATATCCCCTTTGATTCTCTTACTAACTTTCAACATATCAAAAGGCTCAATGATGAAAAAAACGTGCAACATTGGTTCATGGAATGACAAACAGGAGAATGGTTCATTACTACATTCTAGGACGCATGATTCATTTAGATTTGCATTTTGGAGGCTATCTAAGTAGATTTTTTTTTAAGGTTGGCAAAATTTTCATATATCTTTTAAGACAACAATTGAGTACACTTGGACATTTATTGCATCTCATTGCATTATCATTCATTAAATATCATTTCACTGTGACTATTTATTCAGGATATCATTATCATTGCATTTACATATTTCCATTTTCACATCATTTCATTATCATTATTCGATCTCATTTAGTTCATCATGATCATTATCCATCTTTAAATATCATATCATTTTCATCTCATGTGCATAATAATTCATGTAGTTCATATCATTCATCCCATATTATATCATTTCACAACATTTGCATTATCATTCGTTTCACATCTTGCATAAATATTGCATTGATAAAAGAAAGATGCATCTATTTCATTCATTTCATATCATCATTTTAGGTTATCATTTTTACATCAATTGCATCATATCATTATGTATAATTACATTATGTATCATTTTTTTATCATATCATCATTTTAGGTTATCATTTTCCAACATTAGTTATTATCATATCATTATCTTTTAACATCACATTTTCCTTATATATCATTTATTCACCAATTCATATCATTATCATTATCATCATTATCAAGTCTTATTCATTTTATCATGATCATTATTCATTTTAGTTCATATATATACCATTTTCATATCATGTGTGTAGCATTCATCAGTACATTTTATTAAATATTCATCTCATTTATATCATTTTGCTTCATTTTCATCTCATCACATTACATCTCGTTTCATCATAACTTTTCATTTAGGTCATCATTATCATTTCATTTCATATCCATTCATATCACTTTTCATTTTCATCATTATTAGGTCTCATTCATATTGATCATTATCCATTTAGTTTACATCATATCATTTTCATATCATGTGCGTATCATATTTAGGACATATCATCTCGTTAAAATCATTCATCATTACATCTTACATCTTGCATCCATTTCATTCATTACATACATCATAAAGTAAAATCATTTAGATTTCATCATAAATCATCATGTTAGAAATCATTTCATCATAATGCATATTACATCATATTATCATTGCATCATCATACATTACATAAAATAAAAGCATCATCATTTGTAATTCATATCACAGTGCATATATCATCATCCATAATCATAAATGACATAGCATATAGAAATAAAATGCATACATGAATCCATAACACATGCATATTGAATCACTACTGCATATCATAAATCTCATCAAAATAAATGTCCAGGGGTACAAGGATATCAAATGTTTTAACAAGATATATCAAATACAATGGCAGGATGTATCAATCACTCATCACTGAGGGGCATTCGGACATGGCACATGGCTACTACTATCTCCCGAGGTGGTAGGTCTCGCTGGATCTCTGCTCCCAGAAGCCCCGATCTCTCATCTGACTAGTTGTCCCACACTCCTAGTCGCACTCCTGGTACAGCTACGTGAATGGGTCTGTGATCGAGTACCTGACTGTGTGTAGGCAATCCTCCTCTCAGGTGGAACTGCCTCAAAATATCTCATCATGTAATACTCAGCCTCCCGAGCGGTCTCCAATCCCTCTGCTACAACCTCTCCAATAAAGATGCTCTCAACTGATCTCAGGAGTCTCTCAGCTACCCCCTCGGCCTGTATGCATCGCTCTCGGAAGCTATCTCGCTCTATTGTAAGTTGAGCTACCTGTGGGTTAGGCGGTGGTGGTTGTGCAACATGTGCCTGTAGCTAGCTGATAGTCACCTATGCCTGTGCTAACTGGCTCCAAAGAGTCTAAACCTCTGCCTACAAGGTATCCATTTATCCCTACAAAGGAGCCCTGATAGTGATCTGTGGAGCCGAAGTACTCTTCTGATCCACCACTCTTGATGTCAGAGGCCTCATCCTGAATGGTACATCAAAGAAGAACCTCTGACCTCCACCCCCATCACCTCTGTCATCCCCACTGTCATCATCACTATTATTCGAGCTGCCTAAATCCTCCACCTCATCCTCCTCATCATCAACATCCATAGCCACCACATCCACTGCCCCTATTGGTACCTATGCCTGTGCTTGTGGTTATCATCGTGCCCATTGTATAATTGGTTCTCCCAATAATGGGGCAGGCTCCTCTGGGCTAGTAAATCTCGGGAAGGGATGTGTGTAAAAGTAGGTCGCATACTCATCTGTCATCCCTACATCTATCACCTTTGGATGCATCACCCAAAAATATGGCTACAGATATGTGTACTCTGCTCTGGCAGCCTCTATCATCACAAATGGACCCCACTCTGCCACATCCTCTTGGTGCCTAGCATAGTGTGCCACACCCTATGGCATCATTTGTACTAAACCATACTATCTCAATACCTGCATAACCAAGAACCGCTCTATAATAAATGGAGTACGACCAATCAAATACCTTAATTTGGTGCAGTAGGGCAGCTCTACATCATCAACCTCCCAGGGATCACAATCTAGATATGGTCTCCAGATGATTATATCCATGTCATCTAACATGTGTCGCCAGTACTCTAACTTGCCCAGCATCGACTAGATAAGGGGACCTATGTAGGCATAAACATATGGATGGCGAAGTGGGTGATCTCTCTGAACAATGGGGCGAGTGATGGCAATACGCTCCCATGCCCATATATGTAAAAGAGTAACTCCACATGAGAGACTCTTCCCATCTATGTACACCACCTGATGCAAATCATGGTATGGATGGGAAAGCATGCATGACCCCCATGCATATCTAGTCCGATGGAGGATCATATCCTCCAGAATCTGACCCTAGCCAACTGATAGTCCCTTTGACCTACGATCAGGACAAAGGAAACCACCGATGAACCCTGTTAACATCAAAGGAAGTGGGGCATAACTCTCCACCATCTCCTTCCAGGGAATCTCATATCCAGAGACATGAGGATCCTAGAAGACTCGTCTCAACACATCAGTCCCTCCAATCTCCTTGTGATCATAGATCAAAAGCTCACCAACTACAAGGATACCCAGAATCTTTTATACATCCTCTGGTGTCAAAGTAATCTCTCCTGTCAAAAGGTGAAAGGTGTTATGCTCACTATGCCACCTCTCAACTAACGCCATCAACAGTGCCCTATTGATCCTATACTGTGGGATCCTCAATAGTGGACTCAACCCACACTGGTATATCACCTCTAAATGAGCCTGGGACAATAGAGGAACCAAATCCCATGTGCAGGGAAACCTCTCTTTGATTTGGAGGAGGTTAAAATTCTCCTTTACGACATTGAAAGCAAATCACACAAATCAATCAACAGGGAATACTCAAAATCTGCTCAATTAAATCAAATACTATTTGTTCTTCAAGCAGGAAGGAAAATAAATCCTAATCTATTTGTTTTTCATATCACATGAAAACAAAATTTAAAGTAGTCAATTGACACAACATCCTATCATTACTATTTGTCTTTCAATCGGGAAAGAAAATTTATCAAAATCTTCTTTACTATTTGTCTTTCAAGCAGGAAAGCAAATTTATCAGACTTATTACTATTTGTTCTTCAAACACGAAGAAAAATTTATCAAATCAGGCTAATCTACCCTTGATTTTTTTCAAAAGCATAAAATCAGTTGGCTAATCTAGCAACAATCATCAAGCACATATCAATTTCACTTCAAAAATTAAAAGTCGAAAAAATTTCATGGATGCGCTAAAATAGTCCATCAATGCGCTAAATCATGAATGCGCAACTTTAATCCATGGATGCACTAAAACATAGGTGCAATGCGTTACTTCATCAATGCGTGATTCTATCCAGTCTATGCGCTAAAATAGACCATGGATGCGCTAAACTATCCAATTATTTTTCTGAGACAGAAATGTTTTGACAATTTGATGTTTTCGGATGATCTTAATCTGATTTAAATATGAAAAGCATGACATACAATAGCAAACAGTTGTTTTGTAAATCCTAAAATCTAAACAAAGAGTGTATGTTCTTGATATTTTCATGAGTATTGAACAAGATAAGCATTTCAAACAGACTCACTCTTAGTTTTCAAATAGGTCATCATAGGAATCACAGCCCAAAGCTTAAAATCGCGTCGACTCACACAGTCGTGTCAGCCCTAGAGAGCGCCCGTGTTTTTGTCTTTTCCAAGTGCATACTCAAGGTTATATTTCTTGATCCCTTGAGCAAAAAATTTGTGGCAATTATATGGTGAGTGTCTTGGGTGTAGATTCTTCCCTCCCCTTGCACTGTGATTGAAATGATGTTTGGATACTGACACGGTTGGATTTCTACACTATGGTTCGTAGTAAAGGTTTATATTCGGTGTGGAAATAGATAAACTCCCTCAAGAGACCTCCCAATCTTTAGAACAAATATTTTGGGGATGGTTATCTTGCTCACTTCCATTGAATATGGGTTTCCCCAAAATTCACTTTTGATTAGAGTGGGTTGGAAAACCTAGCTTTGGTTGTTCCCACTTAGGTCATTCCCGTAGGATGAGTACTTTTTCCCACTATGGTAGGCCTTGTAAAGGATGTAATAAAGCATGAATTGCATAAAATGAAAAAGGTAAGTTTGGCGTTTTGATCACCCAGTAAAGGGGAGAGCATATACCTATTACCCAACAACCACAATAAACAAATGGTCTAATTTTAAATCCAAATGACAATTTTCTACACTAAGTGAATATTTTGCTTCACAACAAGCATTGGATTCATTTTAACCGAGCAAAAATGATGTTTGGTGACTATGCTAGGATTGATAAATTCCAAATTTTAAATGTCTATCCTAGGATTGCTTCATTTTACTTTAAAACCGAATTTAGAAATCTTGTCCGCAGATGGCGTCAGAATCAAGATTTGCTTTTACAACCTCTGTATGTGCTAAAATAACTGGTAAATGCGCTAAAACGGGTCATCTATGCACTAAATGAACAAACAGTAATGTGCTAAAACAGTCATTAAATGTGCTAAATGAACTAGAAAATGCACTAAAACAGGTCGTCTATGTGCTAAAACAGTCATCGTATGTGCCAAAACAAAGCTCGTATGCACTAATCCGTGGTTCATATGCACCAAACCGAAGCTCCAATCCATCACCTATCAAAAAGACCTACAATAAAAAGAATAAAAATGGGGCAAGGCCCCACGGTGGGTGCCAAAAATGTGTTGTTAGAATATGTGGTCTAACTAAAAAGTAAACTAACACGCCAATGAAATATTAGATTGAAAGAAAGTAATTTAGAAAAGACAAATGCAAACTCTAAATAATAGTAGCTTCTTCAAATTCATCCCATTGTTCTTTATCTCCAAGGATTCGATTCAAGTTACTGGCTCTCAGTTCATTTAAGTAGCAACTTGTTAGAATGACAACTTAGGAGAACAAGATTGATGCAAAATGCATGTCCATTGCTGATGATTTAAACTATGCTTATGAACTTGAAATGCTATGATATTGCTAAAATGTTGATTCGAATGCAACTATAGTAATTACGCATAAAATCTAGGATGAAATCTACTCACGAAAAGGTTGTATTTATAGATTTTCGGAAGGCAAGAATCTAGTTGGCAAAGATCAACGGTTGAGTTTCAAACCTATCAAGATGAATGGTGTGAGATTCTGGAAGTTGAAGAAAGATGGAAGGTTGAGAGAAAGATGGAGAATTTTTTCAACCCACGAAACTATCTTCATTAAAAAATGGAGACAAACATGCTCTTTGTCTTTTCATTTATTGAAAAGTTAGTTGAAGTTTGAGGATAAATCTTAATTAAATAAATAAATTTATTTAATTATATGTGACATGTATTTTGGAAACTTCCATAGTTAAATAATTAATATTTAATTATGTGAGAGGTAAAAAAAGATGTGTAATTAAATATTTACAATATTTAATTATGTGAAGTGTTAGAAGAATATTCCATAATTCGAATTTAAACATTCAAACTTTAGAAATAAAATGATAATTAAATAAATAAATTATGAAATTTATTTAATTTAATTAAGAGGAGAATAGCAATAATTAAATAAACTTATTTATTTAATTTAAACTAGAAGAATTAGAAAAATGAACGATATAAATAAATAATTAAATTTATTTACATGTAGATGACTTTAGAATATTAATTAAATAATTCATATTTAATTAATTAACAGGTTTGATTTACCATGACCATTTTTTAGATGTATATAGACATTATATTTTATTTTTTATGGTCTATTATAGAAAATTTTCATGATACTTTTATGTAGTTTAATTTCTATCTTCATGGTTTCTACAGGTGGTTATTACTCTAGATCGTGGACGTGGTGATGTTGTAAATGTGCATGATGACTATATGTATGCGGTAAGTGATTATATATTCTATTATATGTCATTCCACAATTCAATTTCTATGTTTTAACATCTTTACTTTTTATTGTATCATTTGAAGGTCTGGAGTAAAGAGAGGAGGACTAGCAAGCGTGTTCAAAAGACAAGAGAAGCAACAGTCACTCCATCCAATCAAATTTCAAAGGTAGCACGGGATCTATTTTCTTCCCCTAGAGGGAAATGACTATGTATTAGTGTTGTTTGTTGTATGCGTATGTGGCATTTTGGAACATATGTTTTGTACTATCGATATATACGTGACATTTTATGTCCATATGGCTCCTTTGTACTAAGCCTGTATGGTTTTTTTGGATATATTGTATATACTTTTATCAATATATATCATTGCATAGCCTTTCATCTTTTTCATTAAAGAAACTCTTATTTTGCTACTGCCATTCTTGAATGATGTTATCATGTGTATCGTGTAAGTTGTATTCTTGAATGTTGTAGGCATGGATTTTGTTTACATCTAATACTTAATTAATTACTGCCAAATTCTCAATAAACCCCATTTAAAGTGTATTGTGTAAATAAGCTCCATTCGTGGCGGTTTGTATCCTTTGGAATGCTTCAATTACTTGTGCGAGCACTTATTCACATGTATGCTTCACTTATTCACATGTATACTTCACCTATATTGTGTGTATTCACGTGTATGCTTCATGCTTCCAATGCATAGCAGCAAAAATATTTTGGGGAAAATTTGACAAACCAAAAGTATAATAATTTGTGAAAAAAATAGGAAAAATTGTACAACAAGAGATAAAAACTTTTTTAAAAAAATTGAAAGGTATTTCCATAGCATATAGAGATATAGAGAGGAAATAAAATAAATATTTTAACTAATGAATTGTAAAAAATGGATTTTTGTAGTTTATATTCATATCGTTGATTACATTGCATTGCACATCTTTCAAATTCAAAGCATTACTTCACTTTGTATAACTAATAAGTAGATGTTGATAGATGACAAAATTTCAATTACAATATAGTTTGTACAAATTCAACCTAAGCAATTATGCAATTTCTTCACATTGCATACCTAATAACTAGGAGTAGCTGCCAATTGCATTTTCTTATCATGGCATTCTATGACACCAAATTTCTTTGAGGTATTTTTTCAAATAGTTCCCTACCTTGTCTATGTTGCCACATTTTTCATACATGTCTACCAAATAATCTTATCAAACAATTCACTGCCTTGTTGTTATGGCTAAAAGCCTAAAACAAGTGATTTCGAGCAAGCTATGGATGCTTTGAAAAAATATATCAAAAGCATAATAGTAAGCAATAGCATAGACAAGACAGTGAACTGTTTGAAAAAATGTATCAAATAAATGTGGTGATGGAATGTCATGACAAGTCATAGATAAGGCAGTGAACTAGTTCAAAAGATGCCTCAAATAAATGTGGTCTCATGGTGATGGAATGCCATGACAATCAAATTGTTTTTGATTGTCATGGCATTCCATCACCATGAGACCTCATTTTTTGAGGCATTTTTCAAAGAGTTCACTGCCTTTTCTATGCTACCACATTTTTCATACATGTCTATCAAAGCATTATATCAAACAGTTAATTTCCTTGTTGCTATGGATAAAACCTTAAAACATTGATGTAGTAGGGGAGGTCCTACAATGTCACTAAACATAATTCCAATCATTAATCACAATCCTCAAGTCACAAATCCTCACAACTATGGATTTTCATGACATTCCATCACCATGAGACCATGTTTCTTTGAGGAATTTTTTCAAACAATTCACTACCTTGTTTATGATACCACATTTTTTGTACATGTTTACCAAAGCATTTTATCAAATAGTTCACTGCCTTGCTGCTATGACTAAAAGCCTAAAATGGGTGGGTTTATTGAAAATCATATTCCCACAACTGAAAACCTTTCCAATGCATCAAAAATTCTTAAAACAACCTACACATGCTTAAAAGGCCCTCATAAACTGTTGCCCCAAAGGATTTCAACCATTTTCACTCTTAAACCACTGAATTTCACCAAAACTCATCAAATTGCCAACTAGGGAATCACACCAAACCAATCAACTCACCTTCCCTACTCCAAAAATAATGCACATATGTTTCCTACCCCTAATTATGCCATTCTACTAAGTTATAGTAGGATACAATGGGTGGAATAGCTATAAAGTCATTTTTACACACTCAACTACTTGCATTTGATAACTTTTTTCCCAAGAAAGAAATCACCACCACATGAAAAGGCTTCTGAGATAGAAAAAACTAAGAGATTTTATTGTAGAGGGGTCCAACATGATCCCATAGGCTCAAACAATAATTTTCTAAGCGTCGCGGTGTCCAAATACAAGCATGCTGAAGTTCATAGCCATTTTGAACTTTGGACCCTTGAGGGATTGATCCGGTTGAATGTAGCTCCGAGCAATTTCACTTGTTTGGGTGTGAAAGAATACCATGCCTAGTGTAAACGTATCCACCTAGATGCGTTGGAATAATCCGTTTGGTCACACAAGCTGCAGAATGAAAGTTGCACCACTTTGCAACTTTCAACTAGTTGTATTTGACAACTTTTTCCCCAAGTGAAAATTTTCCACCACAGGAAAATGCCTTTGAGATAGATAAAACTGCGAGAGGTTATTATATAGGGGCCCAATGTGACCTCGTAGGATTAAACTATAATTTTTTAAGCATCACAGTGTCTGAGTAATAGCATGTTGAAGTTTGCAGCCATTTTGCACTTTAGACCCTTAAGGGATCAATCTGGTTGAACATAGCTCAGAGCGATTCCGCATGCTTGAGTGTGAAAGAGGGCCATTTCTAGTGTAAAAATACTTATTCGGATGCATTGGAATAGTTCATTTGGTCACACGAGCTGCAAAACGAAAGTTGCACCACTTTGCAACTTTCAACTACTTGCATTTGATAACTTTTTCCCCATGTGAAAATTTGTCACCATAGCTGAGATAGGAAAAACTGAGAGAGGTTATTGTAGAGGGGCCCAACATGATATGGTAGGATTAGACGAGAAGTTTCTAAGCATCATGGTATTCGAGTAATAGCATGTTGAATTTTGCAGCCATTTTGCACTTTAGACCCTTAAGGGATCGATCTGGTTGAACGTAGCTCGGAGTGATTCCACGTGTTTGGGTGTGAAAGAAGACCATGCCTAGCATAAATATACCTCTTCAAACGTATTGGAATAGTTTGTTTGGTCATACGAGCTGCATAACAAAAGTTGCACCACTTTGCAACTTTCAACTACTTGCATTCGACAACTTTTTCCCCAAGTGAAAATTTGCCACCACAGGAAAATGCCTTTGAGATAGCAAAACCTGAGAGAGGTTATTGTAGAGGGGCCCAATGCAATATTTTAGGATCATATGATAAGTTTCTAAGTGTCACAGTATCCAAGTAATAGCATGTTGAAGTTTGCAACCATTATGCACTTTGGACCCTTAAGGGATCGATCCGGTTGAACGTAGCTCGGAGTGATTCCACGTGTTTGGGTGCGAAAGAAAACCATGCCTAGCATAAAAATACCTATTCAAACATGTTGGAACAGTTCATTTGGTCACATGAGATGCAAAATGAAAGTTGCACCACTTTGCAACTTGCACCACTTTGCAACTTTCAACTACTTGCATTTGACAACCATTTCCCCAAGTGAAAATTCACCACCACAGAAAATTCCTCTGAGATAGTGAAAACTGAGAGAGGTTATTTTAGAGGGGCACAACATGATCTCATATAATTAAACAAGAATTTTCTCAGCATCACAGTATCTGAGTAATAGCATGTTGAAGTTTGCAGCCATTTTGCACTTTGGACCCTTAAGGGATTGATTCGGTTGAGCGCATCTCAGAGCAATTCCGTGTGTTTGGGTGTGAAAGAGGACCATTCCTAGCGTAAACATACCTATTCAGACACATTGGAATAGTTCATTTGGTCACACAAGCTGCAAAATGAAAGTTGCACCACTTTGCAACTTTCAACTACTTGCATTTGACAACTTTTTTCCCAAGTAAAAATTCACCACCATAGGAAAATACCTCTGAGATAGCAAAAAATGAGAGAGGTTATTGTAGAGGGGCCCAACACGATCTCGTAGGATTAGACAAGAAGTTTCTAAGCATCACGATGTCCGAGTAATAGCATGTTGAAGTTCATAGCCATTTTGCATTTATAATCCCTTAAAGGATCGATCCGATTGAACGTAGCTCAGAGTGATTCCACATGTTTGGGTGCAAAAGAGGACCATTTCTAGTGTAAACATACCTATTTGGATGCATTGGAACAGTTCGTTTGGTCACACAAGCTACAAAACGAAAGTTGCACCACCTTGCAACTTTCAACTACTTGCATTTGACAACCTTTTCCCCAAGTGAAAATTTGTCACCACAGGAAAATGCCTTTGAGATAGCAAAAACTAAGAGAGGTTATTGTAAAAGAGTCCAATGTGATCCCATAAGCTCAGATGATAAGTTTTTAAGCATTACGATGTCCAAATATGAGCATGCTAAAGTTCGTAGCCATTTTGCACTTTGGACCCTTGAGGGATCGATCTAGTTGAACGTAGCTCGGAGTGATTCCACATGTTTGGGTGCGAAAGAGGACCATCCCTAGCGTAAACATACCCACCCGGACATGTTGGAACAATCCGTTTGGTCACACGAGCTGCAGAACGAAATTTACACCACTTTGCAACTTTCAACTACTTGCATTTGACAAGTTTTTCCCTAAGTGAAAATTCACCACCACAAGAAAATGCCACTGAGGGGTGCTGCCACAATAATGGGTTACACTTTTTGAGACATCTTGTTTTTTTTGAAATCACATATTTTTAGAAAATATAATGATTTAAACCTTAAAAAGGTTTCATTTAAAAGATTTTAATTGAAGAGAGTTTGATCAAACCCACTTATACCAAACCCCCTTGGATAGAAACCCACTAGTTTTAAACCATACCTGTAATGTTGTCTCCTCTACACCTATCAAAATGTTGATAAAAACCCACTTTTGATTTACCTTTTGGGGGATCAAATTAATTTATTTAAAATTTATCTTTTGTAAACATGTCCTTATTATAAGATTTCCCAAAAAGTATACTTTTAAATATATTTAATTGTATTATTATATTTAATTTGTATTTATTGTGAATGTAGGTTTTTTAATGAACCTTGAGGTCTTTGTTTCACACATATAGAAAAATAGGAAAAGAGAGAAAAAAATTTTAAAAAATACATGTTTACACTAGCTATTGATGTCCTTATTCTAACAAAAAAATAATAAGTTAATTCAAATGCATACAAAAGAAGTTATGCAACTGAAAGTATAATATTTCCAGATTATAATTACTCTGACTTAGAAAATTAATTAGAAAATATATATGCAACAAAAAATTATGAAAATATATCCATCCACTAGATATTGGTGTGAAAAAACTATATTTAAAAAATTAGAATTGTATCATTTCTATAAAAAGAAGTTATGCAGCTAAAAGTATACATCACTTTTTGAAAATGTTGTTTGGTAGAAAAAATAAGTTAATAAAAGTTACATAAAAGGATTCACAATTTATGTTTTAAATTTTAAAAAAAAATATAATTAGAATCTACACACAAAATCTCACAAATCACTATTTTGCTTCATCTTCAAATTCTTAATGGTTTAACTTCTATAGGTGTAAGAAAGTGAAGATTTGGTGAAAAATATTGATTTCAATGTCAAGTTTGGCCAAAAAGTTTAACCCATTATTGTGGGATCACCTCGAGATAGCAAAAACTGAGAGAGGTTATTGTAGAGGGGCTCAATACAATCTTCTAGGATCAGACGAGAAGTTTCTAAGCATAATTGTATTTGAGTAATAGCATGTTGAAGTTTGCAGCCATTTTGCACTTTGGACCCTTAAGGGATCAATCCGATTGAACGTAGTTCAAAGTGATTCCACGTGTTTGGGTGCGAAAGAGGACCATGCCTAGCGTAAACATACCTATTCGGATGTATTGGAATAGTTCATTTGGTCACATGAGCTGCAAAACAAAAGTTGCACCACTTTGCAACTTTCAACTACTTGCATTTGACAACTTTTTTCCCAAGTCAAAATTTTCCACCATAGGAAAATGCCTCCGAGATAGCGAAAACTGAGAGAGGTTATTGTAGAGGGGCCCAACTTGATCCCATAGGCTCAATTGAGAATTTTCTAAGCATTACTGTGTCTAAATACTAGCATGTTGAAGTTCACAGTCATTTTGCACTTTGGACCCTTAAGGGATAGATCCGGATGAACATAGCTCAGAGCAATTTCGCATGTTTGGGTGTGAAAGAAGACCATGCCTAGTGAAAACGTACCCACCCAAACTATTTGGAACAATCTGTTTGGTCACACAAGCTAAAGAACAAAAGTTGCACCACTTTGCAACTTTCAACTACTTACATTTGACAACTTTTTCCCCAAGTGAAAATTCGCCACCACAGGAAAATGCCTCTGAGATAGTGAAAACCAAGAGAGGTTATTGTAGAGGGGTCCAACGTTATCTCATAGGTTCAGATAGATATTTCGTAATCACCACAGTTATGAGTAATATCCTGTCAAAGATTGTTACCCTTTTGCACTTTGGACCCTTAAGGGATCGAGTCGATTGAACGTATCTCAGAGCGATTATGCTCTCTTTTCGAAGGAATTAGGTGGGCAGCAGACTTAACTCCATTTAAGTTTTTTTTTGGTTGGATTTCAAGTGATTTTGTGCATTTTAGAAGCCAATTACAGAGGGTCAGTCTGTATACCCTATTTTAAGGGTTTTGAGTGCATTAAAATGTCATATTAAGCCTTCCACCCACTGTATGCTTTTGTAACTCGATGGAAAGTCTTAGCTAGGGTTATAAAACATGTGTGCAAATTTTTTTGTGCAAGGGATGCAAATAGATGGTTTTTAGGTGATGTCGTAGATGTTAAATGGTACATTTTTTTAGTGGAAAATGGTGGTTTAGTGCTAGGGTTTGAAGAAATCTTTTGGGGAAGTGATATCTCTTGAACTTGTAAGCTTGTGTAGACCTTTTTGAAGGTGTTCCAGGCTTTGGTTGGTTGTGGGAAGGTTTGGCGTATGGTTTTTCAATAAACCCTTGTCTACACCTCACCCTCAATATTTGATTATTTGATGGTCAATAGGTTGGTCAATAGGTTGTTGTGGGTAAACGATGTTGTACCTCCAACTTGATATGTCATTTGTGGAGTTCCTTCAAATAGATATGTGTTTGTTGATGTACTTTCAAAATGCAATGTTTTTGATGGTGTGTCTTCAATTGGAGATGTGATTTCTAATGTACTTGAAAAACCACATGTTGTTGCCAATGTGTCTTCAATTGGAGATGTGCATTGAGCTTCACCTATGGTTGATGATGTACCCCCAACTTTGGTATCCATTCCTATCCTTCCACAAAATTTCCTCATTCGTGCCCTTTATTTTTCCAATTTGACATATCTCTTAGATTACACGGGAATTTTTGGTTGCATGGGTTGCAATTCCTTTGCTTCATGAGCTACATTTTTTTATTCTCTTCTCCTTGCATTTTTAACTGCACATTCTTCTAGTGTTAGAGGTTTCGGTCATTTCCTCAGCATGACCTTGAATGCTACATGTTCACAAACACACATAGAACAAAAGTAAGTAATGCATTTTATGAAAATATTGATATCGCTGATTACATTGCATTAAATATGAAACACACCAAAGCATTTTATGAAAAAAGGCAGCGAGATATTTGGAATTATCAAGCATGTCTATGTTAGACAATATTTTTATACATGATAGAGTTAGATGTTTGTAGGGTTAGATATTATAGTAGGGATTTTGAGTGTGTTTGAAGAGTTGGCAAAGTAGCTAGAGGCTGATGTAGTACATGTAGGGATCTACAATGAACTTGTTCAAAGATTTAGAGGAAGGCTCTTAATAGACTTACACACAACTTGATCACTTAGCTTACCAAGAAACACCATTTTTGATGCAGAGAGGGGTGGAAACCATTCAATACACCAAATCAATGAGAATCAATCAGATTCCAAAGCAAAATCAGATGTTCAACTGAAAATCCCAACTTCTACCAAGCTTTCCCTTGCAGCATTGGTAACCCGGTTGAAGGGACTTTTCACCAAGATTTTCCAAAACACTTGAAAAATTCAGGGATGATTAAGATACCTATTTTCAATTTATAAAACATAGGTAAACCCTAGCATCAACTCCTTTGGACCAACATTGACTTCCAGTAGACCCACCTTGGAAAAGGCTATTCAATTGGCCTAATTTACAAAGAGAGTACCTTTTAAACACTACATCTTCACTCAAACTCCTCAAACAGTAGTATTTTATGTGTCAAAACCTCCAATTTCCTGATTTTTTTCAAGGTCCAAGACCTCTAGACCCCTAATACACCAAACCCTCAATTTCAAGAAAACTACTTGGGGTTTTAATGAAACTCCTATCTCCTAGACCTGCCAGACCCATACAAAGCACCAAACACACTTACTAGACCCTGCACATGGTGAATAATACATTACATGGATATTCCTTCCCACATTTTGTCAAAACACCACTTGAAGCCCTCATTTTCACCATGAAAAGACCCTGCTACAGTCCTAGAACATCATCCCAAACACCCAACCTTGACCCCACAACATTCTGAATAGGTTAGGCATGTATTTTAAAATTTAGAGGACCCATTCCACAAGTTACAATAAGCATAAAAAGTGTAATGGGTCGAATTACATAATGATTTAACCCTTCAATCCAAGAACATTGTGAAGGTAGGTAGCAGCAGTAAAAACAATATAACTTTCACTATACAAAGCGCTAGAACCTCTAAATAGGTGAAAATGAAATATAATTCATTAATCTACAACATCCAACTAGTTTCATATCATCTTAGATTCTGTACAGTCCATACAACAACAAGAAAATTGAGAGAAACCAGTAAATTTCTAGAAAATAACATTCTTCTTGATAAAAAAAATGGGGTACAAATCAACCAAAAACCTCTCCTTCAAGGAATTGAATGTTATTATATATATTTTTATTTCATTCCAACTCCCTCCAATTCCCATAAATTATTTTTAATCATTAAGACCTTCTAATCTTCATTAAGTTGTATTTTAGACCTTTTACACATGACAACATTACATGAATTTTGCAAATTTTTAAGTTTGACACCTAAGGACTCCTAAATCACTCAAAAACCTTTAATTCACCCTATTACAACCTTTTAGACCTCATTCTTGCATATTTACATCCAAATTCAAGGATTTTCCTTCAAAAGGCTACAAATTCAAATATTGACAATTTTGTAGCAAGAATGCATTGTTTTGCACATTTGACCACCAAGACTTAAAACTAAACCTATTATATTATACCTTACATTTCCTAAAACATATCTCAAAACTACTATAAACTCTTTTGGAGAAAATACCTCAAACTAGCCCTGTTCCACTCAAGCAACTAGGTCAATAAGGCCACTCTTACAAAGAGACACTCCTTTAAACACCTTCAAAGCTATTAGTATCCATGGATAGTATTTTTTTAGGTTTTCAAACCTCATATTCCACCTATTTTAGGGACTAGAACGTTCAATAGGGTACCAACCTTCAAGCCCTCACTCTAAGCTATTTCAAACTAGTTTTCCCCTAGGGATTTATTGAAACCCGGACATCCTCAACACACCACACCCAGCCAATACTTGGAACACTTTAAAAATAGTCTGCACATGCTCTATAAACTTACTCCCAAACTTTAGCACTGTTATTTCCTCAAACCCTTACTTGAAACCTCAATTTTTGGTCAAGACACACAAGAAATCAACTAGGACAGCAACTCACAAAACGCTTCCATCGGCTCTTCAACTCTTGAATCCTTATTGAACATGAAAACCAACCTGTCGGCCTTCATTTCACTAAGTTCTAGAGGTATCCACCGAAGGAAAATTCCATACATGTGTGCATTCTTTAGTGTTCAAAACCCCAAAACAGGGTTTCATACCCATTAGCACCAAAATGATCATAAAACTCACAAACCTCCATGAAATTCAATAAAAAAAACTAAAAATGAAATTTAATACATGAATTTAATATTTCCCATAGCTTATACACCATGAACCACTTGTATGGGGCCGTACAATGGTCTAAAACATAGATTTAACAGTCAAAACTCAAAATTTTACACTAAAAACAAGGAATACTTCTTGATCTTCTTCATTTTTTCCATACTATCACCTATTCCTCAAGGTTATACTCACATTTATGGACTCATAACAACATAAAATAATGCCTATAACTAACATTCTACTTACCTAACCTTGCATGCACCTAACTCTGCAACTTTTACATCTTCTAGCAACCTTTTTTAACCACATTTAGCCAAATTGCAAGCTATGACACAACTGAACTCCCTTAGCTCCAAATACATTATAAAATGGTCTAATTGACCTTACTAAACACAATATACTCAAAATTAACTAAAATCCTAGCATTTTACCATGCTCACTAAAGATGACCTTTTTGACAAATTTGAGCTTACAAGGTGCTCCTGCACCAAAGGCCTGGAACCTTGATTTTGAATAAACCCTCCTTGCTTCAAGAATAGAAAGGCCTAAAGCAAGGGTTTAGTGTTTAGATGCATTAGAGAGGGTTCCAGTGACTAAGATATGATAAGATATGAACAATTTCCTCTGTTGTAAATGCTACAAGGAAGTGAATGTGATTGGTCAGTTCAGCATTGAATTGAGGTTTTTGAGATTGAAGATTGTTTGAAACCGATCTAATTATGATTGTTGAATTTTTTTGTCTCCCCGCTCTGCATCACAAACCTAGGGTATAAGTTGTTGCCACCTAAATAAAAACTAGATAATCTTGTGTTTGTTGTTCTCAAAACCAATTTTTTGATTGTCAACGAAGTCATGAAGAATATGAATTCAAAGAAGGGTTTGTGATGCTATATCTTATAATTATTCACTATTTCTTTGGCAATGAGGTAACTTAGAAAGACAATAAGCATTCTCAATTGCACAAAATCTCCCATTTTTGTATTTATTAGAAAGGTAAATGGTATGAATGAATGGAAACTTACATTAACAACTATGTCAACTCACTTGAATTTATCTAAGCACATGTGATGAAGGTGATTTTTTTATGGAACAAAAAAATTAATGGACATTTGCATTAACATTGATGAAAGCTATTAGGTTTTCCAAATTAGTTGAAAATAAAATGAAATAGAGTGAATTCCACTAGCCATGCTAGAAATGGATTACTATAAGCAATGCAAATAGAATTCACAAGTAAATTTATGTTTTTCATTTTTTTCTTCTTCAAACTCATAAAAATTAAACTTTTTTATGCAAATCCCATCTAATTCAATGTCCAATTGTTATGATTAATAAAATCATTAAAGAAATTTAGTTTATATTGTCAAAAACAAACAAATATACTAAATATAAACATTTCAGTATTACCAAAATGAATATATTACCTCAAATAATATAAAATGATGTAGAAACTTCAAAATGTCTTCTTCTACGTTGTCTACCATGCAGATTGGTGGTAAAAAGGTGATGGATCAAGCATAGATTGGTATAATATGAAGTCAACTGCATAAAAAAAGGCATTTCTGACTCGAATAAAGTGTTGAACCAAACAAATACAGGAGAATATGTTGTTTTGAAAAGGAGAGACCAAAGAGAGAGGGAGAGAGACAAAGTGGGAGAGAGATAGAGGGAGTGAGAGAGAGAGAGGGAGTGGGAGAGAGAGAGAGAGGGGGGTAGGTGGGAGATATTTGAGAGAGAGAGGGGAGGGAGAGGGTGAGTGAGAAACCCAGAGAGAGAGAGAGAGGGAGAGAGGGTGGGAGGGAGACACTTGAGAGAGAAGGAGAGGGATTCAAAGTGCGAGAGAGGGGGTGGGAAGGAGATACCTAAGAGAGTAGGGTGGGAGGTAAGTGAGGCCTGACAAAGAGGGATTGTGAGACAGGGCATTGGAGTGACACAGATTAGTCTAGGTAGCATGGGAGGGAGTGAGACCCGAGAGAGAGACTTGAGAGGGAAAAAATGTATTCAATTATGGTGGGGGAGAAGACCTAACAGAGCGAGTGGGACCTTTAAATTGTAAACCCTATACCATTAACCCTTAACCCTTAAACCCTAATCCCTCAACCCCCATACCCTCTTAATCCCTCAACCCTTAAACCCCAATCCCTCAACCCCTCTACAATCTTAATCCCTCAACCCTTAACCCTCAAACCTCAACCCTTAAACCCTAATCCCTCAACCCCTCTACAATCTTAATCCCTCAACCCTTATCCCTCAACCCTCAACCCTTAAACCCTAATCCCTCAACCCCTATACCCTCTTAATGCCTCAACCCCTATACCCTCTACCTTTAAACACTAATCCCTCAACCCCTATACCCTCTTAATCACTCAACCCCTCTACTCTCTACCCTTAAACCCTAATCCCTCAAACCATATACCTTCTTAATCCCTCAACCCTCAACCCTTAACTCTTAAACCATAATCCCTAGAACCCCTATACCCTCTTAATCCCTCAACCCTTAACCCTTCAACCCTAATCCCTCAACCCTCATACCCTCTTAATCTCTCAACCTTAAACCCTAATCCCTCAACCCCTATACCCTCTTAATCCCTCAACCCTCAGCCCTTAACCCTTAAACCCTAATCCCTCAACCCCCATACCCTCTTAATCCCTCAACTCTCAACCCTTAAACCCTAATCCCTCAACCCTCAACCCTTATACCCTAATCCCTCATCCCCCATACCCTCTTAATCCATCAACCCTCAACCCTCAACCCTTAACCCTTAATCCCTAAACCCTCTACTTGAGAGAGAGAGGGGGGGAGATTGTGGGAGGGACATACTTGAGAGAGAGGGAGAGGGAGAGGGAAAGGGGGAGAGAGAGGGAGTGAGGGAGTGAGTGGAAGAGAGATAGAGGGAGTCACTATGAGAGGGAGAGGGGGTAGGAGGGGGAGACTTGACAAAGAGAGAAAGAGGGAGAGAGGGTGGGAGGGAGAGAGACAAAGTGGGAGAGAGATGGAGAGATACAAAGTGGGAGAGAGATAGAGGGAGTGAGAGAGAGGTAGTGGGAGAGAAAGAGAGGGGGAGAGAGAGAGAGAGAGTGAGAGAGAGAGGGGGTGGGAGGGAGAAACCTAAGAGAGAGGTAGAGGGAGAGAGGGTGGGAGGGAGACACCCGAGAGAGAAGGAGAGGGAGACAAAGTGGGAGAGAGGGGGTGGGAAGGAGAGACCTAAGAGAGTAGGAGAGAGAGGGAGTGGGAGATAGAGGGATGGGAGAGATACAAGGAGTGAGAGAGAGAGAGTTGAGAGATGAAGAGGGGGTGGGAGGGAGAGGGAATACTCAGGATAGAGGGATTTGAGAGAGATGGAGGGAGTGAGAGAGAGATAGAGGGAGAGGGGGGGTGGGGGGAGACACTCCCAGGATAGAGGGAGAGAGAGAGAGAGAGAAAGAGAGAGAGGAGAGGGAGGGTGTGGGAGGGAGATATCTAAGAGAGAGGAAGTGTGAGAGAGAGAGAGAGGATGTGGGAGAGAGATAGAGGGAGTGAGTGAGAGAGAAAGAGAGGCTTGAAAGAGGGAGAGGGGGTAGAAGGGAGAGACTTGAGAGACAAAGAGGGAGGGAGAGTGGGTGGGAGGGAGAGACTTGAGAGAGAGTGGGAGAGAGACAGAGGGAATGAGAGAGAGAGAGGGGAACTTGAGAGAGAGAGAGGGAGAGGTGGTGGGAGGGAGATACTTGAGAGAGATGGAGAGGTAGAGGGAGAGAGATAGAGGGAGTGAGATAGGGAGGGAGTGGAAGAGAGATAGAGGGAGTGACTATGAGAGGGAGAGGGGGTAGGAGGGGGAGACTTGACAAAGAGAGAGAGGGAGAGGGGGTAGGACGGAGATACTTGAGAGAGAGAGAGAGAAGGAGAGGGGGTGGGAGGGAGAGAGACAGAGTGGGAGAGAGTGAAAGAGAGAGAGGGAGTGTGTGTGTGTGTGTGTGTGTATGAGAGAGGGGGGATGGAGATACCCGAGAGAGAGTGAGAGAGAGAGAGGGAGAGAGATAAAGTGAGTGAGTGAGAGAGAGGGAATGGGAGAGATATAGAGTGAGTGAGTGAGAGAGAGGGAATGGGAGAGAGATAGAGGGAGTGAGTGATATAACTAAGAGAGGGAGATGGGGTAGGAGGGAGAGAATTGAGAGAGAGATACAAAGAGAGAAAGATAACAACCTAAGAGAGGGAGATGGAGTGAGAGAGACAAAAAGACCAAAGAGGGAGAGAGAGAGGGAAAGTGAGAAAGGGGGTTGGAGTGAGATAGATTTATTTAGGTACCTATGTGGGAGGGAAAGAGACCTGAGAGAGGGGATTGGACTGAGAGAGTAGTCTAGGTCGTGTGGGAGGGAGTGAGACCTGAGAGATAGAGACTTCAGAGGGATAAAGAGTTATCCAATTATGGTAACGAGTTAGAGAAGGTATGAAAGGAAAAACCTCAACTATTCATCTACGATCATAAACTGTTTACTCTAAGCATTATCAAAGTTGTTGACCAAAAAGGGTAAATTCCGGTTCTGTGCAAAGTAGGCCATTTGGCGCTCACCAAATGGCTTGCTATGGACGTGTTAATTGACAAGATTTGCCAAATTTCCTTATATTTTCATCTGTGCTCCTCGTCTCATTTGCACGTTTTTCAATGCAAGTTTATAAAAAAACTGTGATAGCGTTAACCTCTCTCTTAGATATCTAAAAATATTAAAAAAAAAAAATTGATTTAGTTAAGGTTTTGATCCATGGCTTCTATTGTAAATGCCTCTTTTTTTGGTCAAAAACCAACATGTGCTAGTTTTAGGATAGATTTTTACCCGTTCATCGAAATGTGAAACAAATCATATTTTTTGAAACTATACTCCATTATACACATGATGAAAATTAAAAAAATCAATTTTCGATTAGTTTTCAAAAAATTTAGGGGGGAGCACGCTCAAATTTTAGCTTTTTAGGATGTGTCCACTTTGAAAATTCTTAAAATATTATATATTCATTAAAAAAAATATCCAAAAGAATGAGGATAAACTACATGGTGTTAGGTAATTTCTCATTATTGGGATTTTTGAAATTCTAAAAAAAATCAATCAAAAAGGGGGGAGCCCTCAGGCGCTATTCTATTTGTTTTTATAAAAAAAAAAAAGACCTGTTTTGCTTCCCTCTCCTCCCTTTTTGAGACCCTTAATCTTCATTAATTTCAAAAAAAATAGTAGCTTAGAAACTAGACTCAGAGCACTTCAACTTTTGTTCTTTTCGCATCTTGAAATTTTGAGCATAACTATCTTCATTTTCTCATGCAATCAAATTTTGCTGATTTCAGACAATAAAAAAAAGTGGCATCTTAAGAGCCAAAATTGTGTCATAGATTGGTGCACTTACCCATATCCTTATAGAAAGGGTAGAGATATATTTATTTTTCCAAACTAAATCTAGATGGATTAGCCATCATGTACTAGTCAATTTCACTATTAAATCAAGCATATGGTTGGATCTAGACTGCACATTTTCTTTAATGGATTTTTGTTTGAGATCCTTTGGAACTATCTTTCTAATAAGACATTTCTTCACCAAGTGGCCAAATTTTTAGTAGTTTTATAAATAGAGCGAAAAAAATCATAGAGGATATTTTGAGTCCACTTCCCAAAATTGGATTCTATATTTATAGTGTTTGGAAGGGTGCAATTTACTTTTACATTGATACAAATTATATTAAAAAAAAAATTGTTACTTTAGCTACATCTAAGTATTGTTTGAGGGTGTTGGTGACCAAGAAATACTTGTCCATCCCATAACTCAAGGGGAAAACCAAAGAGACATATCCAAATAGGTGTAGAAGCACACAGGTTGACTAGAGGGTTAATGTTTAGTTTTTATTTATAGAGAGATGGATTAAATTTACCCATAAACCATGGATCCTTGGTGAGGACCTTATTAAGATCTTAAAATAAAGTGAAATATAAAAGGAAAAGGCCCTCAACCATGAAAATAACCATAAAAATTCCTCTTACCCTCCACGTATATTTGATCAATTTCCTTACCACATCAATATTTGTGTGAGCAAAGAAAAACATACCTATTAATGTATTCTCCATTGAAGCAATGGTTTTATTCACAAGTACATCTAAAAGAAGCAGACCCCCACCATCTCTAAACTAAAGAAGATAATTAAATCAACACAAAGCAAAGTGATCACAATGCACCAATTTTCTCCAAACCTTAGCATCCCAATTATCTTTGTTGGTTTGAGAAAGTTATTCAAATACTCCACTTTTGAGGAATATTGAAGGAAGTAGAGGCCTCATAAGGACCCTCCTCTGCTAACTTGGACATGGTGGTTCCTTCCTATCACCAAATTAAAACTTTTATTATTTGCACCCTTTTCCACCACTCCACTCACCATTATTTAAGTTGATAATGTACAAATTTTCACTTGGTAATGATATATTGCTAGTTATTTTTGACAAACATTTCCATAAATTGAACATGATTTTGTTTCCTTTATTTATTCTCCCCTTAATTTTTTGAAATATTATTAACTATGTGTTCAATATAATCTTCATTGATCCATAGTAATTTTTTTGAGGGTTCAAATGAATTCATAAATTCTTCATCCAATTTTGTTGTAATATTAGATAAATCCATTTTTATTAGTGGTGATTTACTCAAATGTGGGAATGTTGGAGCCTAAATTCTTCCACAACTTTCTTTTAATGCTTTTCCTAATATACTATAGATTTTTATACTTCCCTCAAAAAAAAATCTCTTATGCTTTGTTCAAATGGCTTGTTATCTTTTTATGATTTTCCCAAACTTTTATTCCCTTATTTTTTATTTCTCTTTCTTCTATATTTTTGGTAGCACCCACATCGGCACACTTAGCACCTCCCACCTTGGTATGCTCATCATTCCTCTTCTCTTCATTTTCCATTCTTTTGCAATATCTCTCATATACTTATGTGTTCTTTTTTACCTTCTTTCTTCCTTTCTCTGGCTTGACATATTCAATCTTATTTTCCACTTAATTTATTTTGTAAATTCTCTTAGTTTCTTGCGATCTTGTTTAGCCATGGGTGTTAATTTTGCATTACATTATTTTTTATTTCAACACATGGTATTTATTGTAGGTCTATTTTGATTGGTCAAATATGTTTTAACAATTCATTTTGGAGATCCCCCACCTTTCATTTCACCATCCCCTAGATGTGTAGCTCCCTCTCACAAGGTTGACACCTAGGGAGTTATGTCAAAGATTATAAGAAAAAAATCATAGGTTCCTCTATAGTCTTTTTTGAATCCATAAAATGGATTTTAGTTTCTTGTATTTTCTTTATTTCCTAACTAAGATCCCAACAATGGAACCAATGCTATCAAGAAAAGTGGAGGTCATAGACCAAATTTATGAGCCTCGGATATTCTCTATGAGCTATATTTATATCCTAGTGATAGTAATAGTTGAAGGACCAAAGTTAGAATTAGAATATGGTATATATACTAAGCTATTAATATAAATTATAACCAAGTACTTATCAATCAAAACACAACATATTGCATAGAATATTCATAAATATTTTATATATTTATATTCCAATATCACTATTGTATTTTACCTTTAAATATATTCTTATTTACATCTTCTAGTTATTATATGTATTTCCTATCTATACATATACCTTTGGTTTGGTATGTGTCCCTTACGAAATACATCATTTCTTGTGAGTTTCATTCATCTTTGAGCTCCACATTCTCTTTGCCATAGTTTGTGGTAATTTTTGTTATTTTTACAAACCTTTGTTCTATCACTTACCCTACCAACAACACTCAATCAAGATTCATTAAGTTTTTATAGAAATTTTTATGGGTCTTTTATTAATGTTATCCTTGGCTTCTACCACAACTTCAATAGGGTATAACATAGCTCTAGGGAGGATTCACAAAGGATAAATCTCATTACACATCATTTTTTTATTCCAAGTATTATATTTTGGACATCAAATAATGTAGTCATCATAGTAATCCAAGATGCACCCCTAAGTCGTATTATGTTAGGTAATTTTCCAACACATTACGCATATCAACCACACAACATAATTGTGGGGAGATGAGGAGCCACACATAGAAATTATTTAATTCTCATAATGAGAAATTTAACATCCATGACAAATATCAACCTTTTCATAATATATAGTATAAATTATTATATAGAAATATATGAGATGGATAGATAAAAAGGATAAGAAGATAGTATTCATCCATCATTCTCAAAAGTATGTCATATATAGGATGAATGGATAAATATAACAGATCTACAATTCTAATTTTATGTCTATCTCTCTCTTTGTAATACATTTATCTAACAAATCTTTCACACATGCATAACTTCATTTAGAGATTTTTGTACCAAGATTCAACCTAGATGCTAAATCACTTTCCCCATCATTACCATATTTAGAAAATACAACGCTTTATTATCAACCTACAATCAAATCCTAAACTTTCATAGACATGTGGCCACAACAAAGAATATTAATTTATATGGAAGAAGCAATTCTATTTTTAAATTAAAGTAAAGATCCTATGCATTTCTATGGTTTTGAAGATAAATAGCCATTAAATGCTATAAGAAATAAAATCCCAATTGGCAACAAACATTCAAAAATCTCCATGCTCGAAACAATCCCATTGTCCACTTTTTTTCTCCTCAAAAAAGAGCTTGGTCTCCCTAAGACTAGAAGGCGCCATTTTTTGGTTAGAAGAGAAACTACAAAGTAAGGGCTTCAAGAGAAAACAATAGACTCTTCTAGTAATAAAAGTACTTAGGTGACTTCATTGAGAGTGTTTCTATATGTCCATTGTTTTTTGCTCTCTTTCCACGTGAACAAGACAAGGTGGTGTTCACCTACTCATTTTCCTATTTATAAAGAATAATTACACGATTCATATGTAACTTACCACATTAAAAGTAGTTATTAAATTATGAAACATATTTTAATTATTTGAATGACATATTTATAAATTTTCCACCTTTACATTTATAATTATTTTAATAAAAAAATTAACTAAATACTTCAAAAATTAAATCTATATAATTAAAATTATAAAATAAATAAATTTATCCATTATAAAATAATATAATTCATAAATACTAAAAAGGATGATTGATTTTTTTTAATCAGTTTTTTAATATAATATATGCATTCAACAAGATTAATTAAAAAAATAGAATAAATATCCCTTCAATGATATTGAACATTTAATTAGGATTGAAAAACTAAGTGATAAGTAATAAGAATAAGGATCACATAACTGAAAAATTAAGGGCCAGGGCAAAATGAAGAAAAAACATTACTGTACTTTTTTTAAGAGAATGAAAAAACTTTGAAAAAAATCTGACGTCCTCCTAAAATAGTAAAATAGAGTAAAAGAAATCGAATAAAGATAACTAATTTTTCCCATGTAAAGCAAATATGTCTAAGTTCAATTTTCCGACCGTTTGATCCAATTTAACCAAAGATTATATTCTTGATAGATTAGGATTTCTGTACTGTTCAAATACCTGTTTCTTTGTTTTGAAAAGACCCAACTTCACCTTGAATGTATGTATCTGTGTAAAATATCCACTGAATTTTCTTTTCTACTAATGCGCAGAGCAGCAGGACTTTCTTTGTCTTGTGATTGTTGGAGAAGAGAGGCGATCCTTCTCAAATGAAACCTCAAATTGGCTAATCCAATATTTGCTGCAACTCCCCATTGACTAATTCAATATTTTCTTGGTGAGTGAGTTGTGTTTCCATCTCCAGAAAGAAAAGGAACCCAACGGTGATATCAAATAACATGGTATTAAAGATCTTTAAAAAAATAAAAGTATAGATAGTTTTTAAGGGTGTTATAGTGATGTGTGTTGGGATTTTGTTTCGTCGATCCCATCAGATTTGATGTGTTTGGGATTGGTAGAGCTGTAACAGAATAAAATTGAATGATCTTTTAAGTTTGTTTGGGAAAAATTTAGATACAACCAGAATATCTCCACACAAAATTTTGCCCACTTTTCTCAAGCACAACTCAATAGATTGGTAAATCAGTCGTTCGAACTATTTGAAGATTTTGCTCTTTTTGCTTTTACTCTATCATTTCAAGGATGGATAAAGAGTGCGATTTAAAAAATCCAAAAACCAAAAACCAAGAAACTTTGATTCAGTGCAATTCAAAAAACTTGATGAAAAAATACCAACACAATCAAAAAAAAGTTTAAACAACATTATAGATTTGAAAACTTATATCATTAAACCATAAATAATTCAGACTTAACGTAACGCGCACGCTGATTGGTACGATATGAACACAGATTTTCAAAAGCAATAGAATTCAATAAAACTTATAGAATTTGGATCAATACATAGAATTAGATCAGTACAATAGGTACGTATTCGCCTTACAATTAGATTAAATTCAACCAAATGATACGGATATATATCACAACTGCGTAGAAATTAAATTGAACTGAATTCCTCAAGAACAGATGTATCCAAGATAAGAGTATTGGAACTAAACCAATCGTTCACATAAATAACATATGCTCAAAACGTATACAATTATATTCAGAAGGAAGACAATTCAATTCATGGCGAGGAAAAGCAATCCATGAAGCGGTTTGCGGCTTCGTGTGATGCATCGTGCAGGAAATCCTGGAAGTGTTTGCGAACGCACTGCATTCTCTTTCGATGGCGAAAGCGTCGGATTGTCTCTTCCAGCGGTTCATCTGAAAGCTTCTTCACATATATCAGACGGCTCACTTTACCCACCTCAATTTTACCATTATTTGTACTTCCCTCCTCCTTTCCTTTTCCATTCGCACCCAAATCATTGCGGGGAATCGTCATTATAAAATACAGAACGGAGATGAACATGTGTAATAAAGAGAACCCAAGCCTTAAAATTTAACAGTCCATTTCAGAACGCAGGGAATTGCCGTTTGGAAAACTGAAGTTTGAAAAAGCTAATACTTGCCGTTAGCGATGGGGTTTGGGATAGCTTCAGCCTTAGCTGTGTTCTTTTTCCAGATTCGATTGCTTTGATTCTTAAATTTATTCACAAGAAATCGACCATAAAAGGTTAGAGCCTTCCTTTTCTAAAGTCAGTATTCCTACTCAGATTTATGTATTACACGCAAGTACATCGACAAATTAAAGAAAGAATGTAATCTACCACGTTTGGCATGTAACGGTCGGATATACGCACAGTTCATGTTGGAGACATTTTCTTTCTCCAGAGTTCAATAGACTTTCTCGTTGGTTTTTCCATAATATATGGGACCAACCAACCCCCCTACCCAAGGCCCCGCCCCCACCATCCGTACTGGCCCCAACCCCACCGACCAAAGGCCCCAACCCTATCGGGGCTTCGTCCACCAATGAATCTGCGCTTCGCACCACCTTAAAAGGAATATATGGTCGGTGGCGGAGCTTCTGTAGGGTGGTGGCGAGCCTCCGTCGGTGGGGTTTTTTCACTTTTAACCGTTGTTTTTCAAACATCATTGGATTTGGGTTTAATAGCTAAAAGGTAATCTTAGGGAATTATTTTTTTAATATTTTCTATATTAATACTATAGCTGTTAACAAATGTTGTTAACAAAATGTAGTGTTGTAGAATCTTGTAAAAAGTTAAATCAACCTTTTTTAAATATTTTTCAACATGATACAAGTACTTTCTATATTAGTTTATAAAATACAGGTAGCTATTGTAAATGTAATTATGATAGATGGTTTCTTTATTTCAAGCATTTTGTTCAAATCAGATATCTGTAAAGATTAGAAAATGGGTGGTTATTGTTGCCACTTAGCTCAAGGACAAATAGATCTGGTGTTCCCAATGTTGTTGGTGGTTGTAAATAAAGGTTATAATTGTAGTTTTAGTTTACTAAGAAATGATATAAAAAATGGGTTGTAATTAACTTTTTGATATTTGAATAATGCAGATAAATTCTATTACTTGGTGCAGATGTAAAATAAATGTAAATAGCTTCTTCTATTGCCTATTGTAATGATAAATAAGTGTAACAGTCTCTGCTACATGTGTAATATGAGTTATTATGTGAAGGTATACTCTGCTTGCAGTTGATTAGAAAACGATGTGTTTCCCCCTCTCAAACACACAAAGTGATGAAAGATAGATATGTAATTTTGTTTTCTTTACTTAGCCTACATCCTAGGAATAAGTATCTAGTTGGATTACAAGGCTAACTATTGGCCACTGTGAGTGCATGCATCTTGCACAATACAGAAACAATGGGGAAGAGATAATTAGATATAAGAATAATGATATCCTTTACGTACCACTAGAATTCCTATTAATGGGAAAACAAAAGAAAGAAGATTTGTTACATTGTATCATAGCCACAATAAAGAGGATGTGGATAATACACAGGTAAATGTATATTCATAAATAGGTTATTCCTTTCTTAAATGTCATAGGATACAATTCATTTAATAATAAACATATGTAACATTTCGAGAGTATCAATACTTCCTTCAAGACATCGTTAGGAAGTAATATTATTGACCTCACTCTAGTTCTCCTATCTTAATCATCTATATGTATCGATTTCATATATAATCATATTATCACCGTTCCTAGGTAGACCTATCTTCCTTAGGTTCATTTTCAATCACACTAGACAATAGTGGTAAATAGATACAAATAGTAAAATGAATATGTCATACGAGTTCAAGAGTGTCCATATGGTTCAAACCCCCAGTTTACTAGTCTCTTAAGTTGTGGCCTTACCTTGTGATTCACAAGATTGAATGGAACCAAGATCTCATGTAAGACCCATGCCCTTCCACAGCAGCGTATGCACAGTTGCATGCAGTATGTAGGTAGAGGTTGTGTGGTGTAATACTCCCCATGTAACAACATCAATTTGACCATTAAATATTCTTATTGAGTAAGTGCACCAAGATGGTTCCCAAAAAGGAGGCTTAAGTGGCCACTTTTTTTTTGAAATAAAGAAGTACTGACCTTGGATGTGAAATTGAGGATAGTTACACTCAAAATTTTGAGATGAAACAAAAACAAGGATCAAAGTGCTCCAAGTCTACTTTCTAAACTACTAATTTATTTTGAAAATGGTTGAGATTAAGGGGTTCAAAAGAGGTATGTACACAAATTGATGTTGTTTTGGTCAAAAAAACATAACATAGCAACTCTTGTACGACCCTAGCATGGTGAAATTTTTTGTAGTATTTTTAAAATCACTATAGTTAGAAGTTAACTAACAATATGTAGTTGATGCATGATTTTTCTGATAATTTTTTACTAATTTTCTAAGTGGACACTTCCTGAAAATCAGAATTTTGGTCATGCTCCCCCTACAAATTTTGGAAAGTAATTGAAATTTTAAAAAAAATTGTAGAATGGAGTCTAGTTTCTAAAAATGTAATTTATTTAAAATTTCGATGAACAATTAATTTATAACGAGAAAAACACCAAACACTTCTTTTTGGCAAAAAAGAGACATACAAACAAAAGAAATTATGGATGAAAGGCTCAACATTGTTAGAAAGTGAAAAAATTACATTTTTGGATAGCTTAAAGAGAACCTAACATTATCCACATGTTCGATTTTTTGATATTGAATTACATGCAATCTTGATGGTGAGCGCGAACCCGATTATGTGAAAATTTGTAGAATTTACAAAAACACGTCTTTGGTCATTAGGAATGCCCTCCAAGCCTTTGGGTTGGTATTCTAAGGAAGATACCAATCCTAAGGCTTGGGGATTCCCAAAGCAAGATATAACGTGAACGCGCTCGCATTATATCTCAGTTTTGATATGGTTTTTTGCTTCTACGAAAAACATGTCAACCAAGACATAACATGAGTGCATTATAACGTGCTCGCATTATGTCTTCCTTTATGTTAAAGTCCACTCTATTGAATGTATGTTGATATATTTGTATGTTTCTATGTACATGTATGCTTGTATGGCATGTATGTATGTATACATGCTTGTATGTATGTATGTATGCATGTATGTATCAATGCATGTATATTGTATGTATGCGTATGTGTATGTAAGATTTTATCTACACATGTGCGTATGTATGTATGCTTGTATGGATGTAGGATTGTATGTACATATGTATTATGCTTTTATTTATGTATTTATGTATGTCTTTAGAGGGAGGGGGAGTTTTATAAGAGAGAGAGAGAGAGAGAGAGTCTAGGTAGGGTGGGATGGGGAGAGGGAGAGGGGTGGAAGTGAACGCTTAAGAGAGGGACCCATCTAGGTAGGGTGGGAGGAGAGAGGGAGGGAGAGAGGGGAGCGGGGGAGAGAGAGTTATCTAGGTAGGGTGCCAAAGGGAGAGACTTGAGAGTGGGAGGGGGGTGAGAGGGAGAGACTTGAGAGATAGGTATTGAGAGGGAGTGTGAGTGAGAGACTTGAGAGAGGGAGAGGGTCTGGGAGGGAGTGACCTGAGAGAGGGAGAGAAAGAGGGGGTGGAGTGAGGGATAGATAGAGAGAGGGAGGAAGAGAGAAAGAGAGAGAGAGAGAGAGAGAGTTACCTAGGTAGGTTACTAGAGGGAGAGACCTGAGAGAGAGGGAGAGGGAGAGATTCTAGAGAGAGGAAGAGGGGATGGAAGTGAGATTTTAAGAGAGAGGGAGTGGGAGAGCAGGGGTTGGAGTGAGAGGGATTTAGCTAGGTAGGATGGGAGGGATAGAGGGAGGGATAGAGATAGAGAGGGGGGTGGGAGAGAGAATTGAGAGAGAGGGAGAGAGAGAGAGGGGGGAGAGATAGCAAGAAAGAGAGAGTTGTGTAGGTAGGGTGCCAAAGGGAGAGACCTGAGAGTGTGAGACTTGACAGATAGATAGTGAGAGGGAGTGTGAGAGAGAGGGAGTGAGAGAGAGAGAGAGGGAGTGTGGGTGAGAGACCTGAGAGAGGGAGAGGTTGTGGGAGGGAGTGACCTGAGAGAAGGAGAGAAAGAGGGATTTGGAGTGAGGGACTTATCTAGGTAGGGTGGGAGGGATAGATAGAGAGAGGAGAGAGAGATTTACCTAGGTAGGTTGCCAAAGGGAGAGACTTAAGAGAGAGAGGGGGTGGGAGGGAGAGATCTAAGAGAGAGGGAGAGAGAGAGATTCTGGAGAGAGGGAGAGGAGGTGGAAGTGAGAGCTTAATAGAGAGGGAGTGGGAGAGAAGGGGTTGAAGTGAGAGGAACTTAGCTAGGTAGGGTGGGGGGATAGAGGGAGGGAGAGAGAGAGGGGGGTGGGAGAGAGATATAAGAGTGAGTGAGTGTGTTGAGAGAGGGAGAAGATTTAAGTGTTAAGGGTGGAGGGTTAATGGTAGAGGGGAGAGAGATAGGAGTAAGTGAGTGAGAGAGAGAGAGAGAGAGAATTGAGGGTATAGGGTTGAGGACCTATAGGGTTGATGGTTTAGTGTATTGGGTTGAGGGTAGAGGATAGAGGGTTTAAGGGTTTTGGGTGTAAGGGTTTTTGGTTGAGGGTAGAGGGTAGAGGGTTTAGAGTTTAGGGTTGAATGTTTAAGGGTTTAGAGGTTGACAATTCAGGGTTTAGGGATTAGGGTAGAGAGGGAGGGATGGATGGATAGAGAAATGGAGGGAGATCTGAGATAGAGAGAAGGATAGAAGAGGATGAAGGGACAAAGATATATGAGGGTTGAGGATCCAATGTATAGGGTATTGGGTAGAGGGTAGAGGGTAGAGGGTTTAAGGGTTTAGGGTGTAAGGGTTTAGGGTTGATGATTTAGGGTTGAGGGTATAAGGGTTAAGGGTAGAGAGTAGAGGGGAGAGAGATAGGATTGAGTGAGAGAGAGAGAGAGAGAGAGAGAGAGAGAGAGAGAGAGAGAGAGAGAGAGAGAGAATTGAGAGAGGGAGAGGGGGTAGGAGGGAGAGACTTGAGAGAGAGAGACAGGTAGGAAGTGGGAGAGAGATAGAGGGTAGAGGATAGAGGGTATAAGGGTTAAGGGTACAAAGGTTAGAGGGGAGAGAGATAGGAGTGAGAGAGAGAATTGAGAGAGGGAGGGAGAGAGAAAGATAGGGGGGGTGGGAGAGAGAGATATGGTTATAAAGATAGAGTTATGTAGGTAGGGTGCCAAAGGGAGAGACTTGAGAGTGTGAAGGGGGTGAGAGGGGGAGAGGAGAGGGGGAGAGAGATAATTTAGAGAGAGGGAGAGAGAGAGAGAGATAGAGAGAGACGGTGAGAAAGAGAGAGTTATGTAGGTAGGGTGCCAAAGGGAGAGACTTGAGAGTGTGAGGGGTTGAGAGGGAGAGAGGGGGGGTGGGAGAGAGAGAATTGAGAGAGAGATGGTGAGAAAGAGAGAGTTATGTAGGTAAGGTGCCAAAGGGAGAGACTTCAAAGTGTGATGGGGTGAGAGGGAGAGACTAGAGAGATAGGTAGTGAGAGGGAGTGTGAGAGAGGGAGTGGGAGAGAGAGGGAGTGTGAGTGAGAGACCTGAGAGAGGGAGAGGGTGTGGGAGGGAGTGACCTGAGAAAGAGAGGGAGAGAAAGAGTGGGGTAGAGGGTTTAAGGGTTTAGGGTGTAACGGTTTAGGGTTCAAGGTAGACGATTTAGGGTAATGGTTTGAGGTTATGTGGTTAAATGTTTAGGTTTGAGGGTCCAATGTATAGGGTAGAAGGTATAGGGGTTGAGGGTTGAGAATTGAGGGTTGAAGGTTTAATGTGTAGGGTAGAGGGTTTAAGGGAGAGACAAAGGGAGTGGGAGAGGGAGAGGAGATAGAGGGTTTAGGGAGAGGGGAGAGGAGGAGGGAGAGTGGGGAGAGGGAGAGAATGGGGAGACAAGAAATTTAAGGTTTAGGGAGAGAGGGAGGGAAAGTGGGAGAGAGGAGGAGAGGAGAGGAGGGAAGAGAGGAGGAGGGAGAGAGGGAGGGAGATGGAGGAAGGGAGGGAGCGAGAGATGGAGGGAGTGGGAGAGTGGGAGAGTGGGAGAGAGTAGGTATAAGGTTTAGGATTTCGGGAGGGAGAGGGAGAGGGGGGGATTGGCAGAGATGGAGAGAGAGGGAGACATGGAGGGAGAGACGAAGGGGGTGGGAGAGAGGGAGGGGGAGGGAGAGAGGGAGGAAGAGAGGGGGGAAAGGGAGGGAGAGAGAGAGAGGGAGAGAGAGTGGGAGAGAGGGAGATAGAGTGGGAGAGAAGGAGGGAGAGGGAGAGTGTTGGAAACACAAGGGCGGACAACTGAGAGGGGGGTGAATCATTTGTAACAAAATTTCAAAATTATTAAATTTATTAACCCTTATTCTAACATCTAATTAATAACCATGAAAGCATGAATCACCAACACATCAGAAACATACATAGCACCAAGATTTTTGTGAGGAAACCCTGTTAGGGGAAAAACCACAGTGGATGTTAATCCACAAGTTTATACTCTGTTAGAAGTATAACAAGAATAAATGAGGAATGTGCATGCATTCAGGCACACTGCCTAGAGCTCACTTCTCAAATACAAAGGAAGACTCATTTTCTTACAGAAACATTCAGATTAAATCCATCTACAGATTTTGAACTTAGAAAGTAGCATCTGATAATGCCTAATTATAGTTTTGGTTAAGCACATGAACACTTCTTCACTCTTCTTCACTCTTTTTCACACTTTGTTCTGCCTTCGAATGATTTGAACCTTATTCACACATAGAATTCACACACTTTGCATCATGCCTATCTCAAAGGAGATAAAAAATTGCTCACATATATCCGTGACAAGGAATTACATCACTTCATGTTGGCTTCAACAAAATAATAAAATGAATACAAATTGTCGGCCCAAAACAATAAAGACTATTAATGAAAATCCACCAAGGTCGGCCACAACATAGTGGAGACTCAAAACAATGTCCTCAAACACAAAACACCTTCAAAGATTATTCCTCAAAGATCAACAACACACTTCAATCACCTTATCGGCCATGAACATGAAAAACATGAACACGCACGAGAAAATTACGGATCATGAGCACAATGATCAATGCGGACATGCAACACATACAAATAATGATATCAAAACATCAACAAACACCATAGGAGCATACACAAAAACTCAAATTACCAGAATCACATTATCTTCTTCTAGAAACACTAGCTATAATAACAAAATAATTGTAGGAACACAGAAATTCATATCTTGCTCAAATCTTCATGTGCACCTCTGAAAATTTCAGTGGATAAACTAAATAGGCTTGAAAATAAACCATTTAATCCACAACTTCTCACCATCAACATACTGAACTTTGCATCATACTGATCTTCATTGCTTCACAGACAACCTACAACTTATTTTATTACAATTTTCTCAATATCCTTGACATATACAATCTTAAAGCCATTAATACTAATAGTGTTGAAATGAATAACAACCACATATCAGCAACACAACCACAACATCCAAAAATATCCCCCTTTGGCATTGATGGCAACACATGATGTGAAAAACACCATCAACACAACTAGCTCCAATACTTACTCCCCCTTAGGTTCTGACTCTTCTCTCACGAATTCTTCTCCTTAGTTATTCCAAAGTTTTTCACATGACTCTTCTCCCCCTTTGACATTTTGACAAAGATACGCAAGCTCTGAACCACATATTTGAATCATCTGACTACTCCCCCTAAGTAGCAGCCACCACAACATCAATTTGAATCAAGATATGACTTTGAAATGCTCAAACTGATGCAATGTCTTGCATCTTAATTCTAATTAGGAGGGGTAATCACCCCTAAATTCCTCTGAGATAATCAAAAGTATCCTTAGGCAAAGGCTTAGTAAAGATTTCTACAATCTATTCCATAGTAGGCACATACTCCAATCTGACTTCCTTATCACTCACCTTGTCTCTCAAAAAGTGATATTTGATAGATATATGCTTGGTTTTAGAATGCAGCTCACCGGATTCTTAGAAATGTTAATCACACTTGAATTATCATGGAATATGGCAATAGGCTCATCATACACAACTCTAATATCTTTCAACGTCTGTTTCATCCACAATACTTGAGTACAATTTTTAGCAACAACAATGCATTTTTCCTCTGCAGTAGACAAATAAATGGCATTCTGCTTTTTACTTAACCATGAAATCAACTTCCTTCCCAATAAAATGCACCACCGCTGGACTTTTCCTATCATTCACATCTCTTGCCCAATCAACATCAGAAAATGCACTTAAAGTAAGATCATCATCTTTAGGATACCATAGAACAAAATCAATGGTTCCCTTCAAGTATCTAAAAATTCTCTTCACAACAATCACATGAGATTCCTTAGGATCGACTTGAAATCTTGAAACAATGCATACAACATTCATGATATCAGATCTAGTTTGAGTCAAATAAAGTAATCTACCAATCATTGATCTATATCTAATCTGATTTTCCTTCACAAAATCATCATTTGTTGTCAACTTACATCCGATCGCCATGGGTGTACTGACCGGCTTTGAATATTCCATACCAAACTTCTTTAACAATTCTTTCACATACTTGTACTAGGATATAAAGATCCATTTATCTAACTGAGTAATTTGCAATCCCAAACATAATTTCATATCTCCAATCATAGACATCTCAAACTCATTATGCATATCATAAGAAAACTTCATGCACAAACCATCATCTCCTCCAAAAATGATATCATCAACAAAGACTTTCACAAACAAATCTTTATCATCATCAATCTTGAAATACAGATTACTATCAGGAGTGCCTTTGTTAAACCCAAGCTTCAGCAAATACTTTCCCAATCTGGCATACCAAGCTCTAGGGGCTTGCTTGAGTCCATACAATGCTTTCTTCAATCGAAAAACCATATCTCCTTGATCAATCGATTGAAATCCATCAAGTTGTTCAACATATACCTTTTCTTCCAATTTGCCATTTAGAAATGTTGACTTGACATCCATCTGATAAACCTTGTAGTATTTGTGAGCAGCATAAGCAAGAAACAATCTCACAGCTTCAATTCTAGTAACAAGAGAAAAAAAATTCTTCAAATTCAATTCCCTCCATCTAAGAATATCCTTTACATACTAGTCTTGCTTTGTTTTTGATAACTTCACCTTGTTCATTCAGTTTGTTTCTAAAGACCCATTTAGTTCTAATTACATTTTTGTCCTTAGGTCTAGGAACAAGAATCCATGTATTATTCTTCTCAATTTTTTGTAGTTCTTCTTTCATTGCTCCAATCCAACATTCATCTTTGCATGCTTCAATTACACTATTAGACTCAATCTTTGAAATTAAATAGTATTCTTTTGTAATTCTTCTCCTAGTCTAGACACCTTTGTTCTTATCACCTATAATCTGATTTTTTGAATGATTTAATCTCACATACCTTGGAATCTTAGAATGTTCTTGAACTTATGGCTCTTCTGATCTCTCTTCTGCACTTTCACTAATTTCTCTTTCCTCTTGATCTTCTTGATTCACCAAAATGATTTGAACTTGATTTGAAGTCTAACCTTTGTTTTCTTTGTTTGTTCTATCATTTTGATCATCAAAATCATATCCATAGGTTTTGGATGGTCTAGCAATGTCTTCATCAATCTTAACATTTTCACTTTCAACCATTTTCCTTGATCTCTTGTTGTAGCACAAGTAGGCATTACTCTTAGTAGAACAAGAAAGATTCCTTCATCACTCCTAGCATCAAAATTTCCTATTTCTTCATCTCTTCTGATATAGAATTTACTCCCAAAGAATTTGAAATATCTAATAGTAGGTTTATGACCAAACCATAGCTCAAAAGGGGTCTTACCAGTATCACCTTTGACTTGTACCCAGTTGAGGATATAAATAGTAGTACTCATAGCTTCTCTCCAATAGATATGAGGAACATTTCCTTCCAACATCATAGTTCTAGCAGCATATTGAACTGTCATGTTCTTCCTTTCCACAACTCCATTTTGTTGAGGGGTCCACAGTGCAGATAATTGTCTTTTTATCCCATGCACTTCACAAAAAGAATTAAACTCACCAGAAGCGAATTCACCACCTCTATCTGATCTCAAACACTTAATCTTCAGACTTGTCTCTATCTCAACCATAGCCTTAAAGATCTTGAACTTCTCTAGAGCTTCAGATTTCTCCCTTAAGAAAGTAACCCACATCAATCTAGAATAATCATCAATGAGTAACATGAAATACCTGTCTACTTGTAGACTTTTGACTCTAGCAGGACCACACAAGTCAGTATGCACAAGCTCCAATACTTCATTTGAACAATATTGTTTGCTTTTGAATGAGATTCTAGTTGGATTTCCTAACGGACATTCCTTACATATGGCATTAGTAGGCTTTACCAACTTAGGAAGATCTCTCACTGCCTGAGTGGAACTTATCTTAATAATATTGTCAAGGTTTACATGACACATTCTCCCATGCCACAACCAACTTTCATCAATTTGAGCAATCAGACAACTTTTACTAGTAACACTCAAGTGAAAAATGTTACCTTTTATTTTTGTACCTAAAGTAATCACATTTCCAGAACTTCCCAATATTCTACACTTTCCATCCTTGAATTGAAGATTGTATCCCTTATCAACCATATGTCTAACACTTAAAAGATTATGCTTCAAACCTTCAACATAAAGAACATCATCAGTATTATGCTTACCATCAAAATAAATACATCCTTTGCCACGGATTATACTGCCATTGTTATCACCAAATCTTACAACACCACCATCATATTTTTCCAAGCTTACAAATTTTCTTTTATCACTTGTCATGTGATGTGAACATCCACTATCAATTACCCATTCATCCTTCTCTTCAACTCGAGTAGCTAGGGCTTTCTCCACATTCGTACAACTAGCAAATTCAGTAGGCATAGGATTATTTTCCTTGATAGCAATAAACACAAACTTATATTCACTTACATTCTCTTTATCAAATTCATCATCTATCACACCTTCATTAGCAGCATAATAGCACTTCTTTTAAAATTTAGGCTTGTAAGGTCTTGACTTAGGAACTCTTTTCGGACACCTTGATGCAAAATGACCTATCTTATTGCAAGAAAAAAATTTAATAGGAAATTTCCCTTTATACTTACCTTCTCCTTTGGCTTCTCTTTTGACAATAAGTGCTTCAAGCTCATTCAATTCTCTTTCTTCTTCTTCAATCTGTCTCATTTCTTCCTCATACTTGAATACCTTTCTAGAGGAACTTTCACTCGGATCATATATATGCTTGTCTCTTCCGAAGTTAGTAGATTTGAATGCAGATTCTATCTTAGGAAGGGCATCACCAAATTCACTCAACACAAAAGCAGTAAGTTTACTAATCAACATATCTTTGGTTACATTTGTCACAGTCCCGAGCTCATCAATAGTTGTAGCTTTAACTTTTTATGTAGGGGGCAAGGATCTAAGCACTTTAGCAACAATTTTTTATTCTTCCAAATGTCCACCAGCACATCCGATACCACACACAAGTTCATTCACTCTTTGCAAGTAGTAATATTTTCATCATCACCCATTTTCAACATTTCATATTTCTCTTTCAGACTATGCAACTTAGCAATTTTCACATTAGCATCACCTTCATACAAAGTTTCCAACTTTTTCCAAATCTCATAAGTAGTCTTCATATCCATAACATTTGTCAACTGAAAATCAGTCAAAACACTCAACAATGCTTCCTTAGCCTTGATATTGTATTTAGCATCCCTAATCTCAACAGTAGTGTAGTAGGACCATTTTGAGGAATAACATACCTATTTCTTGTAATGTTCCTGTAAGATTCACCAATGTATCTCAGATGACACTCCATTCGAATCTTCCATAGAGAATAGTTTATTCCATCAAATCTTAGACTATCCTTCTTATATGTTGCCATCCTCGATCACCTCGAGTTGTTAAACTTCTTCCAAGGAACCTAACCTGATACCAATTATTGGCAACACAAGGGCAGACAACTAAGAGGGGGGGTGAATATGATGTCACAAAATTTCAAACTTATTAACCCTTATTCTCATATTTGATTAATAACCATAAATCTTGAATAAACAACGCATTAGAAACACACATAACATCAAGATTTTTGCGTGGAAATCCTGTTAGGGGAACAACCATGGTGGAGGTTAATCCAAAAGTTTATAACCTACAGAAGTATAAGAAGAATAAATGAGGAATGCACATGCATTTAGGAATACTACCTAGAGTTGACTACTCAAATACAAAGGAAGAGTCACTGTCTTACAGAATAATTCAGATTAAATCCATCTAAAGATTTTGAATTGAGAAAGTAGCATATACTAATGCCTGATTACAGTTTCGGTTAAGCACATGAACACTTCCTCTTCTTCACACTATGCTCTGTCTTCGAATGATCTGAACCTTATTTGCACATAGCACTTGCATAGTTCACACCATGCTTGTCTCAAATGAGATAAACAATCGCTCATATATATCTGCGACAAATAATTACATCGCTTCATGTCAACTTCAACAAAATAATAAAATGAATACAAATTGTCAGTCCAAAATAATAAATATTATTAATGTGAATCCACCAAGGTTGGCCACAACATCTAGTGGAGACCCGAAACAATGTCCTCAAACACAAAACACCTTCAAAGATTATTCCTTGAAGATCCACAACACGCTTCAATCACCTTGTCTGTCATGAATATGAAAAACATGAACACGCAAGAGAAAATCATGGATCGCAAGCACAACGATCAATATGAATGTGCAACACAGATAGAGCACGATCTTGAAACATCAACAAACACCATAGGATCATACACAACCACTCAAATAACCAGAATCACATTATCTTCTTCTAGAAACACCAACTACAGTAATGTTCAAAATAATTGTAGGAACACAAACTCATAGCTTGCTCAAATCTTCATCCGCACCTATGAAACTTTCGATGGATAAATTGGATAGGCTTGAAAATTAACCCTTTAATCCTTAACTTCTCACCATCAACATACTGAACTTTCCATCATACTGATCTTCACTGCTTCACAAACAGCCTACAACTTATTTTATTACAATTTTCTCAATATCCTCGACATATATAGTCTTAAAGACATTAAAGCTAATAATTTTGACATCAATGACAACCATTTATCAGAAACACAACCACAACATCCAACAAAGAGTGGGAGAGAGGGAGGGAGTGGGAGGGAGGGAGGGAGGGAGATAGAGGGTTTTGGGTTTAGGAGAGAGAGGGAGAGGGAAAGAGTCGGAAGAGAGAGTGGGAGAGGAGAGAGAGAGGACTGAGGGAGAGAGGGGAGAGAGGAGGAGAGGAAGAGAGGAGGGAGGGAGAGAGAGGGAAGAGGAAAGAGGAGAGAGAGGGAGAGAAAGAGGGGGGTAGAGGGTTGATGGTTTAGGGTTGAGGGTAGAGGGTTTAGGGTTTAGGGTAATGGTTTGAGGGTCCAATGTATAGGGTAGAGGGTATTAGGGTTGAGGGTTGAGGGATTAAGGGTTGAGGGTTGAGAATTGAGGGTTGATGGTTTAATGTGTAGGGTAGAGGGTAGAGGGTAGAGGTTTTAATGGAGATACAAAGGGAGTGGGAGAGAGGGAAAGATAGGAGAGGAGAGGGAGGAGAGAGAGAGAGGGAGAGAAGGAAAGAGTGGGAGAAAGAGAGAGTAGGAGAGAGGGAGAGTGGGAGGGAGAGGGAGAGACTGGGAGAGAGGGAGATAGATTGGTTTAGGTTTTAGGAGAGAGGGAGAGAGGAGATTGAGAGAGAGAGAGGGAAAGAGGGGGAAAGGAGCGGGAGGAGAGGAGGGAGAAGGAGTCTGAGAGGAGAGAGAGAGTAGGGGTCCAGGAGGAGAGGGAGAGGAGAGAGGGAGGAGAGGGAGAGGGGAGGATGGAGGAGGAGAGAGAGGGATGAGGAGAGGAGAGGGAGAGGGAGCTAGAGGGTTTAGGGGAGAGGAGAGGAGAGAGAGGGAAAGTGGAGGAGAAGTGGGAGAGAGGGAGAGATGGAGGGAGAGGGAGAGTGGGAGGGAGAGGGAGGGAGATGGAGGGAGATGGAGAGAGGGAGGGAGTGAGAGAGAGGGAGGGAGAGGGAGAGAGTGGGAGAGACCGAGGGAGTGGGAGAAATGGAGGGAGTGAGAGGGAGTGGGAGAGAGATAGATGGTAGAGGATAGAGGGTACAAGTGTTACGGTTAAAGGGTAGAGGGGAGAGAGATTGAATTAGGGTTGAGGATTTAGGGTATAAGGGTTAAGGGTAGAGAGATAGAATTAGGGTATAAGGGTAGAGGGGTAGAGGGGAGAGAGATAGAATTAGGGTAGAGGGTATAGACAAAGAGAGAAAATAAATCTATAAAAAAACCAACTTTCTCAAAATGCGAGCGTGTTTTGAAGAAGTAGAGATATGACCAATTTTAGCAAGAAATAATGTGCTCGCGTGATAATGTGAGCGTGTTTTGGCTTGCTCTAAAAATGGTAAAAAAAAATCAATTTACCTGTGATCTCAACCCATATTTTGAATATTATCCTAGTTTTGTGCGTGGTCTGACAAAAAGTAGCTTTTTGATGATGTTGTGAAGTGTGCATGCATGTGTTTCACATTCCACCACCTGTTTTATGATCTTTCCACCGCCTTTACATGAAATAATAGAGTTTTCACGTTGAAAGGCATATAATATCAATTCAAGTTTTAATTCCAGTCAAAACTGATATACAATTGAAGTTTGGAGGGGAACAAGCTTTTGAAAAAGTCAAATCATTGAGGAGTTTGAAGAAAGAAGAAGCAAAGCCTACATAATTTGGTAGAACTCCTCCATTTGAAACTCTATTTTTTTAGTATGTGAAGTCCTTACACATTTTCTTTCATTTTATTATGGCGTGCTTTCATTTTTGTTGTTTTGCGTATTCCATGTTGATAATTGTTTGTTCATCATTACAACCTTAGGTTATCAATGGGAATTTTAAATTACATAATTCTATACACTTTCCAGTTACATTCTTAAACCACATCTATACATACCAGTTGATTGCCTTGTCTATGCTACCAAATTTTCCATACAAGTCTCTAAAAAATTGGAATATACTCCCACATTGATAACATCGATTTAAACTATTTTGTTTTTCATCTCTATTTCTAAATTACCTCATTAGTAAAGCTACCTCACCACCTATGTTTTCATATATTTTAAATTTTTCCTTGATTAGTCTACCTATAAGCGATTCTAACCCTTCTCTCCACTATTTCAAGATTCTTTATTCAAGGATAAGTTAGCAAAATGGGGAAAGGTGCAACCTATCTTGTAGAGAATCTACCAAAAAGAACAAACCATCGAGGGTTATTTGATGCAATTCTAGAGGCATAAAACAACTGAACTCAATCTCACTCCAATAAACTTATCAAAACTAAACCAAATCTCAACTTGTCCATTCAATTAGGACTCCTTTACCTTCACAAAACTCATGGATAGAAGACATCAAATTGAGTTCTAAGAACATAATCCCTTAAAAACTTTGAAAAAACTTTAAACAACATCAATTTAATTTTTTCAACCCAATTCCCAACTTTGATATATATCCAATATGAAAACTTCTCAAAATAGACTCTCCTAATCCGCAAACTAGGCCCTTTTAGGCCCTGTCAATAAGAAAATTCTTAATTACAAGCCTATTTGCACTTATTAATGCTTTAAACATGCATAAATATCACTTTATAACATGAAGGAATAATTCTCCAAACTTATGTCATGATAATTCATCAAACATGTATCCTAAATCACCATTCTTGACTAAAAATTAGGATTGTTACATCACTGTCATGACAGGACAGTCATTAAATGGACTTCAAAAACTTGAAAAATCACTAAAAAAAATCTTTAAATAGATTCACATACCCCTAAACACCTTTTAAAATCAATATCTTCAAGAAGGAATCAAAAACCATAAACAAATTCTTTAATTCTCACTATACACTGTGTTTTTTCTTGATTTTTCACCAAAATATGGCCTAGGGCATCATGATTTTAAAAGCTAACTATCACCACTCAGTCTAAAAAATTTAGAAATGAAATAGTACACAAGAACAGACCTTCTTACTAAATTTCAAGTGATTCCATTGGTTAGAATAAGAGAAATGAAATTTTCTTTTAATTTTGTTTACCCTAGCAAGGGTTTTGAACCGTCTTCAGTAAACAAGCCATAACTTACTCAAATTTGCATGAAATTGAGTGATAAAAAAAGGATAATTATTCAGACTCATAGCTTAATCATTCCAAATTAATTCCCCATGAAAATATGGTAGTGTGGGGCCGTACAATGCTTCACAATGTTGTTTTACCAGAAAAAAACATTTAAAAATGAATATAAAATAGGGTCTCTTTATTGTTTTATCCCTTATTTACGTCCTCTCTACCTATTTCTCAAGGCTCTCCATCAATTTAATTTTTATCTAACCATATCAAATGACCCAAACCAACCTTTCTCCTACTTGACTCCTAAACTTCCAAATTTTGCCATTTGTCAATTTTTGCATTTTTACCTTGACAACAATTTTGCAAGATTTTCTTTTTTCCCACTTTTGAATCTCTCAATGCCTAAGAACCACCAAATTAAGTAATTACATGCTGAAAATTTCAACCAAGACCTTTTTCTAAGAACAAAACACCTAGAACCTATTTTGGACCTCTTTTTACAACATTTTACATTTTTTGGAAATTGGGCAAAATAACCTATCTAAACGTTCATCTAATGACTCAAACACCATGAATTAATATTCATCTAATTACCATGCTATAGGTAAAATTATCTGCCATGTCGAAGAAATGAACAAGGAAGAAACTAACAAACGAAGAGCTCTAATCCTTCAAAGAAAAGGAGAGAGAACGGTTGAGGGCATATCATGAAAAGAAGAAAATGGAAATGATTGACGAAAACAAGCCAATTGAAGAGGAACCTCAACCGTCAAAAAGATAATATAAATTGGCAACACAAAGGGAACACAATGTGAAAACGTCATTGTAGGACAAATTCAGATACCATAGTTGGAGACACACCCTCTATTGAAAGTGAATACAAAGGGGTTACACCATTAAGCACAAGCAAATATGGAGGGACACCATCTACCGCAAGTGAATATGGTTGGACACCATCCACCGCACCTCAAGTTGAGAGTACATCATCACTTGGATTTGATGAAGAAGCTATTCCATCATCCCCACATGAACCTCAAGGTATGTCTTCTACTCCACCCTCAATCAAAGGTACGCAATCTAGCCCACCTCAATTAAATATTGATGAAATTGCTAATGTTGAGATGTATGTGCCTAGGAGAACACCACCTAGAATTTTATGTATAAATCCAAAGTATTTGATTAATATTGATGAGGATATTTTACAGCTCACATGGAAGGTAAGATTCCAGTATGCACATGTAGAAGATATGTTGATAAGATTTGGAAAATATTCTTTGAAAGGCTAGATGAGATCGCAAGATGTCATCTATTTGTTGAAATGATGTGGGGTTTAAAGTATGGAAACATCTTGAAGACTCTTGGGTTGAGAACATCGAATGCATCAAGTGAAAACACTATTGTGAAGAATCTAATGGATGCTTATGAGAGTGTGGGTAAGACCTCACGCTCAAAGGATAGTAATGTCACCCGACATTTCATTACATCAAATTTGGTAAGCTATCAAACAAAGAGAGCTCGTCTCATTAAAAAGATGAGTGAACAAATGAGAATTAATAGAAAAACATTATCAAAAGTCATTCAAAGGTGGCAAAGAATTGAGGGCACCGATTCAAATGAATTATGGGTAGTCTCGGGGAGACTACCACAAAAAGATAAAAAAATTGTTGAAGCATTGAGAACACTAATTGAAGAGTATTGGAAGAATAACACAAGGCCATCTCTAAATCAAAGGGATATCGTAAGAAGGAGAATCGGTAGTTGGAACTATGAGCCACATCCAAAGAATTTTTTGGATACGACTCAAACCTAATTTTTTCGTAAATTTCAAAATTATTATCCTCAAATTAGTATTTCTCAAAGATTTTTTAAAATTATTAAGCCTTTTTATGTCAAGATAAATCACACACACACTACTTTTTGTTGTAGACTACATATTGAATTCTCTAACCATTATGATGTTTATCGTTCTATATGTTTAGATTTGCATACTAACGATGTTTTGTAGGATTGTGGCATAGAAGCCCCACCAAAATCTTCAAGAGAGTTCTTATCAAAAAAAATATGTGAAATAGAGGATGGCCAAATATTCTATAGGATAACATGATTAGATGGTTCATGCGAGCGTTGTGGTGGCTTGCAACGAATGGAACTATGTCAACATATGGAAAGCACAGATGAGGTGGGACAAAAGCTAGTAGAGTTCAGGAAGTATAAAATAGTGGCATACGTTATAAAAGATGGGTCTCAAGAAAAAAGGTGTGATTTGGTTATTCAGAAGATTCTAGTGTATTAGTTTATGTCCATGTTTTGTGACTATATATAGTGTATGATTATGCAAGGCATACCCATAGAGCCTGATGGATGGACACACAATTTCAAGCTATGCAAGGACACCTTTCCAGTTGGCAGCATAGTATTAGCGATTGACTTTGCAGAGAACTACACTCTACAACCACAGTGTGAGGTGCAGTCAGTACTACAACTCCACACAAGTTTCGATATTTGTGCACATAACATTCATTCATGTAGTTGATAGTACAGAGGACCAAAGGAAGGTATTGAGGGAGTATCACTTTTATATTAGTGATGATCACACACATTCTCTAGATTTCATGCAAGGTTGCTTCCAGATGTTCTACAGTGATTTGGCTTAGAGGGGCATAACATATGGTCAGCATATAATATAGTTGGATAACTGTGTAGCACAATTCAAGAACATGAGCATGTTCTACTAGTTGTGTAGGATGCATCTTACTACAGGTGTTCAACATATGTGGAACTTTTGTGAGGTCGGGCATGGGAAGGGGGAGCATGATGATGCCAAATCATGCATGAAAAGAGCATTAGCACAAGAAGAGTTAAAGTATAAATTCAGTGCAAAGTTGACAGATGCAAGATCAATCGTCGAGTGGTGTAATGCTTCGATGGGTCTAGGTAATGAAGGTACTTCTTCAGTTTGTAGATTTTTTTGGTTGATGGAGGATACTAACATTGCACCATATGAGGATTGTTGTACACTAACAAGATCGAGTGAGCTACACTCTTTCCTTAACTCAAATGTAGGTTCATGGTGTATCGATACACAAAAGATGGCATGCTTTTGTTCTTCATGTACAATGTAAGCCTAGAATGATTATGAGTCAGAGGAGTGGGTTGAAAAATGCTTGAAAATTTATCTTAGCCCACTTCACATGTATCGCCCTCTGACGGTATTGGAACTGACACAGATGGAATCATTAGTCAAATTTGACCATGTATCAAATCTAGTTCAACCAGGTAATATATCTACTTGCTTAGTATTTGAAATTCCATATTGTTATCTTACTTTGTACTATATTTGTAATGTTGACTAATTTCAAGAGATTTGTTGTACATATCAATGCACGACATGTTTATGTAGTTATTGTAGATGAAGACAATGAAGAGGGAACATATTATTACTTGTGTCATTGTGTTGAGGCCAAAAATAAATTGGAGGCCCTAGTTATAGATGGAGAAAACATTGAATACCCTACAAGCTCAGTTGTTGTTACTAAAATGTGTCTTAGAAGGTACCCACATAAGAGTGTTAAACATTGGTTGTTTCAAGACTTTGACACACATCATAAGATTCTTAATTACTCGAACCTTTTCGTGGAATGCAATGTTAGTTTGACCAAATATGAGGGTAGACCTTTGAACAAGACCTTGTGGAAGGTCTGTGAGTCTGACCATGAGGCAATACTTGACACAATAAAGAGTAGAGCAGACTTGGATGGTTCGTTGGATTAATTTGTAAGTATATGCACATTGGTTCTTATTAATTTTATACTTGTATGCACATTAATTTGTTTGATGCCAATGTTATCATCTTATTTTACTTTTCCTATTTGTAAGTAACTTGCTAAACATTGATTGGTGTCCCCTTTCAAAAAATGCAGATTTATGAGCCATCCAAGAGAATCTCAGCCATAAAAGCAATGCAACATCCTTCTTTTGATGATCTTGACAAATCTCAATTATGATTTTAAGCCATTACAAAAGTGTGTGTGAATCTTGGTGAGGTAATTTCAAATTATTCATTTGAAGTTAACCTTATCATGAGCACCTATGATGTAGACATTATAAGAGCATCTCAAATTTCAAAATATTCTATTCATGAGAGGTGTTGTGTGCAATAGGTATCTTGGAACTCCTAGTGAAGATTTATGACTAGGAGTGACTAAGTTGAGAGACTACCATGCCTATCTGTAAGTGCCTTCCATCTATTTTCATTTCATTTCCATTTTGGATGCTCTTTCTTTTTCTTCTTTTACTTTGCATATATGTAAGTAAACTACTAAAAATTGAATGGTCTCTCCTTGCAGGAAATGTTGATTTATGATCCATCGAAGAGAATCTCAACCGAAAAAGCAATGCAACATCCTTATTTTGATGATCTTGAGAAATCTCAATTCTGATTTGAAGCCATTATAAAAGAGTGTGTGAAGCTTTGTGAGGGAATCTCAAGTTACTCATTTGAAGTTAACCTCATAATGAGCAACTATGATGTAGACATTATAAGATAATATTGAATGTATGAGTGACATTGTAAAATATCTGTGAGAACAAAGTACCTAAGGCATTGTAATGAGATTTATTGAATTAATGAACTTTGGTGTAGGGGCACCAAGGTTATTGAGCAAATCTGGTTCATGGAAGTCTTAAGTTAGTTTTGTGTTTTGAGTTTTTTCAATTGAATAAGGTCATATTAGACCAATTTATAATGTAATAAGTCATGTTAGTTGGTTTTGGGGTCATTTTGGAGTTCGTGTTGCATATTTTTCAAAATGATGTAAAATTGCAAAACTTGAAAAGTTGTCAATGTGAAAAAAGTGCAAAAAATGTAAACTTGAAGTGATTCTAATAGCAATACAAGGAGGCAATCAAGTCACTTCCACAATATAAAAGGATTCCAACCTCCTTCCTTCCCTCAAAACTCAATCTTGGCTTATTTTCAACTTTTCACCTTGTCACTCTTGTAGGTCTGTGGACCTATGTTTCCCACCTTAACTCTCATAATTCCTTAACAACCTCTACAAAAAACCACCATTTTAGGCACCCATTTAAGCCTTCTTCAACATACATCAAACCCTCATAAGACTCTTTTCGATCAAATTTCAACAAACAAGCAACCCCCCTTTATTCTTCCTATCACACACAAACCACTATTAGGCAACATTAACCAATTTGCCAAACCACCAATTCCTCCACTTTTAGGGTGTGATAAGCTCTCTAACATAACAAACCCCAAAACCCTCTTCATTCACAAATTACGCAAGGGTTTATTGAAAACCCATACTCCAAACCTTCCCACAACCAACCAAAGCCTGAAACACCTTCAAAAAGGTATGCACAAGCTTAAAAGTTCAAGAGATATCACTGCCCCAAAGATTTCTTCAAACCCTAGCACTAAACCACCATTTTCCACTAAAAAATGCACCATTTGACATCTAGGGCATCACCTAAAAACCCTCTATTCACCTCCATTGCATAAAAACCTTTGCACATATGTTTTATAACCCTAACTAAGCTTTTCCATCAAGTTACAAAAGCATATAATGGGTGGGAGGCTTAAGATGACATTTTAATGCACTCAAAACCCTTAAAATAGGGTATATAGATTGACCCTTAGTAATTAGCTTCTAAAATGCATAAAATCACTTGAAATCCAACCAAACCAAAACTAAAATGGAGTTAAATATGCTTCCCACCTAATTTCCTCAAAAAGAGAGCACAATCACTTTGAGCTACGTTCAACCAGCTCGATCCCTTAAGGGTCCAAAGTGCAAAAGTACAACAATCTTTGAAGTGGTATTACTCGGAAATCATGGTGCTTACAAAATCTCCATCTGAACCTATGAGATCAAGTTGGTCCCCTCTATAATAAAATCTCTTGGATTTTGTTATCTCAGAGTGGCTTTCTTGTGGTGTCCAATTTTCACTTGATGGAAAAAGTGTCAAATGCAAGCAGTGCAAAGTTGCAAAGTGGTGCAAATTTCGTTCTGCAACTCGTGTGACCAAAAAAATTGTTCCACTGTATCCCAATAGGTATATTTACGCTAGGAATGGTCCTCTTTTTCATCCAAACACTCGGAATTGCTCTAAGCTACGTTCAACTGGATCGATCCCTTAAGGGTCCAAAGTGCAAAATGGCTGCAAACTTCAACATGTTGTTACTCGGTTACCGTGATGCTTAGAAACTTCTCTTCTAATCTGACGAGATCATGTTGGGCCCCTCTACAATAACCTCTATTGGTTTTTTCTATCTTAGAGGCATTTTCTCGTGGTGGCAAATTTTCACTTGGGTAAAAAGTTGTCAAATGCGAGTAGTTGAAAGTTGCGAAGTGGTGCAAATTTCATTATACAGCTTGTGTGACCAAACAGACTGTTCCAACACGTCCAAATAGGTATGTTTGTGCTAGGAATGGGCTTCTTTCACATTCAAACACGCAAAATCACTTCGAGCTACGTTCAACTGGATCAATCCCTTAAGGGCCCAAAGTGTAAAATGGCTGCAAAATTCAGCATGTTGTTACTCGGCTATTGTGATGCTTATAAACTTATCATCTGATCCTATGGGATTGTGTTGGGCCCCTCTACAATAACCTCTCTCATTTTTTGCTATCTCAGAGGCATTTTCTCATGGTGGCGAATTTTCACTTAGGGAAAAGTTGTCAAATGCAAGTAGTTGAAAGTTGCAAAGTGGTGCAAATTTTATTCTATAGCTCGTGTGACTAAACGGATTGTTCCAATGCATCTAAATAGGTATTTTTACCCTAGGTATGGTCCTCTTTCACACCCAAACACGTGGAATCACTCTAAGCTATGCTCAGCTAGATCGATCCCTTAATGGTCCAAAGTGCAAAATGGTTGTAAACTTCAACATGTTGTTACTTAGATACCGTGAAGCTTAGAAACTTCTCGTCTGATCCTATGGGATTTTGTTGGGACCCTCTACAATAACCTCTCTTAGTTTTTTCTATCTCAGAGGCATGTTCCCATGGTGGCAATTTTTTACTTGAGGAAAAAGTTGTCAAATGTAAGTAGTTGAAAGTTGCAAAGTGGTGCAACTTTCATTCTACAACTCGTGTGACCAAACGAACTGTTCTAATGCATCCAAATGGGTATATTTATGCTATACATGGTCATATTTTGCACCCAAACACACATAATCGCTCTGAGCTACGTTCAATTGGATCGATCCCTTAAGGGTCCAAAGTGCAAAAGGGAAGCAATCTTTGACTAGCTATTACTCAAAAAATGTGACACTTACAAACTCTTTGTCTGAGCCTACGAGATTGTGTTGGGGCCCTCTACAATAAACTCTTTCGATTTTTGTTATCTCAAAGTCATTTTCTCGTGGTGTCCAATTTTCACTTGATGGAAAAGTGTCAAATGCAAGCAGTGTAAAGTTGCAAAGTGGTGCAACTTTCATTTTGCAATTTGTGTGACCAAAAAAATTGTTCCAAAACATCCTAATAGGTACATTTACATTAGGCATGGCCCTCTTTCACACCCAATCAAACGAAATTGCTTCGATCTACGTTCAACCGGCTTGATCCCTTATGATGTCATGGAAAACAATCGAAAAGAGAAACATACACATGACGGTTGAGAAGTCTGATTTTTCCACACAAAAATCATGTGATCATTAGAAACTCAAAGTTAGTGGTTTTTGAAGAGTTTGAAGGAGAATATCAATCAAATATCTCTTTTTCTTTGTTAATTTATGTGCGTTTTCTTCATTTCCAAACTATGTACGGGTCCATACAACAGGAGTTTTCTCTATGATGATCTACATCTGTTGTAGAATGGTTTTAGATTTGATTAGAATCCATTCTTGTGGAATTATATTAAGTTCCAAGTAACTTAGAAGTATATTTCTAAAACAGGTCTAAACTTGCTCATACAAGGGTTTGAGTGTAATATGTTGAAATAAGCCATTCCACCTATTGTTTAGGTTGTGTCTCAGTGGAATGGTCCTAATGTAAGTAGTATAGGGAGTAGGAATAAGAAAATAGCATTGGTAAAGGCATTGGAAGAGATTACTATGTTGCCCTTGTTGAAAATTTAGAATTTAGGCCTTAAAAGTAAGGCTAGGAGAGGTGAAAAGAAGAAATTGCTTAAGAATAAGTTAGAATAGGTTGGAAATAGAGCGAGGTTGTAGATTTTGATGTGTTAAAAAGGTTTGCAAGCATAGGGGAGGTCAAAATTATGTTATGGCATGATGCCCTAGTTGGGAAAAGAGGGGTTTTCAATGAAAAAGAGAGGTTTGAGGGAGTTAAAGTGGGTAAAGTCAGGGGGCAACATAATTTGGTGGTCAATTAAGTTTGTGTGGTATAATGAAGAGTGTTGGAAGAGGTTTTGAGGTTGTATGAGGTTTAGGTTTGGGTTCAGGGGTTCGGTTCACCAGTTTAGCCAAAAAAATTTGGAGGGGGGTTCGTTTCGTTTTGGGTTCGTTAGAACAAAAACCATGTAAAAACAAAATATATATATATATGCAACCTAGAAGCATGAATTAGGATTAGAATATCACATAACATCATATAAAAAAAAAACCACCATAAACTTGAATGTCATTTAAAACATGCATGATAAATATTCATCGTTGAAACTTGAATTATGGTAGCTTGATATACATGGTCTAGTGATGCCAGGGTTCAATTTGTATGATTTTGAAAAAAAAATCCAATTGAGTAGAGTTATCAACATTCTTCAGAAATCATAAGCATTTGCTTAGTACACTAGCCATTTTGATGTCTTCTTGCAGTCTCAAACATTATTTTGTATCATTGTTACATTGGTCTTGAGAGTGGTAGCTTAATATAGCTCCACAATACAAAATTTAGTCTACCTTTGTAGTGTAACAATGGCATAGGCAAATTTTTATTTGAAAGAACCAAAGGGTGACTACACAATTGAACTGTATAAACACATATCTTTTTGTAATATCAAGGATACTTTTTGAAATCTTTTCATGAATCATTAATGTAATACTAATTGAAAACATGTTTTTTGCTTTTACATAAATTTGTTTAGCATCAATCAATTAATATTCAAGACAAATCATGAATGACAACAAAGATCAATGCTAGGGCTAACCAATTAATAAGTATACACATGAATAATTCAAGCATGTACATGTGAATAAGGGAAGCACAAGTACTGAAAAACATGTAAGCCTTGAAGTATACACACAAATACATAGTATACACAAATTAATACAAAGTATATGCACGAATACAAGGTATACACATGAAAACACGTAAGTCACAAAGTATACATTGGAACACACGTAAGTCACAAAGTATACACGTAAGTTTTAACTTAGTATACACTTGAATACACGTAACTCATATCTATTGAACCATGAATTTAGAATGCAAATATGGACACTATCAATAAAAAAAATTGTATTAACCAAATAGCCATGTAGGCATACATCAATATATGTCGATATAAGTATGAAATATAGGTACAAAATAGCCATATAGGCATAAAATGTCAAATATAGCCAATACAAAATATGTACAAAACTTCCATGTAGGCATACAACAAAGAGCTCTGGAATCAAAAGTCATTGCTCTCCATACTCTCTAAATAAAATCTTTCCCTTTGATTTTCGATTGGATGGCAGTACATTTGTCACTTGTTTATGTTGTGCTCGAGGAGTGCTCCTGCTTCTCCTCCTAGTGTTTAGTTCTTGGTGATTTTTTATCTGTTATAATAAGAAGTAAAGACATTAATATATAGAAATTAAATTATAAAAGATGATATATTTAACAAAATAATCACTTACCGCCATCTGCTGATCACTCTCCATGAGGGAAATATTCACACGCCCAGGTTGAGGCGTGTTGAAGCCCTGTATAAACCATCCAAATAGAAATTAAACCACAAATCAATAATGGTTTTATTTTTCATTAACTAACATCTATAACAATGAATGCAAATTGAAATTTAGTAATTTGCCTCATACCTCCACTATCAGAGCCAATGAGGATTCTATAGCAGATGAAACATCGATCTCCATTGCCCTCGTCACATTCGGAGGTGTTTCCACTTGCAACATCTGAAAATAAAACAATAAATTATTCAATCACAAAAACCTACAATAGTGATCCATGTCATGACTTATAATGTATGAGATAATAAATAAAATTTTGAGTACTTATTAAACTATATATTTATGACTATCATGCTTCCTATTTGCCCTATCCATATCTTGTTCGAAAGCACGCATTTTTAGGCTTTTACCCATAGCATCAAGTCGATGAACCGTTTGATAAAATTCTTTTGTAGACATGTACGATAACTGTGGTGGCATAGAGAAGGCAGTGAACTGTTTGAAAAAATTCCTCAAAGAAATGGGGTCTTGTGGTGATGGAATGCCATTACAAACAAATGCACATGGCATTCCATCACCATAAGACCACATTTCTTTCAGGCATTTTTTTTCAGACAGTTCATTGCCTTCTCTATGGTATTATTGCTTACTATTATGCTTTGATAGAAAATTTTCCAAGCATCCATAGTTTGTTGGAAAGCACCTATTTTAGGCTTTTAGCTAGATAGTAACAATGAAGTGAGTAGTTTGATAAAATGATTTGGTACACATGTATGAAAAATATGGTATCGTAAAAAAATTGGTGAGTTGTTTGAAGAAATGCCTCGAATAAATGTGGTCTCATGGTGATGGAATGGAGTTCCATCACCGTGAGACCACATTTCTTCAAGGCATTTTTTCAACCTAGTAACTGCTTTGTCTATGCTATTGCTTAATATTATGCTTTGATAGATTTTTTCCAAGCATCCATAGTTTGTTGGAAAGCACCTTTTTTAAGCTTTTAGCCATAGTAGTGAGGAAATGAACTATTTGATAAAATTCTTTGGTAGACCTATATGGAAAATGTGGTAGCATAGAAAAGGCGGTGAGTTGTTTGAAAAAGTGGTGCAAGTGCACCTTTACAAGAGAATGCCTCCATGAGGAAAATTTAGGATTTTTAGGTTGTATAGGTATCTTCATTATGCAATAAGGCTTAAATATCCATTTTTGAGTTTGTAATGGTCTTTGGTAGTCATTTTAGGCATAAATTGTAAAGTTGCAAAATCTTAACAAAAGTTGTCAAACAATGTTGTAAAAATACAAAAAGGTATCAAGTGGGGGAATATGAAGAGTCCAGGTAGTTTTAGAGGAAATATTAGGTGCTTAGGAAGTTGAAATTATTGGGAAATTTTTTAAAAGATGTGATTCATCGTTGTTAGTTTTTGTTGAAGCATTTTGAAGGAGAAAACTAATAAAATATCACTGTTTTATTGTTATTTTATGTGTTTTCCTCCATCATCTGCTAGTGTACAGTTTTGTGTAGGTGGTAGTGCATTTTTAATGTGTGTGAACTGATTTAGGTGTTGGAATAAATTTAAAACTAATTTGAGTATTTGATATTGAGTTTCAAGCTTTTGGTGGCCTAATTTCTCTAGGCGGTCAAAAAATAGGGGCTAAGGGTTTGATTGTCCAAATGAACTAAAAAGTCCATTCCACCTTTCTATAGAAACCGTTTCTTGGTGGAATAGATCATTCTGAAGTAGGATTAGGTTTATAAGGTAAGGAATTGGTTTGGTGAAGTTTTTGTGTGAGTTCTCCTCGCTGCCCTAGTGAAAAACAGTTTTGGTGCCTTTTAAACAAGGCTAGAGTGAGTGAAAAGAGGACAAGGGTTTAGAAGTGGATAGAATCCCCTAAAAACTATGAGAGAAGGTGAATTGGAGGGTTTTTATCTAAGATATAAGATTTTTTAAGTGGTCAGAGAAGTGAATGAGTAAGAAACCCTAGGTGAAAGAGGGTGAAAACTAGTGAAAATGAGTGATTTTGTGAAGGAAGTGTATGTAGATATTTGGGGCAACACTATTTGAGGATGGAATGAGTATGTATAGGCATAAATAAGCCTGAGTGATTATAATCTTGTGAGAGGTCAGGGCATAATATTTTCAATAAGCCCTAATTGATTGCAAGGAAAGTGAGGGTTTTATGAAAAGGGGTGTAAATGAGCGAGAGGAGAGTTGAAAGTTGAATAATCTGAGGTTTTCTTGGCTGTATTTTTATTTTTTGGAGGCTTCAAGTGTTGGTTGTGTGTTTGGAGAGGTGTCTCTTTGAAAACGAGGCCTAATTGTGGCCTAATTCAACATTAAAAGCCAGATTTGGGATAGTTGTTCCAAAAGAGTTACAAGTGAGTTTCAGATATGTGAGAGTAGGCCATAATGGGTGCCTAGTTTGGAGCATAGACAAGGAAGTGAACTATTTGAAAATATGCCTCAGTAAAATGTGGTCTCATGGAATGCCATGACAAGCAAATGTAATTGGAAGCTGCTCCTGGACTTATTACTTATGCTATGTGAAGTAATTGCATCACTACTTATGTTGAATTTCTAAACAACTATATTGTAGTTGAAATTTTTTCATCTATCAACATCTAGTTATTAGTTATGGAATGTAAAGTAATGCTTTGAATTTGAATGATGTGCAATGCAACATAATCAACAATATGAATATAAACTACACAAATCTATTAAGTACAATTCATTAATTAAAATCTTTATTCTATTACCTGTGTGAAGGTTTGACTAAATCCACTAGCACCGAGAGGTGTTCCCTCAAAACCTCCAATATTAGCCTATTCAACATCCAAAATCACATATTAAAATACCATTCATAGAACAATTCTATTAACATGTAGTAAATTTATAATTGTTTATTATTTACATACCCCACCGTTAGGTGTGCTGTATAAATAAGTAGGTGTAGAGTCGGTGTATCCAATATCAACACTCTGACCCTGCAAGTTTATTAAAATCATAAAACTAAATTAGTTAATCTTGCATTTCAAAATCAAAATTTAATAAATTAAATTCAATGAACATGCTAAATTTTACCTGAGTATTAATGCCATACACGTCATGTAAAATGTCAGTTGCCCTCTCCATCTCCATAGCTGTAGACAGATCCTGTACAACAACCTCCTAAGTGTCGGTGGGGTCATATGAACAAGTCACCCCGCAAGATTGGCACACATGGGATCAAAGCCCACTTGTCGAAGACTCCCCTAGATGGCATTGTACAAGAGGGCTAGCATGTTGGATGACACTCTGCATCAAAGAGTTGATGGCTTGTAGAGTCTCTACGTCGACACTCTCCTTCACAAAGGAAGGGATGACGATGTGCTCATGAGGCGACCTAGCGAGAGGTCATCTCACTTGCTGCGTAGGATCCGACTGTGCACCGGGTCTATCTTGTGCTGACCCCCCACCTCTGGAACTCCCTCATATCAAAATAATTTAAGATTTTGTTCAAGTTGAACTCAACATATAGTTTCTTGAGAAAATACTATGGGACTTTATAATTGTTGCATGGTGGGTCATCAAAAACCATGTACCACCTATCCCAAAAATATTTCCTAATCTCTTGGTGGTGGCACCAATGAATAAGAAACCTCTTTGCATTGAGGGAGAGATTTCCATTTTACCGTGGGTCAGTGAATAATGCACACAAATCACCTTTTGTAATTTTTAAATCTTTTGCTTCTTTACAATATGATAATTTATCTTGGTAAAAATCCCTAGCCGCCTGCCTCCTATCCTACCAACCAGTTAATTGTTTGTTGATTGAATCTACATTTTTTAACATATCTTGCAGTGAAGTTGTCAGGGTCATTCTTTTCGCAGTTGAATTGTTTGGATCATTCAACCTCCCAATTAAATCCTCAATTTATTTTTTATTGTTCTCAATTTCACCCATTAAATTTTGTTGAGTGCCAGGAGGGTATTGAGGGATTGGTGGAGGAGGTTGTTGTTGTGCTTGAGGATTTTTTTCTTGTTGTGGATTTTGAGGAGGGTTTCCAAGTTGATTAACATCTCCTACAAATTCAAAAAATAAATATCAAATACAACCTAAAACTAACAAATTCAAAAGAAAAAGAAACAATCCTTACCTCTTTGACCTCCTCATCAATGTGGCGACATCCTGGTGATGAATCAACAACCGTTGATGAAGATTTTTGCAAACAATCTCCTCTTGAACATGAGCACAAAATTCTGGGGTTTTTGGCCGCAAGCAACAAGAAAAACATGTAGTCAGAAATGAAAATGAATTCGACATCTTTTTTCTTGCTTTTAACATGTCATAACATGCTCATGTTATGGGCTTGTGGTGACCAAGCCTTAGGCTCAACACACCAAGCCATAATGTGAGAACATTATAACACGAGTGCGTTATAACATGCTCGCATTATGAGTTTTCATTTTTTTTTTTTAAAAGTGGCCACAAAATTACTACCCATCTTCATGCACCTGCCCTAGTGCAATTAGAAATGAAAATGAATTCGACATCTTTTTTCTTGCTTGTATCATGTCATAACGCGCTCACATTATGGGCTTGTGGTGGCCAAGCCTCAGGCTCGACACACCAAGCCATAATGTGAGCATGTTATAACATGAGCACGTTATAACATGCTCGCATTATGAGTTTTTTTTTTTTTTTTTTAAAAGTGTCCACAAAATTGCTACCCATCTTCATGCACTTGCCCTATCATTAAATTTGGATTTAGGAATTTTTCACCGTTAGCAATTTACCAATAGAAAATTCACCGTCAGTAATTCACCGTGGCGGAAAATTCATGTCAAGTAAAAATTCACCACCAACAATTCACAACGGCAAAAAATTAACCACATTAATATTTTTTAATATATATTTCGAAAACTTTGATTTTATTAAAAATATTAATGTGGTAAATATTTTGCCACGGTGAATTTTAATAATCGGATTTTAATACATAAATAAACAAGGGAGAGTGGCACATGGATGATATACTTTTTTCGAATTTTAATCCTTATAAATGAACAAGGGAGAGTGGCACATGGATAAACCATAGTAAATCAACTTCAACGATAGGACTTGGCAAGAATAGATTAGATAATGGATTTAATATTATTAATGTTTAATCGTGCTTAAGATATATACATATATATGCACACCAATTTTTAGTTGTGATTCAAATGCTAATATTGTTATTGTTTGAGCTCATTTATGATCAAATAATAGATCACCAGCTAGTCATTAATCAAAGAATAACTTACTTAGGTTAATTGTCAGTTTAAAAATAATAATAATAAGGGTATTATCATGGATGCTAGGCATCAATTAATCCTCATCTTATTAGTATTCAAATTTAATCATGGGCTATATAATAATATCATTAATTTCTATGACTGGATGGTTAAACAAATAATTACATTATTGCTATTATTTTGATGACTAAATAATAATAATATTATTATGACAATCAATAATTGATCAATAAAATTACTTTTGAGTGATGATTAAATGAAAGTAATATTACTATTTAAATCAAATTTTAAACAAATATGATCATTAGTATTGATTGAACAATTAAATGATAATATGGGAATCACAATGATCATTGTGTTAATCGTACATAACAATGAACCTACTAAAGTTTAAATAGAGGAGTAAACTCCCATATGGTTGTCCTTAAGAACTATTGGTTGATTTACTAATAATAAGATGGTTATAAATTAATCAAAAAGTAAACAATAATGTGTCCTAATCATAAATTTGTGTTGTCTAATAGATAATAATTCCATTCATAATGGTTTGTTGCTTGCATGCTTTTATTTCAAATAATAGTATTATTAATGTCCAAATGATAAATGAGAAAATAGTGCTATTATCACAAAGAATTAATTGTTGGTATAAATGAATATTAATATTATTTAGAGAGAAGACAATATCATAGGTCTACATGTTTGAACTGTGATTAAATATTGTAAATAGAATTATGGGTGAAACAATAGTAATATTGTGTAGACAAAGATTAAGTACTAATATTATTATTGCTTGGTTGATTGAACAATAATGATATTATTCTTAAAGATTAAATTGTTGATTAACTAATGAAAGATTATTGGGATTTAATTGTTAATAGTAATGTTATCACTAATGACTAAATTATATCTAGATACTAATTTTATTATTGAGTTATTTAATATTAATAAAATCAGTATCCTTGTTTCATCTTGACAATAATACTACTACTAAGCCATTGGTTAAAGAGTAATAAACCTGATTACTTGAACATCATTAGTAGTTTAATAGGAATAATATTATTAATTAATTGTAATAATATAGTATGGGTCAATCTATGTATATTCATAATATATGCATATTTAAAAAAATAGGAATGTGATCAAATTATTGCAATCAAGTGAGGTATACATATATGATCAATACTTAATACATTACTCATTTTTCAAGGGTTTTGGCCATTAAATATATTTAAATGATTTCAATGCTTATCATTACTGGACTCAAAAGTAAGTGTACATATGTCTAATCTAATTTTAATGGTTCATGTATAACATCCCTAAAAGAGGAACTCAAATGCATTTAATCAAAAAGATGTTAACAACATTATAATAAACAATGGTTTTAAAATAGGATAACACTTATTCCTACCATTCAGGAGATTCTTTATTTGAATTTTTAATTTTTTCATGATAGGCTTGTATTAGAGAGATAAATTTTATTTTGGATACATGGCGAGTTGATTCTTGCAAGTAAATGTGGGTTAACTATAGGTCACTTTAGTATAATTATTTTAGCATGGGAAGTGGTTGTAATCATGTTTGGGCTTTTCCCTTGTTATTTAGACAATACCTCTCTCTTGTAATAGATCTAGGGAAGCACCCTCCTAGTAGGTATTCCCTTAGGTGATGTATGTGTCAAAATTAAACCTGCTAAGTTGTCTCTTCTCCATTCATGTAGGCGACATGTCGATGATAATATTGCTCATGCAATGGCATCTAATACCCATAATTTTCTTTCTTGGTAGGTGTGGTAAGGTGTTAGTAGCTTGTTTAAAAAAAAGGTTGTGTTTTATTTCCTATAAGGAAATTTTAGGGTATGACATTATGTGTCTTCATGTTTAATTTTTCATGTTTGATGGATTTGAGTTGTGCATAATGGTGGGGTTTTAGAGTTGTATCATGTATTCAAGCAATTTTTAAAAAATTATTTTATACCTCTTGAACCAAAGGAAATATGGTTCCACCTTTTAGAAGATGGAACTTAACCTTGGGGACCTATTTCATACTTTAGTTCATTAGGAAACCAAGATCCCTCAACCAAGTGAATCAATTAAGGGAAGGGACTACTACTAGGAGGTTTCCTTAGGTATGATTAAATGGGGGGTTAACCATTAATTGAAGCTTCAAAGGATAGATGCAAACTCTAATGCATTAAACCCTAGAAACTCGAGAAAATGAAAACAAATCAACAAATTGGAATCAAATAGAAAGGTGCCTGGAAGAATGATGGAATCCAAACAAGGTTTGTAACTCTAAAATTCTTCTTTTTGAAGTGCATTGGGACTCATACATCAGGTTGGGAGATTTAGTCCTACTACAAGAATCTGGACATAATGTGGAATCTTCTGCTGGCAAATCAAGATCTATAGAGAACTAGTAAAAAGAGGTATATTGGGACTCATACGCCCAGAGGGGAAATTTAGTTCCAATATTAGGGTTTGATTGAAACTTTTGTAGCCTCTAGTGATATTTTGTAGCTTTTGTCTTGTTTGGTCTCCAAGTTTGAAAGTTTGAATTCTAGCCTATAGGTGAATTTCTGTCAAGATGACAACTTCTTGACAACTTTTGCAACTTTGTTTTCAAAGGATCTTCAAGCTCCAATTCACCTAAATCTGTAATCAAACATCAAGAGGAAAACAATTTTTTTTGTGTTAGGGAATGGGGGTTTTCCTTGGTCAACCCCCATTTTGGTAATTAAACCTTGAAATGAAATGAAATAGCATGATGGAATGATGAATAAAAAAATGTAATGTTGTAACTCACTAAACCATTGAAATGAAGGCTACAAACTTATGTGAAATGGCTCCAATGGACGTGGATCTTGAATCTTGATCTTGATATGAGATAATATCTTTGAATGCTTACTTGAACCATGAAAAACTACATCACAAATGTTAGCTCACAAACACACATGATGTATGAAGACTAAATGACATGATGCTTGAATCTTGAATGTAGCTCCAAATGCTTGATAATCAGCTCTTGAATGCTCTTGTAAACTCTTGTATGAATACTTGAATTGCTAGATCACTCTTGCTCATGAAAATTGCTAGGAGAGATTATGTGAAATAAGCTTATTTTTATAATTGTTTATGCCAAATTTCTTGAAATTACAACACTACAAGTTGACATCAAATCTAAAATAATAAAATCTTGCTAAGAATTTTGTTTTTAATAGGTCTTGGTTAAAGCAAGACTCATATGCTAGGTTGGGTGTATGAGTCCCAATATCTTAAACATGGGACACACACTCCAAGAAGTGTTAAGCCCAATGCAATGTTTAAACCAGGCTTCAAGACCTAGGTGGCACCCATATGCCCAAAGGGGCATATGAGTCTCAAATCACTAGATTTGGAACACAACCTCAAACATTAAATTATGATTTGCCATTTGTTAAATGTCGGGATTATCCTCTAAAAAATGCATTTAATTAGGCTTGTGGATCTAATTTTAGTACCTTAATTCAAATTCCTTTAGCTATTCAATTTAAAGGATCGATAGCAATTTCAACCCCAAATTCTATTTCAAAGACCTCTTAAAAACATAAAAAAGATCAAAAAAATGGTTTTCAATATTTTCTATCCTTTCTTGTGCCAACAACTCTAGAGTGCTCAATATCAACTAGTCAACTAGTTAATTCATGTAAGCTCCCTCCTACATGCTCTTACATGCCATAGAATCATCCTATGATCTCTTACACATCTTATAATGTCATAAGATACTCTTACACACCTCTTTATATTTGACACTCTTATAACTTCTTATACATGTCATATATTACATCACACATGAAAAATAAAACTAATTTAAAGTGACATCCCATTTTAATAAGGGATTACACATAACTAATAAATTGACTATTAGAGTTGTAAGGTGTATGAAACACCTATCCTAAGACAAGGGGGCTTCACTAATCCTATTCACATGGTAGGAGTCTACCATTTTGACATAGTTAGAGCTTTACCACTTTCCATATCATGCATACTCTCTCACCCTTCTCTTTGATTTACTATTTTGAGGATAATTTTTTTTCAAGAAAATTGCTATTAATGCCATTTTAAATAAGGAACAAGTGCTACTCATATTTTTTTTTAATTTTGTAATTTTTTGATGGAACATTCACTGTAAGAAAAAAATAAGAATTATTTACATACTTTATGTAGACTCGTATCTATTGACTGTTAAAAAATATTTAATTTGTATGGTGACTAGTTTTATTTTGAGGTGAATATGCCTAGTAGTTCATACGGAAATCAAAGTGGATGCCACATTTAATGGTGAAAATTACATAACCATGCCCTTTCTCCTATATTTGGGCCCACTTTATTTATAGTGTCCTTAATGTAGTAGCTAGTCTAGAAGTGTCATTTATCGTGTTAATTATGGGTCTCTTGACATCACTATATCTCAATGCCATTATCACTCATCCTCATAGTTTTGATATTGATAAATAGATCCCCTATTTTCTATGTTAGATTAAATTTGTGAATGTGATGTGTCCCAAGTCATTTTAACAATAAAAAATTTGAAACTTTAAAATTCTAAAATCCAAAATTTAAATTTTGCACCTCATTGACCTTTTTACTACTTATGAGATGAACTAACGTACACTCATGCACTATGTTTCTATATATGAAGGCATTCACTTTTTCATTTGAAATCATCAAAGAACAACCTAGGAGTAATTGAACAACTTCACTATAAAGTATTTATGAGAGCATTATATTAACACACAACAACCTAACTCCATTGCACACTTTCTTGTTATCCTCAATCCTTGCGCCAAATTTGTCAAATAGGTCTAACTAGGGGTTTTATTGAGAAGAACATGGTCCTCATAATTCAAAAAAATCCTAAAGATGTTTCCAAATATTGCTAGTCCTTACAAATATTCATATCAAAGTCCACCAATTAGTTTCTATTGGATCATTCTCATGACTTACAATTCATATCCATCCATGAGGTTCAAATTAACACTCATAGAGATCAAGTTTGTACTTGTGTAGGTGAACTAGAACAAAATATAGTCACTTGTAGACTCAAAGACACTTGTTTGTTTGATTATACCCAAAAATTCAAGTATTGTAACAAATCAATTCCCAACACCTTCAACATTATTTTCCCATCTTCAAAATCTAACTATCCCAATAATTTCAATTATCAATTCCAATTAAATATATATATATAAAGGCTGACGGAATTGATCGAATATCCGTCCCCTTATAAACTGTAGTACGCTTGACGAACTTTTTTTACGTGACCGATGGCATGGCACGACACGCCCTCCAGTACCACAAAGACAGTGGGGAGACTAGACCTCGCGACCTCTTGCCTACAACACAATACTTTAGCAATCGAACTAGTCCCATCACCCCAACTTATAAAAAATATTTGTTAATAAATATATACTTTAATTACTTGTCATTTTACATTTTATTTATATAAAAAATATTTTATAAAAATTATTAATATTAAATAATTAAGAAAAACAATCTTACTCAAATTGTCAAAATTAATAAAGAAGTTTTATTAAATATAATCAATAAAAAGTGAACAAAATTAACAATAAATATTTTTTAATACATAAAAAAAAATTATATATCTTTGTATGGTTTTCAATATTATTTCTTTTCCATAACTAGAGTCTCTTTCAATCTAAACCCATAAATATGGTCAATTTATATGTCTCATCCCAATCCATTAATTCTAATGTCCGTTATTACATAATAATTTTTTATCTATGTATATGTATACCTATAAGCTTTTAAAAATGTCTTTCCCGTGCCGAATAATTATAATCTTCATTTTTCGCAAGTCTACAAAATCCTCATTCATTCATTCATATATAAACTTTACCGATATGAGTATGCTTTAAAAAATCAACATTGACGTTGTGAATGTGGTTATAGTAGATGCATTCTAGTGGCAAAGGCTAGTTTTCCTCAGAAATTTGAAAACCAGGAAAATTTTCCACCGAGTGTCATATGTGAAACCCGCCATTACTTAGAGAGTATGGAGGAGGGACGAGATCAATTCAGAGTGCTCGAATTCTACAGTGGTATTGGAGGCATGGTAATTGATTTTTTGATAAATATTCTCATTCACATATATTTATATATTTGCGTGTGTTAAATTTTTTATTGAAGTTTCGTAGAAACGTAAACAACACTGTAAACCGAAAGAATTTGTTTGGTATTCACGTTTCTGAAAACGATTTTACGCCGTTATGGTTCATTCACCGTGTGAAACACACTCCATATTCCTATGTTATGGAATAGCATGCGAATAAGAGGCTTGATGAATGCCAACGGTATTCTCTAGCTCCTAACAGAAAATTTTGCCCTTTTCTAATTTCGATTTCAAAATTTTTATACCGTTGTGCGGCCTTTACTAATTTCGATTTCAAAATTTTACACCGTTGCGCGGCCTTTATTAATTTCGATTTCAAAATTTTACACCGTTGCGCGGCCTTTACTAATTTTAGTTTCAAAATTTTCTATACCGTTGTGGGGATCGTCATGACCCTTACTTGAGTTAATTTGCACGTTGCAATACCTACTTCATGCTTTTTTATTTTCTATACTTTAATGGAGCTGGAAAGGCTAAAGTGCAATTCCCCATTCATTGGCCTCCCAAGATCACATCCAAGTTGCGGAATGAAAGGGAGTCCAAATGAAGAACTTGTTGTACGGATATGCAATTATTATTAGCAGTTTGTAAATTAGGGAACCTGCACAGATGACAGCCACAAGCTAAAGAGGGCTCACTTGGCATGGCACTGCAATTGCAGGCAATGTTACGTTATGGTGCTCTGGACGGAAAATCTTTAGGCCATCTAAAATTTCTCAGTGGGTGCTGTTGAGAATTTTTGGGAGCCTTTGATAATTAGGTGGTCCCATGGATTTTATAGCAGCAGGTAATATTAAAACTTTTATCTCAGAATGTATAGTAAGCTGGTGGTTCCATGGAATTGTTTAGTAGTAGTTACTGCTAACAAATCGCATTCTGATGTCAGCCATGTGACAAAAAAACCCTTGAGCTGGTGGGGCGAATTTCCAACCCCACCCCAAAGGTAGCAGCTGGAAATCTGATTGCTGAAATGCAAGGATTCCTATATTCCAGGATAAGGTTCCAATTTATCCTGTAGCAGATTTTCTCTCATCTCATAGGACCTCCAGCTCCACAAAATAGATCTTATAGTCCCCTGCATGGGGACTGCTTCCTTATTACAAATCATTCTCTAGCATGAGATGCACACTGGTATTAGGAGGCCAGACAATGCTAGTGATTGAGTACATCCTATCCCAGGAAGAATCACTCAAACACTACCCTCACCTTTACATACTCGGCAAGAGTATCTTCCTGTAAGTGTTTTCGGAATATACCTGTAAATGGTTTCAGAAAGGGTTTTCCTGTTAATGGCTTCAGAATAAGATAGGAGAGGGAGTTGAATTGCAAATAATTAGAATTGATGAGAGTATCTGGTAGATTATATACTCTATAGAAGTAGTTTTAAAATTAGGCTGTGTTGTGGCTATCATTTTTGGAGATTTTAGGAAAAATGTGAGTGAAACTAAATAAGGCAAGCTTGAATCTCATCTTGCCTCTTGAAAATTTGAACCTCTTCTTTAGTAATGCATGCATAAGTAATTCCATCAAAAAGCACATCCAACTAAAACATTTAAAACATATCTCAACTGTAAGTGAAAAAGAAAAGAATTCTTCCATGACTCCCTAAACTGCAAATCAGAATAGTGTACTTTCCACTCTTTCTTGATCATTGCTATTGTCACTGGAGACTGTTCTTGAAATCTGCCATTGCTACCTAGTAGTCAAGTGGATTGGTTAACATTCTGCAGTTCTCATGTTTTTCTTGAGGCTGAAATGTAAATTTTTGACTAGAAAGTCTTGACCTGCCATCAAAAAGCACATGCATGCATAATTAATTCCATCAAAAAGCACATCCAACTAAAACACTTATAACATATCTCAACCGTAAGTGAAAAAGAAAAGAATTCTTCCATGACTCCCTAAACTGCAAATCAGAATAGTGTACTTTCCACTCTTTCTTGATCATTGCTATTGTCACTGGAGACTGTTCTTGAAATCTGCCATTGCTACCTAGTAGTCAAGTGGATTGGTTAACATTCTGCAGTTCTCATGTTTTTCTTGAGGCTGAAATGTAAATTTTTGACTAGAAAGGTCTTGACCTGCCATCAAAAAGCACATGCATGCATAATTAATTCCATCAAAAAGCACATCCAACTAAAACACTTATAACATATCTCAACCGTAAGTGAAAAAGAAAAGAATTCTTCCATGACTCCCTAAACTGCAAATCAGAATAGTGTACTTTCCACTCTTTCTTGATCATTGCTATTGTCACTGGAGACTGTTCTTGAAATCTGCCATTGCTACCTAGTAGTCAAGTGGATTGGTTAACATTCTGCAGTTCTCATGTTTTTCTTGAGGCTGAAATGTAAATTTTTGACTAGAAAGATCTTGACCTGCCAGCGCTGCATGATTACATATCTCTTGGTAAGAATAGGCAGTTTCCCTTTGAGGTCTGCTATAGCATCTATCTCCTTGCTACCATCCATGTCCCATTCACAAGAGCAAGAGATGACCTCTGCCTTGCCTAGACAATTAACAAAATTCACAACAGAGCTCGAGAGATTCTTCCAAACTCACGCAAAACATACAACATGAACAACATGGCTTGCCTCAACAGTTCCAGGTTTACATTTGGTACGGATTCATTTAGACAAGAAGCACTTTTTGAAGCAGGAGTATCATAAACTCAAGCCCATCTACTATAATCCTTGCATCATTACCTGCGTTCTATGGTAGTAGGCCTGGAAGCTTTTAGCGTGAACTTACAAGCTTAGTTTGACATCCATGAAACTGTTAATATTAGCAACACTGTCTCTCATCATGTTCCTGGTGTTGCTCTTTGTCCTCGTCCAGCTGGATAAATTTTCAGCTAAAGGGTGGGGCAAAGGAACCATCAATCATTCTCCTTGAATTACATACTTAACCATTACAGTCTCTTGTGGCATCTGCTGTCTATCTTTTGCATCTTGTTGAATAAAATAATTGATGGTTATTCTCCAAAGAAAACTGATGTATCTAGCGACTTCATCCTCTCTGGTTGTTCACTTGTCAATTTTATAGTCTCTTCGTTTGAAATTTTCAGATTTCTCTATATTTGTTTTTTATGATTCTTAGATAGTTGTGACTGTATATGGAACTGTGAGTGAAACAAGAACAGGATTGAAAATATAGATGGTAATCAAAGTTCAAATATTGATATATTCAGATAGAACACGTACAAATTGTCTTATACACATTTCACAAAGCACTAATCTACAAAGTAAAGACATTGCACGCAATTATAGGAAAACAAAATGCTTTCAGTATCTTTATATGCATTTTACACTGTCTATATAAAGCTGGCTTTTCTGTCGATAAATAAAATCCTTTTAACAGTAATTAATGAAGTATATGGAGAATTCTCAATAAGTCAAAATGGGTGCGTTGACTAAACACACCTGCCTTGACATAATTAGATGTGAGTAAACACAATAAGAGAATAAGATAGGCTTTAAGAACATGAAATATTATTTAATCATGCATGTTTTTGAAACAAGCACATTTGATCATGAAGAACAAATTTAGATATGTATGATAAACATATTACTAAAATCATCATCTACATTAGATATCCCAGTATAGTCGATAACCATTTCTTTTGTAATATTAAGAACATACTTTAATAGATAATAAAAATAATTGTACCACATATACAAAATCGTCAATGAATCTTGTCAATAGATTTGATAAGATCTTAACTCTGTACTTTGTAGTTAGTGTACAATGCCTATTATGTTTTGATAATATGGTTTATCCAACTACGTATTGATTGTTTGTTGGCTTCAGGTGGTTATAAGAGTCTATCAATATTTGTGTTCCTCTTGGCATCTGACAAGTTCTTTAAATAGATTTTTGTATCATCAAGGAAGGTAGTATGATATAGTTGAATCGAGTCTAATCCTTGGCTGACCATCTCTAGTCTACTTCTGTAATAACTTCATGTGCGAATAAAGATGTACTTTTACTCCTCTATTTGGTATTCATTATTAATTTTTTTCTCTATTTCAGGTATTCATTTTGTCATATAGGAGAGTAAACATACTTCACCATATCCATGGTGCACATTTGTGCAAGACAGAAACCACATCAGTACTTGCTCTTGTTATGGAGTAATTTAACCCAAGGGTTCAAAAGATGGCAGATAAGCAATCCATCTCTCAATCAAGAAAGCAATAAATAATCCCCTTGTGAGCATTGATGTTTTGGAGATCACTATTCTTAAATGTTGAAACAATTCGTCTGCCAGACACTTTTCATGCTGGCCTAAAATTCACGAATTAATCACTTCCTAACAAAGTATGAACCATCTGTAGATAACTCTTGGATTTTCTTGTGTGTGTGTTGTACATCTATAGCCTCATCTACTCATCAACAAGTAAACTAGATACATAATAATACCAGTAGCTGCCTATCATGTTATATATTTAACTTGTCCAGTGCATTTATATGCAAACAAATTGTCTCGTAGTCTCAAGCATGCTATTGAAAATTCACCAAAGTAGTACTAAACTTTTTGAGTGATAACATAGAGCATCCAAGTATGGTTATTAACTTGTTTCATAGAATTTCAATAAGGTTCCAAAATTCAATGTAATATGCATGAAAAGGCATGCTTTCCATGCATCCAATCCACAGATGGATGGTACCAGGTTCATGAGATTTCTAATTTAATATAATAAGTTCACTATCTTGTGTTTATACTTTGTCAAATTTAGATTTCTAACAACTGTAATTTTGATTATGTCAGAGGTTTTCTCTTAAGCAATCTGGAATTCATGCAACAGTAGTGGAAGCATTTGACATCAACAACATTGCCAATGAGGTTTACAAGCACAATTTTGGGCATTCACCGTGCCAGGTTTTCCTTCATCTTTTACAAAATTTTTGGTTTGTATTTCTTGTTTGTGAAATGGGTTTAAAGAAGCAGTGACTTGGTTGATCATTTCCTCTAGTCAAAATAGTCTGTAGTTAAAGTCATATTATTATAATCAAATGAACACAAGTGATTTGACTTGGTGGGCTGATCCAGCTGGAGATCATTAACGTAGGAAAAACTTGGAAGACTCCTAGAGAAGCTTCAGAGCTACAAGGGAGAGCTTCTCTATCGGGGTGATATGAGATTGTTAATACCAACGTTAGTGTCAAATTTTCAAAGTTTTGAAATATGAAGACCAAAATTGAGAATGGATAACTTAATATTGGACATGATAACAAATAAAATGACTTTGTATATACTTTATACAATGTAAAGTATTCTGGCTTTACAAAAACAAGGAACCGTTTTATTTCAGAGGATTTTGAGGTTAGTTTGTCAGTAAGCCAAAAATGTTTTCTATCAGTATGTTTTTGGTTCTGTGTCTTAATTACTTGATTGGCAATAATTATAATGTCCCACTGGAAATGAAGTTGTAGAGTAACTAAACATGATAGTTTTTCATAGGAAGGAAGGTGACTTGCAAGCATAAAGTCCCTTTCAAGTTTTAGGAGTCAAATCTATTTTGATATATAGTGGGCAAGGTAAAGCTTTTCTTCAAGTTCAATTGAGAAGCTCCCTTGTAAGGTCAAAACTCACAAAAATCTTAGAAGACTAGTTTATGGACAGAATTAGATTTTTTACTACATGTACATGGTTTCCTTTGAGAGTTTCTGAACATGTAATAGAAAACAAACTAATTTACCATATCTATTTTTGTTTCTTGGGTACAAAGATAATAATTTTTCTGTTCATGTACTCACAAACGAGAGATTTTGTATCTCTAATGGCTCTATAAATAAATTAACCTATTACAACACACATTTTCTAGCTAAATTGCAGACACTAGAAATTATATGCATACAAGAACTGAATTGAAGATTTGGATTACACAAGACAAGACTTTACAAATCGGAGTGTCATGCCCCTGAAATTGCAACACTAAAATATAAAAATAACCAAGCGTTGAAATGCAAATAAATAAAGAAAATAAATAACAATATAAATATTAAAATATGGATATAAATATTAACAATTTAATATTACTATAATTATAATTATTATAATATATATTATAAATATATATAAAAGAACTAATATAAAAATAAATATATGAAAATAAGAAAACATGTAATATGTTGATAAACAGCAGCAATTATATGCATACAAGAACTGAATTGAAGACTTGGATTACACAAGACAAGACTTTACAAATCAGAGTGTCATTCCCCTGAAATTGCAACACTAAAATATAAAAATAACCAAGTGTTGAAATGCAAATAAATAAATAAAATAAATAATAATATAAATATTAAAATATGAATATAAATATTAACAATTTAATATTACTATAATTATAATTATTATAATATATATTATAAATATATATAAAAGAACTAATATAAAAATAAATATATTAAAATAAGAAAACATGTAATATGTTGATAAACAGCAGCAATTACCATCATATATATAAAACAGCAATAGAGTTTAATAAAGGGATGCAGAGCAGCGATCTATATTGTGAAGGCAGCGATTAAGAGTATGGAGTTATTTACAAAGGCAGCATTTCATACATAATATGCAGACATCGATTAATTGTAAGGAGGCAGCAGTGTTTAGTTAAGAGAATAATAGGGCAGCGATTACTATTTGAAGAAGTAGTAATTTACATGAGTGAAAGGAAAAAATGTGATTAATATTAGTAAAAGGAAGGCAGCAATTAATAAATAAAAAAGATTACTTAATGTGAGTGCAGCGATTAAGGTAAACAAAGGGTCATGCCTTTCCAAGAAGTTATCTCCTTTCTAAGAGATGTATCATCTCACTTAGACATGGAGATATTTAAGGAAAATGAAATCATTTGCAAAGGACATGAAGGAAGGAAATTAATAAAGGCATGGAATAGAAATGAATTAGAAATCTGGATAAAATGAATTAGAATGTATGAGCAGATTGGGATAAGGAATGGAATATCATGTGGGAGTTGGAACAGATATCAAGAAGAAATATCTGGGAGTAAGAAAATTGTTCAAGTAGATATATATGAAGACAAATGATAAATCAATAATAAGCGAAGTAAGTTTGATATAATTACACACACATATAATATAATATACGATTATGCAATAATGATGCTTGCAGCAATTATTGAGCCTTATAAGTAACTATGGTTCTTTAATATGAATATGGATAATAGATTCTTATTCGTTTGGTTTAAACCGAGCAATATCTTCTGAATATTAAGAACATATTGAACAACAAAGCAATTGGAGCAGATCAAACATAATTATCTGCACTCAGCAAACAAGGGCAGAAGTCAGCAGTTGTTAATATATTTACATCTTATAATATAGAAGTGTTATATTTTAGCAAGTATTGTGGTATGCTCTATCATGATTATTATGTATAATGATATATTTATTGCTGTATAATCTCCATGAATCTGGATATATTTAGTGTTTGTAATTCTCATCAAGCAACCATGAGGAGGAGTGGGGAAATACGAGTAGGGTGAGCAGATACTAGATTACTTTCTAAGTATGCCACTCCATGTGGATGGCCGGGGGTCTGCCACTTGGGGCCAAGGGGGTGAGTGACCGCCCTTGGGCTTAGAAAGAGGAATCTACAAGCCTCCTATTGTAGCTTTTCCTCAATCTCTACATAGATAGGTTGTTAGGAAAGATTCAAGGAGTCTCAATCATAAGGAGGATGGGTAAGGCAGCATGGATAGGGAAAGTAGATACAAGTTTATCCACTAAGTACGCCGCCCCATGTTGGATGGCCAGGGGTCTGCCAGTTGGGGCCAAGAGGGATGGTATATCTACTCTTGGACTTACCCTGGATAGCTTCAGGTGGACTGATCATGTTTCTCCTCCAATTCCTATTGTGATTAAACTCCCATTATGCATTATGGATATGGTGTAGTTTAAATAGATTTGAAATAGTTATGTATTTACATGGTTTAAATAGGTAAGGCATTTATTATAAATGTTTGATCATATGGATTATATTCCAATATTATCTAACATGATTGTAGGACCTAAACCAAGATTTATCTTTCTTAAATCATTTAATTGGTAAGTTATAACCCTAACTACATTAAACTTGTGATTCTAAGGCAAGATTTAGGGCAATCCCAAAAGGGGAAATTACACAGAGTTCCTGAGTATTAATATTGCAAAGCTACAAAGACTTGGATTAACAACAATCACAATACTAGTTTTGCAATTGATGATAAGCTCCTACATTAAATAAATGAAATCACTCAGACAAGATGATATGAACTAAGCATGTAAATGACAAAATCACATATAACAATTTCATCACACACATAAAGAGAGCATGAACAATAAACTTTTGCACAATGTAGCAACATTTACCATTAGTTTCTCAAATATAATACCTGTACTTAAAGGGTTTGAAAGTATCATTCATCATAATTGCATGATCCCCTAAAATAAAATTTCTTTTAATAATAAAGTTGAATGAAATTTAGACATAGTTTCAATTAAATGTGATCCACTAAAAAAACTTTCTCCTCTAAAAATAAGTTCAGTAAAAAGAAAAAAATAACTTCTTTTAGAAATATCCCGAAATAACTTTTCTCTAAATAAATCTTATTCTATTTTTAGACATCATTTAAAGATAGCTGTATGCATACTTTCCAAAAATAGCAACCACTACGAAGATTGTACTGGCTGCTCCGATGGTGAAGTGAATTCCCGCTGATTGCTTCCTTTCATGAATTTGTACTCCCTTAATGCTTTGTTGCAGAATGTAAAGGTAAAACCTTTTTTCGAATTAGGAGCAGAAACCTCATTGCAACAATAATTAACTAAAACCTAGACCTTCATGAATGAACTTCAACTTACGATATAATTTGGGGACTTCAACAAACTCAATGTTTTTTATTAGTTAGCATTTTAATTTGTACTGTCCAGGACAACACCAAATGGAACAATGTGTAAGGTAAAAGCTTTCTTTGAATTAGAAAGGGAATAACGTGATGTCTCCAAATAGATTTATGATAAACCCTGATTTTATTTCTGATTTTTCAATGAAAACTTGTGAATGACAGCCAATATTCAACTCTGAAAGTTAAATTTCTGGTTTAGAAATCAAACCCTAACTGCTGTTAAAAAATGGAATTTGTTATCATAAACCCTGGGAAGTAGAAATGACTTCAAACCCTTCAAAATATTCTATTTTATTTCAGAAAATTTGTAACATCAGTTTAGAATGCCCAACTGGAAATTTTATAATTTCTACAAATTTAATGCAGTCACAGCTGAATCTGTATGCCTGGTACGGCTAGGGTTTTCAGGGTTGTATGGACTGCTGGAGATGTGGTTGCAGCTGTACAGAGGCCCAGAAAAATTCAAGAATATTTTCTGCTGTTGCTGAAACCCTTAAAATGCCGATTTCTGAGTTTTTTGATTTTTATGCCCTTCTGAAACTGCGTGGCACTGTCTGGGAAACTGTATGGACGCACTGGAAATTGTATGACAGACTCAGATGTGGCTCGGATTTGGTAGATTCTCCCTGTTTGGTGCTTCCTTGCTAAATGTGGTATCTAGCAATGAATTAGGGCAGCACTAGAATATTAATAATGATGACAAAATACCAAATTCCTCCTTTTAGTTATGGTGACCAGCTAAATGGACAGAAAACAATTAAGATCTGCCAAATCCCCACTTGTAAAATGACCCCCAAAATGTCATGTCCCCAAAATAACTTTAATCTATTTTGGAGGGAAATTATAAAAGTGTTTTTAAACACTAATTAAGTAATAATGTTTAAAATAATATTAAATAAATTTAAATTATTGGACAATAACATTTAAATTTATAGGTCCTGACATATTTGGCCGACCATTTGGAAGGCAGCTTATTTATGCGGAATCCTTTGTTGCTGAAGAGCATAACGGTTGGATAATTCATCTGTTGGATCCCAGGAGACGGAAACCTCTGAAGATGGTAGGATGTAGCCCCTACTTGTGACTGTGATACTTGATCATCAAACCATCTGAGAGAATCCTCTGATCCGATTGCCATCGCACGGGTGGAGTTAGCGACCTGCGATTGGTGGCCGAGCTAAGCTCTGGCCACACATACTTCTGAGCGAATACCTTTGAGCTAACACAACTGTCTGAATCTACGGAAGGCATCTGAAGAGCAATCGAAGGAAATTATATACAAATCTGTGAAGAGGGGGGGCACCAAACTTAAAGGTGCCTGTTATATCGCTATATTGCCTCACATCAGCCCGGGGGTATACACACAGTGACATTCCTTTCGAGCCCTCATCCAGCAGCAAGGCAGTGCGAGTTCCACACGTTCACTGGAATCATACTTGAGCGCTATGAGTGGGTTTATTCACTTCCAGTTTAATATTCTGTGGCCATCCGACATGTGGGTCGGATGTATGTGCAGTTCAGTATGATCTCGATGTAATTTCGATTGCTGTCAAAACTGCTAGTTAAATATTCATATATGTATTCATTGCACATTAGTGTTGCTGTGTGTAAGTCAATTACAGGGATTATCTCTGAGATTCGTTATCATTATCCATTCTGATTATTTCGCATAGTTCTGATAGTAATATCTCTGAGTTGTTAACATCCAGTTCTGACTGTATTATATTGAGTGTGCTTTGCAACATGTATAAATCTGGGCGATATATTTTGTAAATCAGTTATAACTGTTGTGTTTTGTGGCAACTTGGCGTAAATCTGGTCCTCCATTGTAATTACTGATCTAAAAGCTGTTTCTGAGTGCAAATTATATCTCTGTTATCAGTCACTGTTGTTGTGTCCGGGCTTGGCTTATTACACAAAATTCTGGAAACTCTTATTAAATTCCTCAATCTCGCTATGGCAACAACTTGACAATATGTTCCTGCAAATCAAATTAGGTCAGTGCTAGGAGATGCATGGGAATATTGAAAACAACCTGGATTGGAAACAAGGGTCTTGTCTTTGATCCAAAATGGTGAATTCCAAGAGGGCTTTTGTCCTCTAGAATTTAAACATGGCAAAGGTTTTCGTGCTTGGATGTCCTAGATTAAACTGCTCACATTTGAAAATTGGAAGCAAAAATGATAACTTGAATGATCCTCAAATGAGAAGCCAAGAGCTTATTTTCAAAAATTGGGGCATAGCATTTAATAAATTGTTTTTTTATAAAAAAAATATTTAAAAAATAAAAATTAGTGTTTTTTTTGGTAACTCAGAGGTGCAGCTCAGCACCTGAAGGGTGATCTGACTAATCCTCTGGGCTGCATGAAAACCCGAGGATGCCCTACTCCCGATGCAGCTGGTTGAATCAGGTTTTGAACTTCCGTTGGTTGTTTGTGTCTCTCAATGGCTCAACCAACTGCTCTACGCTTGGGGGTAAAGAAAATAATTGGTGTTAAACACACTTCATATAATACTATTATTAAGTTGCCCCTTTAACTAGAAACTATTTGGCCCAACATAAATGTTTTTTTTCAACTTACCTCATTTTGCCCTTTAGCCTACAGGAAATAGGGATAGGCTGGTGGTTTTCTTCATGCTCTTATTTGGGAGAAGGGACATGACAAATAAACTTTAGCTTTTTACAATATTCACAAAATAATTCTTGGATTTTCAACATGCAAGGCAAACAAACTAAAGAAAAACACTCATCTTTTTGTTCTTAGTTATGGGCATAAGACTAATTAGCACTTCAACACATAGATGAGATATTTTATATATTTTTGACCAATGCAAATGATTTAATCTATGACAACTAACCCCCAATATTTCTGGCTAAAAGCAGAGACCAAAATAAGAGTGCGTACAACATAGGAATTGAATTGGATTGAAAACAATAGACAAGACCTGATAAATTGAATAATGGAAACTGCATAAAAAAGATACAACACCCACATTAATAAAGCTACATTACAACCTGCAACAATTACTATTTTCTAATTCAATATGTCAATTCAACACATGAGACAACACAAGAACCTTGAACAGTAATCTCAACAGTAAATAAGCATAAAATTACTATCCTTAGCTCCAAATCTTGCTTAAAACACTTTTTTATAAGTCCTTTTAATATTTTGCATGTGATTTATTCAAGATAAATGAAGAGCATATTGAAGTTCCTATGGTAAGAATAATTTACATGCAACCAAAGCAAACTCAAAATACAAAATTGTTTGAATTAACTTGTCCAAAACAACAGAACCGTAAATAGACATTGAATGAATGTCATGCTCCTAGGAATAGCTTTCCTCCATAATGGTAATGACAAAACATTGGTGGCTAAAAATAACAGTTTGAAACATTGATGACTCCTTTGATGATTTTGGCTTTGCAACACGTTTCCTATACCTAGTCGCTTCTCTGTTTAATGTCCTCAAGTTATAACTATTTTCTGAATTTTTTTGTATGTTCAGTATTTATGAACAATATAGAAACTGAAACAGCACATTAAATTCAAACAACTGATTGAAAACTTGTGAAATCAATCCTCAGCTTTCATAACAGCAAATTAACCAATCAATTATATACTCAAATCCTGCAACTTTACTGCAGATTGGTTGATTTGTATCTGTATAAACCCTAGGGGAAAATATGCTACAGATCTGAAAATTAAAGATTTTGTTACAGCAATTACAAATTCAACTGGAACTTCTAAAAAGCCTTCCAAACTGAAAGTTTATTGCAATCCCTTGCCGCTGGGTGAAATATAAATGGATATGAACAAAAAAAACAATTTTACTACAATTTCTAGATTAGATATTGTCATGGATTTTACTAACAAATTCCATGGGAATGGTATGGCTAGCTGATCCAGCTGGTTTAGAATTGTAGGGCTGCAATGAATTATGTGGCGGTTGGAAATTTGACCTTTCAGCATTCAATTAACCTTCCAAACTGTTTTGCCCCAAACCCTAACACCTGGAATGATATGGAATTGAAGTAGATGGTTGGCACTCCAACTGTAGAATTGCTGATGACAAGCATGGAACAGCACTAATGTTGCTAGACCCGCCCTCAAAATGATGAATGATATGAAATTGATGTAGATGGTTGGCGCTCCAAGTGTAGAATTGTTGATGACAACCATGGAACAACACTAATGTTGCTAGACCTGCCCTCAAAATGATGTCGCCCTAAGTTATATGGCTGTAGATGTGGATTGTATTGAGGAATAGGCCTGGAAACACATGCAAAGTGTCCAAATCTGATTGATATTGACCTGGAATGATATGGAATTGATGTAGATGGTTGGCACTCCAAGTGTAGAATTGCTGATGACACGCATGGAACATCACTATTAATCCTAGATCTGCCCTCAAAATGATATCGCCCTAAGTTATATGGCTGTAGATGTGGATTGCATTGAGGAATAGGCCTGGAAACACATGCAAAGTGTCCAAATTCGATTGATATCCTCCTAGAAATGATGGTGCTTTACTCCAATAGGCTGGTAGCTTACGTTGGATGACTGAAATAATGTAACCAACAGTTGCTAGGGCTGATGAAAACTATTAGAACTATAGTCCATACCTATTCTAATCATAGTAACGAGACTTGGACTCGGCTCGGACTCGGCTAGGGCGACTCGACTCGGGACTCGGGGACTCGGGGACTCGGACTCGGCGCAGACTCGGCAAAATGAAAAAAAGTTGAAAAAACCCTAGAAATTTAGAGATTTTTAAGGATTTAAAACTTGTTTCAAGCACCCTTTATTGAATACAATACGAATAAAATAAAATTTAATCACATACACAAGTATACAACGATCACATAAGTATAAAGTACACAAATTGTAGTTGCGCTGCTGAAGGAAATAGCATACTTAGATATATAAAATTAGTCAAATGTATACAAAACTCATGGAATATGAAATCCATAACATCAAATGTTCCATAAAAATATGAAATATCAAAACAATAGCTATAAGTCTATGACTCTATGGCATAGTGGAGCCAACATCCTTCCTACGAAGGCGTCTAAGGATCCTGGATGATGAAAAGTTACTTACATAAGTATTGTAAAATGAAAAGTTTTAAGTTTTTAACTTTAAATTTGAATTCGATAATGAGATACATCTAGATTCTAAAATAATACAATTTAAATATAAATTTTAGAACAATTGAACGAAAAAGAATTACCTGGCTACATGGAAGGGAATGGTGCAGTAGTACCAAAAGTCTACAATTGTCTTTTTTGTTGCATCATGTGCGTCCTTGTTCCAACCCATGCTCTCAAGCGACGGTTGAGAACCAGTAGTAGTGTGTGGTACAAAATATGAGTCCACGACATCAAATATTCCAAACAAATATGAAATATCAAAACAATAACTACAAGTCTATGGCTCAAAGGAGTTTGCATCCTTCCTACGAAGGCATCTAAGGTGGGTCGTAGATGACGTAGCAATTGCAGCCATAGTCTCTGCTTGTGACTCCATGCCACCCTCACCAACATTAGTTTTGGATGTGTTTGCTCATGCTTTAGCCTCCTCCTCTGCCATGGCTATAGCCTCAACCTCTCTATCTACCCAGTCAACCCAATCAAGGTCCTCATCACTAGCACAAGTATACATCGATCATATAAGTATAACTATAAACACAAATTGCAGCCATAGTCTCTGCTTGTGACTCCATGCCACCCTCACCAACATTAGTTTTGGATGTGTTTGCTCATGCTTTAGCCTCCTCCTCTGCCATGGCTATAGCCTCAACCTCTCTATCTACCCAGTCAACCCAATCAAGGTCCTCATCACTAGCACAAGTATACATCGATCATATAAGTATAACTATAAACACAAATTGTAGCTGAGTTGCTCAAGAAAATAACACACTTAGATATATAGTCAAAGACTCAAATGTATACAAAACTCATGGAATATGAAATCCATGACATCAAATGTTCCAAACAAATATGACAATAGCACACTTAGATATATAGTCAAAAACTCAAATGTATACAAAACTCATGGAATATGAAATCTATGACATATCAAAAGATTCAAAACAATAACTAGAAGTATATGGCTCAAAAGAGCTTGCATCTTTCCTATGAATGTGTCTAAGATAGGTCCTGGATGATGTAGTAGCCATAATCTCAGATTCTCAAGTATCAGGGAAATCGCCATGATGGGGTTGAGAGGTAGTGCCCTTTGTGGGGGTTTAGGCGCAGTGCCTCTAGTGGGGTTAAGGGTCAACGCCCCTCGTGGGGGTTTGGGGGCAGTTCCCCCAATGGGGTCAAGGGGTAGCGCCCCTTGCGGGGATCTGGGAGCAGTACCCCTAGTGGGGTCAAGGGGTGTTGCCCCTTGCGGGGGTCTGGGGGCAGCGCCCCTTGCAGGGGTCAAGGGGCAGCGCCCCCCCACCCCCGGGGTCAAGGGGCAGCGCCCCCAGTGGGGGTCGGGGGCAACGCAACGGGGTCAAGGGGCAGCGCCCCCGCCACCAAGCCCAAATTAAGACCTCCAAAACCATACAAACCTCCATGGCGTACATCATTTTGCATTCACAATAAGTAAATAAATTTTAAAAAAAAAAATCAAATTTCATGTATTTTTTTCACTTTCAAAACTTGCCTTTTGTCGAGTCCTGCTGATGGGACTCGCCTGGACTCGGCGAGTTTGGCGAGTCTACCAGACTCGGCGAGTCCATCCAGGACTCGGCCGAGTCCGAGTCCGAGCCCCCAGGACTCGGCCAGGGTGACTCGACTCGGGACTCGCCGAGTCTTGGCGAGTCTGGGCGAGTCTCGTAACTATGATTCTAATGCTCATCTCTCTTAGTTATCTTTGTTAGTTTGCTTTCTGTTTCTTTCATTAAAAGTCAATAATCACGTCCCCGTGATTATCTCTTTCTTTCAGTTAACTCTATAATCACGTCTCTTTGATTATTGGATCTCTTTCATTGTAATCTATTTATTCTTGGATCTTATGTTAATATTATTATCTCTGATGATTTAACGAACATGGTATCAGAGCGGGTGATCGATCTGGCATTTTTTTTTTGAATTTTCTTGCCTCGAAATTTTTCGAGGTTGTGAGTTTGCGTTTGAGAATACTCTGTGGTTGCGTCGGGTGATCGAGTTGCTCATTTTTGGGCGTTTCTTTCCTATCCCCGAGCGTGTGTTCTCTGTTCGCGTGGATTCCTTGGCATCGATCGATTGTCTTCCTGTGTGTATCTACTTGGAGTATTCGTGCGCATGTATTTGGAGTATTTGTGCTTTGCATTTGTCTTCATGTATTCCTGTGATCATGCGTCTCTTTTTTTTGCTCGATGTGCGTGAAGGCATTCCAGTGATTGTGAAGTCGTCTCTTGCTATTGCCGTGTTTGTGCGATAGTTTGGAATATCGTGCGGGTATTTCATTCCCGTCTAGTGCCTGTGCATACTCTTTTCAGTGCGCTTTGAAGATTTCGCTTCTGGAGTATATGCGTTTTCTCCTCATGCGTCAGGCTTCATCATGTCTGTGCGTCGGGCTTCATAGTGTTTGTGTGCTATTTGTTAGGTGCGACCTTCCTCGTGCTTGTCGACTCTGTTTGTCATCACATGTAAAGGAAGATACCAGTCGGGTCATGATGTGAGACATCTCTGTGGGTCGCGTCTCATCCTGTTCGAATTTCATATCGCTTCATGCTTGTGCGTCTGGGGTGACCGAGATCTCTTCTCGTGTGAGCGCTTCTCGTGATCTGGTTATCGCGTCTGAGAGACAAATTTATTCAGTTGCGACTTGTATTTTCTGGGCCCGCGTTTATTTTAGGCATGATTCTGTGTTCTTTTTTGGTGCGTTTCTTGTGCACGACCAATTCTCTCCTTTTTTTTCTAGAAACCCACACGACCAATTTTTTTTGGTCGTCTAGGGCACAAGGATTGTTCCTACTTGATTTGTGGATTAGAGTGGATTTTCTGTTTTTTGCGCTAGGGCGGATTTTCTGTTTTTATTTCATGGCAGCGTGAAGAGCTGAATTTTTAGCCAGTTTTTGACAATTTTTTGGAAAAATAAAATTTGCCAAGAGTTTTCTAAAATTTTTTCTTCAAAAATTTACAAAGAGTTGTGTGATTGTCCAATATTTTGCTAGCTCATCACTGAAGATACCTCGTTTTTTGTGCTTTGGAAAACGGGAGGGATGGCGTCTTTGTCCAATATTATGTTGGAAAGTTCGCAGAGGTTCAATGGAAAGAATTACAACACATGGAAGTAGAGGATGCTTACCATCTTTGAATATTGGCGTCTAGATGTGCTTGTTCTTGGTACAGAAGTTCGTCCCACTGCTGCTGGGAAGGATCAGGACAAGTATGATGGAAGTAATCGAGAGGCAGTCATGCTTCTTAAACTATCTATCGCCGATGAAATGTTACCAGAAATACCTTCTGGTAAATCAGCTGCGGAGATCTGGAAGCATTTGAATGATCTTCATGAGACCTCAGACAAGGGAAGGGCTTTCTTTCTGAAGAATATGCTCTTTTCTATTATGATGGATGACCAAGTGTCTTTGTAGGAGCACTTGATGAAAGTAAAAAATATTTGTGATCAATTGGAGGCCATTGGTTGTAAGGTAGAAGAAGAGGATATGGTGGTAATCACTTTGAAAAGTTTGCCACGTTCCTACGAGCACTTCATCGAAATGCTCAACATTATATCCACAAATGTTGACTTGAAGTTTGATGAGATGTGCAACAAGCTTTTGCAGCAAGATCGGTGGAAGAAGCAGTTTGGGAGCAGCAGTGAGTCTCCTAATGTTGAACAAGCATTTACTGCCAAGGATGTTGGCAAAGGCAAGTCCACTTAGCAGAAAGGATGAGGCGATATGGAGGAGGGCTCCAAGAAGTCTTTTACTTGCCATTACTGTGGAAAGATTGGTCATATACAAAGGTATTGCAGAAAGCGGTTGGCTGATGAGAAATCCTACCAAGAAGCATCTCAGCAAAGTGTTCACGTAGCGGAGCAGACTGAGCAGAGGGAGCAGAAGGATTCTGCACACTTTGCATTTTGATGACCAACACAATATGTGTAGACTTAGTTTTTAGTTGATAGATTAAGCATTAAGGGAGGGTATTAGAACTATAGTCTGTACCTATTCTAATGCTCATCTCTCTTAGTTATCTTTGTTAGTTTGCTTATTAAAAGTCAATAATCACGTCCCCGTGATTATCTCTTTCTTTCAGTTAACTCTATAATCACGTCTCTGTGATTATTGGATCTCTTTCATTGTAATCTATTTATTCTTGGATATGTTAATATTATTATCTCTGATGATTTAACGAACAAAAACAACTCAGATCCAGCTCTATATGATGCAAAATAAAAATTAAAAAAAAAAAAAAAAACTGAAAATTGATGTAGAAACACTCACATTTGATAATACAACAACATAATGATATTTTCTTGCAAAAAACATTGTAATGACACTAGCAAATTGATAATATCTCCAAATCTTCCACAAATTAGCACATTTGTGATTCCTAGATGGAATCACCCAAGTTTGGAAGCAATAGTTTTGTCCTTGATCTTGAATGTGGAATCCAAAAAGGTTTTCGCTTTTTCAAACCCCAAATGATTCAAGTCTTTGCGTCCTTGGATGCTCTAGATTGAACAAACTTTTCAAATCTGAAAATTTGATGTAAAAAGAATAACTTGAATGATGATCAAATGAAGATAGGTGCCTCCGTGATATACCTTTTCAAATTAGGTCCTTGGCTCCTCAATTTTCCTTTGAGTATTTAAGAATATTATTTTGTATTTTAAGTATTTAAAAATACTTTATTTTAATACTAGTGTTTAAAAGCACCTTTTATTTAAATTATAATATTATTGAGTTGCCCTTAAAAGTAGAAATTACTAGGCCCAAATAAATATATTATTAACTATTTTAATTCGAAAAAAGGGACACAACACTCTGAAAAGTTGAAGTTTGACATTCTATTGGTTTTAGAAAATCCACAAGCTGGGCTAGGCTAAAAACTTCTTGTAAAATCCCTTGCTACTTCTGATATAAACTTTTGCTCTTGAGGAATATTGTAAGGGTTACCTATAAAACAAAGATCTTGGTTACTATAACCTTCTAATATTTTAGGATTTTTCACCTAAAGGAGATGGAATAGACCAAAATGTCAATGTTCACACTTCTTAAACCACTTTAGAGATTCCCTTCAAATCTGGCCTAAGTTTTCCTCAAACAATTTTGTCAAACACTTCACTTGCAACCTCTTAACTAGAGTTTTCAGTTTGTTTGCTTGTCTTCAATTGGTCTCAAATGAATATAAATGCTTTGCAAATGATCTAAATGATAGTGCAATTCTTTTTGTCTTTTTGAATGCAATATATGAGCATCTATATAAGAAATATGCACCTACAGACAAGTAGCATTTTTACAAATACTTGGCATACATACTTATATGATAATCTAAGAGCTAAACAATATGAACAGTACATCACCAAATTGCATGCAGCTTAATCCTCATTAATGAATGCTTCTCAAAAACAATACTAGAGTAATATAGCCAAGACTCTTGGCTTCACAATGCAACTCTATTACAATGCCAAATCTGATATAGAAAGTACACCTACAGCAGCAACTTCAAAAACTGATTTGATAATGCAAACTACTTCAAAAACACAAGAGGAACCTGTTTATTGGAAGCGCCCTTGAAAGTAGATGATGTAACAATCAAAACCAATATACAATAGACCTTCCTCAAGCTAATTCGATTTTCTCAATCAGCCGCCCCTGTTTCTGGTCTGCAACCTTGAAATAAATCATTGTAACCTTCTAACAGCTCCCAATTATTTCCAAAGTTATCACCAGGCCCTGTAGGATGGAGCGCTCTAGCTAGAGTATGAATTCGATGCACATTGAGACCTCCATGTAAGAATTCATGGCTCCTCAGCAAGCTGCTATGAAAGTCTGAGAGCAATATCAGAATATTATATGCTGCCAAAATCGTCCCTAGAAGAAGATAGAATAATGTCTTCAATCAGCAAAATGATTTTTGATCCACTTCCAAAACGAATTCCTCCAAAGTAGGCCTTTGGCACAAATTTTGTAGCAATGAGAAGTCTGAAGTAACTCCTCCAATCAGCTGCAACCCTTCAGTAGATAGTTTCACTACTCAGTTATGCAAATCAATGGGATACTTCGTACCCAAAGACTTCCAATGTTGACTGCAGAAACCCTAGGCTTCTCCAACAAAAACCCTAGGCTTCTCCAACAATCATATTAGAATCAATTATCAAAATATCCAACATAATCACAAATGAGTCCCTTAAGATCCTTTTATACTTTTCATGTGAGAGCTCAACACTTTCCTTGCCAATGTGGGATAAAAGATATATCCCCCTTTCAATTTTATTTTAAGTGACTTTATGATATAATATTTTATTTAGTCACTTTAATTAAATTAATTAAATATATAGTCACCTTTTATTTTTTTTTAATTTATTTGACGACTTAATAAATAATTAACTTAATTAATTTCTCCTTATTTCTCCACTTAGCCTTTGGAGAATAAAGGCTAAGAAATCACATTGAGATAGCTACGAAAAAGGGGACATTACAGTCCGCCCCTCTTGAAATTGCTTGTCCCCAAGCAATCTCAATTCTGGAAGCTAAAGAATCTCCTCACTTTCCCAAGTAGCATCTTCAACCGACAAGTCCCTTCATTTAATGAAATACTCTCTGATGATCCGTTTCTGCAGGTCTCTCCCTAACATCCAAGATAGCCTTGGGCACTAGAATCAACTACCCCTTGTCATCCAAGGGCAGTAAAACTGTGGAAGGAACAACACAATGTCCTAATGCTTTCTTGAGGCGTGACACATGAAACACATTATGCGCCCTACTGTCTGTTGGTAAATCCAACTCATAAGCCACCTCTCCAACTCGCCTGATGATCCGGAAAGGCCCATAGTAGCGTGGCTTAAGCTTTTTTGCACCACTCCTCTTGAGAGTCGACTGACAATAGGGCTGCAACATCAAGTACACCATATCCCCTAGCTCAAATGAATGCTCAACTCTCTTCTGATCTGCATACTGCTTCTTTTGGTTTTGTTCCTTCTAAATATTTTCACAAAGAGCTCTCATAATATCTTGGCTCTCTTGCAATAAATCCCCAACACTAGGCACTCTACTGTCACTTAGCAACAAATCAAGAAAGCTAGTTGCCTCATATCCATACAAGGCCATAAATGGTGTCATCTGAATCGAGAGATGGTAAGTGGTATTGTAGCAATACTCACAAAGGTATATCCATTTAACCCAACCTCTCTGTTGCCTTGCAATGTAGTTCTTGAGATATCCTTCCACCCATTTATTAACAATCTTTGTTTGACCATCTGTCTGTGGGTGGTAACTGGTACTCGGAATAAGCTTGGTTCCACATAGCCTGAAAAGCTCCTGCCAAAAGCGACTCATGAACTGACTATCTCTATCACTAACAATGCTCAGAGGTAACCCATGCAACCTGAATATCTCATGGAAGAATAGTTTTGCTACCTGTGTAGCTGAATATGTAGCTGCGATCAGAAAGAAATGAGCACACTTGGCCAAATGATCAACAACCACATAGATGCAATCTCGGCCCTGGACCTTCGGCAAGCCTGTAATGAAGTCTATCGATATACACTCCCACTTCCTGTCAGGAATGGGAAGTGGTTGAAGTAAGCCTGCAGGGTATGTGTGCTCCTATTTATTCTGCTAGCAAACGGGGCACTCTCTGACATAACAAAGAACATATGATTTGAGCCCTTTCCAAGTAAACCTCTTTTGTATCTGCCTATAAGTTTTGAAGTAACCAGGATGTTCAGCCATAGGTGTGTCATGAAAGGTTCTCAATATCAAGTTCTTCACCTCTGATCTTGCGGTCAGAAAGATCCTCCCTTTGTAAATGATAAGATAATTAACAACTGAATACTCGTTGTCTTGAACCGACCCCTCAATAATACTTGAAGCCCATGTGTCCTTGGCATACTCTGCCACAATCAAGTGCCTCCAATCCTCTGGAATTTCTGCCATGGAGCTCAAATGTGGACGGCAAGATAAAGCATCAACTACGACATTCCGAGTTCCTTTGACAAAGACAATGTCAAAGTCATATTATTGCAGCTTACTTACCCACTTCTACTGACGACCATTAAGATCCTGTTGGCCTAGGAAATATCTCAAGCTATTATGATCTGTTTTAACCACAAACTTAATGCCCACAAGGTATTGCTTGAACTTGGCCAATGCATGCATTATGGCCAACATCTCCTTATCATATATGTTGTAGCTCCTCTCTGGTCCTCTTAACTTCCGACTCTCAAATACAATTAGATGCTTGTCTTGCATAAGAACTGCACCAATCCCCTCACCCGAAGCATCACATTGTAACTCAAAAGGTTTAGTGAAATCTGGCAATGTAAGAACTGGGCAAGTAGTAATTAGTCGTTTGAAATTTTCAAAACAATCTTGTGCCTCTGATGTCCAAATGAAAGCCCCTTTTCTTAGTCAAATCGGTAAGTGGTGCTGCATGCCATGAATAACTACTGACGAATCTATGGTAGAACCCACACAAGCCCAAAAATCCCCTCAATTGTGTAAGGTTCTTAGGAGTAGGCCACTCAATAATAGCCTGGACCTTGTCAGGATCCATACACACTCCTTCAACACTGATGATGTGGCCCAAATACAACAACTCAGTCATGCCCAAATCGCACTTGGATTCCTTGGCATACAAGGACTCCCTATTGAGAATTCCCAAAACTTTATCTAAATGAGCAATATGCTCCTCCCATGTTTTTCTGTACACCAGTATGTCATCAAAGAAGACTAACACAAACCGTCTCAATTGTGACTAGAAAACCCTGTTCATTGTGGACTGAAAAGTAGTGGGTGCATTGGTTAGCCCAAATGGCAAAACCACAAACTCAAAGTGCCCACAATGACAACAAAATGTTGTCTTCTCAATATCCTATTCCCTAACACGAATCTGATGATACCTCGATCTCAAGTCTATTTTTGGAAAATAACGGGCACCATGTAACTCATCTATTAGTTCATCAATCCTAGGGATAGGATACCTGTTTTTTATTGTCCTTTTGTTCAACAGCCTGTAATCAATACACATCCGCAAGGTTCCATCCTTTTTCTTAACCAAAACAATGGATGAAGCAAATGGTGATTTCCTTGGTCTGATGTGACCAATAGCAAGCAACTCCTTAATGGTTTTCTCTATTTCATCCGTTTAGGGTGCCTGTAGGGTGTGACAATTACGGGCTTGGCGCCCTCTTCCAACTCAATTATATGCTCAATCCCTCTATTTGGAGGTCTACCTGTTGGAATGTCACTAAATACCTTCCTGTGCTTAACCCTTAACTCTTGAATATCTAGATGGTAGATTGGTCTTTGCTGCTCCCCTTGTGTTGGCATCAAAATACATCCTGCTGCCCATTCAACCATGTCATGCCGCATAAGTTTTTCCATCCTCTTGATTGATATCATCTTGCAACTGGTATCTTTGATAGCCTTCAGCACATGATTTTTTCCATTCACCTTAAATCTCATCTCCATCTCCTGAAGATTAAGGGTGAATTCACCTATGTCGAGAAGCCACTTCATTCCTAACACCTTATCAGTATCTCCCATGTTAACCACATAAAAATCCGCCTTGAATTCAAAGTTGTTCAAACGCATTGGGAGATCCAGAATCATTCTATCACATTTAAGAGTGTATCCATCAACAACCTTACCCTTATGCCTTCAAACTCTTCAGTGCGAATCCCACGTCTTTAACTAGCCTAGCATCGATGAAGTTATGTGTAGCACCTGTATCAAGCAGAGTGATGATTCTCTGATTAGCTAAGACGCCATGTATTCTAAATTATCCTTCTCGTTGAATGTTAGAGAGGTGGGCTTCTTGAAGCTTAACTTCTGCTTCACTCTCTTCCTTTTCCCTTTCTGTCTCATGTTCTATCCCAGATTCCTTGTGATCACTTTGCTGGTCTGATTTTTCAGATTTGGAATCCTCATAGAAAACCCACATTATTCTATTTGCCTTGCCCTTAGGTCTCAATGGGCAATCATGGTTTGCATCGTAAGGCCCTTTACAATAGAAGAACAACTTCTTCTTACGTAAATCATTAAGCGTTTCCATATCCGTGGGTGCTGCTGATTTCCCTTTTTCATCTTGTTTTTCCTTATTCTTCTTGGAAAATGATTTGCTGTCCTTATATGAAGAAGAGCTCTTTGAGGAGAACTTGCCTTGTGGAGCTGCAAGTTCCATATTCCTTGCCTTTGTCATTGCTTCTTGCAACGGTGGTGGGTCAAATGCCTTTATTCACCCTCTAAGTGGTTCCAATGGGCCCTCAATGAATAGAACTACCAATCTCCTTTCAGTAATGTTGGGCACCATCACTAATAGTCTCTGAAACTCAGCAACATATGCTTCCAGAGTCCCATGTTGTTTCAATTGTGCCAATTCTCGAAATCTCACCTTAGGATCCTTAGAATCAAATCTTTCTATCAACCTGTTGGTGAATTCTTCATATGTGTGAATAAGGTTATGGCCAAGAGTGACCAAACCCTTATACCACCATTCGTGAGCAACTCCCTCCAAATGTAGTATAGCAAATTTGATAGCATCCACTTCAGGCATTGGTCTCAATGAAAGGTAGTTATCTAGTTTTTGTACCCATGACCTGGTTGTACACTTATCACTCCCATCAAAATGGGCCAAGGTCACTGTTGTGACCTTTTAACACATCACCCCATTCAAAATGGGGGCCCCCTAATTTTTGCTCCATTCTGGTCTTTTGGCTTTGGTTTTTGGGTTGTTTTGCGTCTCTCTGTCCTTTCTATCCTTCCGGGGATGTCCCTATCTTGGACCTAATTGGAAATTTTGGTTGTCTAAAGTGCGTTTTGATGAATTAGGGTTTTCATTCTTCAGGCTTGTTTGAAGTCAAATCAAGTTGGCAAATTGAAATCTGAGAATGGCACTGCAATCAGGAGGCTCAAGGCAGAATCCCATTAAAATTTCACTGAATTTTGGCAAACTTACTATTTTTAGTAAGTACTTAATTTGGGGTCTTTTCCTCAGAATTTTGGAATTCTGACTGCTTCACCACATTTAGGACACTTCAAAGTATTTGCACGTAAAATTTGAGCAAATTTGGACAAATTTCTATTTTTAGTAAATCTGGCTTCAGAGGCAGTTTTTAGGGTTTGCATGTGTGATTTCTCAATGCATGTTAGAATATTCTTTCTGGGTTTCTTGAGAGCTTCACGATGATATAACATGCAAGTCAAAATGATGACATACTATTTTTAGCAGGTGCCCGCATGTGGACTAGTTTTTTGGGTATTTTTGGGTTTTTTGAGATCTCCCGGGCAATATGACATGCAAATACATCTAGTAGTTGGTTCATCACTTTTCAAGCACTTACTATTTTTAGCAGGTTGACTCCAACAGTCCCGGATCTTTAGTTTCAAGAACAAAGCAGTGTAGAACAAAAGTGGAGTCAAACAAAGGTCAATTGAGGCACATGCAAAAGAGATTAGGGTTTCCTACTTTTATGCCTAAAATGGGGGGTGAAATTTGAGAAAATGTCAAGCTGATATATCCCATCAAGATCAACATCTTTCAGAGAATCCACTGTTGAAATTTGAGCAAAATCCGCATACTTACTATTTTTAGTAAGTAATTTCCAAGGCTAAAAATAGCAGGTGAACACGAATGGCAGGTGCAAATAGGATAGTCAAGCTATGAGGACCACAGTGAGCCAGCTTTAGGTTCAAAACAATTGAAAATTCATGGAAAATCACAAGTCTTCAAAAGGTTACTAAAAATAGAAAATGAGGGTGAGCAGGCTGAAAAATTGGCTAAGTATTCTAGAGTCACCTCTAGAAGTCTCCTTAACACTTAAGATGAAAATTCTAAGGCATGCAAGAAGAAATGGAAGTACCCCCTCCAATATGCGGCCTCAACATGAAGCTTGACATGAGAAATGCGCCCTAGTCTAGGAGGATGAGTTGAAATTTTTTCTAAGTCTTTGAAAATGGAAGCTCCACCCTCCATATGCGCCCAAGTTGTAAGGAAGCCTTGAAAATTTTCTAAGTGTTTGAAGATGGATGCTTGATCCCTCATATGCGCCCTAAAATGGCAGCACCACCCCTCAAATGCGCCCACCATCTTGAATGATAGAAGTGAAATATATTTAAAGGCATTAACATGGAAGTAGCCCCTATCATATGCGCCCAAGCAGGGAGTATGAGGTGAAATTTTTTCTAAGTCAGGCAAAGTGGAGGCATCACTAGAGAAATGCGGCCAAGTTGATAAGAGCTGGCATGAAAGAAAATGCCTAAGGTATGAAATGGAAGCTCAAGGGATGATATGCGCCCTCAACATGAAGAGCACAAGGTCAAATGCGCCCTTGACAAGAGGAGGGTGACATCACTAGAGAAATGCGGCCAAGTTGATAAGAAGTGGCATGAAAGAAAACGCCTAAGGCATGAAATGGAAGCTCAAGGGATGATATGTGCCCTCAACATGAAGAGCACAAGGTCAAATGCACCCTTAACAAGAGGAGGGTGACATCAATACATTTCTCTAAGGCACAAAATGGCGTGACCCCACATCATATGCGCCCAAGGCAAGATGAAGAGGTCAAGAAGTCTTATAAGGCGTGAAAGATGGAAACATAAGGGTGGAAATGCGCCCAAGGTGGCAAGGTAAGCTGGAGGCGTAAAAAACATGTAAGGCATGAACATGGTAGGAGCCCCTATAAAATGCACCCAAGGTGGCAAGGTAAGCTGGAGGCATAAAAAATGCCTAAGGCATGAACATGGGAGGAGCCCCTATGAAATGCGTCCTTGACATGAAGCCTATATGGGAAAAGTTTCTAAGTTAAAAAAAATGGAAGCTTGACCTCCCATATGCGCCCTTGACCAGTGGAGAAGTGGTTTGAAAAAAATGATTAACTCATAAGAAATGGAAGTGGGACCCCCTATATACGCCCTAAGCAAGCAAGTTGAGAGGTTAAGTGAGAAACATTTTAAGGCTTGGAAAATGAAAGTGCAAGGGGTCATATGCACCCAAGGTAAGAGGAAGATAAGATGTTGGCTAAGAGATTTGTCTAAGGTAAAAATGAAAGCCTAAGCCATCGAAATGCGCCCTTGACATGAAGCCTATATGGGAAAAGTTTCTAAGTTAACAAAAATGGAAGCTTGACCTCCCATATGTGCCCTTGACCAGTGGAGAAGTGGTTTGTAAAAAACGACTAACTCATAAGAAATGGAAGTGGGACCCCCTATATGCGCCCTAAGCAAGCAAGTTGAGAGGTTAAGTGAGAAACATTTTAAGGCTTGGAAAATGCAAGTGCAAGGGGTCATATGCACCCAAGGTAAGAGGAAGATAAGATGTTGGCTAAGAGATTTGTCTAAGGTAAAAATGAAAGCCTAAGCCATCAAAATGCGCCCTTGACATGAAGTGTTTGGAAAAATTTCCTCAGGCATTGAGAATTAAAAGGACGTACTAAGAATTTTTCTAGGGCATGTGAAATAAAACATCATCAAGGAAATGCTGTAATGTCCCCATTTTTAGCATTGCACTTCTCAGTGATTGATGGCCTATCCCTGGGGTGCTGTCGGCTAGTCAGAGGCAGAATTAGGGTTTCCGACTGTTTGGTGGGTTCTCTTGAGGATTCAGGGTTCTACTTGTTGGAGTTTGGGTGTTTGGATTCTGGATTCCTTCTGGGTTTTCAGAAAGCTTCGCAATGGTGGCGCATGCATTGCATTCTGAGCAACTTCTTGAATTTACTATTTTTAGTAAATTCTATATTTAGCAGTGGTCCAGTCAGCACCAGCTCAATCAACTTTCCTTCACTTGCAGTTCATTGGGTGATCCTGATTTTTGGCTTAAGAGGTTCATTTTGGAGAAATAAGTTATTTAAAGTCAATAATGTTTTATTTTATAAAATAACCCCTTGTCCTAGTAATATGACTTTAAGTCATTTTAAAGAAGGGGACTTTGAGGGTTATTCTCTCATGAGGAATATATTGCGATTTTTTTTAAAGTTAATTGCTCAAATGGAATTGGATGCCAACTTTTGGAGAAAAGATAATTTTAAATTAAAGGAAAATTGCCTTTATGAAAAGGGACGCCATCTTGAAGGAAGACTTGGTCAAGTCAAAACCCTAAAAGCATCTTGTGGAGTGGGCACACCTTCTAGAAGCATCTGGAAGTGTCTTCTCAAAATTATAAAAGGGAGCTTTGGGTCTTCATTTGATCATCTTATGTTTATGACATTGTTATGCTGCCGGAATGGCTTTGGGACTGCTTCGAGGAATGAAAGCCTCCTAGCCTTGGCTCGACTTCGTGCTTGAGAGATAGCACCTAGTGGAGAAGTTTTCTTATTGTTGAGAGTTTTTGTAGTGAGGTTTGCTTTGTAGCTGGAGTTTTTATTGTAGTTCAGATTTTGCATTTCTTATCATTTTTCTGGAGTTGCTGAAGTCAAGCTGAATCTGTAGTTTCACTCATAAATCTGAAAATAAAAATACAGTCGTTCTGGGTATTGATTCATTGAGTTTCCTTGATAGGGGCGACCCTTCTTGCAAAGTTTCAGATTCTAATATTGAGTGTTTATTTTTTAAAAGCAAAATCGCCTCTCTCTATTGGCCATACCTTTCTGGTCTGCCTGGCAAATGTTTAGAAAAAAGAATACTTCGATTTGTTAGCTGTTTCTTGGTCTAGTCCTCATTGCCATCATTATAGCTTTCGTTTGCATCAGGTCTCATGTCATTCTGGCAAGTATTGAGTGAGTTGTGAGTATTTTGGTGAGTTCTAGGGTTACTGATTGCTTCATTTCAGTTGCTGGTCTGTTATATCAGTCATAGATAAATGCAGATTTGTGAGGGGTTTGAGTCCTGAGAGGTTTGTCAAGCATTGAGGAAGTCTTACAAATTGTTGCAGCATTGAAGAACTTGGATTACTATGCTTTAGCAAGATTTCTAACATATTGTAAGCTGATTAGTAGTACTATCAGCAATTCTAATTCTACTCTTTCATTTACTGTATTTCCCACTGGATAAGTGGAAGAGGCTGGCTTGCCGCCTACTTACATTTTGTAGTTGCTTTGTATTTTCGTATATCTCCGCCATATGGTCGCCTCATTTCCATTCTGGAATTGGGTAGCACATACTTGTTGTTGAGTTTACTTTCAGCATCTTAGTTGGTAGGGATCCTCTGACCATATGATCGATCTCTTGGGCACATTCTTGGTTAGAGTTACTCTTCAGCATTTCTCCGCCATATGGTAGCTCCATTTCCACCCTGGGATTGAAAGCACATGCTTGGTGTTGAGTTTTACTTTCAGCAATGGTAGATCCTAGGGATCCTCTGACCATATGCCAGCCCCTCTTCCTTAAGTGGTTTTAGGGCGCATCCTTGGTTAGAGTTCTTTATGCAACATTTGGTTTCAGCTAACTTTAACGGGTGCATGTTGCATTGTAACTGTGATCGAAATTTGAAAAATTGGTTCGGGATATTTCAGTGGTATCAGAGCCAAGATCCTGCCATCCTGTGCCCATCAAGGTTCAATTGACAGTTGAATGACTGAGAAATCAGTTCTACACCAGAGGTCAGAAGAGAGTTCAGCTCAGTTTAGAAGTGGCAGTTAAACATGGCTAACAGAGAAGAGATAAAGCTGGAACAAACACTTTTTGCAACCGGAAATAGACTTGACAAAGAATGTAAGTCAAGGGAAGATGAAAAGAATAATCTTCAAATATTGGAACAATGTTTGAGACAGGTGAAGCAGTCACCTTCTGAATGGATGCAGTTGGCATTATCACCTGCAGTTCACCTTTTAATTCAGCCCTATTGGCTGGGACATCCAAATGAAGAAACCAAGCTGCTGATTACTTCTTGCTTCATGGAGTTGATGAGAATTGTGATTCCCCTGATGCCTTATGATGATGAAACTATGAAGAAGATTCTTCATAGAATTGTTGAAAGTTTCCAAGATCTTGATGAAACTGGAAGCGGTCTATTTTCTAGAAAGGTTGCTATCTTAAAAACATTTTCAGATCTCAGGATAAGTAACTTGCTATTAGACTTGGAAATGCATGATCAGATTTATCACTTGTTCCGTTACCTCTTCATATCCACTTGGAGCAAACAGGAAAAGGATGTTATTGCAGCTGTGAATAATATTCTTGTTCTCACTATTAATGAGGCTGATGAAATTCCACCTAGTGTCCAATCCTTCCTCTTGGACGCATATGAACATGAAGAAGAGGGTTCCCCTATGGCTGCTATGCTGATTAAGGGATTGTTTAATCAATGTGAGGAGAAATTGAAGCCACTTTTGGAGAAATTAGAGCAAGATATAGGAAAGATTAGTGGTCATGATGACGAAGATGATTCCAAAGAGTCCATACCGGATCATGTTGACGACTTGGTAAAGATGGATTCTCTTCAAGTTGCTGTCCCAACTTCTCAAAAAGTTCTACACGAAGACATCAGCATAATACTTCCTCATGGTGAAGATAATGACGGTGAAGTTTACAAAACAACAAGCAATGAAGATTCTTCATTTCACTATGGTGGTGACATTTGGTTTGAGCAGCAAGCTAAGCCATGGGAGAGAAACAATTTTGATGTTATCAGCTTAAGTGATTTGGGACTTGACTTATTCAAAGAGTCATCACTACAAAGGGAGCATGATAAGTTTTTCCTAGTTGATCATCCTAATCAGCCCACTAGCATTTGGGATCCGGGGGTGTTGGCACCAAGGTATGAAAGAGAACCATTGTGGGATGAATTTCCCTTTGATCCAGATGAAGAACAAAAATCAGATTGCATTGCAAACTATGAGGTAGCCATTGAAAAGAAAGCTGTCTTTGAAGAAGAAGAGCTTGAAGACCATATGGCTCTTGAAGAGGAAAGAGTTAAAGAGGTTTACAAACACAAGTCTGATTTTTCCATTCAAGAAGTTGATTGCAAAAATAGAGTCGAAGAAATCATGGAGAATGATCATCTCCATGGCATTGAGCATTTTCCGCATGTTGGTGGTAAAGTACAAGGATGTTGGAGCAGCATTGAGGGCAGCAAAGACAAGGGGCAAGGTTCTGATTTTCAGTTGCAGCCTATCAGCAATTCGCCATCCTTGCATGTTCATGAGCATGAAGATCACTGCAAGGTAAATTTTGACAAGGAAGTGCAAGCTCTATCCCTGTTTGACCGCACACATAGCTTGGTTGAAGAGCTTTACTGGAAGGCTCAGCTTGAAGAGAGACGTAGAGGAGTGACAGATGAAGTTGCTCTTCCCAAATTGCAACTTATCAGAGATTCTTTGGAGACCTTGAAGTCCGAGTACGTGCACTCGATTGAAGAACGAGATCATGCCTTTGAAGTTGCAAAGAAGACCATTTGTTCTTCTCATGAAAAGGAGAGTATGATTGATGAGCTCATTGTAGAGCTCGAAACAACAAAGGACATGTTGGGAAAAACTCAGTTGGCTCTAACAGAGGTTGAAGACCAGTTTACTGACTTCAAATTCTTCAAAGAGCAAGAGGGTGCACAAAGAGCTGAAAAAATCAAGCAAGTGATTGGAGGGCTTGATTGTCTTCAAGAGGAGTTTGATCTTGAAAGCATTTCAAGAAAATCAGAAATTGCATGGGCTGGTTTGGAGCAGCAAGATGAAAGGAATGACTTTCAAGTTTTTGACAATCCTCTCTATGAAATGGAAGATGAAACGGAGAATGAGACTGAGCTTGGTTCTCAGTGCTTGGATGCTTTGATATCACTCCATGAGGAAGTGCCACGTCTGTTGGTTAGTAATGAATGCATAAGTGGGCTCAAGGGTGAAGATTCCATATGGGAGGTGTCAAAGCGAGGTAATTTCAACATCTATGACATCGAGATGTTGATGAGACAAGTCTTGGTAGCTGCTGGTAACTTCATTACAGCAGCAAGGAGGGATGATTTCAGACCTACTACTCAGGAGGAATGGGAGAATGACGAACCAAAACTTGGTGTTTGCACTCTTGACAATCCATCCTTTGGGTGGAATGATGTTTGGGCTCATACTAGTCAGTTTTGGGAGTTGAATCTGAAGTCATTCTATGTTTCATACTCCAATATGGTTGAAGCTTTCAAGGTTGAGCTTCAAGGGGACACCAGTTTCGTGAGAATGCACTTGGTTCTCATTAGCACTTGGAAACGCATTGTGATTTCTTGGCAGTGTGTTGAAAATATTTTTCAGTTGGGTGTCCATGCTTGGGATTCTCAACATGGGTGGATGGAGTTTATGGCTTGTGGAAAAGACTTTTGGTGGAGTAGTGATCAAATTTTCAGACCTTTGGGTGTGGTCCTTTCCTTTACCAACCACTTGATGGCCCCATTTGTTCATCAACAAGTGGATTGGAGGGAAATTTTGAGTTTGGATTGGAGAGAGGAACGGTTGGTGGCTTTTGAGAGTGATCCTTGGCTAAGGCAAAAGCAGATTTGGAGAACCAATCTTGCTGGGTCGAGGCGGATCAGCCACCTTACATGTGAAGTCTCTCTCATTCAAGAGAGTTGGTTCCTCACTTTCGATCAAAGAAGTGGTAGTCTTCAGTTGGAGATTGCTTTAGTGTGTTTTCCTGCCAATTTTGAAGTGTTACTTTGCAACTCCTTGCTCATCTCATACACTCACACTTGGGAATTTCTTTGGTGCTGCTGTTTTTCCTTGTGTGAAGTACTACAATCAGATTGCATTTCGCTGACTTCAGCCTTGAACAGCAGAGATTATTTGTTTCTTCACAACTATCATATTCTCGGAGTTCACTTTATGGGGGTTTGTGAGACAAATTTTGATAATTTCTTTGCTATACTGGTTCGGGACAGTGAACTTCCACATGCTTTGGCTCTTCATTTTGAGACTCTTGGAGTTGGAACTGTAAGAGTGATTAGAAGTCTTCATGATGGTGTCAGTATGATTCAGTTGGTGCATAGTAGCTCCATGAGGAGATGTGAGTATGAATTTGTTGAGCTCTTGCAAAGGATTGCTTTCCTCCTTGCAAGAAGATTGGAAGATGTCACATTTGCAGTCATGACTTCGTTTATTACCATGTGGAGGTATGTTGAGGAGATTGATTTTGAGTTGAATATCCTATCTTTCTTCGTGCCTAGAATTATGATTGACAGTGGTGTGGTTGATACTGTTGATTCGGGGCATCGTGGACTTGAGATGTTGCATGATATTGATCTCAGTCCTTTAAGATCCTTCAGTTTGGGTAACATGGATGGTAACACTTTGGAGTTACAAGGAAGGGTCGTGCAACATTGGCATGATGTTTTCACTGATGTGATCAGAGTAGTGCAGCATCGGCATGGTGGGTCCTTCCTAAGACGGATTTGGGAACCTGGGATCATACTTGTTTGGGTATGGATCAGTCTTAAATTTTCTGGAGTTGTGGTGGTATTGCTTGAGGACAAGCAATTTTGGGAAGGGCGGACTGTAATGTCCCCATTTTTATCATTGCACTTCTCAGTGATTGATGGCCTATCCCTGGGGTGCTGTCGGCTAGTCAGAGGCAGAATTAGGGTTTCCGACTGTTTGGTGGGTTCTCTTGAGGATTCAGGGTTCTACTTGTTGGAGTTTGGGTGTTTGGATTCTGGATTCCTTCTGGGTTTTCAGAAAGCTTCGCAATGGTGGCGCATGCATTGCATTCTGAGCAACTTCTTGAATTTACTATTTTTAGTAAATTCTATATTTAGCAGTGGTCCAGTCAGCACCAGCTCAATCAACTTTCCTTCACTTGCAGTTCATTGGGTGATCCTGATTTTTGGCTTAAGAGGTTCATTTTGGAGAAATAAGTTATTTAAAGTCAATAATGTTTTATTTTATAAAATAACCCCTTGTCCTAGTAATATGACTTTAAGTCATTTTAAAGAAGGGGACTTTGAGGGTTATTCTCTCATGAGGAACATATTGCGATTTTTCCTAAAGTTAATTGCTCAAATGGAATTGGACGCCAACTTTTGGAGAAAAGATAATTTTAAATTAAAGGAAAATTGCCTTTATGAAAAGGGACGCCATCTTGAAGGAAGACTTGGTCAAGTCAAAACCCTAAAAGCATCTTGTGGAGTGGGCGCACCTTCTAGAAGCATCTGGAAGTGTCTTCTCAAAATTATAAAAGGGAGCCTTGGGTCTTCATTTGATCATCTTATGTTTATGACATTGTTATGCTGCCGGAATGGCTTTGGGACTGCTTCGAGGAATGAAAGCCTCCTAGCCTTGGCTCGACTTCGTGCTTGAGAGATAGCACCTAGTGGAGAAGTTTTCTTATTGTTGAGAGTTTTTGTAGTGAGGTTTGCTTTGTAGCTGGAGTTTTTATTGTAGTTCAGATTTTGCATTTCTTATCATTTTTCTGGAGTTGCTGAAGTCAAGCTGAATCTGTAGTTTCACTCATAAATCTGAAAATAAAAATACAGTCGTTCTGGGTATTGATTCATTGAGTTTCCTTGATAGGGGCGACCCTTCTTGCAAAGTTTCAGATTCTAATATTGAGTGTTTATTTTTTAAAAGCAAAATCGCCTCTCTCTATTGGCCATACCTTTCTGGTCTGCCTGGCAAATGTTTAGAAAAAAGAATACTTCGATTTGTTAGCTGTTTCTTGGTCTAGTCCTCATTGCCATCATTATAGCTTTCGTTTGCATCAGGTCTCATGTCATTCTGGCAAGTATTGAGTGAGTTGTGAGTATTTTGGTGAGTTCTAGGGTTGCTGATTGCTTCATTTCAGTTGCTGGTCTGTTATATCAGTCATAGATAAATGCAGATTTGTGAGGGGTTTGAGTCCTGAGAGGTTTGTCAAGCATTGAGGAAGTCTTACAAATTGTTGCAGCATTGAAGAACTTGGATTACTATGCTTTGGCAAGATTTCTAAGATATTGTAAGCTGATTAGTAGTACTATCAGCAATTCTAATTCTACTCTTTCATTTACTGTATTTCCCACTGGATAAGTGGAAGAGGCTGGCTTGCCGCCTACTTTACATTTTGTAGTTGCTTTGTATTTTCGTATATCTCCGCCATATGGCCGCCTCATTTCCATTCTGGAATTGGGTAGCACATACTTGGTGTTGAGTTTACTTTCAGCATCTTAGTTGGTAGGGATCCTCTGACCATATGATCGTCCTCTTGGGCACATTCTTGGTTAGAGTTACTCTTCAGCATTTCTCCGCCATATGGTAGCTCCATTTCCACCCTGGGATTGAAAGCACATGCTTGGTGTTGAGTTTTACTTTCAGCAATGGTAGATCCTAGGGATCCTCTGACCATATGCCAGCCCCTCTTCCTTAAGTGGTTTTAGGGCGCATCCTTGGTTAGAGTTCTTTATGCAACATTTGGTTTCAGCTAACTTTAACGGGTGCATGTTGCATTGTAACTGTGATCGAAATTTGAAAAATTGGTTCGGGATATTTCAAATGCACCCAAGGATAAGAAATTGATGAGAAAATACTCCAAGGCAATAAAATCAAAGTTGGCACCCTCAAATGCGCCCAAGGTGGGAAAAGTGAATATTTTCTAAGGGGAAAATATTTTCAAGGGTGAAAATATTAAATCAACCCCTTCAAAGTGCGCCCCATGAACAATAAAGTTGAGAAATGTTTTCTAAAGAGAAATATGTTTTTAAAAGTCAAAGGATCTTGAAATATTTTCTAAGGGGGAATAAAAAGAGAAAAGAAAATGCCTTGGCTTATGATTTTAAATGCAGTTGATGAAAATTCTAAGGCAGGGAAAACTGCCTAAGGAAAATGATAGAGTTCCTTCTTAAATGATGTGCCTAAGTCTTTTAAGATACTTTTTCCAATGCACATGATTTAATATTTTCTAGAGCACGGATTTTAAAGTTCTTCAAGATGAAAGGTGAATTATTTTGAAATGTTAATAAGGTGAAAATTTCAAATATATAAAATTTTCAAACATCTGTAGGTCGCCAGAGGAGGGAAAATTCAAATTTCTGCAGAGTAGTGGAAAGGAAAATTAAATGCATCTTGCTAAAATTAGCCTCCTTCTAGAAATTGGAAGATTATCAGACTCAGTTATAAAAGCTATGAAAATTTTCATTTCTTCTCACCAGCTGCAAAGTACGGCTTGAACAAGAAGTGGAGAAGCCACTGAAGGGGCAAGAAACTTGTGAGTGCTAGAAAAGGATATTGATATAGCTGCAAAGTGCGATTTGAAAACTCTGAAGGTGAAGAGAATCGAAGTTGGAGAAGTTGATGAGAAGTGCAAGGAAATTTCAAGTGTTGAAAAGATATTGGTATTGCTACGAAGTAGTGAGGTTTGAAGTCAGAATTTCAATGCTCGAGTTCTTCATTTTCCAAGTTCACTTTACGTGTTGGGAATCCCAAGGTTAATAAAATTTTCTAAGTTTCTAATGAATATCTTTTATTTCTGCAAGATGGGTGAAGTGAATAGAGGAGCGACTGTAAGAGCAGATAGGGCTGCAAATGCTGAATCCAACAAAGCCAGTGGATCTAGGCAGGTAGTGATCAAGAAATTGAGCAAGCCATTTCTTCCAGAGTCTAAATTTACTTCGAAATTGGGAGTGTTGAGTGACACAAATCTTGGCTCATTCAATCTGGGAGCACTCAGAAGTAGGATGCATGGGATAGGTGATTATCCTTTGTCAGTCACAACACATAACATTGTGAAAAGTGGTCTTTATGCAGCTGCTGGTTTTCAACCAGCCATTCAATGTCTAGAGCTGATTATGGAGTGTGCCAATTGCTACAAACAAGAACGGAGAACAATTGTTTCACCTGATGGCAGGTTGTTGTCCAATCTCACGCTTGAAGCCATTGGGGAGGCATTTGGAATTGTCACTTCCAAGGGGATGATTTACAAACCAAGAGAAAGGGCTGAAAGGATGTATGCTTCTTGTTTTGAGAGATGTGCATGATTGATTAATTCAGCTTGGATGCAGAAACCAAGACCTACTCGCACCAAGTTGCCCAAACAGATAATCTCAGATGATGTAAAATGAGAGTATTGTGATTTGACTATGATGCTCAGCAGGGTAAATGAAAGTCCCCAATCTTATATTTTTGAGCCTTGGATGTTCTACTTCATCAACATCGTTATAGAAGGCAAAGATCGTGTAGACTGCGTGAGGATGATAAGTGATAGTATACACGAACAGTTTAGAAATTTGAGAAGAACAAAGACCTTTTATATGAGCCCATATGTGATTTATATGTTGGCTCGAATGACAAAATACAGAGGGATATCCTATAAGGAGCCTATTGGGTGCAGTCGTGAGCAGTTTAAGTTTCATGAGGTCTGCTCGCAGTTGCACCTAGACAACACCTCTCACTACAAAAGAGTTAATGATGCCTTTGCCATGCACATTACTAGAACTCTTCAGCAGAGAACTCATTAGAGAATATCAAAGGAGGCTCAAGAGCTGATTGAGAGGTATGGATGTTGGTTTATCCAATTTTCGAAATTCTCATACATAAGCCTACAGGGGTTCGCATCATATCCCTTCAGATTGCCAAGGTACCCCACGAACAAAATATTGATGCTAGAGATATATAGGTAGCTCCTTTCCTATGATAAAATTTTGGAAAAAAAGAAGAACTTGACTTCTCTATCGTCATGGGAAATTCAGATGAAGTTTGTCCCTCCTTACAAGCAGCCAAGGAGGCTGAAGATGAGTTACAATTCTTCCACCTCTTGTACCATACTTGCAGGCAGGATTATGACCCTCACAAGAATATCAGAATGGTGTTGAACGAGGAGTTTAGGCATACGACACACATTGAGGATTTTTGGGCTAATGTGGCTGATGATGTTGAGATCAGGAGAAGGATGTTTTCCAGGATACCTTTGAGCATGATTAGAGAGTGTGAGATTATTCTAGTCCCAGATCAGGTAGACAAAGATGTGAATGTCATGCAGGTTAATGATGAGACAGTGAGAAATATGACACTCCCTCTTCCTGATTGGTCAGAGCCAGAGATTATAGATTTGGATATGCTATGTATACTAGTGTTGACCTTTACGAGAAATTGGGTGGATAGGCATGTGTACAGGCTCAAGAGCAAATCAATTCCTTTCACTTGCAACTTGATGGGTGCCCTGCGGCCACTAATAGTCATAGAGAAGAAACAAGTCTCCCAAGTTCTAGAGCCACAAAGAGAGGAACGAATTCAGCAAATGCCTCAGAGAGTTGAGGAAGCATCATCCACACCATCACGAGCTCACTCTCCAAGTGTACAGGAGGTCTCATTATTTGTAGACCAGAGAGATAGACTGAATGAGGAACCAGAATTACAGGAAGCAAATCAGCCACCACGTAGGGAGTCAGTTGGTCAAAGTGTCAATGTGTCGAGGAGAGACAATCGACAAGAGAGAGAAGAGAAAACAACCATTGATATTCGCTTTCAGAGGGAAATTGAAACAACTTTAGAGGATGAAAATACTATAGGGCAGGAAACTCATGTTTCAGGAGAGGGCACCCAACAAATAGAGGTTGATGAGCCTCATCAGAATGTTAATAGAGAAGAAGTAGATGAAGAGGAAGCAAAGGAAGAGCAACCACTTATTGTTTGCAGCACGCAACAGGCAGTGTCAGATTGGTTAAGGGATATAATGAGAAGGGATCCTATTGAGGAGACTGATCCGGTGGTTGAGATGGAGGAATTCCTTAGTAGAATCAGTGTACCGCTAGAGAAGAAGAAGGATAGGAAGTTCTCAAAGATTTTTACAGATGAGGATGGTTCTCGCACACTGCATGTGGCCGTTCCTAGGGTTGAAGGTGATTGAGATGATGTCGTTCCAGAAAATTATATGATCACCACTATGGAGTTAGGCCGCCCTACAGGGGCTCAGATAATTGAGGAGTGTGATAGCTCCTATCAGGCACTCAAGGACAGGTTGCTCCGAACCGAAGGAAAGTACAAAAGTTTGAAGGAGTATAGGACATTGGTGGGTTACGTGCAACACTTGGCCTGTCCATGTGGGCAGGAGAACCCTACAGTTGAACTCCCAGCTGAAATCCGGAGGGAATTAGTTAGTAGCTTGGAGGACTTCAAGAAGATGGCTCGGGAGGTAGACAACTTGGTTGGCCATGTTCGCACCGAAACAAAAAAGTTCATGGAGGATCTCGCTCATTCTTATTGGCAGGCCTCTGACATTTTGGCGTGCATGGATATTGTTGATCAGGCCTGGAGTGAGACCCGTATCTATCAAACTAGGACTATCCTTCGTTTGGAGGCCTTGATGCATGTGCTCTTGCAAATTCTGGTAGAGGGAGGTGTGATAGAGGAGGGTGACAGATATAACTTCACCAGTTGGTATACTTCAGTGGTCACAGGCCGTGGTTTCTTCAATGCAGCGCAGGCAGATTCAGCTATAGTCAAGAAAGCTATGGGAAATATTTTGGATGGAGTCCTGAATATGTTGGAAGCTATATTTGCTAGGAGATTGACTCCAGAGGAGATGACTGCAGATGGTTTCAGGAGCAGGTTGGAGCCCTTCTTCTCAAGTGTGAGATCATTTGTTCAGGATGATTTTGAAAATATTTCAGCTTTCTCCAGTATTATTCAGAACACCCAGGATGCTTTAGCCATTTGGAGAAAATCCTGTACTCGGCACGGGCAGACAGTCACAGTATTTGAGTTTCAACTCAACCATATCCCACCTATTTCAGTCCTAGAGGTTGAGGCAGTGTCGGCTAGATTCGTCGAGTTCGCAGTCAAAGTGAAGGAGAATGGAAACGGCTTGTTGAATGAAGATCTTCTAGAAGATGGTGATGGACATTAATTGCTCATTATGATTCCTGCAGAGGATTGGAGAATCTTATGTTCATTTATCACCCCACTCCTCATTGTGGCGGTTTTTAGGGAAAATGTTGATCAGGGCATATGTGGCTCAATCTGAGCCTTTCATTGTAATCCAATCTGAACGTCCATTGGATTGGGCCAACTGTAAAAGGGGCATCCCCCCTCGTTTGTAATTCATTAGACATTGGATATTAGATATAGAGGAGAGAGTAGAGAGAATAGAATAGAAGTTAGCATAGATTGATAGCTTAGATTGAAGAGGAAGGAAAGTTTTCAAGTTGAATGCTTTGTAAGAAGTTGTTGTGAACACTCTCATAATAAAAAGAGTTATCATTGCTTGTGGTTCCATCTTTTATTGTGGGTAGCTAGCGAGACTTCTTTGTCCTTCTTATTCGCATAGAATCTTAAAGTAAAGCTTAAAGTAAAGTAGATTTCATTTGATGCAAGTAGTTGGTAGTTGTGGAATGTGGTGTTTAATTTGAGCAAGCTTCGCTTATCCATACCACTAGCGGGCTCACTGACAGTGGGTTCGCCTTGCGTGGTCAACTGGAACATTGTGAACTTAACTTCAATTATGGTTTATATGTTGGTATGCGTCGTTGTGATGGTATCTGCATGTTAAATCGTGGTTTGAATATCTCTTGTTACTCCTTTGAAGATTGCACCGGTTTTGTGGAAGCTATCCGAAGTGAGGCGAAGTAGAGCTTGGTTGAAGTTTGCAAGAATTGATCTCCATGTCCCGCATTTAGAGTAGGTAGTAGCATCTCTAATCCCTGCATCCATTTACATTCAACATTTTTTCGGTTAGTTTAGGATATCCGAGCTTCATTGGCAAATCCTTCAAGCCTTGAAAGTTCTCTTCGAATGAACAATCATGTAAATCCCCTTGAAAATACCAACAAGTCACATCAATTCAACTGAGACTATATCCACTGCATAAAGGAACCTTGGAGGTGAATGCATGATCTTTCGCAATCTTAGCATGCAGGATACTTTGATCAAGAGATGATGGAGTAACCGTTGGAAAATTTATTCTGTGTTGGTGCGGTCATAAATCACCCGTCAATAGAATTGGCGCTAGAAGGAGGGCTTATCGAAGAGAAACTTGTTACTTTGAACTAAGTGTTGACACAACAAAATTACCACAAGGAAAGGAGGGCAGTGCAACAAAGAATTGCTTACAAGTTAATACAATTGACATGATGCAGTATGGTATTGCCGCATGAGTTCCCTTTTGACCTACCCCTTGAGTAACTAGAGAAGGACAGATGAACATTATTGATCAGTTGTACTCACTAGCTTGGAAGTCGTAGACGGATCGCGCTCAATTTGGACAAACAAGTCGTGTTCTTGCTAGAGAGGAAGAAAAGCAAAGGCGAATTGAAGAAGCTATTCAAAGAGATTTGATAAGACAAAAGATTGAGTGGATTAAGCAAGATTTTGAAGAAATAGAACTATCAATAGCCAGATGCCGGCTCCTGCAGCAACTCCCACACCACCCTGACAAGTTTGAAGAAAGAAGGTCTATTGAAGTAGAAAAGGTTTTGTCATAGAGAATTTTATTGAAGAAAAGTATCATGAATCAGGATGGTTCTACTGCGTAAAGACATATTTCTAGTGTTGCAGCCAAATTTGGGATTCAACGACAATTAGGAGGATATTCTTTCAGGTTTGAACAATATTGCGTGGAAATTGAAGAGGAGCGCAACTGGATATATGCGAACAAGCTTTGTGTTGGAAGAAGAAGTAGAAAAGGCTATCCAAATTCAAGTTGCTATTGAAAGAGATTTGCTTAATCAAAGACACCCACTTGCTCTCATGCGTCGCCTATAGAAGAAGCAACTACATCCTGGATCGTATTAGTTCATTCTCGTCGGACAAGTTGAAAAGGATTTTGAGGTCTACACCCAGTTCATCTAAAGATTTTGTGGAGTTAGAACTACCTACTAGTGCAAGGAAGAAGAAAGAAGTTCAACCAAGCAAAGAAGTTTCATCAAGCGAAGAAGTGTCGAGCGGAGAAGAAATTTCAAGTTTATTCAGAAGTCCACCTAGTGTTTCAAGGTTTGCTCGATTATGATCAATTCAAGTTATCGTGCCAGTGATTATTCAGCAACAACAACCAGTCCAATCTATTGTTCAACAATAGCAGCCATGTCCAAGCTATTGTATATTAGAGGCAACGACCAGTTGGCTCAACCGGCTCCTAATGGTGCTACTTGGTTGGTTACCAACTCATCTCCACTAGAATTTAATGATTATCATGACATGCCGAAGAATCCAGAGAGTTTTTGCACCAAATTCCATGTCAATGATGTCAATCGTATTGCTGAAGACCACATCAAGATGTTTGAAGATCACCTACGCAATAGGCAGATTGCATATGGGGACGTGGCTTGTAGGCTGGTCCCATATTCTTTGGGAGAAAAAGCTCATTATTGGTTTATTCACCTACCGGTTGGATCAATAAGATTATGGGAACAAATGAAAGAAGCCTTCATTGGAAAGTTTGGCATACCTATTACTCTTGTAGAATTGTTTCGACAATTTGTAGAAGTGAGAAGACAGGACAAGGAACCCATTCACACGTTCAACAATAGATTTCAGAAGGCTCTCACAAGGCTGCATATTCCTTATGCCATTACGTACGGTCAAGAAAACTACTACGCTGCCTTGGATCCTTTGACTGCAATGTTTGTGAGAGAAGCTCACCCGGCTCCAGCTAATATGAACCTAGCCTATGATAAAGTTGTTGAAGTAAGTCAGAACATGGGGCAAAACATAACTAGGCCCTCGCTATATACTGGCCTTGAATTCGATTCCCCAACCAGCTTATCAAGCAATGACACCATCAAATTAGTTAGTTCTCCACCCTGGGATGCCTTTGTCTCAGGCACCAACAACACAACTTGTTTATCTCAAAAACACAGTGCCACCAACGAACACTCAAGAGGAAAAAGATGAAATAAAAGATTGGGTGGAGCAAGTCAAAAGGCTGTCAACTAAGGTGACCTACCTCAGAAATCAAAACAATCAGATTCAAGCCATGCAACAAAACCATCAGGCACATCAAGGTGCTAATCGAGGATATTCCAATAATCCTCCAAGTCATCAAGATACCCATCAAGGATACAATCATGAGAATAGTCATGGGTATAGAAACAATAATCAAGGGTTTCAGAAGAGATCTTGGAACACAGGGCCTAACAATGGAGGTGTCTTCACCATTGGACAATCCGCTACCTCCTGAGAACCATCCTGCAAACAAAGTTTACTTGGTTGAGGCCGCCTTGTCAGGATGGTGTAGGCTACATAACACCAATCAGCACTCTGAGCTTCAGTGCCATGAATTCCAACTTGCGGCTGATATTTTTAGGGGAGAGGTGAAGAATATGGAGGCCATAGAGAATCCTCTAGTTACGAGATATGAATTAGTTCCAGCAGCCCGGTATGATCAGGCGTTGATCCTAAAAGATTTCATTTTCCTGCCTAAATTTCAAAGTTATACGCCCCCACCAGTTAATAACAAGTTTCCACTAGCTTTAGCAAATGGTCCTGTGGGGATGCCAAAATTTCAAATGCCTTCGGAGGCTCATGCCACGTATGCCTCACCAGAGGAGCCTCTAAGTAGAGATGATTACATTTTTCCGCCTCTCAACAATAGCATTCTCGTAGAAGAAAGAAGAGAGGTGCAAGCTTTTCAGAGGACTGGAGGTGGAGCCCCTAAAGTGTATAAGAGAAACTATCATCGGAATGAGCCTCTGACTACATCAACACCTCCAAATAATTTTACAACTCCCCCACATCCAAATGCAAGTAATGTTCCAAATGTACAAAGAGATTCCCTAAAGTACCAACAACAAAATACAACACAAGGCAGAAGTGGACAACAAAATACTCAACAACCTGTTCACTAGACTGAGCGTGGACAAAAAGGGAATTTTCCTAGAGAAGATGTAAAGAAGCTTAGCTCATATGTGTTAGAAGAATTCAAGAAGATAAAGGTTAGTTTGCCTCTCTATGAGCCGATGAAGATTTCAGAGATTAGGGACACTCTTTTTTGAATGTTGAATGAAACTCCTATCATGAGAAATACCTCCCAGGAAGGATCCTTATAGGATATCCCTCTGTATTTTGTCATTCGAGCCAACATATAAATCACATATGGGCTCATATAAAAGGTCTTTGTTCTTCTCAAATTTCTAAACTGTTCGTGTATACTATAACTTATCATCCTCGCCCAGTCTACACGATCTTTGCCTTCTAGAATGATGTTGATGAAGTAGAACATCCAAGGCTCGAAAATATAAGATTGGGGACTTTCATTTACCCTGCTGAGCATCATAGTCAAATCACAATACTCTTGTTTTACATCATCTGAGATTATCTGTTTGGGCAACTTGGTGCGAGTAGGTCTTGGTTTCTACATCCAAGCTGAATTAATCAATCGTGCACATCTCTCAAAAGAAGAAGCATACATCTTTTTAGCCCTTTCTCTTGTTTTGTAAATCATCCCCTCGGAAGTGACAATTCCAAATGCCTCCCCAATGGCTTCAGGCATGAGATTGGCAAACAACCAGCCATTAGGTGAAACAATTGTTCTCCGTTCTTGTTTGTAGCAATTGGCACACTCCATAATCAGCTCTAGACATCGAATGGCTGGTTGAAAACCAGCAGCTGCATAAAGACCACTTTTCACAATGTTATGTGTTGTGACTGACAAAGGATAATCACCTATCCCATGCATCCTACTTCTGAGTGCTCCCAGATTGAATGAGCCAAGATTTGTGTCACTCAACTCTCCCAATTTCGAAGTAAATTTAGACTCTGGAAGAAATAGCTTGTTCAACTTCTTGATCACTGCTTGCCTAGATTGACTGGCTTTGTTGGATTCAGCATTTGCAGCCCTGTTTGCTCTTGTAGTTGCTCCTCTATTCACTTTAGCCATCTTGCAAAAATAAAAGATATTCATTAGAAACTTAGAAAATTTTATTAACCTTGGGATTCCCAGCACATAAAGTGAACTTGGAAAATGAAGAATTTGAGCACTGAAATTCTGACTTCAAACCTCAGTACTTCGCAGCAATACCAATACCTTTTCAACACTTAGAAATTTCCTTGCACTTCTCATCAACTTCTCCTACTTCGATTCTCTTCACCTTCAGAGTTTTCAAATCACACTTTGCAGCTATATCAATATCCTTTTCTGGCACGTAGAAGTTTTTTGCCCCCTTCAACAACTTCTCCACTTCTTCTTGAAGCCGTACTTTTCAGCTGGTGAGGAGAAATGAAAATTTTCATAGCTTTTATAACTGAGTCTGAGAATCTTCCAATTTCTAGAAGGAGGCTTATTTTGGCAGATACATTTAATTTTCCTCTCCACTACTCTTTAGAAGTTTGAATTTTCCCTCCTTTGGCTATCTCCAGATGTTTGAAAATTTTAAATTTTTTAAAATTTCACCTTATTAACATTTCAAAATAATTCACCTTTCATCTTGAAGAACTTTAAAATCCACACTTTAGAAAATATTAAGTCATGTCCAAAATTTCACCTTATTAACATTTCAAAATAATTCACCTTTCATCTTGAAGAACTTTAAAATCCACACTTTAGAAAATATTAAGTCATGTCCCTTGGAAAAATTATCTTAAAAGACTTAGGCATATCATTTAAAAAAAAATTCTATGATTTGCTTTAGGCAATTTTCTGTGCCTTATAATTTTCATCAACTGCATTTAAAATCATAAGACAAGGCATTTTGTTTTCTCTTTTTATTCCCACTTAGAAAATATTTCAAGATCCTCCAACTTTTGAGAACATATTTCCCTTTAGAAAATATTTCTCAACTTTATTGTTCATGGGGCACACTTTGAAGGGGTTGATTTAATATTTTCACCCTTGAAAATACTTTCCCCTTATAAAATATTCACTTTTCCCACCTTGGGCGCATTTGAGGGTGCCAACTTTGATTCTATTGCCTTGGAGTATTTTCTCATCAATTTCTTATCCTTGGGCGTATTTCCTTAGTGATGTTTTATTTCACTTGCCCTAGAAAAATTCTTAATACCTCCTTTTAATTATCAACGCCTTAGGAAAATTTTCCAAACACTTCATGTCAAGGGCGCATTTTGATGGCTTAGGCTTTCATTTTTACCTTAGACAAATCTCTTAGCCAACATATTATCTTCCTCTTACCTTGGGTGCATATGATCCCTTGCACTTTCATTTTCCATGCCTTAGAATGTTTCTCACTTAACCTCTTAGCTTGCTTGCTTAGTGCGCATATAGGGGGTCCCACTTCCATTTCTTATGACTTAGTCGTTTTTTTCAAATCACTTCTCCATTGGTCACGGGCACATATGGGAGGTCAAGCTTCTAGTTTTTTTAACTTAGAAACTATTCCCATTTAGCGTTCATGTCAAGGGCGCATTTTATAGGGGTTCCTCCCATGTTCATGCCTTAGGCGTTTTTTATGCCTCCAGCTTACCTTGCCACCTTGGGCGCATTTCCACCCTTATGTTTCCATCTTTCACGGCTTAGAAGACTTCTTGACCTCCTCCTCTTCATCTTGCCTTGGGAGCATATGATGTGGGGTCACAACATTTTGTTCCTTTGAGAAATTTGTTGATGTTACCCTCCTCTTGTCAAGGGCGCATTTGACCTTGTGCTCTTCATGTTGAGGGCGCATATCATCCCTTGAGCTTCCATTTCATGCCTTAGGTGTTTTCTTTCATGCCACCTCTTATCAACTTGGCCGCATTTCTCTAGTGATGCCTATACTTTGCCTGACTTAGAAAATTTTTCACCTTATATTCCTTGCTTGGGCGCATATGATAGGGGCTACTTTCATATTAATGCCTTAGAATATATTTCACTTCTATCATTCAAGATGGTGGGCGCATTTGAGGGGTCAAGCATCCATCTTCAAACACTTAGAAATTTTTTAAGGCCTCCTTACAACTTGGGTGCATATGGAGGGTGGAGCTTCCATTTTCACACACTTAGAAAAAATTTCAACTGATCCTCCTTGACTAGGGCGCATTTCTCATGTCAAGCTTCATGTTGAGGCCGCATATTGGAGGGGGTACTTCCATTTCTTCTTGCATGCGTTAGAATTTTCATCTGAAGTGTTAAGGAGACTTCTGGAGGTGGCTCTTGAATACTTAGCCAATTTTTCAGCCTGCTCGCTCTCATTTTCTATTTTTAGTAACCTTTTGAAGACTGGTGATTTTCCATGAATTTTCAACTATTTTGAACCTGAAGCTAGCTCACTGTGGTCCTCGTAGCTTGACTATCCTGTTTACACCTGACATTCGTGTTCACTTGTTATTTTTAGCCTTGGAAATGACTTAGTAAAAATAGTAAGTATGCGGATTTTGCTCAAATTTCACTAGTGGATTCTTTGAAAGATGTTGATCCTGGTGGGATATATCAGCTTGACATTTTCTCGAATTTCACCTCCCATTTTTGGCATTTGAAAGTAGGAAACCCTAGTCTCGTTTGCATGTGCCTCAATTGACCTCCGTTTGACTCTTCTTCTGTTTTGCATTGCTCTGTTCTCGAAACTGAAGATCCGAGACTGTTGAAGTCAACCTACTAAAAATAGTAAGTGCCTGAAAAGTGATCAACCAACTGCCTGATGTATTTGCATGTCATATTTCCCGGGAGATCTCTTTAAACCCAAAAAAACCCAAAAAACTAGTCCACATGCGAGCACCTACTAAAAATAGTAAGTCATCATTTTGACTTGCATGTTATATCATCGGAAAGCTCTCGAGAAACCTAGAAAGAATATCTTGACATGCATTGAGAAATCACACATGCAAACCCTAAAAATTGCCTCTGAAGTTGTATTTGCTAAAAATAGAAAGTTGTCCGAATTTGCTCAAATTTTGTGTGCAAATACTTTGAGATGTCTTGAATGTGGTGAAGCATTCAAAATTCCAAAATTCTGAGGAAAAGACGCCTAATTAAGTACTTACTAAAAAATAGTAAGTTTGCCAGAATTCAGTGAAATTTTAATGGGAGCGTGCCTTGAGCCTCCTAATTGCAGTGCCATTCTCATATTTCAATTTGCCAACTTGATTTGACCTCAAACAAGCTTGAAGAATGAAAACCCTAATTCATCAAAATGCACTTCAGACTTTAGCCAAAATTTCCAATTAGGTCCAAGAGAGGGACATCCCCGAAAGGACAGAAAGGACAAAGAGAGAGATGCAAAACGACCCAAATACTGAAACCAAAAGACTAGAATGGAGCAAAAAATAGGGGGCCCCCATTATGAATGGGGTGATGTGTGAAAAGGTCACAACATCTGGCGACTCCATGGGAAAGTGTTGAAAAACACTTTAAGAAAAGAATCTTGGCTAACTCTTCTCGAACCATCATACATAAAGGAACTTACCCAAAAAGGGAGAAGAATTTGATATTGGATCAAAACACCCTCATCCAAGATCTTGTGACTGCATGCATTCATTTCATCTCTAAGTCATCTTGACCCTCAAAATTGACTAAGGCAAGTTATATAAGTATCTTAACTTCAAAAGCATCCTGGACATTGCCTCGCTGTGAGTTAGGCGTCTATAGCCCCGACGAGGTTGTCGCTACAATTCTCACGAATATTGCTCCATTGTCGGTCAGGCGTCCATAGCCCCGATGGAGTTATCCGTATGTTCCCAAAACCAATATTCAAAGTATGATATTTCTTTTTAGCACATTTTGTCTTTTCTTTCTTTCTTGATTTTCCGTCAATTCCATAATTGGCTGGTAAGCAATGAAGCTACCAATGGGTTTGAGAATTGTAGTGGTGCTGAAGCAAGACGCAAAATTTTCGCTTGCCATAACCTCTCCCAAGAAATCAAAATGACTCAGAGTAGCTTGTTGAACAGATAGGGCATTATGATCTCAGACTCATGTGTTGAGACACAATAATTGATTAACCTCCCGAGTCGAGCTTATTTCAAAACTGGATGATGACAAGAGGAAAACAACCTTGGCACAAATCCATAAAGCCCAATGGCAATAAACCAAATTGTGTAAGGATGACATCATCACCCCCTTCGCAATGGGAAACCCAAAATCCTTGCCCATTCCAAACCCAAACCAAAACCACTTGAGTGGAAAACTCAAGGGAAGGAACAACAAACCAATAACCCGAAGGGCAACAAACCAAAACCAAGAAAAAAAGAAAATGGAAAAAGCAACCTAATCTAACTATGTACAAAGTAGGTCCTAGGGGGGAACCTACGCTTGAAAATAATGCTTGAGGAATTGACATTGATTGGCAACGAGATATCCTCTCCTGTCAGCATTCTCAACTTGAATGCATTATCGCCCAGGATCTCAGAAATTTGATAGGGGCCCAGCCACAACCTGTCGAACTTGTCATTATCACCTCTCCTTTCATGGGCCTTGTCCCAACATAGAACCAAGTCAGAAATCTTGAAGGATTTGACCTTAGCCTGCTTATCGAACCATCTCTTCACAACTCCTTGATGCTTAGCTAAATTCTCCAATGCTTCATCTCTCTTTTCTTCTAAGTGTATCAATTGAGATAGCCTGGTTTGAATCCGGTCCTCCCCTTCGAGATATTATTGAATGAACTGAAGAGTAGGAATCCTCAGCTGAACTGGGAAGATAGGGTCTTGTCCATAGATCAAATGATAAGGAGATATTCCTAAAGAATTCTTCGTTCTGGTCCTGTTTGCCCATAAAGCAAATCTCAGCTGTGTATGCCAATCCTTGGGGTTCTTATCCAACAACTTCTTGATAGCATTTAGTAAATTTCTTGTTCGTGGACTCCGCAAGTCCATTCTGCTGCGGATAATAATTGGAAGAGAATTTTAAAGTGATCCATATTCAAATGTCCAGTTAGAAAACTTCAAAGATGAAAAAGTTGGACCGTTGTCGCACACCAAAGCATGGGGGCATCCAAATCTTGTAACAATATTCTCTTCAATGAACTTAATCACCACATCTGTCATGCAAAGCTTGAGAGCTTGAGCCTCCGTCCACCTGGTGCAATAATCTGTTGTGGTCAAAATGTATTTGTGTTGTGTTGAGGAAGGTGGATTAATCATCCCAATAAAATCTAATCCCCATTTAGCAAATGGCCTAACTTCAATTACTGGTTGCAAAGGCATAGGTGGATTCTTTCCTCTATTTGCAGCTGTTTGACAAATATGCAAGCCTTCACATGTTCATACGCATCTCTAAAAAGTGTGGGCCAGTAATATCCAGCCCTCGAAATCTGATGAGCCATGGCTAAACCACCTCTGTGACCCGTTCCAAATCTCTCGTGAAAATGTTCCATAAGCAGCTTGGCTTCCTCTTTGCCTACACATCTCAAATAAATTCCTTTGTGATTTCTTCTATAAAACACCGACCCTTGAAGCATAAACCTCTGACTCTTCATCCTTAGTGTTCTTCGTTACACTGGATTCAATGCGAAGGACATCTATGATTGAACAAATAATAAACTGTGTCATCATACCATTCTCCTAGAGACACTTCTTCTAACACGTGCCATTGCAATTGTCTATGCCAAAGCTTGCCCTCAGACCAACTTCATAGGCTGTATCTCCATATCATATTCTTGCAAAGTGGCGACCCACTTGCCACTTCTTTCTCCTAGATCATTCTGCATCAATAAATAGTGTCTTAACAGTGGCATCTAGAGCTATAGCGTAGACTTTGCTTCTCGGGATGTAGTGTTTGAATTTCTTAGATGCCTTCACCAAAGCATAAGCCTGCTTCTCTTCATTTGGATACCTTAATTCTGCGTCCTTCAGCGGTGCACTCGGGAAAGCTATTGGGTGCTCATCCTTTTCCTCATTCAGATATAAAATAAGTAAATGAATTGCATTTGTCTATAGACATTTGGAAAGCTTAGTAGCTACAACAAATTACTAGACTACCAACATGGATGGTTAATTATTAATGGTTGTTTACTCGCTATACGTACAATGACGTACAGAGTAAACGAAAATATAAAATAACATTGACAACATATAATAATCACATGGCAATCGCACAAAAGATAGATATACTTCTTTATTCAATATTCAACAATTACATCATAATGTCTCCAAACAAAACATAGCATAGCATAGTAGAACCATAATGTTTCCCGACTACATGACTCAAGTACATATAGTACGCTGATGGTGGTTGAGGTACCAACTGTTGCATCCCTTCATTATAACTAATTGCTTCGTCAGGAACTTAATTGCCAAGACAACTAACCAACATGAAACGTACATAAGTACATGGATTATTAATATTAACTAATGTCTTATTTACTTAGGACTTACAGCCAACCAAGTACACTCTTGACCGACTACATCGACTCACGACTGACTACATCATCCCTCCCACAGAGTAGTCGTCTTCCAGACGACTGAAACCCAAGAATGCTAACTTATCCTTCTCTGCCAACTGATTGTCACTCTCACCCAATACTCCATCTCTCTCCGCCAACTTCTCCTCGAGAGCTGCAACTCTCATCTACTCGGCAGCCAATTGCTCCTGTACTATGATGGTTGGTGGCATTGCAATTTGGCAATTCCAATAAATATGATGGGGGTTTGGGGGCAGCGCCCCTTGCGGGGTCCGGAGGCAACGCCCCCTCCACCAAGGGCAATTTAACACTTCTAAAACCACCTCGAAACAACATCGCGTGCCTCATTTTCATGATTTTTCCACATGTTCCGAATAGTGTTGATGAACCCGAAAAATACAGATTTTGCATTGTTTTTCTGAGACTTCACTTTCTTCAAGTCGATGCTTGGTACATACGTGCTTCATTTGACCCGTACTGACCTCCAACTCACACGTACAGACTTTTGCTCCCTCAAGCGTACGACCCTTTTCAACTGTACAGATTCCTTTTGATTTAGCCGTACAGTTCTTCCCACGACCTCTCGTACAGATTTCTTGTTTAGGCGTATGACCCTTTGCCCAGAGCGTATGAAATGTTTGCCTTGCTGTACGGCGACTTGCTCACCAGTTCGTTTTGAATTTCTGTTTTGCCATACGGTTTTCTCTCTATAGCGTACAGATCCTTCCTGGGTTAGCCGTACGACTAACTGTCTCAAACGTACGGGTTTCTGAGCTTGGCGTACGGACTCCTAGGTTTGGCGTACAAATTTTTTGAGTTTGGCGTACAGTGATCTCCTTAGTGTGGTGTACGGATTTCTGTCTTTGGCGTACGAATTTTCCTTCACTCTGGCGTAAGGACCTCTATTTGTAGCATACAGATTTTCCTTCATTCTGGCGTATTGTAATGTCCCCAATTTAGCCCTATGCTCGTCTTGTGGTTTTAGCCTATTTCCGGAAACTCGTAGGCTAAGCAGAATGAAAAATTAGGGTTTCCTATTTTATAGGAGGTTTTAGATGCATTTTTGAAGGCTTGCATGCTGGAGTTTGGAAGTGTGTTTCTGGGTGTTTTCAGGGTTTTCAGAGAGCTTCAGAATGGTGTAACATGCATCTCCATCTGATAACTTTTCCAGGCACTTACTATTTATAGTAAGTCACGTTGGCTTCCCAGTTTGTGTTAAGAAGGCTTTTGGAAACACTTACTATTTATAGTAAGTCATGATTACTGCTCTGATGAAGTTTTGCAAACTTACTATTTATAACAATTGCTATTTTTAGTAAGTCTATTTATAGCAGTATCTTTTTGGTAGCAATTCAATCATCTACAGTTCACATTTTGGGCATTGTGGCTGTTCAATTGGTTTTTTTGAGGGTTTTGAAGTTAACTTACTATTTTTGGCATTGGCTATTTTTAGTAAGTCTAATTATGGCAGTGGCACTATTAGCAGTCCTGCTTAGGTCATCATTCTATTTCTGGCAAAATCAGTTGGAGTGTTGGTTTTTGGTCTTGGCTTCTATTCCTCCTTGGTCTATGTTCCAGGCTTAGTCAATTTTCATATCTTGAGGTTGTACCCCATGCCTAGGCTTGATGACTTAAAGTTGTTTTAATGAAGGGGACATCAAGGGGCTCGAATTTCCATATGCATTTAAATGTTTATTTTTAAATGTTCTTTTGCAACTTAAGTTGGACGCCAAAAGGGAGAGGATTAATATTTCATTAAATTCAAAATAAAGTGACTATTGAGAAATGGCGTCCCTTGGAGGAATTGAATAGTTTCTTTGGAAGTTCAAGTGTTTCATCGTCTTTTGGTGAGAGCTTATATATTGGCGCCTTTTCCTTTGTATCTCATCTTTGGAAAATTGAAAGTAGTGTTATGCTGCTGGTTTGAAACCAAAACCTGGCTAAGGGGAAGCTTAGCGAATTCACTCCATCCTTTGGTCTTGCAACTATGGCTTCCTAAGTGGATTATCATGGCTGTATTTCACTTTGAAATACAGATGGAGCTTCAATTGTTGGAATTTAGCAGGTTGCTGATTTGGCCTGGCTGAAGCTGTTTCTTGATTATTGCTTCAAGTCAGATTTTAATTTGGTTTTGGGTGTTAGTCCATGCTGTTCCACTGTGGAGGGTGCCCCTTGCTGCAAAGTTGCAGATTTTAATATCAAGTTTCAGATTTTTAAGAACAAAGTCGACCTCCTTGAGGGGCCATACCATTTGTACTTGCATTGGGATTCGTGTTGATTGTTCCTCACTGTTTTGGGCTCGATTTCTCAGTGGAGTTTGGACATTTAGCTTCCAGCTATTGTTCGATTGTGGTAGGGAAGCATTCAGAGCTATTTCGGAGAAGTTCTGTCTAAATTGGTGAATTCTCTCTTTGCTGATCTGATTTTATGTGTTTTTCTGTTTCTGATCAGATTAGTTTGAAATTGTTTAATGCTGTTCTAAGTCTCATTCTATATCATTTAAGCATTGTAAATGTTAGAGGAAGTGATACTCTAACCTTTGGAACTTTTGGGAATTCTTGATAATCATATTGTAGCTGTTTATTGATCAATTGTAAGCTGTTTAGTAGTACTAACAACATTTTGTTTGTTGCTGCAATTTATTTGTTTGTAATTTCCCCCATGTAATAAAGTGGTTGTGTGGAGTGTTTACCCCCCACAGTTTAAGTGGAAGTGAGGTTAATTGGCTGGCTTGCCGCCTATAAATGTTTGTAATAATCACACCCACGTAATAAGTGGAGTATTCCCACCGCTTGTGGATGCCTGCATTTGCAGAAGAAGTTTACTTTTAGTTAATCTAGCACTCCACCATATGTTAGCACCTCGCCTTGCAAAAGGATCTTGTGTGCACATTCTTGGTGTTGAGTTTAGCTCTTCATTTCCTATTGTAATTCGAGTTATTAGATCCTAGGGATCCTCTGACCATATGCCCGCCCCTCCTCCTTAAATGGTTTTAGGGTGCATTCTTGGTTAGAGTTATTTCAGTTATGTTTTAGTTTAAGAGCTAATTCTTAACGGGTGCATGTTTTGCATTGTTGTAACTGAAAATTTAAAGCAAAAAATTAAGGGGTATATTTCACGTACGGATTTCTGTTTGTGGTGTATGGATTTTCCTTCACTCCAACATACAGATCCCTTCTGTCTTAGCCGTACGACTAATTGCTCCCAACGTACGATTTTTTTAATTGGCCGTACGAACTCCTTTTGTGTTGGATGTATGGAATCTTGGCATATGGCTTCTTGCTTTTGGCGTACGACTTTCTCCTTAATGTGGTGTATGACTTCTTGGCTCTTGTTTGTCGGTTCATACGAACTAGTCTTGTTTTGGCGTACTAGTTTCTTCCCTTCTTGTCGTACGAATTTTACTTTGGGCGATTTGATTTTTGCTTGGCGTACTAACTTTCTTTTGTCATCTTTTCCTTCTTTGTCTTTGTTTTCTCTCTCCTCTGTCTCTTTTCTCTTTCCATCTCTTTTTTCTCTCTTCATTTTTAACATTTTCTAATTCCTCTACATTATTTTCTCCATTTTTTGGCTCCAACACAATTTTTCTATCACGTACCTGTTCGGATTTGTGGGTTGGCGTATCGTTCGATTCTGATATTCTTTCTTTGTATTCTCTGTACTCGGCTAGAAGTGTCTGGCTGAACATGTCTTGTTTCTCTTCTTCCTTGATTTCCTCGATCTGTAGCATGTTACATTCTCGGTGGAATACTTCATAGTCTTCCATCTGCCAATGAAAGAAGCCATTTAGTGAGCTTGTCTCGTCCTCTGAACAACTCTCAAGTTCCAGTACGCCCTTGACGTTCAACTCCATCGTCTTCCTTCCTTCGTCAACATCTGATTCCCCTTTGTCCGATTCTGATCCGGAGGAAGCCAATTCTTCACTCACGGCCTGGTTCTTCAAGTCGATGACGTACTTCTGCTCGTTGTTCTCGATCGAGAGTGTGTTTCTCTTCCAATTATGATTTTCCTTGGCAGCTATCAGCCATCTGTTGACATGTTTTTTATGACGACATCAACACAGAATAAAAATGCCCAACGGTCATTCTATTCTCTCTTGATCAAAGTATTTCGCATGCTAAGATTGCATGAAAGTTCATGCCTTCAACTCCAAAGTTCCTTTAACGCGAATAGACTCAGTTGGCTAATGTGAATATACTGGGTATTCAAGGGGACTTACGTAGTTGTTCGATTTTGTGAAGCAATTAGGATATGAATGATTTGACAGTATTGCTCTGACTCCTAAATTAACCGGGAAATATTGAATTAAAAAGGGATAAGGGGTAGGAATTCTACGAATCTACTTCTAAAGGGTGGAGGATGAGGATCGACTTAAACACTCTTCAAACCAGACTTTGCTTCGTCTCCTTTCAGACAACTCCGACAAAGTTGGTTCAATCTTCAAAGGATGAGAAAGGTGTTCAAATTATGACACATGTTCATACCATCACTACGATGCATACGGACATATGAGCCACAATTGAAGTTAAGTGCCAATACTCCAGTTGACCACCCAAGGCGAACTTACCATCAGTAAGCCCGCTAGTGGTATGGATGAAAGAAGATGTGCTCAAATCGCAACGCCACACTCCACAATTAACAACTACTTGCATAAAACAAAGTCTACTCTACTCTATCTACTTAAATTGGAAAGACGAACAAGCCTTGCTAGCTACTCACAATAGAAGATAGAACCACCAAACAATGATAAATCTTTATATTATGAGAGTGTTCACAACAACTTCTTACAAAGTCCTCAATGGGAAAACTTCCTTTCCTCCTCAATCTAAGCTAACTTCTAAGCTAAATGCTATATGCCTTCTACTCTTGCTCTGATTCAATTCTTGATCTAATGTCTAATTCTAATCCTTTACAAATGAGGGGGGATGCCCCTTTTATAGTTAGCCCATCTCAATGGACGGTTCAGATTCAATTACAATAAAGGGCTCAGATCGAGCCACCTATGCCCTAATTAGGGTTTCTGCCCTAAAAACCGCCACTGAGGGGAGTGAGGCAATAAATGCATAGAATATTCTCCACTCCCCTGCAGGAACCATAATGAGCAATTAATGCCCACTATCTTCTTCTAGAAGATCTTCATCATGCAACGCGTTCCCACTGTCCTTTTCTCGAACTGCAAACTCGATCAATCGGGCCAATACCGCCTCAACCTCCTGGGCAGAAATCGGTGGAATATGGTTGAGCTGGAACTCCAAGACTGCTACCGTCTGTCCGTGCCGGATGTAAGACTTCTTCCATGCCACCAAGGCGTCCTGGGTATGCTGAATTATACTAGAGAAAGTGGAGACATTCTCAAAGTCATCCAGGATAAGCGACCTCGCAGCTGAGAAGAATGGAGCCAGTTTGTCTATCAAGCCATTAGCAGTTATTTCCTCTGGGCCAACTTTCTAGCAAATATGGCTTCTAATGTATTAAGGACTCCCTCCAAGATGTTACCCATTGCTTTCCTCACTCTGGCTAAATCTGCCCTTGCTGCATCGTGAAATCCACGGCCCGTGACCACCAAGGAGTACCAACTGGTGAAATCATACCTGTCACCATCCTGAATCACACCTCCATCCACCAAAGTTTGTAGAGGTATATGCATCAAAGCCCCCAAACGAAGTACAATCTTTGTCTGATAGATGCGGGTATCGCCCCAAGCCTGATCCACCATGTCAATCCGTGCCAAAATACTTGAGGCCTGCCGATAAGCATTGGCGAGGTCCTCCATGAATTTCCTTGTCTCAGTACGAACATGGCTAACCCACTTGTCCGCTTCTGTTTCCATCTTCTTTAAATCCTCTAAGCCAACAACTGACTCCTTCGGAAGCTCTGGTGGGCGTTCTACTGTTGGGTTTGCTGGTTCACCTGGACGTGCTAGATTCTGCACATATCCTATCAAGGTTTTGTGCTCCTTCTTCAATTTCTTATACTTCCCTTCCGTGCGGAGCAACTGATCCTTCAATGCCTGATAGGAGTTATCGAACTCTTCAACAATTTGGGCTCCTGTAGGACGACCCAACTCTATTGTGGTGATCACGTAATTTTCAGGCCTCTCCTCGGTTCGATCACAATCCTCTCTCGGAACAGCCACCTGAAGCGTGCGAGAGCCTGACTCATCAGTCGAGATCTTTGAAAACTTCCTGAACCTCTTCTTTTCTGGTGGCGCACTGATCCTCCTGAGGAATTCCTCCATCTCGATGGCTGGATCCGTATCATCCTCGGGTTCTCTTCTCATTCTGTCCGAAAGCCAATCCGGCACCATCTGCTGCGGATTGCAAATGACAAGGGGCTGCTCCTCCATTGCCTCCACCTCGTGCACTTCTTCTCTTCTTGCATTGCTCTGCTCGGGCTCATCATCCTCCACGAGCTGCGTATCTCCTGACCCTTGGGTCCCTTGTTCTGTGTTTTCCTCTTCCTCCAATGTCATGTCCAACATCCGTTGGAAACGAGTGTCAGCCACTGTTTCCTCTTCTTCCTCTTGTCGGCCAGCCCTGGATGCACTGACGCTTATACTATCTGATTCTCGGATGTTGGGTTGATCCACCTCCTCAAGCTCCCGCTCTTCACCCAATCCTGCCCTCTGATTAGCAAATAATGAAATCACTCTCAAACTCGAGGACTGAGTTTGTGAATGCATAGGTGATGCTTGTTCCATCCTCAATGGTATTGGCTAGGTTGGTACTTCTACTTGTGCTTCCGGTGTTTGAGCAACCTGTTTTCCCCTTCTCACCGATATTGGCCTTGGGTCACCCATCAAGCTATAAGTAAGGGCGATCGATCTGCTCTTAAGTCTGCATACGTGTCTATCGACCCAAGCCCTTGTGAAAGTCAATACTGGAATAGAGAGCGTGTCCAAGTCCATGATTTCTGGCTCGGACCAATCAGGTGGTGGGACCGAAGTATCCCTGACTAAACCATAGTCGGGTTGCATAATGTTGACATCCTCTTCCACCTGGTCGGGAACTGGGATGATCTCACATTCCCTGATCAATTTGAGGGGAAGCCTGGAAAACTTCCTTTTCCTTATCTCAACCTCATCAACAGCATTTGCCCAAAAGTCCTCAATGTGGGCCTTGTGTCGGTACTCGACGTTCTCTATCATTCGGATGTTTCTATACGGATCGAAATCCTGTCTACTTGTGTGATACGATAGATGATAGAATTGCAGCTCATCCTCTGCCTCTCGAGCTGCCTGTAAGGAGGGACATACCTCAGTGGAATTTCCCATGGCAATAGGAAAGTCAAGTCCACCCTTCTTCTTCTTTTTCTGAATCTTATCATAGGTGATCAACTGCCTAGATATTTTCAGCATTATAATGTGATCAGTGGGGTACCTCGGTAGCCGGTATGGATACGAAGTGAATCCCTGCAGCCTAATGTATGTGAATTTCAGAAATTGGACAAGCCAATATCCGTATTCCTCGATCCATGCTTGTGCCTCTTTGGATATTCTTTGCTGCGTTCTCCGCTGAAGGGTCCTCGTGATGTGCATTGTGAATGCATCATTAGCCCGTTTGTAACTGGTAGGGTTAGCTAGATGCAATTGTGTGCAGGCCTCATGGATTTTGAATTGATCAGGTGCACAGCCTATTGGCTCCTTGTATGTAATTCCTCGGTACTTGGTCATTCTTGCCAGCATATATATCACATACGAGCTCATGTAAAAGGTTTTCGTCCCCCTCAGGCTCTTGAACTGGTCATCTATGTTATCACTGATCATTCTTGCCCATTCAACACATTCATTTCCCTCCAATATGATCTCGATGAAGTAGAACATCCAAGGCTCGAAGAAGTAGGCTTGTGCACTCCCATTTATTTGGCTCAGCATCATCATCAAGTGGCAGTATTCCTGTTTCACATCTTCGGCAATTATCTGCTTTGGGAGTCTAGTGCGAGGTGGCTTTGGCTTTTGCATTCAGACTCTGTTGATGACCGCAACAACCCTCTCGAAGGAGGTGGAGTACATTTTATCCGCCCTCTCCTTTGATCTGTAGAGCATCTTTTCGGCAGTAGGAATCCCAAATGCCTCTCCGATGGCATCTGGTGTGAAGTTGGCAAGCAATTTGCCATCCGGCGAGACAATGGTTCTATGCTCCGGCTTGTAGTAGTTCGCACACTCCATAATTAGCTCCGGGCACTGAATTGCTGGTGGAAAACCAACGGCTACGTAGATACCACTCTTCATGATGTTATGTGCCGTGACTGATGGTCGATGGCCTCCCAGTCTGTACATCCTAGACTTGAGTGCATTTAGATTAAATGACCCGAGGTTGGTGTCACTTAATCCTGCCAACTTTGAAACAATTGCCGATTTTGGGAGAAATGACTTGGCGAGCCTTTTGATCATTGCCTGTCGGGATGAGCTAGCTTTGGCCGTTTCAGTGTTTGCAACTCTGCCTGCAGCTCTGCTTGTTCTTGCAACATCCTTTGCTCCAGCCATCTGCAAGAATAAGATAGAATAATAATAAGTTAGTTTGCAGATTTTTAATAAAATAAAATAGCCTCCGAGACGGCTGGGGATGCGGAGTTAGTTTTTGAAAATAAAATTCTTCAGCATAATTTTCTAACTCCAAACCTCAAACTGTATAAAAATTCTGAGCTTATAAAGAAGCTTCCAGCAACTGCACTCTGACTGGCGAAGAAAATTACAGCAAACCAACAACTTTCAGCAGTGTGGCTATTTTCCCAGCACAGAATAAATTAAATCCCTCGCCTCAACTTCTGATTTCGGCAATTTTAGAAGAAATAAAGAGATTGCTGCAATATGAAATTTCGAATTTCTTCTCAACTCTAACAGCAATCAACTTCCTCAGCACTTCGACTTTCAGCAGTTTTGAAAATAAAGATCCCCAGAGAAAAATAAATCTCCAACAACTCCGGAAATCTGCAGCAACTCCAACAACTTGGAAACAAAGTTTCAGCTCTCCAGCATACAATTTTGAAAATTGTTGCAACACACCTTCAGCCTTTCGGAAAGAAAACTCAAAGCAACTTGGAAATAAAATTCCTCCAGCAACTTCGACTTTCAAAGTAAAACTCAAACTCACTCTCAGCAACCTCAAAAATATTTCAATCTCTCACAAAATTCCTCACTTCAGCAATTCCAAGCTCTTCAAAACGTGTGAAGAAATGAAAGAAATGAAGTTGTTTAAATAACTCTTCGTGAGGAATCCTGCTGAGTAGTGCTGGGGCTATTTTTAGTACCTTCATCAATTCTCCACTTTCTCCGTTCGACATCTTCTAATTCAGGCACAGTAGTGGGCTAGTCGTCAGCCGGTCATTATGGCAGTTGCCATTAATGAAGATTCTTTCTTCTTCAAATTTTGAATTTTCCTTTCTTGTTTGCCAGTTAACTCTTGGTGATTTAAACAACTCGCGAGAAAAATCACTTGGCTTGATTGAAAATTCCATTTTAAAATTCTCGCCATGTTTAAATAAATTTGATTCGAAAAAATTCGTGGGAGTTGTAGATTCATTTCCAACTTTTAAAATGTCTGCCATTTAAATCCTCAATTTCATAAAATCTGCCTTAGACATTTTAAATTTTCTCTTTTAAAATTATTCAACCCGCTGACAGAAATCACTTGCCTGCTCTAAATACTTCATCCTTTGAGATCTAATTTCTATTAGGAAAATAATCTAGGCAAAACGAATTTCCTTTGAAAATATTAAAATTTCCCTTAGGAAATTAATTTTTTAACTCTGTCAACTCATGGGTGCCTTTTAAATGGGTTCATTTAATTTTTTTTCTACTTAGAAAATATTTCATCAAGTTGTTCACCCCGCTTAAATGTCTCACGAAAGATCTGAAATTCATCCAACTCTGGCATGTTTTATGTAGTGAAATACTTATTCCACTTAGGAAAATTTTGAACATTTTCGCCCTTGGGTTTTTATTTCAACCTCTTCCCCTTCACCCACTTAGAAATAAAATTAAGTCCTTTCATTCTTTGGGCGCATTCACCTCTTTCCATCATTTTGCTCAACTTGGGCGTATTTTGCCTAGGGAGTTTTTGTTCTAGTTAGGAAAATTTCTAACCTTTCTCCCTTGGGCGCATTTTGAAGGGTCCATTTTTATTTTGGCTTAGGCAAATTTCCCACGCCTTAGAGTATTCTTCAAGACCCTCACTTCAAAGGCGCATTTTATACCATGTGCCTCCATTTCAAACACTTAGAAAAAGTTCTCAAGCCTTTATTCATCTTGGGCGCATTTTCACCTATCTACTTTTATTTTCCTTGACTTAGTTAATTTTCATGTCATCATCATATCAAGGGCGCGTATGCTAGGTGGAGCTCTCACTTGAGGGCGCATTTCACCCCCTTGGCTTTTATTTCCTTGCCCTAGAGATATTTCAAACATCTTAGGCGCTTTCAAGACCTTGCTGGAGATGTGCACATTTCATAGCTTCAACTTTTATTTCTCCATGCCTTAGGCGTTTTCAAGCTTTCACCAACCTTGGGCGCATTTGTATGTGGGAGCTTTTGCTTGAGGGCGCATTTTATGTGTGCTACTTCTATTTGTTTTGAACTTAGGCGTTTTTAGGCCTCCAATATCCTTGGGCGCATTTGACCTCTTCAACTTTCACCTTTGACACTTAGAAGAATTTCCCACCACCATTTGCCTTGAGGGCGCATTTTGCCATGGCTACTTTTGCTTTACGCCTTAGAATTATTTTGGCCTAACCCCTCCTAGCACAAGGGCGCATTTGATAGGGTATGCTTCTATTCCATGCCTTAGGTGTTTTTTTGATGGCGCATTTACATGTGGGCGCATTTGGAGGGGGAAGCTCTTATGTGAGAGCGCATTTGAGGTAGGCAACTTCTGTTTTATACTTGGAAACTTTTTGACTTGCTTCCTTCACTTCAAGGTGGGCGCATTTTACCCTATGTACTTCCATCCTTATGACTTGATCAATTTCCACGCCATCATTCCTTGCTTGGGTGCATTTGAGAGGGTGTGCTCTCACTTTTGACTTAGACAAATTTCGAAGTGGCTTCAAGGTGATGGGCGCATTTACAAGGTGGAGCTTTTGTTTTTGCCTTAGAATATTTTCTAAGTCACTTCACAAGGTTGGGCGCATTTAGCATGGGCTACTTCCATTTGAATACTTAGAAACTTTTTGACTTGCTTCCTTTACTTCAAGGTGGGCGCATTTTGGGGGTGGCTACTTCTGTTTTTCCATACTTAGACAAATTTCCATGCCCCTGCCGGATCTTGATCTTACATTCTATTTTTAGTAAGTCTTTGCTTTTCTGACTTCCATGGCTCCATTTGGCATGAAAATTTCACCATATGACCCTCTTTGCCTTGTGAACTCGTTTTGCCAGTTATCTGCCCTGACCTGCTATTTATAGCCACCTGCTATTTATAGTAAGTTCTTGATTTTTTTGACTTCAGTAGCTCTGTTTGACCTGAAACTTGCAACGCCTGATCCTGATAGCTTGAGTGTTGCTCTGATGCCAACCTCGGGTGCAGACCTGCTATTTATAGCCGTGCCCTGACTTACTAAAAATAGTAAGTTCTCCGATTCTGCTCAAATTTTGCTAGCAAGTGCCTTGAAGTATGCTGACATTGGTGGGGTACTTTGTTTTGACTATTTCTAGATTTCACCCCCTATAAAAGTGGAAACCCTAATTTGACTTGCATGTATCCTGAACGGTCTCCGTTTGACTTCGTTCCTTCTACATGTCGTTCTGCTTGCTGAACTGGAGCGTTAGGCGGTTGCTAGAGTGTACCTGCTAAAAATAGAAACTGTCTGAAAAGTGACTCATCCATTGCCGGATGGTTTTGCATGTTATATTGCCCGTGGGGTCTCAAGAAACCCATAAAAACCCAGAAAATTGGTCTGCATGCATGTATTGGCTAAAAATAGTAAGTCCCTGAAAGTGATCAATTTTGCTTGCATGTCACACTGTTGCGTAGCTCTTGAAAAACCCAGAAGGAATATCCGGACATGCGTTGAAAAACTCCGCATGCAAACCCTAAAAATAGCCTCTGAAGGTTGAGCTTTGAAAGTGGTCGTCTCGGTTTGCATGTTATATTGCTGCGAAGGTTTCGAGAAACCTAGAAGTAATCTCCAGACATGCAATGAAGAATCATATGTTTGACCCCTGAAAATGGCTCTTGAAACCCGAACTGCTAAAAATAGCAAATTGTCCGATTTGGCTCAAAATTTACGTGCAAGCAGCTTGATGTTACCTGAATGTGGTGGAACTGACAGAATTCCCAAAATTTCGATAAAATAGTCCCAAATTGAATACTTACTAAAAATAGCAAGTTGCCGGAATACAGTGAAAATTTAATGGGACCTTGCTGGAAGCCTTGTGATTGTTGTACTAAGCTCAGATTCTAATTTGATAACCTGGTTTGACCTTAAATAAGCCTGAAGGATGAAAACCCTAATTACGTAGACTTAACCAATACTTCAACCTGGGTCAAACGACAGGACATCCCCGGACGGACCAGAGATGTTACCTGAATGTGGTGGAACTGACAAAATTCCCAAAATTTTGATAAAATAGTCCCAAATTGAATACTTACTAAAAATAGCAAGTTGCCGGAATACAGTGAAAATTTAATGGGACCTTGCTGGAAGCCTTGTGATTGCTGTACTAAGCTCAGATTCTAATTTGATAACCTGGTTTGACCTTAAATAAGCCTGAAGGATGAAAACCCTAATTACGCAAACTTAACCAATACTTCAACCTGGGTCAAACGACAGGACATCCCCGGACGGACCAGAGATAGAGAGAGAGACGCACGAACCAAAGCCAAACGACGAGAATGGAGCAAAAATTAGGGGGTCCCCATCTGAATGGGGTGATGTGTGAAAAAGGTCACAACACCATCCTCTCCCAAGTAGTGCATCATATGCTTTCCTCTATAATGGGATAACGACAAAATTTAGCAAAAACTATTGTGTCCTAATCATCACCTTCTGCACCATCAGCGTCCCCAACGGCTTGATACCATGTTGATTGGCACTGATGAGTTGGAATGTCGGTGGCCAGAGTGTAGGCTTTCCGAGGCTCTTCCATGTGTCTTCAGACAGTACGTTGACTCCTGATCCTCCATCGACGATAGTATTTGTCAAGATATTCCTTCTGATCTCCATCTGCACAACTGTCGACATCTTCTCGATGTTTGCCTTTAGTAGTACGGGATCAACGGTTTGTTCACCGTACAGTGGCAGTTCTGGTACCAATTCTTGTCTTCCGTCCTCCGCTCGCGATTGCTTGCCATCCCTGAGGATGTTTGCCATTGCCAGTCCCAACTGCGGAAAGGTTTGGAGAAGGTCAGTTACTTTGATCGGTACAGCGGTCTGCAGTACCTGTTGTATGATATTGGTTTCCGCCTCCGACCGTCGAGAGGTTTCTGGCTTTTCAAGAGATATTTTGTTCTCCTTCGCCATTGCCAGTTCCACTTTGGCTTTTGCTTCCTTCATCCTTTGTTTTTCTGTACGTGGATCTGGGTAGGTTGCCTTCTTTGCTTGCACTCTAGTGATTGCCAATATCTCTCGTTCTTCTACTTCCAACATATGGACACCCTTCTGCTTTGGGCATTCACTATCTTCATGGTCACCTGGTCCACACCACTTACACAATCTTCCTCCTGAACCTTGGCCGTTCTGGTAGTCCTTTGCGAAGTGACCCCATTCGTTACACTTCCGGCATCGGATCCTGGGTCGTCCTTTACTGTCGTACTGTATTTTGTTCCTCGGACTCCTATTGCTCCAATAACCTCCAAGGGATGCGATGCTATTGTACTGGGGCTTCAGAGGTGTGTTCGGCGGTGTCGACGGTTCTCCTTGAGCGAAGAGTACTTGTGCACTTCTGGCTTTTAAGTTGTATGGGCATTCCTTGACGGAATGTCCCATCACTTGGCAGATATCGCAAAATAACTTCTTCGGATAGTTCGCCTTCGTGTGACCTTCCCCATTGCAATCAGTACACCACAATTCTCGTGCTTCCCTCATAATCTCCTTGTCGGCCTTCAGTTCTTTCATCATTCGCATCATATCTTTCCTGAGTGCTTGTACGGTCTTGGATTCACAGTCACTGTCGTCCGCACTCTCCTTGTCGTCCGTCTTATTTTTCCCTCGAGAGGATGTTTTTTTTTCGCTTTCTATATCCATCACGACGACAGAGGCACGACTTTCATCTTCTTCCTCAGCGACGAAATCAAGCCTTCAATGAACCATCGCTTCTTTAGCCCATCAGCTGGTTGAACCTCCAATTTTCCCAACAAGTCTTTGAGTCACCGATTCTATGTGCGCACATTCTCGTGCTTTCCCTGCTTCATACTGTAGATTTCTGCTACAATCTCATTGTCATCCCTTAAGAGTTTGAATTCGTCTTGAAAGGCCTTCTTGAGTAATTTCCATGTAGCTTTTTGTGCTTGGTCCAACTCTGAGTACTAGTCGATGGCACTATCTTTGAGTGTCGCCGGAAACGCTTTCAACCAATTATTTGGGTAATCTTCTCCACTCGCTATCTAGATTGTCTCACGTTTTTTAGTGTCGTACTGGATCTTTTGACCCATTCCCCATAAACTTCGGCAACTTCTGCCGCTCTGGAGTCACCATCCTTCCCCGCTGTCCTCCTTGTGTATTGGACCCGACTGGACTGGTTTCCCCGTTACATTCCGGTGTGTCACTTGGACTCTTGGCCACGTACGAGTCACTCTACTGTCCTCTGTTAGCGTCCTCTACACCTTGAGTTTCCTGGGTCCCACTCTGGTGCTCCTTCTGCCAAGGGGTCTTGGGCTCAGATCTCCCTGTCCTTAGACCTTCGTCGTCGTCCGATATGGACAACTCCCAAATGTGTTGGATGCTATTCTCAAGTTCTCCAATCAATTCATCTTCATTTTCTCGTCTTTTATATTTTTCTACGTTCGGGGTGATGAAGGGTTCCTCGTCCCTCCCTTCCACAAAACTCTGATTTGCTCTACTTAATCTTTGCCGCCGGTTTTCTTGCTCTTGTACTTGTTGACGTGTGTTTTATGACAGCGCCAACACAGAATAAAATGTCCAACGGTCACTCTATTCTCTCTTGATCAAAGTATTTCGCATGCTAAGATTGTGTGAAAGTTCATGCGTTCAACTCCAAGGTTCCTTTTATCGCGAATAGACTCAGTTGGTTGATGTGAATATGCTGGTTATTTCAAGGGGACTTACGTAATTGTTCAATTTCTTTACTCAAGCAAATGAAAGTTTTGGCTATGATGCTTTGGTATTTGAATGGACCGGGAAATACTGAATTTAAAGGAGATAGGGATAAGAATTCTACTATCTATTTCTAAGGGTGGAATGCAAGAACTAGCTTCAGCAATCTTCAAACCCAACTCTGTTTTGTCTCCCCTTCGGACAACTCTGACAAAGCTGGTGCAATCTTCAAAGGATGGATAAGATGTTCAAATTGGGATTCAACATGCGCACCCCTTCACAACGAAGCAAGTGGGCATACAAATCACAACCGAAGTTAGGTGTCGAGATTCCAGTTGACCACACAGGGGCAGACTTACCGTCAGCAAGCCCGCTAGTGGTATGGATACAAGAAGATATGCTCAAACCAACATCACACTCCACAATTAACACTACTTGCATGAAAACAAAATCTACTTTACTCTACTCTATTTGAATTGGAAAGACGAAAAGACCTCGTCAACTGCCCACAATGCAAAATGAAGTCACCAATCAATGAAATCCTTATATTATGAGAGTCTTATACAACATTCTTTTGCAAAAAATTTCTAAGGGAAAGTCTTTCTTTCCTTTCCAAACTAAGCTAACTCCTAGCTCTACTTTGACTTCTATCTAGCTCAACTCTATCTCTGATTTTGTTCTAGCTCTGATCTATTTCTAACTGATTACAAATGAGGGGGGATACCCCTTTTATATCTAGCCCAGTCCAGTGGACGACTTAGATTGAAATACAATGGAAGGCTCAGATCGAGCCACCTAAGCCCTGATTAGGGTTTCAGCCCTCAAAACCGCCACTGAGAGGAGTGGGGCAATGAATGCGCCCTCCACTCCTCATCAATGAACCACTATCTGCCATCAATGCACGTCGTCTCCCTCCAGAAGGGCGTTTCCTTTCTCCTTCTCGCTGGCTGCAAATCTGATGAACCTGGCCAAGACTGCCTTAACTTCCTGATCGGAAATGGGAGGAATGTGATCCAATTGAAATTCGAGAACTGTAACCGTTTGCCCATGCCAGGCACAAGATTTCTTCCAGGCAACAAGGGCGTCCTAGGTGTTTTGTATGATACTGGAGAACGTAGAAGTGTTCTCGAAATCATCCTGTGTGAAGGTCTTCACCTCAGAAAAGAATGGTCTCAATCTGTTCTTCAAACCATCTGCAGTTACCTCTTCAGAAGTCAACCTCCTGGCAAAGATCGCCTCTAATGTGTTGAGAATTCCATCTAAGATGTTCGTCATGGCCTTTCTGACCCTGACAGAATTTGTTTGTGATGCGTCGTAGAACCCTCGGCCTATGACTACTGAAGAGTACCATCCGGCGAAGTCGTATCTATCCCTCTGTTGAATTACGCCTCCCTCAACCAAAGTTTGTTGAGGTATGTTCATCAAAGCCCCTAAACGGAGAACAACTCTAGTCTGATAGATACGTGCCTCACCCCAAGCATGGTTAACTGCATCCATCCTTGCCATAATGTTGGAGGCTTGCCGATAGGCATGTGGAAGGTCCTCCATAAACTTTCCTCTTTCAACACGGATGCTGGCAACCCATTTGTCAGCCTCTTGTGCCATTCTCTTCAAATCCTCTAACCCACTGATTGACTCCCTGGAAAATTCAGCTGGAAGTTGAATTGCCGGATTCTCTTGCCCACAAGGACGAGACAAGTGTTGCACGTAGCCAATCAGCGTCTTGTGCTCTACCTTCAACTTCTTGTATTTGCCCTCAACATAGGACAATCTATCCTTGAGTGCTCGATAGGAATTATCGCACTCCTCTACTATTTGTGCTCCAGTAGGGCGGCCAAGTTCCATAGTTGTAACAACATAATTTTCGGGAACGGCCTCATCCCGATCACACTCTCCCCGAGGCACTGCCACATGCAAAGTTCGGGATCCATCCTCGTCTGTAGATATCTTGGAGAACTTCCTAGCCTTCTTCTTCGTTGGAGGTGCACTGATCCTCTGTAACAACTCCCCCATCTCGACTGCAGGATCAGTCTCATCCACAGGATTATGTCTTATCCTATCCCTTAGCCATTCTGGCACCTCCTGCCGCATGTCCGATATAACAAAAGGCTGCTCAACCTTGGCCTCTACCTCGTGAACTTCATCTCTGCCATCGTTCCGACGAGGCTCATCATTATCAATAGGCTCAGTGTCTCCTGAGCTCTGGGCATCCTGATCTAAAATGGCATCATCCTCGAGAGCTGCCTCAATCTCCTGTTGAAACTAAGTATCCGTGGCAGCCCCCTCATTTGTCCCTTGCTGATTTTCCTGTTGATTATCTTCTCGGGGCATGTTGATGCTCTGGCCCACTGATTCTCTACGGGGTGGCTGACTTGCCACTTGCACTGCCTGTAATCTCTCCCTCTGATCAGCAAACAATGATACTTCCTGTAAACTTGGAGAGTTTGCTCGAGATGGCATATGCAAGGACTCCTGAACTCTCAAAGGCTCAGGCTGAATTAGCTCTCTCCCTCTTGGCTCTGGAGTATGATCCACCTGCCCTCTCTGCCTAACTGCTGGTGATCTGTGATCTCCCATCAAATTATACGTAAGGGGAATTGATCGTCCCTTAAGTCGGCTGACATGCCTCTCTACCCAACTCCGTGTAAATGTTAAGACCGGGATACAGAGTGTATCCAAGTCGGTGATCTCTGGCTCCGACCAATCTGGGAGTGGTAGAGGCGTATCTCTCACTGTCTCGTAGTCAGCCTGTACTACGTTTATGTCTTCTTCAATCTGATTTGGCGGTGGGACAATCTCGCACTCTCTGATCATTACCAATGGTATCCGAGAGAACATTCTCTTCCCGATCTCGATCTTATCCACTGCATTGGCCCAAAAGTCTTCGATCTGTGCCTTGTGCCTGAACTCCTCTGACAATATCCATTTGATGTTTTTGTGGGGATCGCAATGGTGCCTGTTGGTGTGGTAGGAAAGGTGGAAGAATTGGAGCTCAGTTTTTGCTTCCCTTGCTGCCTGCAGCGATGGGCAGGTCTCATCTGAATTCCCCATGGTAATTGGGAATCCGAGTCCACCTTTCTTCTTCTTCTTTTGAATCTTATCATAGGCAATGAGTTGCCTAGATACCTCCAGCATCACTATTCTGTTGGTGGGATACCGGGGCAATCTATAAGGATAGGAAGAGAATCCTTGCAGCCTTATGTAGGTGAACTTTGGAAATTGGATAAACCAACATCCGAACTTCTCGATCATCTCCTGTGCTTCCTTGGATATTCTGTGATGGGTTCTTTGCTGCAAGGTCCTCGTAATATGCATTGTGAAGGCGTCATTGACCTTTTGTAGTTAGTTGTGCTTGTCAAATGCAATTGTGGACAAGCCTCATGTATTTTAAACTGATGGGAACCGCACCCAATTGGTTCCTTGTAAGAGATGCCCCTATACTTTGTCATGCGAGCCAGCATATAGACAAGGTAAGAGCTCATATGAAACATTTTCGTTCTCCTCACACCACAGAGCTGCTCGTGAATGCAGTCACTGATCAACAGTGCCCAATCCATGTGGTCTTTGCCCTCTAGTACCAAGTTGATATAGTAGAACATCCAAGGTCGAAGATGAACTCTTGGGGGCACCCTCCACCTCTGCTCAGCATCATAATTAGATTACCAAACTCCTGTCTCAAGTCCTCTGAGATTATCTGTTTGGGTAGTTTAGTACGAGTTGGCTTGGGCTTGATCATCCACCTGGTGTTTATCAAATCAGCACATCGGTCAGTTGTGGATGAATACATTCTTTCAGCCCTCTCCTTCGTTTTGTAGATCATCTTTTCATGAATTGGAATCCCAAACGCCTCCCCGATTGCTTCAGGTGTCAGGTTGGCCAATATTTTGCCATCTGGCGAAGTGATAGTTCTCTGCAATGTGTTGTAGTGGTGGGCGCATTCCATGATGAGCTCTGGACATCGGATAGTTGGCGGAAAATTGGCAGCAGCATACAATCCGCTCCTGAGAATACTATGTGAAGTCACCGATGGGTGATGGCCTCCAGTCCCCATCATCCTTCTTCTGAATGCCTCCAGGTTGAACGAGCCTAAATTTGTGTTAGCTAGCTTGCCCAACTTCGATGTAAACTTTGATTCTGGCAGGAAGGACTAGCTTAATTTCTTGATTATTGCCTGTCTAGATTCCGTGTGGTTGTTTCTGCCTGCAACTCTTCTGCTTGATTCAACCATTCTCAACTGTCTTGTTTACTTCAATGTTTTTAGAAGCTTCTCTACTTGTAGCAACACAATGTCATATGCTTGGAAATGTTCTCTTGCAGCAACTCGCCCTCAGTAGATTTGAAACTTCTTCTTTTAAGTTCGCACTTTCTTCTAAAAAAAATGTGTTTTCAACAACTTACTTTCTTCTCTTGAGTTCGTACTTCACATTCAGCAACTTCAAATTTTCCCTACAAGGCGTACTTCTCAGCAAATTAGAAGTTTCCCTTTTGTAAACTTGTACCTCTCAGCAAATCTCCACCCTCACTCAAATTTGGATTTCTTCAGCAACTTGCAACTGGGACTTGGGAGTTCGCACTTCAGCAGCTTCAAATTTCAAACTTTGCAAAGCCATGCCTTAGCAAAGTTCAATCTCTTGCACACTCGTACCTCTCAGCAAGTCAAACTTCCTTACAAATTCGAATTTCTCAGCAACTTGAGTGTTAAAATGTGAATGAACAGGTTTGTAATCTTGTAAGTGTCGATCCTCATAGGTGAACATTTTCGATTTCTATGTTTTCCTAAGGAGGAAGGAGTGGGTATAAGTATTAAAGTGGGAGACACGTCCCATGAGTGGATGTGTCTCCACAAAGTGGAGACATGTCGGCTCAAGGGACGTGTCTTTTTATTTACCTTTCTATCACAGCAAACAGTCATTTATCTTAACCGATGCTATTAACTTTAACACTCCCTCTTAGCTAGGGAAGATAAACTCAAAAGTGATATCACCTAACTCGTGATATCAGAAGATATGGTATGCTTCGAAAGTGTCAAGTCACATGACATTCTCCATAACATATTTTATTATTCAATACTCTCTCTTAGCTAAAAAATAATTTCCACTAAGTAAAAGTGATATCACCTAACTCGTGATATTAGAAGATATGAAATGCTTCTGAAAGTGTCAAGTCACATGACATTCTTCATAACACATCTTCATTATTCAACACTCCCTCTTTAACTAGGAAGGATAACTTCCAAAGTGATATCACCTATCTCGTGATATCAGAAGATATGGTATGCTTCTGAAAGTGTCAAGCTGCATGACATTCTCCATAACACATCTTCATTATGGTATGTGCACTGACATCAAGTCACATGATGTCTACCATAATTGATGGCATATCCACGGATATAAATATCCACCATGATTATCTCTTAAGGATCACAATGATCTTCAGATATCAAGTCTCATGATATCCATCAAGGTGTCCTAGAGATACTATCATGACATGTCCATAGATATCAAGTCACATGATATCTATCATGATAGCTCATCATTGTAGAGTTGTCACTTTACAATGTCAAATACAAGTGTTCATTATTGAAAGATCGTCACCTTTCGATAATGTACACAGGGGGAGTAGGCCCATAAAGTCATGGAGTCACACACATGACAAAAGAGTTTACACATTAAGCATCTTTATATATTAGTACAATTTATAAACAATTTGTATTTCAAACATAAATAACAAATTACATTTCAACGATACCAAGTTTCTTCTTGAAGTGCTCTACCTTGATCCGGGAGAGAGGCTTGGTGAGAATGTTTGCAGTTTGATCATTTGTACTAATATACTCCAACTGAATCACTTTCCTTCCACCATATCTCTTACATAATGATAGGGGATCTCAATGTGCTTAGATCTGTCATGAAAGACAGGATTCACAGAGAGTTTTATGCAACTCTGATTATCACAATGGTTAATTGTAGGATTCAAGGGCTCACCAAAGAGTCCCACAAGCAATTTATGAAGCCACACTGCTTCTCTTGCTCCCATTGAGGCTGCAATGTATTCAGCTTCCGTTGAGCTCTGTGCAACTGAAGATTGTTTTCTGCAAATCCAGGAGATCATAGCTGATCCCAAACTGAAGCAACATCCTGATGTGCTTTTCCGATCAGTTACACTTCCAGCCCAATCTGAATCAGAGTAACCATGTAGATCTAGTTGATCATTCTTGTAAAGAAGATCATATCCAATAGTGCCGGGAAGATGAATATATGTTTTACAACCATAAGGTGAATTTCCTTTGGCTCACACTTGAACTGGCTTAGAGCATTCATTGGTACCTTCCATTTGCAGCAGGAGTGCTTTATCAACTGAGCTACTGGCCCCTTGTGACCAGTCCATCATCAGTTCGGGTGTGGCTTATATCCAACACCCCCTCTTTAAGCCACACTGCGGGTGCTTGGGGCTCTTGAAGTTAGATCTAGGGATCTGTCGTCATGGAGTCTCTCAACATGACGCCTCATCTCAGTCTCAGAGATGAACACAGGCTTTCACCTCATATCTCTCTATCTCAGAGAATTTGCATTACAACAAGTGATGATGTGACTCCCTCTGAAACTCTAAGTACATGAATCAGCCTCCTGACCTCCTCATCCAAAATCGTTAGCAATACTTGCTTTAGAGAAATGGTTTCCAATGCACACCTCTGTAGAGATTTAGGGCTGTCCTCTTCAACCTCATCCTAGAACACTCTATATAGAACAGATTTGCGGAGCTACCAATGTTGAATCTAGGTTGGCTGACTTGAGCAATTCTTATCTCAACTGCTGAAGAGGATCTTAGCATCAGGCCTTGCATCTTCTTCTCCGTGAGTCACATAACTCCCTCTTGATCCCTGCTTTAGAGATTGCAAAGAAGACTTCTGGAAGTGAACTCCCTCTAGCCACCAACTCAGTCCCATGGCTGCAAGTTGTGACTTTATGTTTGATCATTTCTTTGGTCAGCATGACTTCCTTACAAGATGCCTCAAGCTTTTCATCACTAAGCAATCTCTCATCACCTTCTTGTTCCTAGATCTGTCCTGGAAGCATTTTAGAGAGAGATTACTAACAGTTTATAACTATCCAAAGAAATATCAAGGCTAGAATCATACAAGGTTTAATATCTCAAGTTATAGCATGAATGCATAAGAATTTATGAACAATATTAAAACATGAATAAATAAATCAATTTATAAGACAAATATATCAAAAGATCAGAATGGAGGGATAAGGAAGCTTATCTTTAATAAATTCTGATATAACTCTTTCTTCCATTTTTTTTTATTTTTATTATTTTTTTTTACTCCTCTCGAGAGTGCTAAACTTAGCACAACAAAAAAACAATCTGACAACTACAGATTTCTTGAATGCATTAAGCAGTTTAGCATAAAAAACCTACTCTCTCCAAGAGTCAAGGCTCTATCACAGTTCATGCATTAGAGAATGATATCGTTGTGACCGACTTATCACCATCGAAATTTCAGTTCTCTTTTTATTTCAGAGTCACACTCAGAAATCTTCACAACTAGCATGAAAAAATGACTTGCAAATACTAATATGAATTTTCAAGGGATCTTATGTCAGTGAACATATTTCAAGAAAAAACATGATCTCTCTTTACTAATCACACATGATCCAAATAAATGATATAACAAAAATTCAGCCTAGAAAGGTGATTTCAGACAAAACAAAGAATAATTATCCTTTAAATATTCTGATGGTTGCAATTACAGGACACAGTATTATACGTTGCTCTTGTGCTTAGATCAGTCCACAACCTTCACGGCTTGAACACAGGCCCCTGGCAAGGTTAAATTTGAATATGGTCTTTGATCGTTCAAATTTACAATGCACTCCGTTTTCAGCTATAATCCACCCGATTATGAAACAAATGCATCACACTTACAAGCAGCACCCAGAGAGTTAGAGATGGATAAGATTATCACTCATAAACTTTATCAGATCTGCACAACTCAACAAACTAAGATTCATAGAAAGAATATAAACAACAACAAAAACAAATACTTATCTCGAAATTCGTCCAACAGTGACGCACTGTACTTTTGTTTTGAGAGCCCATTCAGGATTCACAAAATGCCTGATGTCGACAAATTGTAATGCACGCCTTCAATCTTTTCGAAACTCAGTCCAGTCATTACCATGACTTAGCAACAATTGCTTCCACACGACTACTTTAGGAATTCCTGTTTGTGTACAACGACTCTCAAATTGGTATACGGATCCCGAGGATGTTGCTTCATTGCAGCTTTGGCACCCAGTCAAGCTCACATGGCTCCACCAGATCTGGATGTTCTGTTCACACCCCCACCCCAATGCCAGTGTTGGATAGAGATCACTAAGATGGCTTGTAGTGAATGTCCAGGTGAGTAATCATGAATGACACAGTTCACCTTAGTCTACCCGAGATGACTCACTATGGTGATGCGATAGCCTTCAGGTAACATGAGACGCCTGGCAATATGATACAAACTAGCTGATTCTACACTCCTGCCCACACAATGGTACTCGCATAAGCATGATCAAATCTAATAAGCTATTGCGGCCAGGATAGAATGACAGACAATAACACAATCATAGTCCTGATCAGATTACGTGAACATTGAACACGCATTTGAGACTAGTGCCAATAAGCATTCTCGACTTTGCGTACTCCTTGTCCAATGAAATCCACATTACAATATCAAAGAGTTACTCGATAACGTGAACGGTGGACAAATATAGCGGCGACTTCCATTTGATTGTAGACTCCCGACAGTGCCATGAAGATTTCTTGCTGCGTCAATGAATATAACTCCAATCTCACATTTCTTGGCAAATGACGAAGAAGTCATCATGCTTCGATGCCGGCTTTAATAATGCTTAGCCGCTTACAACAAGAAAGAGTCTCCGTCTATTCTTCCCGTCTCTGCCAATAAGGAAGACTCGATTGTCTTTTGCGGCAAATACAATTTAGGGGCTCCAGCGGTCAATATTGCATCGACTATGGGAATAGACGACAACTTCCAGCGGTCGCTTTTATGCCTGAGATTACTCGTCAATCTATATAGACTCCAATGATAAGTTCGATACTCATCCTGTCGTCTCTAATAATCCAAAACGTTGCTCGTCTCTACTGGCATAATAATCTGAGACACGACCATTCAATCTGAGAGTTTTAGATCTCTTTATACCTGGCGCTCTTGCTAAATCGGTTCTTCCAAAGACATTGACTAACTCATAATAAATCCTTCAAATCCTATTCTTCCAGTCCTCGCTCTGATACCATGTTAAAATGTGAATGAACAGGTTTGTAATCTTGTAAGTGTCAATCCTCACAGGTGAACATTTTCGATTTCTATGTTTTCCTAAGGAGGAAGGAGTGGGTATAAGTATTTAAAGTGGGAGACGCATCCCATGAGCGGATGTCTCCACAAAGTGGAGACACGTCGGCTCAAGGGACGTGTCTCTTTATTTACCTTTCTATCACAGCAAACAGTCATTTATCTTAATTGATGCTATTAACTTTAACATTGAGAATATTTTACTTCCCTGCAAACTCGTACTTCAGCTTCAAGAAAAACCTTGCATTCAACAACTTGTGAGGAGGATGAAGAAGACTCAGAATATTATAGCCAGGTCGAAGTCCAGCAGAGGCTATACTTAGCACATTTTCAAATTCCACTTTCCCTCTCTTTTCCAGTCGCAACACTTGTCATCCCGAGCATCGGAATCTCAAACTTCTAGAAGTATGAATTTCATCATTTCTGCATAGGCCTGCCTCACCATATTTGGTCTTTTAAAATATTAAATTACTCATTTCCTTGGACAATTTCGAATTTAATTTGGCTAAGTCGTTTAATCTCATCCTTGCCTTGGCAAAATTATTCAGTTCAATCTACCGGCAAAACATCTCATTCATGAAGTTATATTTCCCTTATTTGCCTTAGAGAAATCCTTGAACTTTCCTTAGAAAATTTACCAAAATAGGCGTCGGGCAAAATTTCCTGTCAAAATGATATGAGCGAGGCGCGGAGCAAGCTTAAATCGTCTCTGGACTGCAAACGTTCAATACCCAGAAGAAAATTCTTTTCAGAATCCATCGTTTTCATGTGTATCCGGACGAAGGGGTACTTTTAATTTTTATTATTTAAAAATAATAAAATGGCTAAGGTTTATTTCTCTTCACTCCAGAGGTCTTCCACACCTGCAATCCCCAGCTTCTTGGCCTCGGCAAATTTTCTTGATTTCTTCCTGAAGAGTTTTCCCTATGAAAAAATTTCCTCTCTGGAAAATTTAGCATCACCTGTAGGCATATTTTTTATTTTCTCCTTAGAAAATGCCTTAGGGAATTATTTAAATTTAAATTTTATCACCTTACCCTTGAAGGGCGCTTTGAACATGTGAGCTTCCATTTTATCCCTTAGGCAATTCCATGCCTAGACTTTCTTCATCACACTTAGCAATTTTCCTCTTTTAAAATCATGTCGTCCTTTGCCTTACCTTTACCCTTGGCGCATATAGCATGTCATGGGGGAAACTTGGGGTGCATTTCACCATGTGTGAGGGAATTTACTCAACCCCTTGAGCGCATTTACCATGCTCTTCAACGCTTTTCCTTTTACCTTGCCACCTTGAGCGCATTTCACACATGACATTTCCACTCTTGGGCGCATATCACCTAGGCAACTTCCAACCTTGGGTGCAAATAAGGGTGTGAGGAGGAAATTTCCACGCCCATGGTGACCCTTCACCTTCCTTGGGCGCATATTACATGGTGGGCTTCCATTTCCAAGCACACTTCATGTGTTAAGAGGGAAATTTTCTTCACCTTGGCGCTTTTTTTTCTTTTACCTTTCAACTTTTACCTTCTACCTTGCCACCTTGGGTGCATTTGCCTTGGGTAGGAGGAATTTTCCACGCCCCTCATGACCTTTCACCTTCCTTGAGCGCATATTGCATGGTGGGCTTCCATTTCCAAGCGCACTTCAACTATGTGAAGGAAAGCGCCTTCATCCAGTGACCTCTCACCTCCCCTGGGCACATTTAGCCCATGCTGCTTCCATCCTTGGACGCATTTGAGGGGTTCTCAAGGAATTTCCACGCCTTAGTGAATTCCACCATGTCCTATCCGCTATGAGGGCACATTTTAGGGTGTGTGAAGGAAATTCCACACTTAGAACATTTTCTCCATACCTCAGGGGCATTTGATATATCTTCACGCCAGTCATCACTTATAAGTTTTCAACGCCCTAGCCACTCCTTGGCTTTCTAGTTTTAGCAAACTCGGAGGAATTAGGGTTTTCTTGCATTCCATCCTGTTCTGAGCTGGAGCTGGCGTGGCCGTGCCTCCACTTGGCCTTGCTTCCTCGTTTATATCTTCTCTGGCACAGTGCATGCTATTTTTAGCCATTTGCTATTTTTAGCAAACCCTAAAATTGATCAATTTTGTATCTCTATTTGCTTCGAAATTTGCTCTAGTTGTCCTTGATGCTGTGAGTAACCTGTTCACATTTGTCTCCGGCACAGTACCTGCTATTTTTAGCCATGAGATGACTTACTAAAAATAGTAAGTACTAAGATCGTGCTCAAATTTTGCCAGTAGGCAGCTTGAAAGGTGTTGGTCCCGGTGGCGTGCTTCGTTTTGGCATCTCTATATTTTATTGCATCTATTTTTAGACATAGCGGGGGAAACCCTAATCTGACTTGCATGCGCTCTGGACTGCTCCCGATTGTCTTGATTCTGCTGTTTGTCACTCTGCTTGCTAGACTGAAGTGTTGGGTACCTGCTGGGCTAAAGCTGCTATTTATAGTAAGTGTCCGGAAAGTGGTTCATCTAACGTCAGATGAGTTTGCATATCCCAGTGCCCGTGGGATCTCAAAAAACCCAGAAAAACCTAGAAAACTGGTCGACGTTCCGACATTGGCTAAAAATAGTAAGTTTTTTAAAACTGACTCGTTCCGTTTGCATGTCATACCATTGCGAAGCTCTTGCAAAACCCATATGGAATTTCCAGACATGCATTGAAAATCTCTGCATGCAAGCCCTAAAAATAGCCTTGGAAGGCTGTACCGTTGGAAGTCACCATCTTGATTTGCATGTTATATCATTGCGAAGGTCTTGAAAAACCCAGATCTATTTTCCAGTCATGCATCGGAGAATCGTACGTTTAAACCTTGAAATTAGCCTCCGAAGGCTGAACTGCTAAAAATAGCCAGTTGTCTGAATCCGTTCAATTTTCACGTGTAGGCACTCTGAAGTTGCCTGAATGTGCTAAAGTGGTTAGAATCCCGAAATCTTGAGGGAAAGACCTCAAATTAGGCACTTACTAAAAATAGTAAGTTGTCAGATTTCAGTAAGCTTTTAGTGGGATCTTGCCCTGAGCCTTTTGATTGTACTGCTGCACTTAGATTTTACCTTGATAGCCCAATTTGACCTCTAACAAGCCTGAAGGATAGGAACCCTAATTTCGTAGACTTGGTAATCATTTCAATCTAGGTCAAAGACGGGACATCCCCGGAAGGACAAAATATCAGAGACAGAGAGAACCAAAGCCAAAAGACCAGAATGGAGCAAAAATTAGGGGGTCCCCATCTTGGATGGGGTGATGTGTGAAAAGATCACAACAGTACTCTCAATGATCGCCAAATTCTTTCCTCCTTTGCTTCGTGCCCGAATGGTATTAGGTTCTTGTCTTTGTTTGGCCATACGAGCATTACAGGTCATTCATGCGATCATTGTTGGTTGCCAGGGGTATGTCTCCGGCTAGTGTCTCGTTCCTCCTCTTTCCGTTTGGTTCGTTCTTCATACCGCTGCAATATTTGCTGCCTTTGGCATTCTTGATCCTCTTCCGCTTGAAGGTCTTGTAGGGTGATTGAATGGTGGGCCAATAATCTTGGCATGCAGTGTAGAAGGTGATCAACTTTGTCGTTCACTTCCAATCGATCCCAAATAACTGCCTCAGAGATTTCTCACCCAAGGGCTTCCCTTCGTACGTGATCTCGTACAGATATGTTATAGAGATTTATCAAATCCCGTGTCAAGTCGTCCTCTCTTTCTTCATTCGTCTCTATAGGCTCCTCCATCGGTCGGCCCATCACACTGCCATTACAACGAGTGCTTCCCTGGTCCGCTTAGGCAACAACGCCAAATGTTTACTTGCTATACGGGTACAGTGATGTACAAAGTAAACGGAAATAAAAAATAACATTGATAGCATATAATAATCACATGGCAATTGCACAGAACATAAATATACTTCTTTATTCAGTATTCGGCAATTACATCATAATGTCTCCAGACAGAACATAGCATAGCATAGTAGAACCATAATGTTTCTCGACTACATGACTCAAGTACATATAGTACGCTGGTGGTGGTTGAGGTACCAACCGTCGCATCCCTTCATTATAACTAATTGCTTCGTCAAGAACTTAATTCCCGAGACAACTAACCAACATGAAACGTACATAATTACATGGATTATTAATATTAACTAATGTCTTATTTACTTATGACTCACAGCCGACCAAGTACACTCTCGACCGACTACATCAACTCACGGCCGACTACAACGGTGATTTCACTCAAGGAATTGTTTACATTTCACATTCCTTGCAGTGACCTGATTTTTTGTTTCCTTTGTTTTGAAATTGTAACATATCATACATTATTGTTTTATTTATATACTTCAATGGATATGTTTATTATTTTATGATTTATCTGCTAATCTAGATTTGGTGGGATGTTGAACCTTGAAACATAATGATTTAGATTGATGAAAATATGTAGAAACTTTGTTTATTGGTTGTATTCTTTTGGACATTCTGAATTTGCACAATTTCTATTTAGAAGAAAAATTGACAGGTAGCTGAACACGTCAAACTATTGTCATTGTCCTGGACTTCTTTGGTATCATGTTTCTTTTCAGTAGCAGAGAAGATTGAAAAAAACAACTATGCATTTAGCCTCTTGGTTTAAATGGGAACAAGCTAAATTAGATTTAATAAAATGTAGGCTTTTGCTATGAATCTGCACAACAAATTGAATCTTATGTAATAATATTGTTGTCCTGGAAAATGTGCAATTAGGAGTTGGGTGCAGTGGCAGTGTATAGTTTTAAGTTGTATGCCTAAGCTTGGATGTTTCATGGACTTATAATTAAGATACATGGTCTTAAATTCTGTTTGAGGTTAAATCCTTGTGAATGTTTTTTTGAGTTTATATGAGCAGAGAAATATCCAGAGTTTAGCTGCTGCTCAACTAGACAAACTCAAGGCACATGCATGGTTATTGTCTCCTCCATGCCAGCCATATACACGGCAAGGTGCACACTTCTACCCATTGTCGAATAAGTTGGCTATTGGTCACATCACAATTTATTGGAGTGCTTAAAAAAAAGGAATATTTTAGTCTCACATATTTTAATAATATTAGTGATCTTGTATTTGAGTGTTTGTTAGCAGTGTATGAATATAAGAGTCTCCTGGGTTGAACTGTGTAGAGATTAAAGTATTGGCTATCTTGATGATCATGGATTCTATGTTTCAGGCTTACAAAAAGATAGTGAAGATGCTCGTGCATATTCTTTCTTGAAGATAATTGAACTTATTCCATCAATGTTGTACCCTCCAACTAAGCTGTTTGTGGAGAATGTAGTTGGGTTTGAGGTGAGTAATGTGAGTTTGTTCAATTTACACCTTATAACAATAAAAAATTTCCTTGCATGACTTCATTCTCATGGAGGTTCTTATACAGTCCTCGATAACACACAAGCAGTTGATGGAGGTCTTAGTGAAAACTGGGTTCGTTACACAAGAATTCATCTTGAGTCCTCTTCAGTTTGGTGTACCATATTCCCGTCCCCGTTACTTCTGCCTTGTAAGTTGATTTATATCCAATTCCATTTTGTTTGTTTCTGAGTTAATAGCTGATACAAATTAGATAAGTTTCATCTAAAACAGCTGTGGGATGGCAAGTTTGATTGCTGAGATTGCCAACTTGAACTCCAGCTAAATAATTTCAATTTTGAAAACGTAGGTATTCCTACATCTAGATCTTAGGTATATGTTTGAGGTTTGTGATGTTTCTTTCTTCACAATAGGCCTTAAATACATAACATTAAAATTTGTAATGTTTAGAGATTGTGAGAATTTCAACAAATATTCTGATTAATATAGCATTACATTATGTCTATGCCTAAAAAGGTTTGAAGAAGAACTCTGATAAATGATTAAAGTTTTGGGCACCATGGATGCCTCATTGTGTATCTACTTCCTTGTAGAGGAAATGGCTAATTGTTTATGGTATCTGAAAGAAAAAACTCTTATAAGATTTTACAGGTGCATACCCAGAACCGACATCATTAAGGTCTTGGATATTTGATTAATTGAAATAAGTCAGCCATATGGACATTCTAATGATGTCTAAAGGTGTAATGCCCCTTTCCAAGTGTATAGAGTTTTCTCGATTATTTTCTTCAATTTGATAGAAGTTTCTTTTTATCAAATTGAAAGATGTCTCAAGACTCGGGATGTATGACTCTCAACCATACGTAAGTAAATAGCTCCAAGAAATATCAGATGCTTCTGTTTACCCATTCACAATTATTTCTTTTTCACTTAAATGCCATACAATGAAACAGTAAGAGAAGTAAGCTACAGTCCATTACATATGCAGCAGCAGGATAACATCCATTCATAGTCCTTTACACATAGTACGGATAAGATATATTGGAGATAAGACTGATCAGAAATTATACAGCAACAACTAACAATCTGATACCAATTTCTGAGTACAATTTGAAGCTATAGGACTAACTGATACAAGTTACAGAGAGCCTTAAATGCACAGTACATGTATAATGCTCTTTAGTATGATGGTGTATACAAGTGCATTACAAACACTTCTCACAATGATAGAGCTATAGATTCTTCAATACAAACTGCTAATCTAAAAATTGCTCTCCATGGACACACATTACAAAATCTATATTTCAGATTTGTGAAGGATTGCTGGCATACACACATCAATACAGAATCACAGCATTACAAAACAGAAATCTAAATGTTCATCTTGCCAAGAAATACCTGGAACCCATGTGCAGCACCTAGAAATGGTTAGCAGCCCCTGTAGGGGTCACACATCCAGCAAAATAAGCACCCAACAACAACAATTTTCATGTCTCAGTGAAAACCAATGCTGAAATTGAATATTATCAACTTGTTGAGGATTATTCTTTGGAAAGCACCTATGCCCAACTACAGGATACACACCCAACACTCCCAACTCATCAATGGTAGAAGTCACATGCACTTTGAAGCTTGCAAATAGCTACAGGAACTGAATGTAAGTAGCTAGAGTAACTCGTCCTCCCTCAAATGGGAATGAACTCTTTCAGAATGCATCGTCTAAGTTTAGAATGGCAAGAAAACTCAACGCCTAGGGTTCCTCAACCTGAAATGAAGGCATGCTTTCAAACTCCAAACCCTTCATTGTGTCAATACTAAAGATAATTGAATCTCTCCAATTTGGTCTCTGAAAGAGACCCACCAAATTGCAATAACGCCCTAGTAGAAAGCCTAAGTGATTTCCTCCACAATCTAGCAAGGGTAGATTGGTTTCACTATTGAAATTGGTGCCTTAGGGTTTCTAACCCACATACCAAATAAGCTTTTGAAAAAACTCTCCAAATGAAAATTGAGAAAATAATCCAATCATAACCAAATGAGCTCCAAAAACCTCTTTTTATACTTTTTTCCAAAACACTCTAGAAGCTTCTATTTCAAATTTCACTTTTTAATTAAAACACCTTTTTAACTCTGAATATGAACTTTTCATTCAAATAATCATATTTTGACAGGTAAGGTCTCTGTTTTATGCATCCATGATTTAAAGCATCTCATCTTGGTTACGATGAGCTATAATACTAAGGCCCAATTTAAATATTTTAATCAATATTTGACAACCTTAGTAATTTAATTAAAATATAAGCATTAATAAACTTGTTTTTTGTAGAATTGTCAGAATGCGTCAAAATCAGAAACTAATTGCACTGGAGTGATCCTGATGATGAATGATGACAAATGGAGCCAACCGAGTGACTTTCTACAAATAGAAACTCCCTCCAAGAATCTTGGAGCCCAAACCGGAAGCCGAAAATAACATCCAAAAGCATCAAATAATTCCTCTAAACTATCTGAGCTCACTAGTAACATTAGATTACCCTTCTGATCAAGCAAACGCAAACCTAGAAAACCATCTCCAACTACAAAGCAAGAGAACCCTAAAATGGGGACATTACAAAAGGCAATCTCATGATGGTATCATCTATGACCAGTAGAAAAGAGGCAATATTTCAAGGAGGCCATTATATATGATCAAGGCAGGATTTTTCATGATTCCTTGGACTCTTTCTTTCAGAGTTGTTGATGATCTTACCAGCATAGTCCCTCTGTGGGTTTAACGTCTACCATTACTTTTGAGTGAGTTTTGAGAGGAGACATCATTGAGAAGAAGATTTGACAATTTCATAGGGAAAAATATTGTAGTGTTTGAATTGGTTTTTGTCTTGGTGTTCTCAATTATTACAAACTCTGTGTTAATTTTGATATATGTCAACCTTTTCCACACAAGCTATTGCTTGACCTTGGGATGTGATTAGCATGTAGATTAAGGGAACGTCTCTTATAAATATAGCCTATGACATCAACATGGTCATCTTGCTTGGGTATGCTTACTGAAACAACAACAAAATTCTATGGCCAAAAACATCCGCAATCATTTGGATACATGGCAAGAAGTTCCACATGTAACCATTGGCAATGCGTTGATACCTTGGGTTGTAACCAAGGTATAAAAACAAAATTATATTTCTAATTCTAAATTTGAGCTCAACAACTGAGGTGTGCTGACAAAAGTGAAAGATGACCAAAGAAAATGATACACAGGTATAAACTTCCAACTCTTTTCACTAATTATCTCTTGTATTAACAAGAATGTTTTGTACATTGTTGTCCTAGGCAAGGGGGAAGGCCATTCTCACTGTGCTCCATTCAAAGAATGAATAAGCCACAACATAAGCACTGCACCCTAAACAAATAATTACAAGTAAGAATGCACAAATGACCAAGAAAGATCCTGCAACCCCACAACAAGAACGCTAGAAGTACAAGAAACTAGAGAATATGGAAGATGATATCTTTTCCACTCCTCTAGAAGAAGATCGTAGGTTGCAAGTTGTTGACGTGTTTTTTATGACGACATCAACACAGAATAAAAATGCCCAACGGTCATTCTATTCTCTCTTGATCACAGTATTCCGCATGCTAAGATTGCGTGAAAGTTCATGCGTTCAACTCCAAGGTTCCTTTAACGCGAATAGATTCAGTTGGCTAATGTGAATATGCTGGGTATTCAAGGGGACTTACGTAGTCGTTCGACTTTGTGAAGCAATTAAGACATGAATGATTTGACAATATTACTCTGACTCCTAAATTAACCGGGAAATACTGAATTAAAAGTTGATAGGGATAGGAATTCTACAAATCTACTTCTAAAGGGTGGAGGACGAGGTTCGACTTAAACAATCTTCAAACTAGACTTTGCTTCGTCTCCTTTCGGACAACTCCGACAAAGTTGGTGCAATCTTCAAAGGATGAGAAAGGTGTTCAAATTATGACACGACATGTTCATACCATCACTACGATGCATACGGACATATGAGCCACAATTGAAGTTAAGTGCCAATACTCTAGTTGACCACGCAAGGCGAACTTACCATCAGTAAGCCCGCTAGTGGTATGGATGAAAGAAGATATGCTCAAATCACAGCGCCACACTCCACAATTAACGACTACTTGCATGAATTGAAAGTTTATTTTACTCTATCTACTTGAATTGGAAAGACAAACAAGCCTTGCTAGCTACTCACAATAGAAGATAGAACCACCAAACAATGATAAATCTTTATATTATGAGAGTGTTCACAACAACTTCTTACAAAGTCCTCAATGGGAAAACTTCCTTTCCTCCTCAATCTAAGCTAACTTCTAAGCTAAATGCTATATGCCTTCTATTCTCTAGCTCAACTCTATCTCTGATTCAATTCTAGTTCTAATTATTCACAAATGAGGGGGGATGCCCCTTTTATAGTTGGTGCATTTCAATGGACGGTTCGGATTCAATTACAATAAAGGGCTCAGATCGAGCCACGTATGTCCTAATTAGGGTTTCTGCCCTAAAAACCGCCACTGAGGAGAGTGGGGCAATAAATGCACAGAATATTCTCCACTCCCCTGCAGGAACCATAATGAACAATTAATGCCCATCATCATCTTCTAGAAGATCTTCATCAAGCAGCGCATTCCCATTGTCCTGTTCTCGAACTGCAAACTCGATTAGCCGGGCCAATACCGCCTCAACCTCCTGAACTGAAATTGGTGGAATATGGTTGAGCTGAAATTCCAAGACCGCTACCGTTTGTCCGTGCCGAGTGTAAGACTTCCTCCATGCCACCAAGGCGTCCTGGGTATTCTGGATTATACTAGAGAAAGTGGAGACATTCTCAAAGTCATCCTGGACAAGCGACCTTGCAGCTAAGAAGAATGGAGCCAATTTGCCTCTCAAGCTATCAATAGTTATTTCCTCTGGAGCCAGCCTTCTAGTAAATATGGCCTTCAGTGTATTAAGGACTCCCTCCAAGATGTTACCCATTGCCTTCCTGGTTCTGGCTGAATTTGCCCTTGCTGCATCATGAAGCCCACGGCCCGTGACCACCGAGGAGTACCAACTGGTGAAATCATACCTGTCACCATCCTGAATCACACCTCCATCCACCAAAGTTTGTAGAGGTATATGCATCAAAGCCCCTAAATGAAGAATAGTCTTCGTCCGATAGATGCGGGCATCGCCCCAGGCTTGATCTACCATATCCATGCGTGCCAAAATATTCAAGGCCTGCTGATAAGCATCGGCGAGGTCCGCCATAAATTTCTCAGTATCAGCTCGAACATGGCTGACCCATTTGTCTACCTCTGTCTCCATTTTCTTTAAGTCCTCCAAGCTAATAACTGACTCCCTCGGAAGCTCAGGTGGGAGTTCTACTGCTGGGTCCACTTGTTCACCTGGACGCGTTAGAATTTGCACATATCCAATCAGTGTTTTGTGCTCCTTCTTCAATTTCTTATACTTCCCTTCTGTTTTGAGCAACTAGTCTTTCAGCGCCTGATAGGAGTTATCAAACTCCTCGACAATTTGGGCTCCCGTAGGACGACCCAACTCTACAATGGTGATCACATAGTTTTCGGGCCTCTCCTCGGCTCGATCATATTCCTCCCTTGGGATAGCAACTTGGAGTGTGCGGGAGCCTGACTCGTCAATCGAAATCTTCGAGAATTTTCTGGCTCTCTTCTTTTCTGGAGGCGCGCTAATTCTTCTGAGGAACTCCTCCATCTCGACAGCTGGATCTGTATCATCCTCAGGCTCTCTTCTCATTCTCTCCGAAAGCCAATCCGGCACTGTTTGTTGTGAATTGCAAATGACGAGGGGCTGCTCTTCTGTCGCCTCCACCTCGTGTACTTCTCTTTTTGCACTGTTCTGTTCGCGTTCATCATCTTCCACGAGTTCCGTATCTCTCGACCCTTGGGTCCTCTGTTCTGTGTTTTCCTCTTCCTCCAATGTCATGTCCAACATCCGTTGGAAACGAGTGTCAGCCACTGTTTCCTCTTCTTCCTCTTGTCGGCCAGCCCTGGATGCACTGACGCTTATATTATCTGATTCTCGGATGTTGGGTTGATCCACCTCCTCAAGCTTCCGCTCTTCACCCAATCCTGCCCTCTGATCAGCAAATAATGAAATCACTCTCAAACTCGAAGACTAAGTTTGTGAGTGCATAGGTGATGCTTGTTCCATCCTCAACGGTATCGGCTGGGTTGGTACTTCTACTTGTGCTTCCGGTGTTTGAGCAACCTGCTTTCCCTTTCTCACTGACAGCGGCCTTGGGTCACCCATCAAGCTATAAGTAAGGGCGATCGATCTGCTCTTAAGTCTGCATACATGTCTATCGACCCAAGCTCTTGTGAAAGTCAACACTGGAATAGAGAGTGTGTCCAAGTCCATGATTTCTGGCTTGGACCAATCAGGTGGTGGGACCAGAGTATCCCTGACTGAACCATAGTCGGGCTGTATAACGTTGACATCCTCTTCCACCTGGTCGGGAACTGGGATGATCTCACATTCCTTGATCAATTTGAGGGGAAGCCTGGAAAACATCCTTTTCCTTATTTCAACCTCATCAACAGCATTTGCCCAAAAGTCCTCAATGTGGGCCTTGTGTCGATACTCGACGTTCTGTATCATTCGGATGTTTCTGTACGGATCGAAATCCTGTCTGCCTGTGTGATACGATAGATGATAGAATTGCAGCTCATCCTCTGCCTATCGGGCTGCTTGTAAGGAGGGACACACCCTATTGGAATTTCCCAAGGCAATAGGAAAGTCAAGTCCACCCTTCTTCTTCTTTTTCTGAATCTTATCATAGGTGATCAACTGCCTAGATATTTCCAGCATTATAATGTGATCGGTGGGGTACCTCGATAGCCGGTATGGATACGAAGTGAACCCCTGCAGCCTAATGTAAGTGAATTTCGGAAATTGGATGAGCCAGTATCCGTATTCTTTGATCAATGCTTGTGCCTCTTTGGATATTCTTTGCTACATTCTCCGCTGAAGGGTCCTCGTGATGTGCATTGTGAATGCATCATTAGCCTGTTTGTAACTGGCAGGGTTAGTTAGATGCAACTGTGTGCAGGCCTCATGGATTTTGAACTAATCAGGTGCACAGCCTATTGGCTCCTTGTATGTAATCCCTCGGTACTTGGTCATTCTTGCCAACATATATATCACATACGAGCTCATGTGAAAGGTTTTCGTCCCCCTCAGGCTCCTGAACTGCTCATCTATGTTATAACCGATCATTCTTGCCCAATCAACACACTCCTTTCCCTCCAAGATGATCTCGATGAAGTAGAACATCCAAGGCTCGAAGAAGTAGGCTTGTGCACTTCCATTTATTCGGCTCAGCATCATCATCAAGTCACAGTATTCCTGTTTCACATCTTCGGCAATTATCTGCTTTGGGAGTCTAGTGCGAGGTGGCTTTGGCTTTTGCATCCAATCACTGTTGATGACCACAGCAACCCTCTCAAAGGAGTTGTAGTACATTTTATCTGCCGTCTCCTTTGATCTGTAGAGCATCTTTTTGGCAGTAGGAATCCCAAATGCCTCTCCGATGGAATCTGGCGTGAAGTTGGCAAGCAATTTGCCATCCGACGAGACAATGGTTCTACGCTCGGGCTTGTAGTAGTTCGCACACTCCATGATTAGCTCCGGGCACTGAATTGCTGGTGGAAAACCAGCGGCTGCGTAGATACCACTCTTCATGATGTTATGTGCCGTGAGTGACGGTTGATGGCCTCCCAGTCCGTACATCCTAGACTTGAGTGCATTTAGATTAAACGACCCGAGGTTGGTGTCACTTAATCCTGCCAACTTTGAAACAATTGCCGATTTTGGAAGAAATGACTTGGCGAGCCTTTTGATCATTGCCTGCCGGGATGAGTTAGCCTTGCCCGTTTCAGTGTTTGCAGCTCTGCTTGTTCCTGCAACATCCTTTGCTCCGACCATCTGCGAAATAGAATAAAATAACAATAAGTTAGATTGCAGATTTTTTTTTTATAAAATAAAACAATTTCGAGACGGCTGCGGATATGGAGTTAGCTTTTGAAAATGAAGTCTCTTAGCATAAATTTCTAACTCTAAACCTCAAAGTGTATAAAAAACTCTGAGCTCAAAAACTTTAGCAACTTGGCCTCCGACTGGCGAGGAAAATTTGTAGCAAATTGACAACTTTCAGCAACTCAACAATTTTCTCATCAGAAAATTAATTAAATCTTTTGCTTCAACTTCTGCCAACCTTTAACTTTCAACTTCAGCAACTTGAAGAACGAAGAGATCACTGCTAGTGTGGAAACTCGAATTTCTTCTCAACTCAAACAACAACTATCTTTCGACAGCTTGAACAAGTAAAATCTGCAGCAACTTCGAGAACTCTCGTGCAACTTCGAAAATGATTTCAACAACGTTAACTCTCAGCAGTTTGAAAATAAAATCTCCAACAACTTCGAGAACCTTTGCAACTTCAAAAATCTGTAGCAACTTCAACTTTCAGCAATCCGGAAATATCTCTCCAGCAACTGCAGTATATGATTTCGAAATTTGCAGCAACACCCTCTCAGCTCTTCGAGAATTAAAATCTTTAGCAACTTCGCTCTTAGAAGAATAAAATCCAACCTCACTCTCAGCAACTTCGAAAAAGATTTTGATTTCTCACAAAATTCTTCACTTCAGCAATTCCAAGCTCTTCAAAGCGTGTGAAGAAATGAAAGAAATGAAGTTGTTTAAATAGCTCTTCACGAAAAATCCTGCTGAGTAGTGCTGGGGCTATTTTTAGTACCTTCATCAATTCTCCACTCTCTCCGTTCGGCATCTTCCATTTCAGGCGCAGTAGTGGGCTAGTCGTCAGCCAGTCATTATGGCAGTTGCCATTAATGAAGATTCTTTCTTCTTCAAATTTCGAATTTTCCTCTCTAGTCTGCCAGTTAACTGTTGGTAATTAAACAACTCGCAAGAAAATCACTCTGATTTGCTTGAGAACTCCATTTAAAATTCTTCGCAGTGTTTAAATAAATTTGATTCGAAAAAATTCGTGGGAGTTGTAGATTCATTTCCAACTTTTAAAATGTCTGTCATTTAAATCCTCAATTTCATAAAATTTGCTTTAGACATTTTAAATTTTCTCTTTAAAATATTCAACTCCGGGTGATTTAAAATCACTTGCCTGTTCGAAATAACTCATCCTCTGAGATTTAATTTCCGTTAGGAAAATAATCTAGGCAAAACGAATTTCTTCTGAAAATATTAAAATTTCCCTTAGGAAATTAATTTTAAAATTTCCCGACCCATGGGTGCCTTTTGAACGGGTTCATTTGATTTTCCACTTGACCCATGGAAAACATTCATTTTCAAGTTGCCAATTCCATTTAAATGCCTTTGAAAATTTCCAGTTCATCCATATCAAGGGCGTACTTTCATGTGTTGGAATATTTGCTTCACTTAGGAAAAATTCGAACATTTTCTTCCTTGGTGTTTTTTTTTTAAATTTCTCATGCCTTCACTTCACATACTTAGCAATAGATTTAAATCTTTTCACTTTGGGCGCACCTTGACCCATGTACTTCCATGCTAGGGCGCATTTCCATGTGTGACTTTCGTTTTTAACTTAGGCAAACTCTTCATTACTTAGGTGTTTTCAAGAGCTTGCTAGAGATGGGTGCATATACATGTTGAACTTCTATTTTATGCCTTGCACTTCTATTTTCCAAGCCTTAGATTTTCCTATGTTTGCTTGATCTTGTTTGTGGCTTGGGTGCATTTTATACCATGTGCTTCCATTTCAAACACTTAGAGAATTTTTAAACTTCCTCATACAAGCTGGGCGCATTTGGGGTGGCAAGCTTTCATTTCAATGCCTTAGTTTATGACCCTCCATTACTCATGGGCGCATTTCACACCTTTAGCTTTCATTTTCCCACGCCTCAAGAATACTTTGCCTTGCCTTGGAAAATTCTCCAGTCAACTCCTCCATGGTGAGCGCATTTAGCAAGGCAAGCTTTAGTTTGGGCGCATTTTCACATGGGCTCTTTCATTTTACTTCCCTCAACGTATTTTTATCTCCACTTCATTATCTAGCTTGGGCGCATTTGGGGTGGTAAGCTTTCCCTCCATTACTCATGGGCGCATTTCACACCTTTAGCTTTCATTTTCCCACGCCTCAAGAATACTTTGCCTTGCCTTGGAAAATTCTCCAGTCAACTCCTCCATGGTGAGCGCATTTAGCAAGGCAAGCTTTAGTTTGGGCGCATTTTCACATGGGCTCTTTCATTTTACTTCCCTCAGCGTATTTTTATCTCCACTTCATTATCTAGCTTGGGCGCATTTGGGGTGGTAAGCTTTCATTTCAATGCCTTAGACTCTTTAAAATTTCATCAACCTCTTCAAGGGCGCATTTCACATGGCCCACTTTAACTTGAGGGCGCATTTAGCCAAGGCAGTTTCTGTTTCCAATGCCTTAGCATTTTTTGTTTTTCACGCCTTAGATTTTTTCAGCAAACTCCTAACTCTTCTTGGGCGCAAATACTACCTCAAGCTTTCACTTTTTGCCTTAGGCGTTTTTGATAAATTCATCTTGGCTGGGCGCATTTAGGGTGGCAAGCTCTTGTTTGAGGGCGCATTTCAATGTCCCTACTTCCACTTCATGCCTTAGGCGTTTTTAGACTTCCAATAACCTTGGGCGCATTTCCTTAGTGAAGCTTTGATTTTTATCATGGGCGCATTTGAGAGGTGAGACTTTGATTCTTCATCATGGGCGCATTTCACTAGGGGAACTTCCATCTTATGCCTTAGGCGTTTTACTAATCACCACCTTCCTTGGGTGCAAATAGCATCGTGGGCTTCAAGATGAGGGCGCAAATAGAGGTGGCTACTTTCATTTCAATGCCTTAGAAGATTTTCAAGAGGTCTCCATGGTGGGCGCATTTCAAGGGTGGTACTTTCAAGTGAAGGCGCATTTGGCATGTGTGACTTCCAATTTCACACTTAGAATATTTCAGGCCATCAATCTTGAGGTGGGCGCATTTTCACACATGAGCTTTCATTTTCCATACTTAGAACATTTTAAGTCTTCATCACCTTGACTGGGGCGCATTTTCACTAGGCAACTTTCATTTTCCAGACTTAGAAATTTTTTTTATACCTCTGCCTGCCTTCGTCTTCACCGTCTATTTTGGTCAAGTCAGGCTATTTTTAGAAAGTCCCTTGATTTTTGACCCCTATAGCTCCGTTTGACCTGAAAATTTCACCATATGATACTCTCTGCCTTGTGAACCTGTTTTGCCAGTCCTCTGCCCTGACCTGCTATTTATAGCCACCTGCTATTTATAGTAAGTTTCAAAGTTGCCTGTCTTTAGTAGCTCTGTTTGACCTGAAACTTGCTATGCCCAATCCTGATAACTTGAGTGTCGCTCTGATGCCAACCTCGAGTGCAGACCTGCTATTTATAGCCGTGCCCTGACTTACTAAAAATAGTAAGTTCTCCGATTCTGCTCAAATTTTGCCAGCAGGTGCCTTGAAGTATGCTAACATTGGTGGGGTGCTTCGTTCTGGCAATTTTTGGATTTTACCCCCTATAAAAGTGGAAACCCTAATTTGACTTGCATGTATCCCGAACGGTCTCTGTTTGACTTTGTTTCTTCTGCATGTCATTATGTACGTTGAACTGAAGTGTTGGGTGGCCGGGGTGAAACTGCTATTTATAGAAACTTCCTGAAAAGTGACTCATCCACTGTTGGATGATTTTGCATGTCATATTGCCTGTGGGATCTCAAGAAACCTAGAAAAACCCAGAAAACTGGTCTGCATGTGGGCACTGGCCAAAAATAGTAAGTCCTCGAAACTTGATCTTCCCCGCTTGCATGTCACACTGTTGCGAAGCTCTTGAAAAACCCAGAAGGAATATCCGGACATGCGTTAGAGAACTCTGCATGCAAACCCTAAAAATAGCCTCTGAAGGCTAAACTGTTGAAAGTCATCATCTTGGTTTGCATGTTATATCGTTGCGAAGGTTTCGAGAAACCCAGAAGTAATCTCCGGACATGCAATGAAGAATCATATGTTTGACCCCTGAAAATGGCTCCTGAAGCCTGAACTGCTAAAAATAGCAAGTTGTCTGATCTGGCTCAAAATTTACGTGCAAGCAGCTTGATGTGCTCTGAATGTGTTGAAGCCGACATAATTCCAAAATCCTGCTGAAACAGTCCTCGATTGAGCACTTACTATAAATAGTAAGTTGTCAGAATTCAATGAAAATTCAGTGGGACTTTGTTGGATGCCTTGTGACTGCTGTACTAAGCTTAGATTTCAATTTGATAACCTGGTTTGACCTTAAAAAGCTTGAAGGATTAAAAAACCCCTAATTCCACAGACTTAATCAATACTTTAACCTAGGTCAAACGATGGGACATCCCCAAAAAGACAGAAGGACCAGAGAGAGAGAGACGCAAAGACAAAAGACGAGAATGGAGCAAAAATTAGGGGGTCCCCATCTTGGATGGGGTGATGTGTGGAAAAGGTCACAACACAAGTCTCTATAAGAATCCAGCAAATATATCTTGTTAGAAATTCTTTCAGATTACAAAGATACATTTGAGATCAGACAAAGTAGTGGTGTCATCCCAAACAATCACTAATGATATTCCATGAAATGCAAGAGGTGCAGGAGCAGTGAACAAGCATGCTTTTATCAGAAAGATTGTCAATAATGGAAGAGCAAATTTAATCCTTCTTCAAGAGCCAAATTAGCTTCAGAATTATTCCTTAAAGCATAGACATTCCTTAGAGTATGCAACACCAAATTTTTAAAGGTCCAATTGAATAAGTAAGAGAGATTTGCTATAATCGGGAGCACAATTAATTGCAATTTTCTCTCCAACCAAATTCTCCAATGGGTTATAATAAATGAATTATATTGCCTAGAATTCAACTTCGCCTTTAATGTATCTTAAATTTATGTTCCGTTATTTCGTCTCCAATACCAACACCTCTTTGGAAATTGACTCTTTGGCTCCAAAGAAGAACCTTGCCCCTGCTGGGTATTGGAGGAAACTTCAGCATGCCAAAATCTGCAAATAGTAAGACTGGAGGCCAGGCTGTAAACCTTTCTTTGGTTGAACAATTCCAGGATCTAATTGAGGACCGACATCAGCTCAATCCTACTTACCAAAAAAACAAAACATCAGCTCAATCCATATCTTGCTAAGGGCAGCTTTATATGGTGCAACTACATGAAAGTTAGAGGATATGTGGTTTGAAAGTGAAAAGTTTGGATCACCTACTACCATGTTGTGAATTCTTAAGTTATTTGAAGGCCACACCTTGAAATTTTGAGACACCAAATTAACAATTGGGAAGCCATTAATGATTAAGTTATTTAAATGGTAAACACTATGTCTATTAAGAGTTGGAAAAATTGAAATCTTGATGAGGAGAGAGTTAAAGAGGTATAAAATTATAAATAAGCCAAAGAGATACAAGTAAGAGAAATCCTTGTACAAAGTGGCTTGTAGAACTCAATATATGTTATGAAGAATATAGGAGTTAGTATCTCCCTTGTACTAGGTTCCAACTTGCTAAGTATATCTTGAACGTATGTAAAAGCAGTGACAAACTCCAATATTCTCCTAAGAGGAAGGTGCTAATTATCAAAAGGAGCTAATGTATCTCCCATGTTTTCTAATTAGGGAATAAGTCCTCATGTGAGGACAAAATAGATGGAGGAATTATAACACGTGTTATATGCCCTTTTTAATGCGATTTACAAAATAGTAATAACCCTAAGTACTAATTTTAAGACATCTGATACATCCAAATAAAGCGTAACTCACAAGATTCTCTCCAAAACTTTATTGAGGGTTACAAGGAGAACAACCTTAGACAAGGAAGCAAGGTGCCATTACCCAATACTTTTTGATGATAACTTCCTTTAAGAGAAATAATTACAAATTTATAATGCTTTGAGATAAGATGGAATAAAGAAAGCTGCTGTCTTCAAGAGGCCTGCAATGAAGCAATATTGGAGCTGAAATCAATGACTATAGCTGAAAACACATCTTTTGGAAACAAGGGCAATACTCTTCTAAGGAACGACGAAAGGAACATGCTAAAGTAACGTGGAAACTAAAAATTGCCATAATCACCAAATGCTTAGTTGCAATTTTGATCTCTACAAAAGATGGAACCTCCAAGCACTAAGAGGAGAAAACAGGCAGCATGACAAAAGATTCACTGTAATCAACAAATCTCAAAGATTATACCATACTAGGATTGAGTGAATTTTTTATCAAAATGCATGATTTACATAACGCTTAATGTAATGGAAGTAAATCTGAAAACTCAAGGAAAAATGAGGAATGAGACAACTCTAGTTAGCTAGTTAATATATATTTTGTAATGATTGCTTTTATGTTTTTGTATGATAAATGAACAGAGTTTTTTCTTATTACATGGGTTGATCAGGTGGTGTACTTAGTGTTGGTTAGCACTGGTTGTTATTGAGATTATTGTGGTCCAACCAATACACCTCTTGGCTGACCCAACTATATGTGTGATGATAATGGTTGACAATGGAAGTAAATATGAAAACATAAGGCAAAAGGAGGAATGGGACAACTCTAGCTAGCTAATTAATATATATTTTGTAATCATTGCTGTTATGTTTTTGTATGATAATTGAACATGTTTTTATTCTTATTACATAGTTTGATTAGGTGGTGTACTTAGTGTTGGTTAGCACTGTTTGATACTGAGATTATTGTGGTCATTACCTGTTGGCTGACCCAACTATATGTATGATGATGTAAATCAGTGTAGGGTGGCTCTCACAAATTATCGTATCTCCTTGTATTATAGATATGAATGCATGCTCCTTGATATATAAATAGAAATGGAGTTCTTCTATTTGTGTTATGTGCAATTATTGGTATATTCCTCTATTCTATTATTTATGTGTGTGTTACTGGCAAAAAAACATTTGATGAAAAATTCCTAGTGCCTTTGCAAACAGTGCTTGGTCAAGAGAAGCTTGTAAAAACAGAGAGAAATACTTACTATGTATCAACATTAAAAGATCAAGATCTCTATGAGTTGAAGAAGCTAACACATGATGATGCAAAATACGAATTTTGTATACACAATGGTCAAAGGGCCTTGGTATGTGAATAACACTAGTCATAGAATTACATTTGTGCAAAAAAATGTGAGATATTGGATCTTGGGCAAGAGATTGATTTTATCTTGAAAAATGCTTACTCTTTCACAAAATCTCGTGGACTAATATTTAAATGCATTTTCTCTAGTTTTTTTGACAAACACTCATATTTTTGTGACATTATCAAACTTAATTTGAGTTCATTTGTAATGTCCCCATTTTAGGTTCTCTTGCTCTACAGTTGTAGATGTTTGTTTGGGTTTGTGTCTGCATGATCAATGGGGTAATTTGAGGTTACCGGTGATTACCAATGGCGTAGAGGATTTCTACAATGCTTTCGGATGTTATTTCTGGCTTCTGGTTTGGGTTCCAAGATTCTTGGAGGGAATTTCTATTTTAGTATTATCATTATTCTTCATTGGGATCATTCCAGTGTAGTCAGTTTTCGATTCCAATGCATTCCGACAGTTTTTGCAAAATGAGTATATTAATGGCTTTATTTTAATTTAATTACTAAGGTTGCCAAATATGAATTAAAATATTTAAAATGGCCCTTACTGTTATAGGTCGTCAAAACTGGGGTGAAATATTTTAAATCATGGATGTATTAAACAAGGGTCTTTCATGTCAAATTATCATTATTTTAGTTTAAATTAAAGAAGTAAATTTTTAAATAGAAGCTTCTAGAGAGTTTGGCAGGATAAGTATAAAAAGAGGTTATGAGAGCTCATTTTAGGGATGTTGAGTTTATTCTATTTCTCTAATTGAAACCCTTGTGGTTCTGGAGATCGAACTTGGTTCATCTCAGCCTTTGGAAGGACATAAACCCTTTTGAAGTAGATCGGTTTCGGTGGTGAAATGATTCCACCCTAGCTAGTTCTTGGGAAGATTCCAATTGTGTGATTAAGGCAATTTTGTGAGTCTCCCGTGGAGACAAAATTGGGGGAAAACAATACACATTTTTACCTTTTTGGAGACTAAGGTTGGCATTCAGATTTGAGGGGGCTCAACACTGTAACTTGGACACCATTCTTTGTGCATTTCCTGAGGTTATTCATTATTAACTATCTGTTGGGCGACTACAAATCAAAGGGGCTATGAGATAGCCATGAGGGTCGATATGGCTTGAAGGGAATTTAATGTTCAGACTTCTGAAGATTTACTTGCTTAGATTGGACGATTGGAAACTCAAAAGGTTTGTGGGTTTGACATTGCATATACATGCCTAGGGCTGGATCATGATTCCTGGACTGAGTCGTGGGTTTTTGGCTAAGGTCGTGGCCATAAAAAGGAGCTATTATTTTGTATTTACCTCTGATGCTCAGGTGTGATGCATTTCTGGAAACATGAAGGACTGAAATGATGCATTTTTGAGTTGTGGATGCTTGAAAGGGCTGAGGTGTTTTGTCTGGGAAGGTCGCAGACTTGTTAAGAACATTGGCACTGCCTAATAGGAAGATATCTTGAATGTTGGAGGTCTTAGGAAGGAGCTGGGCGTGATTACCTTTATGGGGTGACTACAAATCTGTCCACATCTAATTTTGTCTTCTGCATACCAACTGCAATTCGTGGGGATACAATACTCAACCATTGTCAACAGAAGGGCGCTTTCAGGGGTATCTTGTATTCAATTGTTATTGTTTCTCAAAGAATATTTATTACTGTCCATGGTATTGCTTAGGAAGTGTTGCACAATTGTGCGTAGGGTTTTGTAATCTGCTCAACTGAGCATGACCGTGATTTGTATAGTTGTTGTTAAAGAGTCATAACTCAGGTTTGATCATATTAGTGATTTCATTTCATTATTAAAATGTATTGAATGAGTGGAAATATTGAAATATGTTTTGTAATAAAATCCATGTAATGGAATTACCTTGCAAACTTCTTTGTCTTTAAAAGAATGATGAGTACAGTTGTGTTATGTCAATAATTTGACAAATGCATATGTCAAATTGAACTATTGTAAAATATCGTGCAAAAATATCATTGAAAATAGTAGGGATTATTACAGTGGTATCAGCGCAAAGTTTATCCTGCCAACTTGTTTGGGAAGTGAATCATGGCAACATTGAGTGAAAAAGAGTTGAGCCAAAAACTTTTTATTGTAGGAGGTAAACTTGAACGCTTATCACAGTCAAAAAATGTTCTTCTCAGTACTTTGGAGGAAGTATAAATTTGTTTATACATGGTTGATCAGACACCTTCTCATTTGTTGCAACTAGCTGTGACTCCATTGGTGCATTCTTTGGTTAAGCCAATGTTTATGGGACATCAGGATAAAATGTGAGACTTGTAGTCACCGATTGTCTTAGTGAGATCATAAGGATTATAGCTCCTAAATCTCCCTACGAAGATGGCATAATGAGGGAGGTTCTACAACTGATTGTTGAGAGTTTTCGTGGGTTACTTGATAACAAGGCTCTTCCTTTGGTAGGAGGGTTAAGATGTTAGAAGTCATGGTGAGAGCTAGATCTTGCTATCGTTTGATTAATTTAGAATGTGATGATCTTATTCTCCATATGTTTCATTATTTCATAGCATCCATCAATAAGGATCATGGAGAAGCTATTTTTTCTTACATGCAAACCATTATGGTCCTAATCATTGATGAATATAATACTATTCCCTAGCCCCTTATATCTATTTTGATGACTATTTTGAGGCAAGAACAAGATCTCTCTGGAACTGCTTATGAGTTGGTTGACAAAGTGTTCAAACAATGTGAGGGGAGGTTGAAACCCTTCTTGGATATTGAGGAATACGTTACAGAGCCTCAAGATGATTCTATGATTGTGCATGCATCTATTCATGTTGAGGATGTGTGCAATACAACAAAACTACCACATGAAGAATGTATGATAGGAACCCAGGATGACCTTTTAGGCATGCATGTGGCTACTATTGATGAGATCGTGCATGGGGAAAAGGACATAACGACAGCCTTGAATGCATCTCTTGAGCTATCCAACGAAGTTGTTGACACTAGTACCAAGGTTGACAGGGTTGAGATCAGTAATATACCTTCAAACGATGGGCTCATGGTAGGCAAAAGGGATGAAGTTTTCAAAGCATCTAAAATAGGTGAAGTTTTCGAAACAACAGACAATGATGATTACAGTCACGAAGACTTAGGTAGTTTTGGTTTGGACTTCCAGACCCAACTTATGGAGAGAGATACTTATGTTGATATTAGTATTGGTGAGTTGGGAAGTGACTTATTTAGAGAGACAACACCCCAACAGGAGTACGGTGAGAACAATTTTTTTGAATAGAGCAATCAGCCTTTTAGCACTTGGGATCCAAGTGTGATGGCACCTAAGTATGAAAAGGATCCTGTTTGGGATGAATTTCCTTTTGACTATAGTGTTGTTTTAACTTCATCTCCATAGTTATGCAAGGATGATGGAATTGATTGTTCTTGATCTTAATAACAAATCTGATTTCACACTGCATGTGGCTGATCTTGTGCAAAGGCTTGGCAGCCTTGTTGATTTGGATTCACAATCCACTATTAAGGATGGTCAGGGAGAGGCACACTGTTACATCCTCTAACTTTAACATGTTTATGACAATGGAATCATGGTCGTTATGTTAGTTGCAAGTGGCAGCCTTGTTGATTTGGATTCACAATCCACTATCGAGGATGGTCAGGGAGAGGCACTGTGTTACATCCCCTCTAACTTAAACATGTTTATGACAATGGAATCATGGCCGTTATGTTAGTTGCAAGTAACTACTTTCATGTGAATGTGAAATTGAGGATAAAATAATTGTTTAATTTGTCGTAACTGGAAATGTAAACGAATTTCTTTATATGCAAGTGATTTTCTTATTCATGTGAAATGAATGTGTTCATGAGACTGTATTTAAATATGTGTATATATATATTAACGTTGAGAACAATCTAACCATAATTCTTGTCAGTGGATGCAGGATTGTCGATGCCACGAGGGAAAAGGGAATATCATCAGGGAGAGGACGTGGTTAGCAAAGGATCAATTTTATCATCAAACCTTGAGTTAGTATAAGATAGTGTATCGAAGTAGTAACTTGGCCATAAGTAATTAAATAAAATTATCGTTATACAAGTCAATTTTAAATATATAAATCAATAATCACCTTTTTTAAGAAATTGCATAAAGGATATAATTCTAATGCCATCGATCAAAATATGAAAATATTGGAAAGGCTTTGAAATCGAATATTAATGGGATAAAAGTTTGGGTCGTCAGTGAAATTAAAAGGGCAGAAATTTTCCCCGCCAACATTCCTTCGAGCCTCTGGATGAAACGACCAAGAAGAAGCCATGCTACCGCCAGCTCTAGGAATTTTGAATGGAGGTTTCTTTGTGGTCTCTTTTTTATCATCGAAGGCCTTTATTTTTTCTCTCTCTCATGGCTTTTACTTTGGTTCAATGCTTTGCATCCACCATTGTCCTTTTTCAGAAATCTCATTCACTCTTTTCTAAGTCGCACTCCTACTTGTTTGGCATCAGAGTTGCTCCATTCCTATCTATCGTGTTTTTCCCATTGTTCTTCACTGGATGCCCTTCCTTTAAGGCAAACTTAGGTGGCGGCAATTTGCATTTATCTTAGTCGGCATAAGTGGAATCGTGGTTGAAGTCTGAGCCTGCAAAACCCTTTGCTGGGAGATTCTAGAGCGAGCTTCATCAAGTTTCGATTCACTCTTTCAGGCATGTAAAAGTATTTTTAGAATATGATAAACTCTGCATCTATAAAATGAAATTGATCAGATGATTAATGTGTATGGGATGAATTCCAATGAAACTCTCCTCTGGATTAAAATAAATGGAAACCGATTCTAGGTGTTTTATTAAATCGTAAAGTACACAGAGAATACTTGCTTCGAATCACTCTATTCTTCTTCATGAAAATGAATGATAGGTAGGCAGCTGTCTAAATTAATTATCTGCTCTGTCCAATCATGTTAGAGTCAAAACTCTATCCTTCTCCACAATCTGTTTTCTAAATTATAGTGATGAAACTTCTATATTCTTTTTCATTATAAACTTTTGTACCTATTCATTTTCTTGAAGATCAACAGGTAGTTTCATGCATAAATCAATTGGTCAGACGATAGATAAATTCTGTATTTGGGTTCAATTGAACCATTTAAATATCACCTAATGAACTTATCCTGTTTGGTAAAACCGAATTTTCTTCTTTGTAAATAGATGCTAGTTAAATGTAATTCCTTGCTCAAACGAGTCTTTAAGGGATAAATATATCTGTGAGTCTTGAAAATATGCTATGCTGAATCAATCTCTTTTATATATATAAAATTTATGGTTAAGATATAACCCTGAAACTTAAAGAAATGAAAATCAAACCAGACATTATAATTTCAATCTTCAGACAAATGTAATCATGTCGAGCAAGGGTGAGAGTGCTGATGGCATAGGAGTGCCAGTAATGTTAATGAAATCCTTGGCCAAGGTACTATGCTAGATAAGCATTTGCCAGTTATCAAGTACCAGATATACCACTGATTAAAGTAATCTTCTGGTTGGGAGGTACCCATAGTGAAGGTTCAATCAGGAGGTATAGGTCCTTGACACCGGGCTCAAAGGCATTGTTGTGACCTTTTCACAACATCACCCCATTAAAATGGGGACCCCCTAATTTTCTGCTCCATTCTGGTCTTTTGGCTTTGCGTCTCTCTCTCTCTCTCTGGTCTTTCCATCCTTTCGGGGATGTCCCATTGTTTGATCCAGATCGAAATAGTGGTTAAGTCTGTGAAATTAGGGTTTTCTATCCTTCAGGCTTTTAAAGGTCAAACTGAGTTATCAAATTGGAATCTGAGCTTAGTACGACAGTTACAAGGCTGTCAGTAGAATCCCACTAAATTTTCATTGAATTCTGACAACTTACTATTTATAGTAAGTGCTCAATCGGGGACTGTTTCAGCAGGAGTTTGGGATTCTAACTATTCCATCACATTCAGGTAACTTTCAGCTACCGGCACAAAAGTTTTGAGCAAGATCAGACAACCTGCTATTTTTGGCAGTTCAGGCTTCAAGAGCCATTTTCAGGGTTTACACGTGTGATTTTTCAATGCATGTCCCGAGATTACTTTTGTGTTTCTCAAAACCTTCGCAACGATGTAACATGCAAACCGAGATGATCACTTTCAGAGTTTAGCCTTCGGAGGCTATTTTTAGGGTTTGCATGCAGAGTTCTTTAATGCATGTTCGGATATTCCTTCTAGGTTTTTTGAGAGCTTCGCAACAGTGTGACATGCAAGCAGAGAAGATCAAGTTTCAAGGACTTCCTATTTTTAGCCAGTGCCCGCATGCAGACCAGTTTTCTGGGTTTCTTGAGATCCCATGGGCAATATGACATGCAAAATCATCCGACAATGGATTGGTCACTTTTCAGGAAGTTTCTATAAATAGTAGTTTCACCCCAGCCACCCAACATTTCTGTTCAACATACAAAGTGACATGCAGAAGAAACAAAGCCAAACGGAGACCGTTCGGGATACATGCAAGTCAAAATTAGGGTTTCCACTTTTATAGGGGTAAAATCCAGAAATAGCCAGAACAAAGCACCCCACCGATATCAGCATACTTCAAGGTACCTGCTGGCAAAATTTGAGCGAAATCAGAGAACTTACTATTTTTAGTAAGTCATCTCAGGGCCATAAATAGCAGGTTTGCACCCGAGGTAGGTATGAACAGAGCACTCAAGTTATCAGGATCAGGCATAGCAAGTTTCAAGTCAAACGGAGCTACTGAAGTCAGACAACTTTGAAACTTACTATAAATAGCAGGTGGCTATAAATAGCAGGTTGGCGTGTGGGACAGGAGAAAACAGGTTCACAAGGCAAAGAAGATCATATGGTGAAATTTTCAGGCAAAACGGAGCTGTAGAAGTTGAAAATTAAGGGACTTGCTAAAAATAGCACAACTTGCTAAAAATAGAATGCAAAAGCAAGGGCAGGCAGAGGCATGGAAATTTTTCTAAGTATGGGAAAATAAAAGCAAGAGCTCCAAAAGGCGCCCACCTCAAGGATGAAACTTGAAAATTTTCTAAGTATAAAAAAATCAAAGTTGAGCATACAATATGCGCCCACCTTGATCAAACTCCAAAAATATTCTAATTGTTGGAATTGAAAGTAGAGGCTCCAGAATGCGCCCTCAAGGAATGGTGGATGGAAAAGTTTTCAAGTGTTGCAATTGAAAGTACTACCTCCTAAATGCGCCCACCTTGTGAGCTAAGTCAAAGTTTCTAAGGCATTCAAAACAAAAGCTTAAGGGGTTAAATGCGCCCATAAGCTAAAGAGGGTGGAAAACGCCTAAGTGTGAAATGAAAGCTTCACATGTTATTTGCTCTCTCAAGTGAAAGTTCACCCTAGCAAATGCGCCCACCTTGATGAGTCTTTCAAAACGTCCAAGGCATGAAGATGAAAGTAGACCCTATGAAATGCGCCCAAGGGTGAGTGGAAGGCCGAAATATTTCTAAGGCAAGGAAATGAAAGCTGAAGGTATCAAATGCGCCCAAGGCAATTGGAAGGCTGAAAACGCCTAAGGCATGAGAAATAAAAGCTCCCACATGCGAATGTGCCCAAGGTTGCTAGAGACTTAAAATGTCTAAGGCATGAAATGTGAGTAGCATATGCCATTTGCGCCCAAGGAGGATTGAAGACTTAGAAAAGTTTCTAAGGCAAAAAACAAAGCTTCACTAAGAAAATGTGCCCAAGGTTGTTGGAGGCTAGAAATTTTCTAAGGCAAGAAATGGAAGCAGGCACATGTAAATGCGCCCAACCTTGTGAAGTGAACATTAAAATCTTCTAAGGCACAAAACAAAAGTATCACCTCCAAAATGCGCCCATCTAGTGTTGAGGGATCTTCAAAATTCGCCTAAGTCAAAATGATAGTGAACACTGAAGGCATCAAAGTGCGCCCAAGCTGAAATGGAGATGAAAAATATGCCAAGGCATTGCGAAATGGAAGTGGGCTATGTCAAATGCGCCCAAATTGAAGTGATAAGAGCCTTGAAAATTTCTAAGGCATGGAATTTTAAAATTGAGTGAGAAAGAAATACGCCCAAGGAGTGAGGATTTAAATTTATTTCTAACTATGTGGGCGAGGCGTGTATAAAAATAATACCAAGAGGTCAAATACGCCAGAGTTAGAAAATGTCAAGAATTGATTTTTTTTTTTCTAAGTGAAATAAATATTTTAGTAGAGGAAAATACGCCCTTGATATGATTATGAAATTTTTCCGGAGGCATTTAAATGAAGTGGACGCAGTGATGAAATTTTATTTTCAAGGCGGAAACAACTGATATATTTTTTTTCCATGGGTCGAATAAAGAATTAAATGAACCTCTTTAAAACGCACCCATAAGTTGACAGAGTTAAAAAATTAATTTCCTAAGGGAAATTTTAATATTTTCAGAGAGGATTTGTTTTGCCTAGATTATTTTCCTAACAGAAATTGAATCTCAGAGGGTGGATTATTTCGAGCAAGCAAGTGATTTTAAATCCCCCGGAGTTGAATATTTTAAAGGGAGAAAATTTAAAATGTCTAAGGCAAATTTCATGAAATTGAAGATTCAAATGACAGACATTTTAACAGGTTGGAAATGAATTTACAACTCCCACAAATTTTTCGAGTTGAATTTAATTAAACACCGTGAGGATTTTAAAATGGAATTTTCAATCAAGTCAAGTGATTTTTCTCGCGAGTTGTTTAAATTACTGAGAGTTAACTAGCAGACTAGAGGGAAAAATTCGAATTTTTTACAAGGAAAGAATCTTCATTAATGGCAACTGCCATAATGACTGGCTGACGACTAGCCCACTACTGCGCCTGAATTAGAAGATTTTGAATGGAGAGAGTGGTAAATTAATGAAAGTGCTAAAAATAGCTCCAACACTACTTAGCAGGATTCTTCATGAAGAGTTATTTAAACAACTTCATTTCTTTCATTTCTTGACACATTTCGAAGAGCTTGGAATTGCTGAAGTGAGGAATTTTGTGAGAGATTGAAATCTTTTGAAATTGCTGAAAGTGAGCTTGAGTTTTTATTTTCTAAGTATGTTGCTGGAGAAATTTTATTTCCAAGTTGCTGAGAGTTCTCTTTTTAAAGAGCTACTGAGAGTGTGGTGCTGCAATTTTCGAAATTGTGTGCTAGAGAGCTGAGATTTTATTTCCAAGTTGTTGGAGTTGCTGCAGATTTCCGAAGTGGCAGAAGATTTCTTTTCTCTGGAGATCTTTATTTTCAAGCTACTGAAAGTCGAAGTGCTGAGGAAGTTGATTGCTGTTGAAGTTGAGAAGAAATTCAAAATTTCATATTGCAGCGATCTCTTTATTTCTTCTTTATTGCTGAAGTCAACGAAGTGTGGTAAAAAAATAAAAATCGAATTGTTTATGCTGGAGAAATCATTCACATTGCTGAAAGTTATTAGTTTGCTGTGATTTTCTTCGCCAGTCGGAAGTGAAGTTGCTGAAAGCGTCTTTATAAGCTCAGAGTTTTTATACAGTTTGAGGTTTGGAGTTAGAAATTTATGCTGAGAGATTTTATTTTCAAAGCTAACTCCATATTCGCAGCCGTCTCAGAAGTTGTTTTATTTTATTAAAAATTTGCAATCTAACTTATTGTTATTCTATTTTATTTTGTAGATGGCCGGAGCAAAGGATGTTGCAGGAACAAGCAGAGCCGTAGGCAGAGCTGCAAATATTGAAGTGGGCAAGGCTAACTCATCCTGGCAGGCAATGATCAAAAGACTCGCCAAGCCATTTCTTCCAAAGTCGGCAATTACTTCGAAGTTGGTGGGATTAAATGACACCAAGCTCGATTCATTTAATCTAAATGCACTCAAATCAAGAATGTACGGACTGGGAGGCCATCAACCATCGGTCACGGCGCATAACATCATGAAAAGTGGGATCTACGCAGCTGCTGGTTTTCCACTAGCAATTCAGTGCCCGGAGCTAATCATGGAGTGCGTGAATTACTACAAGCCGGAGCGTAGAACCATTGTCTCTCCAGATGGCAAATTGCTTGCCAACTTCATGCCAGATGCTATCGGAGAGGCATTTGGGATTCCTACTTCCAAGAGGATGCTGCACATATCAAAGGAAAGAGCAGATAAAATGTACTCCTCTTTCGAAAGGGTTGTTGCGGTCATCAACAGAGTCTGGATGCAAAAGCCAAAGCCACCCCGCACTAAACTCCTGAAGCAGATAATTGCCGAAGACGTGAAACATGAGTATTGCGACTTGATGATGATGCTTAGTCGAATAAATGGGAGTGCGCAGGCCTGCATCTTTGAGCCTTGGATGTTCTACTTCGTCGAGATCATCTTGGAGGGAAAGGAGTGTGTTGATTGGGCGAGGATGATTAGGGACAATCTCGATGAACAGTTCAGGAGCCTGAGGAGGACAAAAACTTTTTATGAGTTCATGCATGATATATATGTTGGCTAGGATGACCAAGTACCGAGGAATCACGTACAAGGAACCAATCGGCAGTGCACCTGACTAGTTCAAGATCCATGAGGCATGCACGCAGTTACATTTGACCAACCCTGCCAGCTACAAGCGGGCTAATGACACATTCACAATGCACATCACGAGGACCCTCCAACAGAGAACACAACAAAGAATATCAAAGGAGGAATAGGCATTGATAGAGGAATACGGATATTGGCTCATCCAATTTCCGAAATTCACATACATTAGGCTGCAAGGGTTCACTTCGTATCCATACCGGCTACCGAGGTACCCCACCGATCACATAGTAATGCTGGAAGTATGAAAGATCCCTTCCTCAATCTGATCTGATTTTTCTGAGTTTGTCTCTTCAAGAAGACTTTGACCAACGCATAGGAGATGTTTTGTTTTGTTTGTGTTTGCGTTTTTCCTGATTTTTTTGTTGTTTTTTGAGTTTTATGCGAAAAAACAAGACATATACAATGCTGATAATTGAAAATAACCAAGGCATACAACGATTCTATTAAGGAAAGACTGAAATTACATAGACTTGGACTAAATACAACATACCCATTCATCCAAAGACTTGGAAATGGATAATTACAGGGCTGCAAATAAAATATCAGGTCTGATATAACCTTGTGACAGCAAGTCGAACTCTCCCAGCTCTAAAAATAACTACCCAGTTCGTTTCCAGGTGAGAGAGGAGTTTTGCCACTGCTGTAGGTGAGTTTTCAGCTCCAAAACTTCAAAATTTCCTCTTGACACCTAGGGTTTGAGGCCCAAATGCCCAACGGAGGTGTGTCTGACTGTGTAACTGCTGTAAGATGGTAGAAATGCCCTCTAAAAAGACTGATCTGCAATCTGATGTAAATTTCTGCCGTTCAAATAAACTGATCTGCAATCTTCTTCCTCAAATCTTACTGCCAAACTGATAAGAGAACCTTTATAAGCTGTTTCTAACTTCTAGAATGCTGGGGCTACGTCCAACACTCCTTTCTCCCAAGAGTTTTCGTTCCTGGAAGGCCAAACTTAATGTAGAAACCCTCCTTGAGCTCCAACCTGCAAGCTGCTTTGAAAAATTATAACTTGAGATGTGTCAAATGGCAATCTCAAACTCATTTTATAAACTTTTCACTAATCCCCAAAGTGGGCGCCCCTTTTAGGGTTTCTTTTAACTTAGCAACATGAGTTCTTTTTTGTAATTTTAAAGAAATTACTTGGCCCCTTTAAGCTAGGCGTGGGTTTTCGCTAAGGCCTTCATTTTGATCATCGTAAGTTGTTTTTAAGAGCCTCAAGTTATGTCTCTAGGCTTCATGGCACAAAGGGGTGCACTTTTCACTATTCCATCTTCTAATTTTCAGTTACTATTCACCCCCTTTACTATTCGCTTAGAGATAACTTAAATATTACCAATTTATTTATAAATTCACCCTCTAGCCCCAACTGAGGGCTCGAAAGCCATCAAGCAAGGCTCCAAAACCTCGAAGTGGGTCCCCTATCCATACTGTTGACCTACAGGAACCCTAGTAATAGGTCAACCTCTGCTCAGATCTGAAATGCCTAGGGAAGGGACATTACAAAGTATCTAGGCAGTTGATCGCCTATGATAGGATTTAGAAGAAGAAGAAGAAGGGTGGACTTGACTTTGCTATCGCCATGGGAAATTCCATCGAGGTGTGTCCCTCCTTGCAGGCAGCTTGAGAGGCAGAGGATGAACTGCAATTCTTTCATCTCTCGTATCACATGGGTAGGCAGGATTTCGATCCTTACAGAAACATCCGAATGGTACAGAACGTTGAGTACCGACACAAGGCCCACATTGAGGACTTTTGGGAAAATGCTGTTGATGAGGTTGAAATAAGGAAAAGGATGTTTACTAGGCTCCCCCTCAAGTTGATCAGGGAGTGTGAGCTCATTCCGGTTCCCGACCAGGTAGAGGAAGATGTCAACGTTATACAGCCTGATTATGAGTCAGTAAGAGATACTCCAGTCTCGCCACTTGATTGGTTCGAGCTCGAGATCATGGACCTAGACATGCTCTCTATATCAGTGATGACTTTCACGAGGGCTTGGGTCAATAGACACGTATGTAGACTCAAGAGCAGATCAATGACTCTTACTTATGACTTGATGGGTGATCAAAGGCCACTAACAGTGAGAAGAGGAAAACAGATTGCCCAGGCTGCAGAGGCACGAGAGGAAACGCTGACTCAGCCGATACCTTTGAGGATGGAACAAGCATCACTTGCACACTCACAAACTCAATCTTCGAGTTTGAGAGAAATTTCACTATTTGCCGATTAGAGGGCTAGATTGAATGAGGAGCGAGAACTGGAGGAGGTTGACCAGCCCAACATCTGAGAGTCAGATAGTATAAGTGTCAGTGCATCCAGGGGTGGCCGACAAGAAGAGGAAGAGGAAACAGTGGCCGACACCCGTTTCCAGCAGATGTTGGATATAGCGTTGGAAGAGGAAGGAAACACAGAACAAGGGACCCAGGGGTCTGGGAATACTCAGCTTGTGGAGACAGATGAGCTCGAGTAGAATAGTGTAAGAAGAGAGGAAGTATACGAGGTGGAGGCAACAGAGGAACAACCCCTCGTCACCTGCAACCCACAACAAACAATGCTGGATTGGCTCACGGATAGAATGAGAAGAGATACTGAGGATGACACGGATCCAGCCATTGAGATGGAGGAGTTCCTCAGAAGGATTAGTGCGCCTCCGGAAAAGAAGAGAGCCAGGAAATTTTCGAAGATTTCGACTGACGAGTCAAGTTCTCGCACACTCCAGGTTGCTGTTCCAAGGGAGGAGTATGATCGAGCCGAGGAGAGGCCCAAAAACTATGTGATCACCTGTAATGTCCCCACTTTAGCAGTTGACCGAGTGTGTGTGCGTTAGCCTTGTTCTACATGGTCCCGAGGGCTAACGAAGGGTTTAAGGGGATCCTAGAGTGTTTTGGCCTAGTCATTTCCAGTTTGGGCCAAAACGAAGTTGATTTACTCAGTTTCAGGCATACTTACTATTTTTAGTAAGTCAGCAGGACATAGTGGAGACCAATTTTGGTGATTGGATTTGATACTCCTCGGTGAGAGCTTTCCGACGAGCTATCACTCGCATTATTCGGAGTCCGATTGCTAATACATTTTAATGCCTGAAGTTTTATTAAAGTAACATTTAATTTAATTGTAAAATATTAAAGTGTTACTTTAATATTTATTTTATGGGGATGTGTACCCAAGGGAGACATAAGGGGATATTTTAATATATGTTTTATATTGCACATCTTTATCCCACATTGCCCATGAGAGTTGAGTCGACCCTTGGAAATAGAATAAAAGGAAGCGTTTGTGGCTTCATTACATATGTTGAGTATGGAAAGAAAGTTGATGTGTGAGTTGCAGATCCGTTCTTGGCACTAGAGGACGTCTATCCTCTCTTGTGACATTCTAGACGTCATTCCCGTGGGGTTTGGCCTTTGGAATCCATTGTTATCAGATTCATTATCAAGCAGATTTGGCTTGCTTCTAGCTACAGGCAGATTTGATGTTTTGCTCATATCTTCTTCATTCCTCATCCGACACTTATGCTACCTTGAGGAAATGGTTTTATAAAGGCATTGGATTGTTTGAAAGACAAATTACTGTAGCGGCACTATTCACGTGGGTACTATTCATGTGACACTATTCACGTGGGTACTATTCATGCGGCACTATTCATGTGACACTATTCACGTGGGTACTATTCATGCGGCACTATTCATGTCACTATAGCAGAAGGTCTATATAACATTTGCTGGAGCATTATGTCAATAATATTGGAGCAATTAGTGAGTTGATGATCTGCCATTTACTTGATTTTATTAAATTCTGAAAATAACATCTTATCAACAGTAATACAATTTCCAATTTGCATATCATTGTACTTTCTTTTTGTTCATGTTAAGTGATTTTCAATTCCATGCAAACAAACAATATAAACGTCCAATTTCCGAAGTCATAAGGGTTAAATTAGTAAACGGAGGAATAAGGAGTTGGATGCAAACTGTTTGACAAAATTCCTATCAGCAGTTGTTTAGTTGTTGGGAATTTAAGGGTGCCCCATTACAGTGGTATCAGAGCAATAAGTCCTGCCATCCTATGGGGGTCTTATAGGGAATTTGGAACAGCCAGATAGATGGAAAAGTGTTTGACGAAATGTCAAAACACTAAAATCAAAAATTAAAACAGGTTAAGCATTTATGTTTGAGCATGCGACAAGTGCCTTATAATCTCCGCAATACCAGAGTAAGACAAAATAGGATTTCGGACTTGCAGTCTAGTTCATCCGTGCAAGTGGACATCGAATCCAGTCATACAGACACAAAGGAGATATTCTTTGATCAGGACAACAATATGGGTGACCGAGATGACATGAACACAGGATTAGGCGGAGGCAGGAATACTGGTCCAGATCAGGGGGAGGTAATGTTCAGACAGTTACTAGATACATTAGAGCAGGGGCAGCGTATGCAGCAGGAACAGAATAGGCGAATGGACATGATGTTGCAGCTTATGGCTAGACAGATGGGCGTCAATATTAATCCAGGTGATGCCAACAATGGAAACAATAACAATGGGGGAAACGATAACAATAGGGGCAATGATAATAATGGAGGCCGAGGCAACAATAATGGTCCTGAGAATAACATTAATGGTAACAATGGACTTGGCAACAATGGGAATGAGGCAGATAACTTTAGACACGTTGCACGTCCGGCTCGAACTGCTAATGGCTTGAGAGACAAATTGGCTCCATTCTTCTCAGCTGTGAGGTCGCTTGTCCAGGATGACTTTGAGAATGTCTCCACTTTCTCTAGTTTAATTCAGAATACCCAGGACGCCTTGGTGGCATGGGCAGACTATAGCAGTCTTGGAATTTCAGCTCAACCATATTCCACCAATTTCGGTTCAAGAGGTTGAGGCAGTATTGGCCTGGTTGATCGAGTTTGCAGTCCGAGAACAAGACAGTGGGAACGCTCTGCTGGATGAGGATCTTTTGAAAGAAGATAGTGGGCATTAATTGCTCGTAGTGGGGAGTGGAGAATCTTTTGTGCATTTATTACCCACTCCCCTCAGTGGCGGTTTTTAGGGTGGAAACCCTAATTAGGGCATAGGTGGCTCGATCTAAGCCCTTTATTGTAATTGAATCTGAGCCGTCCATTGAAATGGGCTAGCTATAAAAGGGGCATCCCCCCCCTCATTTGTAATCTATTAGATATAGAATTAGAATCAGATTGAGAGTTGAATCAAAGCTAGAGAGTAGAAGGCATATAGCATTTAGCTTAGAAGTTAGCTTAGATTGAGGAGGGAAGAAAACTTTCCTTTGAAAGTCTTGTAAATGGTTGTTGTGAACACTTTTCATAATACAAAGAGTTTCATTGCTTGGTGATTTCTTCTTTTGTTATGAGTAGCTAGCAAGGCCATTTCATCTTTCCAATTCAAAATCGATAGAGTAAAAATAGACTTTTATTTCATGCAAGTAGTCGTTAATTGTGGAGTGTGGTGTTTAGTTTGGACAAGTCTTCCTTTATCCATACCACTAGCGGACTTGTTGACAGTAAGTCTGCCCCGCGTGGTCAACTGGAATTTCAGTACCTAACTTCGATTGTGATTCGTATTTGTTCACTTGCATCGTTGTGATGGGGTGTGCATGTTGAATCACAATGTAATGTCCCCATTTTGGAGATAGGTTGATTAATTAATTTAATTAATTAAGTTGTCCAAATCAATAATTTTCTCTTGTGGATAACTTAGTTGATTATTTTAATTAAAAAGTATTAAGTTAATTATCTATAAAGTTATCAAATAAATTAAAAATAAAAAGGTTACTTTACATTTAATTAATTTAATAAAGTGACTTAATTAAATATTATATTATAAAAGTCACTTAAATAAAATAATGTTCTAGAAGCTTCATGAAGGGCTGGAGAAAAAGAATAAATAGACATGAGGAGCTCATTTCCTATTATCCAGATTTGATGTTTCTTGTTGATGAGCATTGTGGAGCTAGGGTTTCTACAGTCTAGTGTCTTTGGGAATGATAACTCCCATTGATAGCATAACTGAGGGAGTGAAATATCTCTTGAAGGGTTGCAAATTGAGGAGAGGATAATTCAGTCCTTTCATTTGTGCAAATTGGTGAAGTTTTCTACAAGGGTTTGAAGTTTATTGTTGAAGAACATTTATAGCTGGCTGTGTATCATTTCTCTTGAATCATTTAGGGCATATTGGAGAAGATTTGTTAAGGGTTTGGAAGAATTCAATGAAGAAATTCTAAGTTTATTACCTACTGCTACAGTAGACGCGCTACAGTACCCGCGTATAGTAATCCGCTACAGTGACATGCAGCTGTGCAAATTTGGAAAGAATACTTCAGTTTATCAAGGACAATGATTTCAAGGGTTTGAGCAAGGTTAAAAAGGTTGCAAATTATTCATACATCAGCTGCAGATTGGAGAACAGGGGCGGCTCCTTTAGAGGGTCTGAATTTGCATAGGAAGGACATCTTGATTGCTGATCAGGTTTTGCTGTGGCTGCCACTTCATCTACTTCTTGTATCAGCATCTTTTCCAGGTTCTTGCATCATATTTTTATAGAGCAATATTGTAATTTATGAGTATCAAAGTCTGAGTATTTCTGGGTACCATTGAGGCTATATGAATCTAATTGCATTAAAAATCAGACTTCATTTGGTCATGGTATTTAGTCATTTCTTGAGTGTTCTATTCTGATAAGGAGTTATAAGGTTGCAAATCATATGTTTGATAAAATGCCTATGGCTATAGCTTCATATCCATATTAATGTTTGCATGCCAATTGTTTGACAATTTGTCATTGGCTGTAGATGTACTTATTGCATATTCAGTTGGTATGGCAAGTGTTTGCATTATTGCTTAGCTGCTATAGATACATATTGGTTACTATAGGATGCACGGAAAGTGTTTTATATTATGTCAGCTAGCGTACAAGTTAGTTTCAGTCACTTATATGTATGAGAATGATCAAGAACAATTAGCATATCACTTCTATTGCATTGTTAATCAATCTTGCAACTCTAGAAGCAATCAAAACATCAAATTGCAGCATTCAAATCATATCCAACAAGGACAAATCAGACTGAAACTTAGGAACAACAAGTAAAGAGGTTGGATGCAAAGTGTTTGATCAAATGACCAAGGCTTGAAAACTAGAAATTTACATCAGACCAAGCAAGGGTTATTACACACAATTTGAATATCTTATTCATCCTTTGAAGACTGCACCAACTTTGTCAGAGTTGTCCGAAGGGGAGGCGAAACAAAGTTTGGATTGAAGATTGTTGAAGCTAATCCTCACATTCCACCTTTTAGAAGTAGATTGTAGAATTTCTCCCCTTATCTTCTTTAAATTCAGTATTTTGCCTGTTAGCTTAGGAATCAGAGCAATATTGTCAAATCATTCATGTCTTGACTGCTTCACAAAATCGAACAACTACATAAGTCCCCTTGAATACCCAGCATATTCACGTCAACCAACTGAGTCTATTCGCAATAAAAGGAACCTTGGAGTTGAAAGCATGAACTTTCACGCAATCTTAGCATGCGGGATACTTTGATCAAGAGAGAATAGGGTGACCGTTGGACATTTTATTCTATGTTGGTGTTGTCATAAAACACATGTCAACAGGCATGATGATAAATTGTGATCCTTGTCGGTTACCCTCATGAAAGGATGGGTTTCTTCAGTAGAAGAAACACGGGAAGCCAGTAGGTCTTTGGATGGGCGGTAAAGCCCTTGATGATATTTCATTTTCCATGATGATAGAGTCAAGCTCAAGTATTTCAGCTTCTTAACTGTATCTTCTTGAAACCCTTCTCTCTCTTTAAATTTCTGAAATGCGTACTTAGCATGTCAATTGTTTAGCTGTAATTAATGTTCTTGTATTTCAGAAGCAAAGAAAAGTTAGTTAAAGTTCAATTGTATTTTCAGTTAAATAGAAATCAGTTAGTTGTTTCTTTCAGTTGAATCTGTTAATTTAAAATTTAGTTGAGAAATTGAATATTATGTATTTATTTAAAATTGTATTTCTCTATCGTTCAAAATGCAAAGGAAACCCTAGCTTGAAAACAAGTTAGTTGCATTTTCAGCTGAAAGCTGGTAGTTAGATCCCTTTCTTTAACTGTAGATCTAATAGAGTATTACACACAGATGGTTTGGTACAACCTTGGAGACTTTGATGATAGGTATGAAAGTTCTGATTGTAGCATGCAACATAACAGCAGTGTACTATCCTTGCTTGAACAAGATTGGAAATATCAGTTTTTGGTGTCTGAAAAAATAAGTGCACACTTTATCTAGGTTGGATGACATTAGAAGCTTTGTTGAAAAAATCATTTTCATGACACCAAGAAACCAACATAAGCAAAATGTCACCCTTGCTGATTTGCACACGATTAAAGGTTTTATGGAGGGAATAAAAACAACTTTCTTACACATGATGCATGATAGAGATGTTGCTTCCAAGTTTGGAGACAAAACTTTTCCCATGACTAAGCAATTAAGGGAAGAGATTATTGAGCTCACCATTGAACTTAATTCCACAAGGCTTGGAAAGTGTCCAAGAGGCACTTCTTGAAGCAAATAATTAGCTCTATGAGGTTCAACAGTTCAAGGAAAAGGAGAATAGAGAAAGGGCCAAGAAGATCGAATAGGTAATGGTGGAGCTTGATTGCATTCAGGAAGAGTATGGTCTTGCCCATTGTCCCATGGAGTCAGAAAATGAAAGTCTAGATCAGCAAGAGGATATGTAAATGTAATCAAATCTTTACCAAATAGGATCCTACTAACTCTAAAGAAATACTAAGGTCTGAAATTCTGTGTGAGAATTCTAAGTCCAAAAACAATTTCCAGTTTTCTTCTCTTTATGCCGAATGTACTGATTGTAGAACATTAATAAATTTTGATGTTTGCATATCGATGAAGGAACTGTTATAAGTATAAGGAGACCCGCCTCTAAGAGACACGCCTCATGAGAGGACGTGTCCCTTAGGGCGCGCAGGCTTCTCTCATAGCCGATTAACACTCGATTAAATACCTTAACACATATGTGTGGTGCGTATATTTATTCATGAGTTCCGATTTATTAATTCAAATTTATGCAAGCTAATAAATTTGATTTACTTATTTTCTAGAAATGTGTTAGAGACTAATATCGATCTTATATAATTTATGATAATGCTATATAGCAATCATCTATTATATTCTGACTAAAGCTATAATCATTAACACTCCCTCTTAGCTAGGGAAGATATTTCGAATGAAATAAGTGGAGATATCACCTTTACACGTGATATCAAAGATATGATATGTTTTCTCAATATTGTCAAGTCACATGACATTCTTCACAACACATCTTTATTATGGTATGTGCACTGACATCAAGTCACATGATGTCTACCATAATTCATGGCATATCCATGGATATAAATATCCACCATGATTATCTCTTAAGGATCACAATGATCTTCAGATGATATCAAGTCCCATGATATCCATCAAGGTGTCCAAGAGATACTATCATGACATGTCCACAGTTATCAAGTCACATGATATCTATCATGATAGTTTATCATTATAGAGTCATCACTTTACAATGTCAAATACAAGTGTTCATTATTAGAAAGATCGTCACCTTTCAATAATGTACACAGGGGGAGTAGGCCCATAAGGTCATGCAGTCACACACATGACAAAAGAGTTTACACATTAAACATCTTTATATATTAGTACAATTTTATAAACAATTTGTATTTCAAACATAAATAACAAATTACATTTCAACCATACCAAGTTTCTTCCTGAAGTGCTATACCTTGATTCGGGAGAGAGGTTTGGTGAGAATGTTTGCAGTTTGATCATTTGTACTAATATACTCCAAATGGATCACTTTCCTTTCCACCATATCTCTTACATAATGATAGGGGATCTCAATGTGCTTAGATCTATCATGAAAGACAGGATTTGCAGAGAGTTTGATGCAACTCTGATTATCACAATGAATAATTGTAGGATTCAAGGGCTCACCAAAGAGTCCCACAAGCAATTTACAAAGCCAAATTGCTTCTCTTACTCCCATTGAGGCTGCAATGTATTCAGCTTCTGTTGAGCTTTGTGCAACTGAAGATTGTTTTCTCCAAATCCAGGAGATCATTGCCGGTCCTAAATTGAAGCAACATCCTGATGTGCTTTTCCGATCGGTTACACTTCCAGCCCAATCTGAATTAGAGTACCCATGTAGATCTAGTGGATCATTCTTGTAAAGAAGACCATATCGAATAGTGCCTTGAAGATATCTCAAAATATGTTTCACAGCCATTAAGTGAATTTCCTTTGGCTCACACATGAACTGGCTGAGAACATTCACTGCATAGCAAATATCAAGTCTGGTGTTAACCAGATACATCAAGGATCCAATCATCTGTCTGTAAAGGGTTGGATCTGCACACTTGGATTCTGCTGCTGCTTCTTTCAATTTGTGAAGGTTGGTTTCCGTAGGTGTAGACATCGGTCTACAGTCCAATATTCCAAATCTCTTAAGAATATCAATAGTATACTTCCCTTGGTTTAGTATAATGCCCTCTGATTTCTGCCATACTTCTAAACCTAGGAAGTAGTGTAGAATGCCCAAGTCTTTCATGTCAAATTCATAAATTAGATCTTGCTTCCCTTGAGCAATGAAGTGATCTTCTCCTGTTATCAACAGGTCATCAACATTTAAAATAATTATTAGCATATTACCTTTGACCTTGAAGTAGAGATTGGAGTCAGCATCATTCTTGGAAAATTCTAATCCCAAGAGATAGCTGTCAATCCTTTCATACCAGACCTTGGGAGCCTGTTTAAGTCCATAGAGGGCTTTCTTCAGTGGATACATGTGAGTCAGGTTTATGTATCACAAAACCTTCAAGTTGTTCTAGATAGACTTCCTCTTCAATGGTTCCATTTAGAATAGCAGTTTTCACATCCATTTGATGGATCTTCCAGCCTTTAGCTACTGCAATGGCTAACACTGCTCTCACTGATGTGTAACAGGAAACAGGTGCAAATGTTTCTTCGTAATCAATGCCTTCCTTTTGAGAAAAACCTCTTGCCACAAAACGTGCTTTATATTTTTCTATACTGCCATCAGTAGCATGCCTGATTTTGAAGAGCCATTTGGAAGAGACAACAAATTTCTCTTTTGGTCTAGACACTATATCCCATACATCATTCTTTAGAATAGACTGATATTCCTCTGCCATTGCATCCTTCCATGCTTGATGTTGGAAAGCTTCTGTAACACTAACAGGTTCTGAGTTTATGATGTTCATTAGAGCAACATAGCTAGAGAAACGTTTGGGTCTTTTACTCTCCCTGAACGTTCCTTTGGGTGCTGCATAATCCTTGGCTTCTTTGATCATCTTTCTGGCCCAAAGTGGTCTTTTCTTGCCGTTGTTAGTTGTATTCTCCTCTGAATATGAAAGAAGTTCATGTGGCATTTCCTTAGGGTGCTCCCTCTGAATCTCAGGAGCAGATTCCATTTCAGGTACTCTAGGGGAATAGGTTTCTATCTCACTAGAACTTCTCGCCCTCTTGAATGCAATGTCTTCTTCAAAGATGACATCTCTGCTCAATTCAATTTGTTTCTGCCCGGGTATGAATATCCTGTAGGCTTTGGAGGTTTCACTATAACCCACAAATACTCCCTTCTTTCCAGAAGGTTCTAGTTTGAATCTCTTCTCTTTGGGCACATGAATATAGACAGGACAACCAAAAATCCTAAAATGACTAATGTCAGGTTTTATGCCGGTAAAGGCTTCTTCAGGAGTTTTGTTATCAAGATGAGAATGAGGACATCTGTTCTAAATATAGACAACAGTCCTTGAGGCTTCTGCCCAGAAAGAAGTTTCAATGTTTTGGTCCAGCAACATTGCCTTAGCAACTTCTACAATGGTTCTATTTTTTCTTTCAGCAACTCCATTATGTTGAGGGTTGTAAGCAACTGTGAACTCCCTCTTAATTCCAACACATGCAAAATTCTTTAAAAATATCAGGGGTGTATTCTTTCCCATTGTCTGTCCTTAAGGTTTTAATTTTCTTTTCGGAGAAGTTTTCAGTGAGGGCTTTAAACTCTTTGAACCTTTTGAGGATTTCTATTGACTCTTTACACTTAAGGAAATAGATCCAGGTTTTCCTAGAGAAGTCATCTACAAATATGACATAGTATAGAAATCCTGCTTTAGAGGGTACAAACATGGGTCCACATAAGTCTGAGTGAACCAGTTCTAACACATTTAGGGTTTTGCTCAAACTATTGGGAAAGGATCCGATTGTATTCTTTCCTAAGCCACAACCTTTGCAAGTTCCTTCATGAGATGGTTTTAACTTAGGTAAGCCTGCTACAAGTTTTTCTACAGAAGGTAGGGCACGAAAATGAAGGTGTCTTAATCTTTTATGCCAAATCTCATTTGAATCAAAGGTGTCAAGGGTAAGGGCTTGTTTAACTTGAGTGCATAGTTTGTAGAGGTACCTGTTGTGACCTTTTTTCACACATCACCCCCCCTAAATTTTGCTCCATTCTGGTCTTTTGGCTTTGGTTCGCTCTCTCTCTGGTCTCTGGTCCTTCCGGGGATGTCCCGTTGTTTGACCCAGGTTGAAATATTGGTTAAGTCTGTGTAATTAGGGCTTTCATCCTTCAGGCTTATTAAAGGTCAAATTGAGTTATAAAATTGAAATCTAAGCTTAGTGCAGCAGTCAGAAGACTTCCAGCAGAGTCCCCCTAAATTTTCACTGTATTCCGGCAACTTACTATTTTTAGTAAGTATTCAATTTGGGACTATTTTATTGAGATTTTGGAATTCTGTCAGTTCCACTGCATCCGGGTAACATCAAGCTGTCTACACGTGAATTTTGAACCAGATCAGATGACTTGCTATTTTTGGCATTTCAGGCTTTAAGAGTCAAATTAGGGTTTCCACATGAGCTTTTCAGATGCATGTCTGGAGAATCCTTCTGGGTTTTCCAAAACCTTCGCAGTGATGTAACATGCAAACCGAGACAACCACTTTCAGAGTTCAGCCTTCGGAGGCTATTTTTAGGGTTCGCATGCAGTGTTTTTCAACGCATGTCGGGTTTTTCTTTATGGGTTTTTCGAGAGCTTCGCAACGGTGTGACTTGCAAGCGGAGAAGATCGAGTTTTGAGGACTTACTATTTTTAGCCAGTGCATGCATGCAGACCAGTTTTCTGGGTTTTTCTGGGTTTTTTGAGATCCCGCGGGCAATATGACATGCAAAACCATCCGGCAGTGGATGAGTCACTTTTCAGGCAGTTTCTATTTTTAGCAGGTACACTCTGGCAGCCGCCCCCAACACTCCAGTTCAGCAAGCAGAACGACATGCAGAAGGAATGAAGTCAAACGGAGACCGTTCGGGATACATGCAAGTCAAATTAGGGTTTCCACTTTTATAGGGGGTAAAATCCAAAAATAGCCGAAACGAAGTACCCCACCCATGTCAGCACACTTCAAGGTACCTGCTGGCAAAATTTGAGCGAAATCGGAGAACTTACTATTTTTAGTAAGTCAGGGCACGGCTATAAATAGCAGGTCTGCACCCAAGGTTGGCATCAGAGTAACACTCAAGCTATCAAGATCAAGCGTTGCAACTTTCAGGCAAAACGGAGCTACTGAAGTTAGAAAGTAGGAACTTACTATAAATAGCACGTGGCTATAAATAGCAGGTCAGGGCAGAGGACTGGCGGAACAGGTTCACCAGGCAGAGAATATCATCTGATGAAGTTTTCAGGCAAAACGGAGCCTTAGAGGTTGAAAATCAAGGGATTTGCTAAAAATAGCACAACTTGCTAAAAATAGAATGCAAGAGCAGGGGCAGGCAGAGGCTTGAAAATTGTCTAAGGCAGAAATAAAAGTAGACCCATCAAAATGCGCCCACCATGATGACTCTCTCAAAACATAAAACAGAAGCTCATACCTCAAAATGCGCCCACCTTGATGACTCTCTCAAAAAGTTTCTAAGTCAAGAAAATGAAAGCTAACATGTTGAAATGCGCCCACCTAGCAAAACAGAAGCATGGGGTCTCATTTGCGCCCAAAGAAGAGGATAGGTGAAAAGCGGCTAAGTATGAAATTGAAAGTGCAACACCTCATTTGCGCCCAAGGGTAGCGATGCCTTGAAAAAGTTCTAAGGCGTGGAAAGTGAAAGTTCACCTAGTGATTTGCGCCCTCACCTCAAGGATTGAAGACTTAAAACGTCTAAGGCATGAAAATAAAAGTAGACCCATGTAAATGCGCCCACCTTGGAAGTGCCTTCAAAAAATGCCTAAGGCATTGGAAATCAAAGCATGGCACTTGAAATGCGCCCATGGTGTAAAGTGAAGGCATGGCACTTGAAATGCGCCCATGGCAAAAAAAACGAAAGTAGACCCATGTAAATGCGCCCTCACCAAGGTGTAAAGTGAGCTTGATGAAATATTCTAAGGCACACAAACGAAAGTGTCAAGGGTGAAATGCGCCCTCAAGAGAAAATGGAAGCTTGGCCTAGCATTTGCGCCCATGATGAAGAGGATGGTGGAGGCCGAAATTCTTCTAAGGCATAAAATGAAAGTAGAGAGGTCAAAATGCGCCCTCAAGAAGATACATGGCTTGAAGAAATTCTAAGTGGTGAAAATAAAACCAGACACACCCATATGCGCCCAAGGCAAGATAAAGTGGCTAAGACTTGGAGAAATTTCTAAGTCAAGAAAATGAAAGCTCAAGACCCCATATGCGCCCAAGGTTGCTGGAGAAAATTTCCTAAGGCAACGAAATAAAAGTGGAACCTAGCAAATGCGCCCTCACCTTGAAAGGATATTCTAAGTGTTTGAGTATTTTCTAAGTGAGAAATCAAGGCTTGCATGAGTAAAATACGCCCAGGAGGCAATAAGATGCTAAGACACGAAATGGAAGTAGACACATGAATATGCGCCCAAGTTGAAGTGGAGATTTTTTTAAAATTTTTCTAAGTGTAGAGAATGAAAGTGGCTCATGCTAAATACGCCCTTGATTGAAAATGTTTCTAAGGCGTGGCAAGGGTAAATAAAACATCACTGAGAAAAATACGCCCAAGATGTGAGATGACAGGAGAAAATTTCTAAGTCGCAAAAAAATAAATGCCAAGGGGTCAAGTGCGCCAGAGGTGTAAAGTGAGGAATTTTTTTTAAATGAAATAAATATTTCATCAAAAATATACGCCTATGGTAGAGAAAATGTTAGAAAATTTTTTCTAAGTGAGATAACACTTCACTAGGGAAAAATACGCCCTTGGCATGGAAGGATGATTTGATGAGTTTTAAAATTCTCCAAAGGCAGTTGAAAGTTGACGAATATTTTTCAAGGGGAAGATTTGATATCGATGAATATTTTCCATGGGTCAAGTGAAAATCAAATGAACCCGTTTAAAATGCACCCATGAGTTAACAGAGTTTGAAAATTAATTTCCTAAGGGAAATTTTAATATTTTCAGAGGAAATTCGTTTTGCCTAGATTATTTTCCTGACGGAAGTTAAATCTCAAAGGATGAATTATTTCGAGCACGCAAATAATTTTTAATCACTCGGAGTTGAACATTTTAATGAGAGAATTTAAAATGTCTAAGGCAAATTTTATGAAATCGAGGATTTAAATGACAGACATTTTAAAAGTTGGAAATATATTTACAACTCCCACGAATTTTTTCGAGTTGAATTTATTTAAACACTGCGAGATTTTAAAATGGAATTCAAGTGATTGTTTTTCTCGCGAGCTGTTAACTGGCAGACTAAGAGGAAAATTCGAAATTTGAAGAAGAAGGAATCATTATTAATGGCGACTGCCATAATGACCGGCTGACGACTAGCCCACTACTGCGCTTGAATTAGAAGATTCCGAACGAAGAGAGTGGAAAATTGATGAAGGTGCTAAAAATAGCCCCAGCACTACTTAGCAGGATTCTCCGAGAAAAGTTATTTAAACAATCTCTTCTCTCATTTCTCCTCACATTATTTCGAAGTTGAAGTTGCTGAAGAGGTTCTTGAGAGATTGAAATATTTTCCAAGTGGTTGAGGAGAGAAATTCTGTGAGAGTTTATTTTATTTCGGAGTGTTGAGTTGCTGAAAGTACGAAGTGCTGGAGAAATTTTCATTTGCCGAGACTCTTTCTTTCGAAAAGCTGAAAGTGTGTTGCTGCAACTTCGAAGTTGAAGGTTGAAGTTATTTTCCGGAGTTGCTGGAGAATTTAATTCTCAAAGAGCTGAAAGTAGAGTTGCTGCAAAGTTCAAACGTTGAGAAGTTGAGGAAGTTGAAATTTCATATTGCTGGCAACTTTTTATTCCTCTAACTGCTGAAGTTGACAAAGTGAAGTCAAGGTTCGAACAATTTGTGTTGGAGAAATTAGCTACATTGCTGAAAGTTATTAGCTTGCTGCGTTTTTTCTTCACCAGTCAGAAGTGCAGTTGCTGAGAGTTGTCTCCAAACTCAGAGATTTTTTATATAGTTTGAGGTTTGGAGTTAGAAATTTATGCTGAGAAATTTTATTTTCAAAGCTAACTCCGTATTCGCAGCCATCTCGGGGATTGTTTTATTTAAAAATCTGCAGCCTAGCTTATTGATATTCTATTTTATTTTGCGGATGGCCGGAGCAAAGGATGTCGCAGGAACAAGCAGAGCCGCAGGCAGAGCTGCAAACACTGAGGCAGGCAAGGCTGGCTCATCCCGGCAAGCAATGATTAAAAGGCTCGCTAAGCCATTTCTCCCAAAGTCAGCAATAGTTTCAAAGTTGGTAGGATTAAATGACACCAACCTTGGTTCATTTAATCTAAATGCACTCAAATCGAGGATGTTCGGGCTAGGGGGCCATCAACCATCCGTCACGGCACATAATATAATGAAGAGTGGAATCTACGCAGCTGCTAGTTTTCCGCCAGCAATTCAGTGTCCGGAGCTAATTATGGAGTGCGCCAATCACTACAAGCCAGAACGTAGGACGATTGTCTCTCCGGATGGTAAACTGCTCGCCAACTTCACACCGGATGCCATCGGAGAGGCATTTGGGATTCCAACTGCTGAGGAGATGTTATACAGAACAAATAAGAGGGCAGATAAGATGTACTCTTCCTCTTTCGAAAGAGTCACTGCAGTCATCAACAGAGTTTGGATGCAGAAGCCGAGGCCACCCCGCACTAAGCTCCCAAAGCAGATAATTGCCGAGGACGTGAAACAAGAATACTGTGATTTGATAATGATGCTGAGCCGGGTGAATGGGAGTGCACAGGCTTACATTTTCGAGCCTTGGATGTTCTACTTCATCGAGATCATCTTGGAGGGAAAGGAGTGTGTCGATTGGGCTAGGATGATTAGCAACCACATCGATGAGCAATTCAGGAGCTTGAAGGTGACGAAGACTTTCTACATGAGCTCATATGTAATTTACATGTTGGCCAGAATGACTAAGTACAGAGGGATTTCGTACAAAGAGCCAATCGGCTGTGCCCCTGGTCAATTCAAAATTCATGAAGCCTGCACACAGCTACATTTAGCTAACATTGCCAACTATAAACGGGCAAATGATGCATTCACAATGCACATTGCGAGGACACTTCAGCAGAGGACGCAGCAGAGAATATCTAAAGAAGCACAGACATTGATTGAGGAATATGGGTATTGGCTCATCCAATTCCCGAAATTCACATATATTAGGCTGCAGGGGTTCACTTCGTATCCGTATCGGTTACCACGATACCCCACTGATCACATAGTAATGCTTGAGGTATCTAGGCAATTGATTGCCTACGATAAGATTCAGAAAAGGAAAAAGAAGGGTGGACTTGATTTCCCTATCACCATGGAAAATTCCATTGAGGTGTGTCCCTCTTTGCAGGCAGCCCGAGAGGCAGAGGACGAGCTGCAATCTTATCATTTGTCATATCACACAGGCAGGCAGGATTTCGATCCTTACGGGAACATCCGGATGGTACAGAACGTTGAATACCGGCACAGAGCTCATCTGGAGGACTTTTGGGCAAATGCAGTGGATGAGGCTGAGATAAGAAGAAGGATGTTTTCCAGACTTCCTCTCAAGTTGATTAGAGAATGTGAGATTATTCCAGTTCCCGACCAGGTGGAGGAGGATGTCAACGTCATGCAACCCGACTATGGGTCAGTTAGGGATACTCCTGTCCCACCACCTGATTGGTCCGAGCCAGAGATCATGGACTTGGACACGCTTTCTATCCCGGTGATGACTTTTACCAGGACTTGGGTCGACAGACATGTATGCAGACTCAAGAGCAAGTCGATCGCCCTTACTTACAGCTTGATGGGTGACCCAAGGCCGTTATCGGTAAAAAGAGGGAAACAAATTGCTCAGACATCGAGGGCACAAGTGGAAGTGCCAACCCAACCGATACCGTTGAGGATAGAACAAGCATCACCCGTGCACTCACAAACTCAATCTTCGAGTTTAAGAGTGGTTTCATTATTTGCCGATCAGAGGGCAGGATTAGAGGAAGAGCGGGGACTTGAGGAGGTAGATCAGCCCAACGCCCGGGAATCAGCTAGTGTCAGTCTATCCAGGGGCGGCCAACAGGAGGAGGAAGAGGAAACAATGGCCGACACCCATTTTCAGCAGATGTTGGACACGGCTTTGGAAGAAGAAGAAAACACAGAACAGGGGACCCAAGGGTCGGGAGATACCCAGCTTATAGAGGAGGATGAGCCTGAGCAGACCAGTGCAAGAAGAGAGGAAGTGCACGAGATGGAGGCAACGGAAGAACAACCCCTTGTTGTTTGTAATCCACAGCAGACAGTGCCTGATTGGCTTTCCGACAGAATGAGGAGAGAACCCGAGGATGACACGGATCCGGCCATTGAGATGGAAGAGTTCCTCAGGAGGATCAGTGCGCCACCAGAGAAGAAAAGGGCCCGAAAGTTTTCAAAGATCTCGACCGACGAGTCAGGCTCTCGCACGCTTCAGGTGGCTATTCCGAGGGAAGATTGTGATCGAACCAAGGAGAGGCCTGAAAATTATGTGATCACCACAGTAGAGTTGGGTCGTCCTACGGGAGCCCAAGTTATCGAGGAGTTCGATAACTCCTATCAGGCATTGAAGGATCAGTTGCTCCGCACGGAGGGGAAGTATAAGAAATTGAAGAAGGAGCACAAAACTTTGATAGGATACGTACAAAATCTAGCACATCCAGGTGAACCAGCAAACCCAGCAGTGGAACGTCCATCAGAGCTTCCGAAGGAGTCAGTTGTTGCCTTAGAGGATTTGAAGAAAATGGAAACGGAGGCAGACAAGTGGGTTAGCCGTGTTCATACTGAGACAGGGAAATTCATGGAGGACCTCGCCGATGCTTATCGACAGGCCTCAAGTATTTTGGCACGGATGGATATAGTAGATCAGGCCTGGGGTGATACTCGCATCTATCAAACGAAGACTGTACTTCGTTTGGGGGCTTTGATGCATATACCTCTAGAAACCTTGGTGGATGGAGGTGTAATTCAGAGAGGTGATAGGTATGATTTCACCAGTTGGTACTCCTCGGTGGTCACAGGCCGTGGATTTCACGACGCAGCAAGGGCAGATTCAGCTAAAGTGAGGAAAGCAATGGGCAACATCTTGGGGGGAGTCCTCAATACATTAGAAGCCATATTTGCTAGAAAGTTGGTCCCAGAGGAGATAACTGCTGATGGCTTGAAAAGTAGACTGCCTCCATTCTTCTCAGCTGCGAGGTCACTTGTCCTGGATGACTTTGAGAATGTTTCCACGTTCTCTAGTATAATTCAGCATACCCAGGACGCCTTGGTGACATGGAGAAAATCTTGCATCAGATACGGACAGACGGTAGCAGTCTTGGAGTTCCAGCTAAACCATATTCCATCGATCTCTACACAGGAGGTTGAAGCAGTATTGGCCCGATTGATTGAGTTTGCTATCCGGGAGAAGGCCAGTGGGAACGCGTTGCTTGATGAGGATCTTCTTGATGATGGTAGTGGGCATTAATTGCTCATTATGATTCCTGCAGGGGAGTGGAGAATATTCTGTGCATTCATTGCCCACTCCTCTCTGTGGCGGTTTTTAGGGCAGAAACCCTAATCAGGGCATATGTGGCTCGATCTGAGCCCTTCATTGTAATTTGATCTGAACCGTCCACTGAATTGGACTTATTATAAAAGGGGCATCCCCCCTCATTTGTAAATTATTAGAATTAGAGATAGAGATTAGAATTGGAATTGGATCAGAGCTAGAGAGTAGAAGGCATATAGCATTTAGCTTAGAAGTTAGCTTTAGATTGAGGAGGGAAGAAAACTTTCCTTTGAAAGTTTTGTAAAAGGTTGTTGTGAACACTTTTCATAATACAAAGAGTTTCATTGCTTGGTGATTTCTTCTTTGTTATGAGTAGCTAGCAAGGCCGTTTCGTCTTTCCAATTCAAGGTAGATAGAGTAAAATAGATTTTATTTCATGCAAGTAGTTGTTAATTGTGGAGTGTGGCGTGGTGATTTAAGCATATCTTCTTCATCCATACCACTAGCGGGCTTGCTGATGGTAAGTTCGCCTTGCGTGGTCAACTGGAGTATCAGCACTTAACTTCGATTATGGTTCATATGTTTGTATGCGTCGTATTGACGGTATGAACGTGTTGCGTCATAGTTTGAACACTTTTCTCATCCTTTGAAGATTGCACCAACTTTGTCGGAGTTGTTTGAAAGGAGACAAAGCAAAGTTTGGTTTGAAGATTGTTTAAGTCGATCCTCGTCCTCCACCCTTTTAGAAGTAGATCTGTAGAATCCCTATCCCCATCCCCTTTAAATTCTGCATTTTCCGAGTCAGTCTAGATACCAGAACCATATTGCCAAATCATTCATGTCCTAATTGCTTCACAAAGTCGAACAACTACGTAAGTCCCCTTGAAATAACCAACAAAACACATCAACCAACTGAGTCTATTCGCGATACAAGGAACCTTGGAGTCGAACACATGAACTTTCAAGCAATCTTAGCATGTGGGACACTTTGATCAAGAGAGAATAGAGTGACCGTTGGGCAACTTTATTCTGTGCTGGCGCTGTCATAAAAACCTGTGATGTGTCTAGAAGAACCACTATCAATTACCCAGTTGTGGGTGTTGTTAGATGTTTGGCTAGATAAGGCTGTATGAAACACAAAGTTCTTAGATTCATGATCTGAATTTGTCTTTCCTACTTTGGAAAAAGATGCTTGCTGCTTTGATCTGTCAAGGCACTTCATTGCATAGTGACCATATTGATCACATCTAAAGCATTGCACTTGAGAGATGTCTTTCTTCTTAGAAGAAGATCCCTTTCCATTGGGATTTCTCTTTCTTTTAAAAGATCCTCTCTTGTAGGATTTTTTCTTGTTCCTTTTATTAGACGTTGTGTTGAGTACATGAATGTCTTCATCCATGTTCTTCTGTTTATTTTCCTTAGTGGAGAGTCTTGTTTCCTCTTGAAGGCAGTTAGTTCTTAGCCTATCAAACTTGGGGAGTGTAGATCTCGCACTTATTCCTTGAACAAATGACTCCCATGAGTTGGGTAGGCCTCCTAGTGCAATTAGGATTAACTCTTTGCTATCAATCTAATATCCAATTGTGGATTATTGATCCCTTAATTCAGTGATCCTCATGAAGTATGCATTAATTGACTCTCCTTTGTTTATTTGTGCATTGTTGATTTGCCTCTTTAGTGCAAGATTTCTACTGGTGTTGTTGATCTCATAGGTACTTTCAAGAGATTTGAACATATGATATCAGTTTCATGTTTTGCTAAGATAGGCACTATATGATCCCTAACTGCATCTACTAGGATTTTCATGGCTCTTTCATTGTTTTCAATCCATTGAGTTTTCTCAGGTTCAGCCTCTGGTTCCTTTTTATTTTCTCTTACAAGTGAGTCTAGTTTATTCTCTTTAAGGATCATCATGATTCAGATGATACTGAAGTCAGTTATGATTCAGATGATAATGAGCAAGACGGTATTCACAACTCATTGATAGCCAAATATGCTCCTCATGCAATGAAATCTTGGCAATCTTTAGTCTCTGCTCCTAACTTCTATCATCTAAAAGCTTTATGCTTAACATCCCTTCAGATGAACAAGGTGATGCATAACGACTTAGAGTTTATTCTTAAAACTCAAAACTTCATTTGTGAACTTTGTGGTATTGAAAACCTAGCCCTCAGCTTTTGTGATTTCTCACAGAACCTCACATTTCATCTGGAATGTTTGGTTGCTTGTACTCGAATCTCACTACAAAACAATAGCTGTGTTTCCTTGATCTATGACGAGCTAGAAGAATACATTTCACAAATTGAAAGTGAAAAAGAAGTTTCTGAAAAAGGAGAATCTTCATTCTCTTTAGAAGATGTTGACAGAGCATTACAACATGCCTTCAGACCAGCAGTGTCTGAAACCGAAAACCAAATGAGTCTTCAAGAAATTGAAGATTTCCAGACTCAAGAGCAAGAAACATTAGTTCAAGAACGATTAGCTGCTCCTAAGCTAAAAACACACTATGCTCAAGAGAAATTGGTTATACCATTCACAAGTATAATGCCTGCCATCTACAAAGAAGTCTGTAAGACAAATCATCAGTGTATGATTGCCCGAGATTGTATCTCTGGTCCTATGTGTTCTTACATACTCTTAGACCTAAAGTTTGATGGTTTCAAACCATACAGCTTATATGCCTATATAGATTCCGGTGCTGGAATGTCTATTGCAGTCGAAACTGCTATCCCTGAACATCTTTGGTTCAAGGTCCCTAAGCATAGACAAATTACGGGAATCTCTATAGAATCCAGACACATTACTTACGATACTGTTGCAACTAACGTGCCTTGCACTATTGCTGGAGAACAGTTCATAATTCCTTTAGTCTGGCAAACAAAGAAGCACGATGCAGATATTCTTTTAGGACAAAACTTTTTGCTTAAATATCAGCCTTTCACACAAGCTGAATCCACACTTATGCTTACACATCCTGAAGCAAAAGAAGTTTATATCAAAAGACGCACTACTGCTATATCTGTTGCATCTGAACCCTTCTTACATGATCCTAAGATACTGTCTACAGCAAGTTTGATGGCTGTAACCTGAGATTGCATATTCTGTATCTTATTGTCAAGATCATTACATTTGATATAGACATTATTAACCCGATCTCGAGTTGTGGTAAAATCAGAGGAGGCTAATTCATAGGATTCAACATTCAAAGTTGTCAAGACATTCTGTTGTTCAAGCATAGCCTTAGTATTATCGGTCATCTGATTTGTAGGCTTCGTATACAGTTTAGCTGTATCTTGTGTCTTAGCTTTGTCAATCCTTTTCTTGATGAATCTAAGAATGGCTTCGTCAGAAGTTGACATTCTTTATATCTTGGCGAGAATAGCGTTCTGTCTTTGCTGATTGGATGCTATTTCACTAGCAAGCACATGTATCTGTTCAGCTAAAGCAGCAATCTTTTTCTCTGTAGGATTAGGATGATCTGGATCAATCCTTAAGGTTTCAACAATCTTTTGTATGTCACTTACTCTTTGATGGAGAGATTCTAGAAGTGTCCTTCTAGTTAGTTGATCAGATTCAACTACTTTAAGAGTGACTTCTGAAACAAGAGTCTCAGCAAAAGTTTTGAAACTAGCAGTTAAGCTGTTAAGCTTTGTTTCGAGATAACCTATAGATGAGGTTATATAATCTAGCTTGTCGTGTATGGAAGACAAGTCAGTTGGGTTTTGAAATAGAGTGTTCAAACCCTTGTCTTTCAATTCCTTATACTCAGAAAGGAAGTTCCAAATTTCTTTGGAATTCTCAGCGGCTAAGATAGATATGTCTTGAATTTGCAAGAGTGAACAAGAACAGAAACAGGAATAGCTGTTTGTTCAATCTCATCTATTTCTTCTCGGGAAAGCGGTTTGAAACTTCGCTGTATGTCAGAATCAGTGATCCAAGAACCATACTTGGGATCAATAAACCATTTTGTAGCCTGTTGTGACATGAATGAAGGAATGCCATGGACAATAGAGTTCCATAACATAGTGTCACCAACCGTATGATCTCCAGATAAAGAAATAACAATTCTTTCAGTAGAAGCAATAAGCTTAGAAGAAGCTTCAGCTTCGAGAATTCCTCTGAGCTTAGTAAGGACATGAGCTTGGACGAATGCAGGAGTATGCAGTTCTTTGACAAAAGGCTTGGATGGTTTTGGAGCAGGATCTGCTGCAGAATAGAATTTGACATAATGGTATGCCAAAGCTATCTTTACCTTTGGTTCACCAGATTTGGTTTTGCCATTATCAATCCACTCAGGAGGAGCAGATATGCACTTCATTCGGACTGTTGGGAATTCATGGTATGAGAACAGGGCTTGATATGACTGCTGGATAACTGGAGGAAAACCTTCAAGATCAGCAGCTTTAGAGATAATCATATTTCTCATAAAACCATTTTCAAATATCCAAAGTTTAAAACTTTGTTCTAGAGATAATCATATTTCTCATAAAGTCAAGAGGAGTTGCGGAAGTTAGAGAATCAAGGAGTTACTAAAAATAGAAAGTGGGGGGAAATAGAGCAAAATTGGCTAAGTGTTCATATATGCCATAGTGAACCTACTGAGATTTATGAAGGAAATAACGGATTGTCATTCGTCCGGTTTGGCTCTATGAAAGGTATTCCAATGCCTTCCAACCCAGACAATGCTCCTTAAAATCTTGGTAGTCATACTGCTTTCCAGCCTACTTTTCAAGATATTCCATAGGCTAAGAAAGTTCCTATGGCAACATCAAAGGTTCCTGCTAATCCTACTGAAACCATTGACATCAAAACAGTTCTCAGTTATACTGAAACTGATTTTCCCAAAGAACTTCTCTTGGACACCTCCGTCTGGAAAGTTCTAGATGAAGAATTCTATGATCCAAAGACACCCCCAGCTCGTCTTCAGACTTTGCATCGTTTACAACAGATGGCTGGTTGTGCTAAGAATGGTTTTCCCATTTCTTATGGTGCCTTGCATCCTAACAATGAATTCTTACCTGTAAAGTATTTTCCTTATGAAAATAACTTATTTGTAGCTTTTGACGATTGTCATAACTGGGCTTATTGCACTCAGGATACTCTTCCTGCCTACGCCCCATTGACGAATCTAAGCTATTTCCCAGCTGATCTTTTAGATCAATACTGGATGAATCAAAGTGCGCTTGCGAAGAGTGGTTAGTCAGCACCATTAAACAATATTGAAATACCAACTGCTCATAAAGCAACTGCAAGTGGACTTGATATACAAACGCAACTATTTCATCAAATGGTTGACGAACTCCTTGGAGAAAGCGATCTTCTTTGTTACGAGAACTTAGACGATCCCTTAGAAGATTCACAGCCCATAGATGATGACTTCGACAACATTGAATTCATAAATTCACAAGTCATCCAATGGACTGATGAAGATGAAGCAAGACATCAAGCATCTATAAACAATGAACAAGCTCTTATGCTTGCAGACGAAATTGCAAGAGAACATGCAATAGATGCACTTGCTGAAGTTGAACTTAATCAGGTGATTCACATGAAACCTCAAGTGTTCGAAGATGAAGCCACTAGTGGAGTCACTACTGGCAATATTAGTCCCCCCTCCTTAGGGCAACCTGAACAAAAGGATTCGATGAATATTGACTATTCACATCCTATAAGTGTGACTAATATACATCAACGCATCACTTATGAACCACCTAAGTTCATTAAAGGAAAAGGACCCTTACCTAGTGGAAAGAAGGGAGAATATAATACCCTCCAATATCAACCTTCTTATGTTCCACAAGTTCCTATAACTCGTGATGGTGTCTGGTTAGATCTTGAAAACTCCCACGACAAAAGACAAACAATAGCAGACTGGGTCAAAGCCCTTGACTATGCTGTTGCTTCTGGTATGATGTCTCAACCTCCTGAAAGCATACAACTTTACTTTGCAGCTACTCTACGCGGCAAAGCTGATAACTTTTGGCAAGCTTTCAAAGAGACAGATAAAGGAAAGAAATGGATAAGCGATACCGCTCGTTCAAATCCGCAGTCGATTTTGCTGCACCTTTCTATACCATGTTCTGTGGAGATCTAACTAATCTCAGTGCTGAAAAAGTCGCTCAGGCTAAGAGTAATCTTGAGAATCTCAGGATTAGTTCTATGGAATTCTTCGAATCATTTCATAATGAGTTCGAAAAGTATTTCTTAGAGATTGGTGAAATACTTAAACTGGAATACTTAGATGCCTACATCAACAAGTTTCCAGAGCCTTGGCAGACAAGAATCAAAAGTGACATCAGGCATAATCCCTTGACCACTTTCTCCCTTGGTGCCCTTCACCAACGTGTTGAGAAGATTCTAATTGACGCTTGTGAGTTCAGTGTTATGCAGAGAGAAATCAAGAAGAGTAATGCAAAACTCGATCGCCCTTTCTGCTCCAAACTCCTACAAGCTCCTACACACTGGGGTGCTCATGCTTCTGCTTGTGATGGAAAATGCCAGAAGAAGAAAAGACGGAAGCATAAGGGTTATGACAAGCCATACAAGGTCCGAAGCGTCTCTCATAAGACACGCTATAAAAGGTTTAGAAGATCTAAAACCTTTAAGAACAAAGCGCCTTTTCAGAAAAGGTACTTTAAGAGAAACAAAGGAAGAAGAAAGAAAGTGAAAGATCTTTCTAAAGTCACTTGCTATATCTGTGGCAAGAAAGGACACTATGCAACTGATTGCAAAGAAAAGAAAAAGGTTCCTGTCAAAGAATTGAGTTTAATCAAAGAAGAAATTCTGCATGCCAATGCAAATCAATTACAACTCATGAATTCTGAAACAGATGAATCCGAAGTATATTCTTATACAGAAGACTCTTCTACTGAAGAAAGTCCTTCTGATACTGAAGTCAGTTTTGATTCAGATGATAATGAGCAAGACGGTATTCACAACTCATTGATAGCCAAATATGCTCCTCATGCAATGAAATCTTGGCAATCTTTAGTCTCTGCTCCTAACTTCTATCATCTAAAAGCTTTATGCTTAACATCCCTTCAGATTAACAAGGTGATGCATAACGACTTAGAGTTTATTCTTAAAACTCAAAACTTCATTTGTGAACTTTGTGGTATTGAAAACCTAGCCCTCAGCTTTTGTGATTTCTCACAGAACCTCACATTTCATCCGGAATGTTTGGTTGCTTGTACTCGAATCTCACTTCAAAACAATAGCTGTGTTTCCTTGATCTATGACGAGCTAGAAGAATACATTTCACAAATTGAAACTGAAAAAGAAGTCCCTGATGTTTTGGGCAAAAACATTACCAAAGGAACTATTCAAATCCATGGTGAAATACTGCCGTTCTTCACAGAACCTGTATTTCTTACTCATCGGAAAAAGATGGGACAAGAGAGTTTACAGCTCCTTAATAATCTTGAACATTCTTTTGTTACAAAAGATGTATCTTTGCACAGAGCTACCATGAAAGCACTTAGTAAATGCTTAGAGTCTGATTCAATAACAGACGCCGTGCATAAGAAGCTGCTTGAAGAAAAAGTTGTTCCCTCACAACTTAAAGAAAGTACTTTGTACTTACCGCAGGATAACCAGACCTCAAAGATTCCTTTGAGTGTTATGACAGAAGAAAGTTGGGATACTTTCTATTCTAATCTGCTGAAAGGCATTCGCCTTAATATTTCTAATCACCTTGTGGTTTGTGCAGGTTTATTTCCAGGACATGTTGTGGTAGATGTTCTACCTTCTCTAGAACAAAGTTTTAAACTTTGGATATTTGAAAATGGTTTTATGAGAAATATGATTATCTCTAAAACTGCTGATCTTGAAGGTTTTCCTCCAGTTATTAGACAGTCATATCAAGCCCTGTTCTCATACCATGAATTCCCAACAGTCTGAATGAAGTGCATATCTGCTCCTCCTGAGTGGATTGATAATGGCAAAACCAAATCTGGTGAACCAAAGGTAAAGATAGCTTTGGCATATCATTATGTCAAGTTCTATTCTGCAGCAGATCCTGCTCCAAAACCATCCGAGCCTTTTGTTAAAGAATTGCATACTCTAGCATTCGTCCGAGCTCATGTCCTTACTAAGCTCAGAGGAATTCTCGAAGCTGAAGCTTCTTCTAAGCTTATTGCTTCTATTGAAAGAATTGTTATTTCTTTATCTGGAGATCATAAGGTTGGTGACACTATGTTATGGAACTCTATTGTCCATGGCATTCCTTCATTCATGTCACAACAGGCTACAAAATGGTTTATTGATCCCAAGTATGGTTCTTGGATCACTAATTCTGACATACAGCGAAGTTTCAAACCGCTTTCCCGAGAAGAAATAGATGAGATTGAATGAACAGTTATTCCTGTTTCTGTTCTTGTTCACTCTTGCAAATTCAAGACATATCCTTCTACATGTCTCGGCTGTCAGAAAGAAGATTGGTATGTTAATGCCAAATCTATTGCTGAACAAGTCTCCCCTATCGTGGCGACTAAAGATGGTCTTCTTCATGATTGCGAAAGGTTTCAGATTTCTAAATCTGAATATAGAGAATGCATTGCTCTTGCACAGTCTCCTCCTGAAGAAGAAGAAACAGAGATTCATCTCTGTCTCACTCAATCTCGTGATTGCCCAAAATGCCAGAAAGATGCTCATGAACTTTGGGTTCAAGCTCAAAAATCCTATTCTGAAGAATATCGACGCCTCCGAACTCAGCCTGATGAACCTGATGCTGATATCTACGGTCTTGAGAACGATCTAGTTTTCGACTACCACTGTTGATGTGTTGATGACGTCCAAGAACATAATCTGATAAACAGAATGGAAGCTTAGCTATCCTCGCAGCAAGCCTGGTGAGTTGGAATATAGAAGAAACTTATACCCTATACGGTCAGAGTATTCCAGCTAAGCAATCACTAATGCGGTCTATCTCTTCCCACTCTCTGAAAAGAAGAAGTACTATGTGGTCCTCACATCCCACTATCTGAAAAGATGTGCTTTCGCGGTCTAACCTTCCCGCCTCTGAAAAGAAGATGCTTTGTAATAAGTGACTTGTGTGCTGTCACTTTGCTTTCTGCTTTGCTGTGTGCTTTGTCGGTCGAGTCTTGGACTCTAGTAAGGCTTCTTGCTTTAAAGCTGGTTGTGTGTCCCACAATCATCCTTGATTCCTGCGCACTATCTCTTAGTGTTGTGTCGGTGTGTGTCGTCTTATCCCCACTACCTTTAGTGCGGTTGATGAGCTGTCCCGGACTTGAAATCTTTATTTTGAGTTCCGCCGCTTGCTTTTCCTATATAAGGAAGAGTGCTCTCATTCATATGCATTCGAATGTTTGCGCTTGGAGTTGATATAGCAAAAGAAAGCTCTGCAAGTTAGTTTGTGAGTCCATCTCCTCTTTTTGAGGTATGAATGTAATTTCAATTATGCAGGTTAGCTAAGTAGAGCTATAGCCAATAAGGTGTAGCCTCTGTATGTAATGATGTAATCAGATAGTCTGAATATTGGCCTGCTTCGCAATGTAATATCTCATATGAAGATAATATATGAATGCATATGTGTGGTGTTTTAAGATTTGTTTCGATATCAGTAATCTCTTTCTAAAGATAAGGTCTTTTTCACTTTACTCCAGTCTCCTACGTCTAGAGCCTAACATTTTAGTTGTAAAGGGGATTCTTCGTATCTAGATTATTACATAGGGAATGGAAGGGTGCCTAAGATAGGGAACTCCGGACTGAAATCACTGAATCCAGTACCAGGCGACCGTTATCCCGTGTGAAAGCAAGTGGCCGTGTTTAGGGAGCTTTGAGGTCAAGAGACAGGGAAGGATAGGTGGACTAGGATTTGGGGTAGACGTAAAGGCGGTGAGCCATATACGTGTAGTAGTCAATGATGATAGTTGGATAGGACTTTACTTAGGAACTCTCTGTCTAGGGATTGAGGGGAAACACTGTGCGAACTATCCTAAAAATAGGTCTGATAGGATCGATATGGGAAGCAGCACTTAAAACAAAATACGTTAAGTTGGTATAGTATAGTCATATATGCATATTGCGGAGTGTGGTGGGCCCATGTTTAGTTATTTGCTTATATTATTGCATATATGCTAATGTTCCTTATTGTGCTATGTTTCTCTCTAATAGTTGCTGCCAGTTGGATATATTATTCAGAAATACTTCATAAAAAGCGAATGAGTTTAGTTTGTGATAAACCTGATTGTACTCCTTTATGGCCAGTGTTTTTAATATTAGCTGCTGTTATTATCTGCATCCTTGCATACATATGGATTATTAGATGGGTAAGAAAGCTTGAAAGTGATCTTGCTAGACGAGCTTTTGAATCTAATAATAATGCATTTCATAGTGTAGTCCCTGTAGTTAGAGATAATGCTAGTCCTTAAATGCATCCATGTTAACTCTTTATTGCATCAAAAAAATACAAAAATATTTAGTTTACTTCTGTAGATTATATTGCTGTTATCAGTTGTTCCTCTTCATGTTAGATCTCATAGATTTCATCTTAGATCAAAGTGAGCCTAGTTTAGTTTTCCGCAATACTTGCTTTAGTATTAGTAAACTTTGGTGATCCTGCTACACAAGAGCTGTTCCTCTTGCGGGTAGTGAATTGGTATCAGAGCCTGGAAAGAAACTTTTTGTTTCTTAGATCTTATAAAGACTTTCTAAGTCTTAAAACCCACAAGTACCAAAGGTTATGCCTTTTTGGGAAGAAGATTTGTTTTATGAAAATATAGCAGATCCCGAATCCGCTAACGATCAAAAACAACTTCAGTGGGCAAAGAAGTGGTGTTACTTCTATAAGTCTTTAGGTGCTACAGGTCATATACATCATCAGTTAGCCGGCAACAAAGTTACTTTTACAAGTCTAGGTGCCCAGCTAAACTATCTTACCTGTATCTCTAAAACTTACATTGTTGATTCTAACAGAGTCATATCTGGTCTTCCAGATAAGCTCAATAGTATCTTAGAAAGAATCAACCAAAGTGAAATTCAGGACGACTACCTAAATCAACTTATCGAGAATTCTATTTTAGCCGCTGAGAATTCCAAAGAAATTTGGAACTTCCTTTCTGAGTATAAGGAATTGAAAGACAAGGGTTTGAACACTCTATTTCAAAACCCAACTGACTTGTCTTCCATACACGACAAGCTAGATTATATAACCTCATCTATAGGTTATCTCGAAACAAAGCTTAACAGCTTAACTGCTAGTTTCAAAACTTTTGCTGAGACTCTTGTTTCAGAAGTCACTCTTAAAGTAGTTGAATCTGATCAACTAACTAGAAGGACACTTCTAGAATCTCTCCATCAAAGAGTAAGTGACATACAAAATATTGTTGAAACCTTAAGGATTGATCCAGATCATCCTAATCCTACAGAGAAAAAGATTGCTGCTTTAGCTGAACAGATACATGTGCTTGCTAGTGAAATAGCATCCAATCAGCAAAGACAGAACGCTATTCTCGCCAAGATATAAAGAATGTCGACTTCTGACGAAACCATTCTTAGATTCATCAAGAAAAGGATTGACAAAGCTAAGACACAAGATACAACTAAACTGTATACGAAGCCTACAGATCAGATGACTGATAATACTAAGGCTATGCTTGAACAACAGAATGTCTTGACAGCTTTGAATGTTGAATCCTATGAATTAGCCTCCTCTGAGTTTACCACAACTCGAGATTGGGTTAATAATGTCTATATCAAATGTAATGATCTTGACAATAAGATACAGAATATGCAATCTCACGTTACAGCCATCAAACTTGCTGTAGACAATATCTTAGGAAAGATCAGTACTAATGAAGCTACTCACAATAGTCAATCTAAGTTGATAACTAGGATTGATAGTACTGTTGGAGACATCAATGACAGAGTTAGCTACAATAGACATAAACTTGACCTTTTGGAAAAAGGACAGTCTTCTCTTACTACAGAGACTTAGACTGCTTCTACTAAGCTTTCAACTATTTCTGGTGAGATAGATAAAGTAGAGAAATCTGTAAAAGGATTTCAAGTGATCCCTTCTCCTACTAAACCTCAAGTATCTTTTGAGATACCTAAGCCACAGTTCATTGCTTGGAGAACTTCAGAACAACTCAAGCAATCTAAAGATAAAAAGAAAATCTCTATGAACATGATGGGCTTAAAGAACTTTGTTTCTAACAGAGGAATGTTTAGTGGAAAAGGAAAAATCTCTCTTCAAACTCTCTCAGAAGCTGAATGTGAAGATATAAAGATAACTCTTAAAGATCAGAAGATCCCTAAGCTTAATATCAAAGAAATCTACAAGATTGGTTTATCTAATCTTCCTGATATAGCTAGGTTAAGAGAAGCCTCAAATACAGTTACTTCACTTCAAGGCAAAGAGCTAGATGTTTTGCTCTTCACAACAAAGATGAGAAAAGAAGCTAGAGATAAAGGATACCGATTTGTCCATATAGGTGGAGTCCAAGTAATCTTCAAATTACTTGCTAGAGAGCATATCAATGCTTCTATGATGGCTCTATTACAGGATGATAGAATTGGTTCCTTAAAGAAAAGTTTGTTAAGCACTATACAAGCATCGTTGAACAACAAGCTGGCATTTATGAATGTCACTCCTGATTATGTTGTTCCTATTGAAGACATGTGCTCTGCACTTCGTCTCCGTGCTCAAACTTATGGAACTAGCTTTAAGCCAAACTTCAAAGAGTTGACTATCATTTATCGACTCTATTATAAGCTCCTTAAGGATGATTTAGCTCCTAAGGTTAGCTATGATTTGCCTCTCGAAAGTACAACTTTCTTTATGCAAGCCGATCCTCGTGATGACACATATGTTCCTCAGAAATGTGATTGGAACGAAATAGAATTTCCTCCTCATTGGGAAATTAAGGATGAATTCGGCATGTATAAAAGTAGTGAACCTACTGAGATTTATGAAGGAAATAACGGATTGTCATTCATCCGGTTTGGCTCTATGAAAGGTATTCCAATGCCTTCCAACCCAGACAATGCTCCTGAAAATCTTGGTAGTCATACTGCTTTCCAGCCTACTTTTCGAGATATTCCAAAGGCTAAGAAAGTTCCTATGGCAACATCAAAGGTTCCTGCTAATCCTACTGAAACCATTGACATCAAAACAGTTCTCTGTTATACTGAAACTGATTTTCCCAAAGAACTTCTCTTGGACACCTCCGTCTGAAAAGTTCTAGATGAAGAATTCTATGATCCAAAGACACCCCCAGCTCGTCTTCAGACTTTGCATCGTTTACATTAGATGGCTGGTTGTGCTAAGAATGGTTTTCCCATTTCTTATGGTGCCTTGCATCCTAACAATGAATTCTTACCTGTAAAGTATTTTCCTTATGAAAATAACTTATTTGTAGCTTTTGATGATTGTCATAATTGGGCTTATTGCACTCAGGATACTTAGAGATAATCAGCAGCTTTAGAGATAATCATATTTCTCATAAAGTCAAGAGGAGTTGCAGAAGTTAGAGAATCAAGGAGTTACTAAAAATAGAAAGTGGGGGGAAATAGAGCAAAATTGGCTAAGTGTTCATATATGCCTTAGAGTGATTCCAGAGGGTGCTCGAAAAATGTCTAAGTCAAAAAACATGGAGCTCAACCCCTAAAATGCGCCCAACAATCAGGTGGAGGCTTGAGAAGGAAAAATGGAAGGACCCACTTCTAAATGCCAACTCAGGTTGGAGAAAAAAAAATTCCTAAGTCACAAACATGAAGAAGACTCCTTCAAATGCGCCCAACCTGACAGAAGCCTAAATGCGCCCAAGAGGAGCAGGTTGGGTAAGAAATTTTTCTAAAATGGAAGCACCACCCCGCATATGCGCCCAAGGTAGACAAGAGGTATGAAAATTTTCAAGGCAATGAAAATGGAAGTAGGCCCCCTTAAATGCGCCCATCTTTTGATTGAAGCTTGAAAAGTTTCTAAGGGAAAAATAGAAGTTGGCCCTAGTAAATGCGCCCTCTAGTAGAAGCTACCTGAGAGAATTTTCTAAGGCATAAAAAATGGCATGATCCCACCTCTCAAATGCGCCCAAAGTGTGGGGAGAAAACAAAAGAACATGGGTCCAAATGTGCCTAAGGAAAAGGTGTTTGAAATTTTTTCTAAGACGTTAAAATGGAAGCTCAAGGGGTAAAATGCGCCCAAGATAAGAAGTTGTTTGAAAGACTTTTCTAAGGCATAGAAAATGGCAATGGACCCCTTCATATGCGCCCATGAAGCAGGGCATGAGAGGAGATACATGAGAGTTTTCTAAGGCATGGAAGATGAAAGCATAAGGGTCCAAATGCACCCAAGGAAGGAGTTGGATGAAGAATTTATGCTAAGGCATGAAAATAAAATTACAACCCCTCAAATGCGCCCTAGGATGCTCAAGTGAAAATTGTCTAAGGGGTGAAACAAAAGCACACAAGGTGATATGCGCCCAAAGAGGAGGATGGATGAAGAAATTTCTAAGGAAGAAAAATGGGAGAGCACCCCTCTAAATGCACCCTCAAGGGAGAATATGAAGGCACAAAAGGATTCTAAGTTATAAAATAAAAGTTGACCCCTCTAAATGTGCCAAGGATGAGGACGTGATGTTGAAATACTCCAAGGCATTGAGAATCAAAGAGAACCCAAATGCGCCCAAGGTGGCAAAGTGTTTGAAAATTTTCGAAGGCATTGGAGCAAGATGCAAAGAGGTCAAATGCGCTCAAGAGATGGAAAAATGTTTGAAAATTTTCTAAGGCACGAAAATCAATAGGGACCCTCTCAAATGCGCCCAAGTCAAGGGCACAATTGATATTTTCTAAGTCATTTCAAGTGGAACAAAAGCACAAGGGGTGAAATGCGCCCAAGGTGAAATGAGTAAGATTTTGCTAAGGCATGGAAACAAAGCTGAACCCCTCAAATGCACCCATGATGAAAAATTATGAGGGAGGCAAAGTTTGCTAGAGAAAAATGATAAACTCTATCGAATCCAGAGATCAATCAAACCTTGGAAATCAGAACATGGAAATTAGGTAAGTGAAGTGAATTTATATTATAAGTGTTTTGATGCTTTCCGTTTTGTTTATTTTGCAGGGTGAACATGGGGACTAAAACATGATGACTCGGGGTGAAGGAGCAAGTACTCGGGGACAACATTACAACCTTAGAAGGAGAAAAGTTACATGTTCGAAACTCCTCCATGATGTCTCATTTGCACCCAAACCATGAAGGGATATGTTGGAAGAAAGGACTAAGTGTTGGAATTTCTCCACAAGGACCTAGTATGCATACTTCGCACAACCCAAGATTTAATGGAAGCAAGGAGTTAAATCATCATCAAACAGGAGAAAGAGGTCAGTCTTGGAGTTTTAGATTGAGAACACGCCTGCCATATTAGTTCAAGAAGTAGAAGCTATGATGATCAGATTGATTGAGTTTGTAGTCAAAGAGAAGGACAATGAAACGTGTTTCTGGATGAGAATCTTTTAGAAGATAGTAGGCATTAAATGCTCATAGTGGTCAAAGGGAGAGAGTGGGCATTTTGTGCTCATTTATTACCCCACTCCACTTTCTGGCAATTTTTAGGGCAAAATCTTAACTAGGGCTTATGTGGCTAAGTCTGAGCCCTTCATTGTATTTGAATTTGAATCGTCCATTGGAATTGGCCAACTGTAAAAGGGGCATTCCCCCTCATTTGTAATATATATAGATAGAGAATAGAAGATAGGATCATAAAGTAGAGCATAGAGAGATTGATAGCATAGCTTAGATTGAAGAGGAAGGAAATTTTTGAAGTTGAATGCTTTGTAAGAGATTGTTGTGAACACTCCTATAATAAAAAGAGTTATCATTGCTTGTGGTTTCATCTTTTGTTGTGGGTAGCTAGCAAGATTTCTTCAATCTTCCAATTCGCGTAGAATTTTAAAGTAGAGCTTAGAGTAAAATAGATTTTATTTCATGCACGTAGATAGTTGTGGAATGTGGTGGTCAAATTGAGCAAGCTTCATTAGTCCATACCACTAGCAGCTCATTGATGGTGAGTTCACCTTGCGTGGTCAACTGGAATATTATGTACTTAACTTCGATTATAACTTATATGTTGGTATGTGTCATTGTGATGGTATCTTCATGTTAAACTGTGATCTGAATACCTCAAGTTACTCCTTTGAAGATTGCACTGGTTCTATGGAAGTTGTCCAAGGTGAGGCAAAGCAGAGTTTGGTCTAAGTTTGCAAGAGTTGATCTCCGCGTCCCGCGCTTAGATTAGATCAAAGCATTTCTAATCCCAACATCCATTTAATTTCAGCATTTTCTGATTAGTTTAGGCAATTCGAGATTCATTGGTAAATCTTCCGAGTCTTGAAAGTCCTTTCCGAGTGAGCAATCATGTAAGTCCCCTTGAAATACCAGCAAATCACATCGAGCCAACCGAGTCTACGTCCACTGCGTGAAGGAACCTTGGAGTTGAATGCATGATCTTTGACAATCTTAGCATGCAGGATATTTTGATCAAGAGAGGATAGAGTGACCGTTGGAAACTTTATTCTGTGTTGGTGTAGTCATAAAACACCTGTCAACAAGACTTAAGAATTAGTATAGTTATTTCTAGCTCTCTCCTGCATGGGTGATAGTGACTATAATCAGTTTGAGTTGTTAAGATGTATATCTTCTGGTGTTATTGTGGTGATTGTAGTCAATTGGATGAGTTGGTGTGCTTGATATGAGCATTATGACACTTGGGGATTAGGTGTTAGTGAGAGGTTGTTAGTCTATGATCAGGATGGCATTGTCAGGATGTATGTGTAATGGCAAAAATTTGCACCCTAGGCAAATTCCCCATTTATTTTACCTTTACTTTAGAAAATATAAGTTGGATGATGCAACCCTACCTGTTGTGACCTATTTCACACATCACCCCATCGCAAATGGGGACCCCCAAGTTTTGGTTTCGCTCTCCGCGCAATGTCTTTTAGAGTTCAATCCGAATAAATTTTGAGAGTTAGTCCGGCCAAGTTGTAATTTTGAGCCCGTTTGAATGCTTAAACGTCATGGAAATGCTCAGAAGACCTATTAGACGAGGAACGCCATTGCTTTTGGTCAATTCTGACACTTCCTATTTTTTAGGGATTCTGCTTTTTTGCTTTTTGCTTTTTTGATTTTTGGCATTTTTAGGCCATTCTGGAGTTCCTATTTTTTAGGGATGCTTTTTGCTTTTTCTATTTTTAGAAAGTTTATATTTTTGGAAAGTTTCTATTTTTGGATCCCATCAGGCAAGAAATGAACATGCCTCCAGACATCAAAAGAATCAAGGTAAAAATGGCAAAAGTTCGAAAAATGGCTAAGTCTAAGAGAGGTGCCTATGAGAGAAGAATGGCATGAAGAGCATGAAGTCCGCCCTACCTTTGGCATGCCAAAGGTAGGCACCGGCGTGCCAAGCTTGAAGTCCGCCCATGGCATGGAGGTCTCCAAGTCCGCCATGGCACAAGCAGAGCCAAGTTTGCCCTTGGCAAGAAAGAAGCCAAGTCCGCCCTTGGCATGAAGAGCATGAAGTCCGCCCAAGGGAAAAGGTGGATGGCGCAAAAAGGTCAAAGTCCGCCCAAAGAGGTCAACGGCATGAAGGCTAGCAAGCTCGCCCAGCCTAAAGGAAAATGGCAAGAGGCATGTGAAGTCCGCCCCAAGAAGTTTGGAGAAGGGTGGAAATATGAAGGGGTTCGCTCCAAGATGTTTGGAAAGGGGTGAAATTACAAGGAAAATTCGCTATGTATTGAATTAAATGGCCAATTACAAGTGACGTCTGCCATTGGACAAGGCAAGAATAAAACTCGCCATGGCAAGAAAAGTGTGAAGTCCGCCTTAGACAAATGGAGGATAAAATACGCCATTGGCAAGGAATTATAAGGAATTCGTCCAACTTTGAAAGATAAATTTTTCTAAGGCATGAAAAAAGGAGAAATGTCCAGAGGAAGAAGAGGTTTGGCCGGCACGGAAATCACTCCTCGACACAACGGAATGAAATTCTTTGACACAAAGTGGATAGTGAATGGTAGAGCAAGTGTGAAGTCCGCCCCTCTCAGCTTGGAAAAATTCCTAAGGCACGGATAAAAAATGACAAAGTGGTAGAGAAATCTCCAAGGTCGCCCAACCCAGAAAGATAGAAAATGAATTGTTTGGCTAAGTAAAAATGTCTAGAGGGGTCAAAAGTCCGCCCGAAGAGTTGAAATTTGGCAGACGAAGTATTGAGCACATTTTGGCTAGGCAGACAATTGGAAAATAAAATATTTGGCCGCGAACAAACAAACTTAGCCATGTATCAATTTTAAACGGGTTGGAATTTAATATTTTAATATTTTTAATTATTTTCCGATACTTGGGAAATTTTAATAAAAAATTCGAAGCACAGAGATTATTTGGAAGATTAAATTATTCTGCCTTAGGTAAATTTAAATTTGCCATGATTCGAAGATTTAAAGTATGTTGGAAAATTAATTTTAAACAATTAATTTAATATTTTTTGATATTTTCTCCAACACTTAGGCATTTTTTTAAGAAATTCGAAAATCTCAAACAGAGGTGGCACAGAGATAAAAATTGGAAACCTGCCTCAACTACTGAAAGTGAAATTAGAAACTTGCCAATCTGAGAAGAAAAACGTTTCTAAAATTGGAAGAAGATCAGAGAAAAGAAAGCAATTCCTTGAGGAAAATCGCACTTCTCAGCCATAAAATGAGTTTCAGCAACTCATTTCTTCACAATTTCGACTGAGAAGAGGCTCTCTCTCGAATCTTCAGGGAATCGTTTGCGAAGGATAAGTTCATGAAAGTAGCGTTGCTGTGAGAATCAAGGGAGTAATTTCTTGGTGAATGGCGTGATTTTTAGAGAGAAATAAATTATTTCTTTGCTGAAAATCGTACTTCCCAGCATATTGGCGCACTTCCTTTGGCAGATTTTCAGAATTTTTAAATTCGTTTGCAGCCAAAATACGACTCTGAGGTTTGGAAATTAATTGACAGTGTGTTTATACCTCATTTCTATCTTCTACTTTCTTTCCGGCACGAGTTTCATTTATAGATGGGCGAATTTGTTCACTTTCAGCTTGCTTTTTGACAGATTTTAATTTAATAAGCTGAAAGTGCGATTTTATCCAACTACACCCCAGAGTAAATTAATTTTGAAAAGTCTTGTATTAATGTTAAGTATTTTATACTTGCAGGTTGACAGTCGATCAAGGAGAGACGTCCAGACAAGCATAGATGAAATTCACAAGCAAGGGATTGCAGCCGGAAACGAGAATAAAATCAAAATGGAAAAACATCTCAGACACCAACCTTGGCCACATTGACCTCAAGGAATTCAAGAAAAGAATATACGGGCACAATGGACCTTTGCCAACGCCTGCCGCCACGAGAATGGTGAGAAATGGAATCTTTCAAGCTGCCGGATTTTCGCTTGCGCTTGAATGTGCTGAATTAATGGTGGAGTGTGCGCTTCATTATAATGCTGAGTTGAGACAAATTGTGGCACCTGACGGAAGAATATTGCCACATCTAGGAGAGTTGGCCATACAAGAGGCCTTTGGCATTCCTATGTATCTTAAGACCACCTACAAAACTAAGGAAGATGCCCAGAGATTGTATGATGAACAGCCTGACCTTTGTGCCGCCAACATCAACAAGTCATGGCTGGACAAGCCTAGGCCGTCGGTCAAGAAAATGCCCAAGAAGTTGATGCGTACAGACTTCAAGGAGGACTATGGAGACATCATTATCTTGCTGAACAGAATAGCAGGTAGTCCTTTGGGGGCGCCGTTCGAGCCGTGGATGTACTATTTTATTGAGGACATCACAGAGGGCGTGAAGATGTTTAACTGGTCATGAATGATAAGCAACAACCTCCACGAGCAGCTTGTCAACTTGGAGAAAACTAAAACATTTTATATGAGTTCTTACATCATCTATATGGTGGCTAGGACTTACAAGTATGCAGGCTTGATATGTAAAGGCATGGTCAATAGTGGATCAAACGAGTTGAAGGCATATGACTGTTATCCACAGCTGCAGTTGAAAGAGAAGGCTCATTTCAGGCGAGCTCATGACTCCTTCCTTATGTATATCACCAAGATACTCTAGGGAGGGACGCATCAACGGCTGACTCCTGAGGCCAAGAAGCTGATTGACAAATATGGATCTTGGTTTATCCAGTATCCCCGATATACTTACATTAGAATCCAGGGATTCACCGGGAGCCCATATCGTTTGCCCATTTTCCCGACTAACAAGATGGTCCTGTTGGAAGTACTAAGGCAGCTAGAAGAATTTCAAGGCCTCCAAAGGAGAAAGAAAAAGGTGGCAGTAACCTTTCCCTTCTTTATAGGGGACATGCTAGAGTCTTGTCCATCATCGTAGGCAGCAGATAGTGCCAGGCTCGAGATACAACATTACCCCTTTGCTACCTATCCATCTCGGAGCCACTTCGACCCGCATCATCACATCAAGATGGTGGATGGAAGGAGGTACAAGCATAGGGTTGAACTGGAAGATTTCTGGGTAGATGCTGCGGATGAGTTTGAGGTTAGGCGAAAGATGTGGTCTAGACTACCTGTCAGCTTGATCAGAGCAACGAAACTTTGTCGAGTCTGGATCAGTTGGAAGAAGATGGACAACAGGTACAACCGCACCTTGATGAGAGCTTGCCTTTGCCGCTGGTCAGGTGGTCAGAACCCGAGCACGCCGATTTGAATACTTTGATGAGACCAGTCATCAAGTATACACAGTGGTGGGTTGATCAACAGATTCAGGAACTTAGGCGAGAAAGGATAACCTTGACTTATGATATGTTGAGTGAGGCAGAATCCTATTCTTCCAATGCAGATGCATCCCAGGGCGTAGAGATGATAGAGGCCACCACTTCCAGGAAAAGGAAGGAGATAGCTGCAGGCAAGGAGCCAGTTCAGAAGCAGGCTAAGGTAAAGCCTTCACACTTGGCTGCATCTAGGAATATTGAAGAGATGCTGGCTACTGTAGATGCTTCACTGGATGACATTAGGGATCCTTCCTCGATTCCGGAAAACAATATGGAGCCTTAGCCGGACGAAGATGCGCCACCATCTCCCACGGGCACAAAAATATTGGAGTCCGATGATGAAAATGTGGACACCCAAAATGAGGATTCCAGGAAGGAATGATTTCAGCTCTTAGGGGAATTCTGGACGTTCCTGACAGGGAAGATAGGCCGGAAGATGAAGGCATGGAGCAGTTGACGATCCCGGATTGGCTAAGGGAGAGGCTGAAAGTACAGGCGCTAGTGGAAGAGCCAGAAGAGGATGACACTGCGGACTTCTTGGCCAGACTTACGTAGACTGTAGTCAAGAAGCCAGCAAAGAAATTCTCGAGCATACAGAGAGATGAAGCCGGTAACAGAACAGTGCAGATTGCAATGCCTACAGTGGACAGGCCACAGGAGGGCATGGCTCCACAAGATTATGCCATCACAACCATTGACTTGGGTCCAACTACGAAGGGCCAGGAAATTGAAGACTTGGACAATTCTGTGTCCACTATCAAGTCAAGGTTGGCAAAAGAGGTAGCCAAGAGGAAGGAGTGCCAGTTAGAAATTGAGCACTTAAAAGAGTATATCCAACACTTGATCAGGATAACACGACAGCTCCTCTTCTCCAAAACTCTTCGTAAGAGGGAACCAAGGAGGTGGAAGAAAACAGGGTCACAGTTCGAGAGGCCAAAGAATGGATAGCAATCAAGGGCACGAAAGCTGAGACAGTCATGGAGAGGTTGACCTTAGTTTACGGTCAGGCCACTTCACTGCTTTCTAGACTGGCCGCTTTGGCGGAAGTATGGGAGAGCCTTCCAGATGTGTAGGATAGGGTAATTCCTTGCCTTAGGATTCTGAAAGGGATTCCTAAGCAAGAATTGATAGATGGAGATATCATTGCAGCTGGTGTGGCTTATGACTTCCATACTTGGTATTGGGCACTAACGGCACGAGGTGAAGTCTTAGACAGAGTAAAGGTTGACAGTCTCAAGCTGGAGGAGCAGGTCAAAGAAGTTCAGGCCAAAATTCTCAACATGATTGCAGATATCCTGGATAAGGAGGCTCTACGAGAGAATGACCTGCAGTTAGAGGTTTTGAAAGGGAAGGTCCAAGAAGGCATCTTTGCCATCACAGGACCCATTTTGAAGCAGGACTAGGCCAAATTGGCGAACTTCTTAAGCATCCAAGAGTCGTTTGAGAAGACCAAGCCAGAGTGGGAGGATACCTTTGCCAGATGCGCCGAGAGTGTGGATGGACTGGAATTCAGGATCGGAATGCTTCCTCAGGTCACCATGGATGAAGTTGCCTTGATCGTGTCTAGATTCATTGAACACACGACACCGCGGGAGGATCGGGATGTAATTCCTTGAAAATAGCTCCAAGCGCCACATCACCTTGTCAACTCTTAGTTCACTAAAGTCATTTTGGGAAACCCTAATTAGGGTTTATTTGTTTTGATCTTGGCCGTTAGCTCATTTTTAATCTGAGCCGTTTATTCAATTTTGTAAACTCTATATAAACTTGTTTACTCTCATTTACAATTTGTGAAGTGAGTTGTATAAGATTGTTGCGACGAAACTATTTCCGTTTATAAAAGCTCTTGTGCATGATTTGCTAAGAACCACTTTTATTTTCAAGTAGTGTGCAAGGTTTTAATATTTCTCCTTCAACACTTAGAGTAGAATTAGACTAGTATTTAATTCATATGTTTGTTAAGTGGATGATACATTTGATAGTAGTGGCGGATAAAATTTAGCTCATACTTTTGTCAAATGGATGATTTGCATTTGATGTGTAAAGTTAGCCTGAGCTAGTAATTTGTGGATGCTTAACTTTTGTTTGTTTTTATCAATTCGAACATGAAAATTATTATCACTTCCGTTGAAGATTGCACCTGCTTTGCGTAGCTGTCCGAAGGAGGTGAAACAAAGTGTGGTTACCCTATTTTATCCAGTTGTTGCCATCTCTTGAGTTCTTAGGCGTAGTTTAGATTTCTAAACCCTTATCCTTTTGCCCTTTTTTTTGAAAATCCGAAATACCCATCAAAAGGAGCCTTCAAAGATAAAACCGTCTAAGTCCTCAATCTGCAAACAAATTCACGTAAGTCCCCTTGTGATTACCAGCAATCACAACGCCCACTGGTCTTATCTACACATCATGACCTGACCAAAAGAAACATTGGAGTTATTGTATTACCTTCTAGGTATTTACAATCACTTTTCAAGAGAGGATAGGAGTGTCCCTTGGGCATTTTTATTCTATGTTCGGTGGTGTACTCAAAACACACACCAACACTACCACCGTCAGCTTATTTCTTTCGAGTGGCCTTGTCTTTTTGTGCTGGTGGAGGAACTTCTGTTGGGGACATGCATGCACCGCGTAGACGTCCGCACACCACACCTACATCTTGATAGGATTCCTACCCTTGGAATCTGCAGAGGCATTACGTTTCTAGTTTGTTGCGAAAGTCACATCTTCTTCGTTTCCTTGACAAACAAAAATTGACCTATTACCTCCATTTTTGCAATTCAAACTCATTCATTCACTATTCCTTCACAACTTCTTCACTCTTGCTTGCAATTGTCTTATTCTCTTCTTGGTGATTTTCTTGCTCTCTATAGCGTTCTTGTTGCAACTCCACTATCTTTGCACGTTGACAATGCTTCATTCTCTCGGTGTGGTGTCATCTCTTCCTCTTGGCCTTGAATGCTAGCAGGAGGAAAGGTGATATTCCTCTTGTTATTTTGTTCGCATCATTGTGTCTTATAGAGTAGCATCCAAGTTGTCTTTGCACTCTATTTGATATCGTACTTTCTATTCTTTCTTTATCGATTTCTCTATTTCGTTGCATATTTGGCTGTCTGTGGAGGTGGAAACACCAAAACGGGGGTCTAACTGAAGTCTTTGCACTCTATTTGATATCGTACTTTCTATTCTTTCTTTATCGATTTCTCTATCTTGTTGCATTATTGCCTATCTATGGAGGTGGGAACACTGAAATAGGGGTCTGACTGAAGCAAACCCTGAAACACAACCCAACATTTTTCCCATTTCTGTGTGTGCAGGTGCTTATTCGTCTGTTTTGAGTTGGAGTTGAAGAATCAAAGTGTAGGTGAAAAGGTATATTTTCCTACTCTTTCTTTGTCATTTCCGCATTAAAATAACTTCTAGTATTCTTGTTGTTGTACTTTCTATATTTTGCTTTCTTTCTATCAAACGATAAAACTGTGTCAGTCGGGTCATTTGTAGGCCCTTAGAGTTTTTTGTCTATTCGCCAAACCTCTGTCCATATAGGATGCCAGGGTGCTGCGCTGGAGTCTGATTTCCGCGTTGCCGTCCTTAGACAGTGAGTTGTTTGATCTGCAGTCTGAAACCTTTGAGGTTGGTTCACCCGATTTTGTAAACACCTGTTTTCAACAAGAGGGAAACAATGCATCATTTCTTCTTCCTTTTCACCTTCTCTCTCAACCCATCAAACAACTCAAGGTAGTTTAGGGAAGTTCATTCCCTTAGGCTCTCCCATGATCTGGAGCCTTAGGGTGATGAATCCCCCTTCTCTACATTTTTGGTGAACCCAATGTGAAAATTTTGATTTCATTTTTGGGTGTCAGATACCTTTCTCTCGTGTTCTGGTGTGTTACAAACTTGTGCGTTGTGAAGCTTTATGAGCTTTACAAGTCAGTCTACAACCTCGGGGCACGTTGTTAGAAGGAGCTTATGACATATAGAGATGGATCTTAAGGTCACTGTTGGTCCTACCTTTGATGAAATGATTTCAAGAACAGATACAATTTTCTCTAGTCCTTTAGGGAAGCTCCTTGTATTTCTACACCTCTGAATTCTCCTTTTGCCCCGTCTATGGAGGAAGACGATGCTCTCGAGATTCCTGCAGAGCAACTTCTTTCCCTAGATAGAAGGCTTTTGGAGTTTGGGAAGTATCTGGAAAAAGAAAGAGTTATGGCTAAGGTTTGTAAGGTTATTAACGACTTAAGAACTATGTTGGACAAGGATTGGGTAGGTTTAGAGTTTCTCTGGGGCATTGTCGACATAGTGGACATTCGTGTCCTGTCGTATAATCCTAGGTCTGGTGTTGCTCGAGACCTTGGGTCAGAGACTGTTGAAAGACAAAAAGAAGTCTCGATGCCTAGGATATCGGTATGAGACTGGCCCTTCCATTAACACTGCTTCGGTTGAAACAAGGAACCCTTGGGCTTCAATTCTGCTACTTCTAATGTTCTTGGTGGCAATCCTAGAGCCCATGTTGGTCCTGGTGGCGGGGTCTCTATTGGTATGGGAGCTGGTGGCTCTAGTGGTTTTGGTGGAGGTTCTGTTGGTCTTGCTTCATTTTTCGAACCTGTCTTAAACGCTTTGTTGCAGAACATGGGTCAAATGCAGAACCAACTAGCGATCTTATACAGTGCTACTTCTCAACCTTTCTTTCAACACAATCCTATATCTATTGCTATTTTAAACACTCCTATCCCTCAGGGGATGGAGATTTTGAAATTTGAAAAGTATGGTGATTGTGGAGACCCTCAAATGCACGTTTCAACATTTAATGCTATGTGCACTGATTTCTTCCACCACGACGCTCTAATGGCTAAGCTCTTTCCTAGATCCCTTAAGGACACTGCCCTTGAGTGGTATTGTTCCTTATCAGATACTTCTATCTTCTTGTTTGATCAGTTGGTAAATTAGTTCCTCCAACAATTCCAGGCTAACATCGGGCCGAAGATGACCTTATCGGGTCTCGTCCGATGTAAGCAAGGGGACCAAGAGAAGGTGACTGATTTTATCGCTCGATATCAAGTGCTATTCTCTCAAATTTCTTATCCATTTCCGGACATATATGTGTAGAAGGTTTTCATTGGCAACTTACAAAAGTCATGGCAAGAGAAGTTTGCCTTAATGAAATATCCTTCTTCCGCACACCTATGTGCCGCGTTGCATGAGTACCAACTAGATGTTGTTAGAATTGAAGTACAAATAGACCTATAAGAACAAACAATGACAATGTATGAATGGATCCAAAGAGGCAATCGACTTTGAGGAACAAAGTGTCGAAAAAGGATATTTCCCATTGTAATGTACCTTACCCGGTTTCCCTAGAATTCACTTGTTCATTAGGCTTAGGGTTTCTTCTTTCCAAATGAATGTTCTTTTTAATTAAATAATCTTGATTCGAAATCTGCATTCACCGTATTAACAACATTTCCACACACACATATATTTGTTAGCATTAATATCTAGATATCCAAAATATAAGCATAATCATAAATGCAATTTAACAAGCAAGACGAGTGTCATGGGTGGATCCACCCTAAAACCTTCAAATAAAGCTCAAGAGGTTTTCCATCCCAATCCTTCTTGCCTAGTGGCTTAGTACCTGCATACTCCACTCATAGCAACACCTCAAAGACATTCATCCTATCAGGGGGAGAGGAATCATGGAATCCTTAAGTAGCCTAAGGTCTACCACCTACTATTCGCCCAATCCCTAGTCAAGGGCTTAAGGGGCTGCAAGGCCCAATCCCTTGTCTAGGGCCTACGGGGCACAAGCCTAGGTGGGACCCCCAACCTTCTATAACCCAATCCCTAGTCAAGGGCCTAAGGGGCTGCACAGCCCAATCCCTTGTCTAGGGCCTAAGGGGCTGAAAGTGGGGTTTTTAGACAATCTACTTAAACCATGGTTCACCCTTACTGATAGGGTTACAAGCACAAAGAAGACAATCTTTACACGATCAGCTATATTTGCAATTATCCAAGATTTATTTTATGCCTATAATCAAATATATCTCCATTTATCAATGGTTCTTTAAGTTCATCATTTCCTAGAATAATTCTCATTATGATAAGATTAAAGAAAGCATTATATCAATAATCAAATTAGCAATATGAATTTCTTATATTCAAAATATGCTAAATATTATTGCTAAGTGAGTACATCACCTGAATTGCTATATCTCTCCATGTTTTCTTACTCGCCTCCTTCAACCTTATATCGGATCGATCATAGGATGAGGACAATTCATAAAATATACATAATCTATTTATGTTTATATTAAAGAATTATTATTAGTTATAAGGCCTAATTATTGCCATAAGTATCATTATTGTATATTCAACAGTGATTCACTTATCTACTTACCCATACATATGTATATATATATATGATTTTACAAGATATTTATATATTCTATATAAATTAGTCTATATATATATATATACATATAAAATTATTATTTCAACTGATTTCAATTCACAATAATTTCTTGTCCATTTGTGTATACCCTATATATATATTTATTTACATATAAATTAATAATCATATTAATCTTACTCGCAATATTTGCAAATAGCATATTTCTGATTTATGACTGTTTTGCTGACTATGTTATTTTTTAGAATATATCTTTCTTTCCCTCCTAATCCCTTCCTCATGATCTTGACTTGGTCTTCATTTATAGACCGGTTCCCAAGAGCCACACCTTTTTATTTATGGAGAGTCATACCTTTCCATTTGCATTTCTTAATTGCTGCTTTTCTTGAAATTTTTGTTGATTTTCAACATAATGGCTGCTCTTATAATGAAGTGCTTTTCCTTCAGTAATAATATTTTATGTTTATTGTTTTTATATTATAAAATATATTTGTTATTATTATTATTATTTTGTATTTATATATTTTGATAATAATATTTAAATTGTTAATGTTTGTATTTCAATATTATATTTGATGATTACAATTGTAATACTATCTTGTGATAATTATAAAACTAATTTTTCTTTTTATAATTTTAATATATTTTGTTACTTATTTGCATTTTCTTATGCAAATTGCATTTAAATGTTTGAGGTTATTTATTTATTTTTGTGTTGCTATTTTGGGGACATGACAGTCCACCTTGCCCAAGATTGCTTGTCCTCAAGCAATCACATTTCCAAACATCTTTTCATATTAGGAGTTACGTCCTTCCCCACCTCATCACTACTCTTGAGATCCTAATTTAAGTCTCTTGCAAAATTAACTAAGATTTTATTTTGGATCGGATTCTTCAATTGATGGTATTGAAATGCTCTCCCTTGGTATCCCAAGTTTGAGGGAGTCACACCTTTTCACTTCAATAGTTACAACTCTCCATTATTGCATTTGGATACTAATAATAATAATTCAGTTTTAGTTAATTTTTTAGTGCCTCCTAGCCCCCATCAGCATTTTGATAGAAAACATTAACATTTTCATAGTTTAAGCATAAAGTAAACATGATGATGAGCTACATAGGAATTAAAGCAGATAACCAAATAGCCCAACCATGTGGGCAAGTAGCTCAAGCAAGCAAGCAGGTAGCTCAAGTACACAAGGGAATAGCTCAAGCAGGCAAACAAGCAACTCAAGCACATAGGCAAGTAGCTTAAGAACATAGGTAAGTAGCTCAAGTGCACAGGCAAGCAGTTCAAGTAGATAAGTAGCTCAAACAAGCAAGCAACTAGCTCAAGCACATAGGCAAGTAGCTCAAGTAAGCGAACAAGTAGCTCAAGAAAGTAAGCAACTAGTTCAAGCATGCAAGCAAGTAGCTCAAACATGCAAGTAAGTAGCTCAAGCATGCAAGCAAGTAGCTAAAACATGCAAGTAAGTAGCTCAAGTACGCAAGTAGCTAGCTCAACTAGCTCAAGTAGGCAAGTAGGCAGCTCAAGCAGACAAGCAGGTAGCTCAAACACGCAAGTAAGTAGCTCAAGTACACAAGCAGCCAGCTCAACTAGCTCAAGTAGGCAAGTAGGCAGCTCAAGCAAGTAGGCAACCAGCTCAAGCAAGTAGGCAACTAGCTCAAGTAGACAAGAAAGTAGATCAAGCATGCAAGCAACTAGCTCAAGCAAGTAGGCAACTAGCTCAAGTAGGCAAGCAACCAGCTCAGGCACACAAGCAACCAGCCCAAGCAAGCACAGGATGGCAGGAAAGATGCTCTGATACCACTGTAATGTCCCTTACCCGGTTTGCCCTAGAATTCACTTGTTGATTAGGTTTAGGGTTTCTTTTTTCCACATGAATGTTCTTTTTAATTAACTAATCTTGATTTGAAATCTGCATTCACCATATTAACAACATTCCCACACACACATATATTTGTTAGCATTAATATCTAGATATCCAAAATATAAGCATAATCATAAATGAAATTTAACAAGCAAGAGGAGTGCCATGGGTGGATCCACCCTGAAGCCTTCAAATAAAACTCAAGAGGTTGTCCATCCCAATCCTTCTTGCCTAGTGGCTTAGTACCTACATACTCCACTCATGGCAACACCTCGAAGACACTCATCCTATCAGGGGGAGAGGAAATCATGGAATCCTTAAGAAGCCTAAGGTCTACCACCTCCTATTCGCCCAATCCCTAGTCAAGGGCCTAAGGGGCTGCAAGGCCCAATCCCTTGTCTAGGGCCTAAGGGGCTGAAAGTGGGGTTTTTAGACAATCTACTTAAACCATGGTTCACCCTTCCTGATAGGGTTACAAGCACAAAGAAGACAATCTTTACACGATCAGCTATATTTGCATTCATCCAAGATTTATTTCATGCCTGTAATCAAATATATCTTCATTTATCAAAGTTCATCATTTCCTAGAATAATTCTCATTATGATAAGATTAAAGAAAGCATTATATCAATAATCAGATTATCAATATCAATTTCTTATATTCAAAATATGCTAAATATTATTGCTAAGTGAGTACATCACCTGAATTTCTATATCTCTCCATGTTTCCTTACTCGCCTCCTTCAACCTTATACCGGATTGATCATAGGATGGGGACAATTCATAAATATATATAATCTTTATGTTTATATTAAAGAATCATTATTACTTATAAAGCTTAATTATTTCCATAAGTATCATTATTGTATATTCAAAAGTGATTCACTTATCTACTTACCCATACATATATATATATATGATTTTATAATATATTTATATATTCTATATAAATTTATATATATATATATAATTATTATTTCCAATTGATTTCAATTCACAATAATTTCTTGTCATGAATACACATATCTATATATATTTATTATGTATACCTATATATTTATTTATTTACATATAAATTAATAATCATATTAATCTTACTCACAATATTTGCAAATATTATATTTCTGATTTATGACTGTTTTGCTGACTATGTTATTTTTCAGAATATATCTTTCTTTCCCTCCTAATCCCTTCCTCATGGTCTTGACTTGGTCTTCATTTATAGACCGATTCCCAAGAGCCACACCTTTTTATTTATGGAGAGTCATACCTTTCCATTTGCATTTCTTAATTGCTGCGTTTCTTGAAATATTCGTTGATTTTCAACATAATGGCTGGTCTTATAATGAAGCGCTTTTCCTTCATTAATAATATTTTATGTTTATTTTTTTTATATTATAAAATATATTTGTTATTATTATTATTATTATTTTGTATTTATATATTTTGATAATAATATTTAAATTGTTAATGTTTGTATTTCAATATTATATTTGATGATTACAATTGTAATACTATCTTATGATAATTATAATTACTAATTTTTCTTTTTATAATTTTAATATATTTTGTTATTTATTTGCATTTAAATGTTTGAGGTTATTTATTTGTTTATTTATTTTTGTGTTGCTATTTTGGGGACATGACATTCCACGCTGCTCAAGATCAAGCATTCACATTCCCAAACATGTTTTCATATTAGGAGTTACGTCCTTCCCCTCCTCATCACTACTCTTGAGATCCTAATTTAAGTCTCTTGCAAAATTAACTAAGGTTCTATTTTGAATCGGATTCTTCAATTGATGGTATTGAAATGCTCTCCCTTGGTATCCCAAGTTTGAGGGAGTCACACCTTTTCACTTCAATAGTTACGACTCTCCATTATTGCATTTGGATACTAATAATAATAATTCAGTTTTAGTTAATTTGTTAGTGCCTCCTAGCCCCCATCAACATTTTGACACACAACATTAACATTTTCATAGTTTAAGCATAAAGTAAACATGATGGTGAGCTCCATAGGAATTAAAGCAGATAAGCAGGTAGCCCAGCCATATAGGCAAGTAGCTGAAGCAAGCAAGCAGGTAGCTCAAGTACACAAGCGAATAGCTCAAGCAGACAAACAAGCAGCTCAAGCACATAGGCAAGTAGCTTAAGAACATAGGTAAGTAGCTCAAGTGCACAAGCAAGCAGTTCAAGTAGATAAGTAGCTCAACAAGCAAGCGACTAGCTCAAGCACATAGGCAAGTAGCTCAAATAAGCGAACAAGTAGCTCAAGCAAGTAAGCAACTAGCTCAAGCATGCAAGCAAGTAGTTGAACCACACAAGTAAGTAGCTTAAGCAAGCAAACAACTAGCTCAAGTAACTAAGCAACTAGTTCAAGCAGACAAGCATGTAGTTCAAACATGCAAGTAAGTAGCTCAAGTACACAAGTAGCTAGCTCAACTAGCTCAAGCATACAAGTAGGTAGCTCAAACACGCAAGTAAGTAGCTCAAGTACACAAGCAGCCAACTCAACTAGTTCAAGTAGGCAAGTAGGAAGCTCAAGCATGCACGCAAGTAGCTCAAGCAAGTAGGCAACCAACTCAAACAAGTAGGCAACTAGCTCAAGTAGACAAGCAAGTAGCTCAAGCAAGTAGGCAACTAGCTCAAGTAGGCAAGCAAGTTGCTCGAGCACACAAGCAACCAGCTCAAGCAAGTAGGGAACTAACTCAAGTAGGCAAGCAGGTAGGTCAAGCATGCAAGCAACTAGTTCAAGCATGCAAGCAACCAGCTCAAGCAAGTGGGCACCCAGCTCAAGTATGCAAGTAAGTAGCTCAAGCAAACACAGGATGGCAAGAAAGATGCTTTGATACCAGTGTAATGTACCTTACTCAGTTTGCCCTAAAATTCACTTGTTGATTAGGCTTAGGGTTTCTTATTTCCAAATGAATGTTCTTTTTAATTAAGTAATCTTGATTTGAAATCTGCATTCACCGTATTAACAACATTTCTACACACACATATATTTGTTAGCATTAATATCTAGATATCCAAAATATTAGCGTAATCATAAATGGAATTTAACAAGCAAGAGTGTCATGGGTGGATCCACCTTGAAACCTTCAAATAAAGCTCAAGAGGTTTTCCATCCCAATCCTTCTTGTCTAGTGGCTTAGTACCTGCATACTCCACTCATAGCAACACCTCGAAGACACTCATCCTATCAGGGGGAGAGGAATGATGGAATCCTTAAGTAGCCTAAGGTCTACCACCTCCTAGTCGCCCAATCCCTAGTCAAGGGCCTAAGGGGCTGCAAGGCCCAATCCCTTGTCTAGGGCCTAAGGGGCACAAGCCTAGGTGGGACCCCCAACCTTTTATAACCCAATCCCTAGTCAAGGGCCTAAGGGGTTGCATGGCCCAATGCCTTGTCTAGGGCCTAAGGGGCTGAAAGTGGGGTTTTTAGACAATCCACTTAAACCATGGTTCACCCTTCCTGATAGGGTTACAAGCACAAAGAAGACAATCTTTACACGATCAGCTATATTTGCATTTATCCAAGATTTACTTCATGCCTATAATCAAATATATCTTCATTTATCGATGGTTCTTTAAGTCCATTTCCTAGAATAATTCTCATTATTATAAGATTAAAGAAAGCATTATATCAATAATCAAATTAGCAATATCAATATTTTATATTCAAAATATGCTAAATATTATTGCTAAGTGAGTACATCGCCTGAATTGCTATATCTCTCCATGTTTCCTTACTCGCCTCCTTCAACCTTATATCGGATCGATCATAGGATGAGAACAATTCATAAAATATACATAATCTATTTATGTTTATATTAAAGAATGATTATAAGTTATAAGGCCTAATTATTGCCGTAATTATCATTATTGTATATTCACAAGTGATTCACTTATCTACCTACCCATATATATATATATATATATGATTTTATAAGATATTTATATATTCTATATAAATTAGTTTATATATATATCTACTTATAAAATTATTATTTCCAACTGATTTCAATTCACAATAATTTCTTGTCATATATTTATTATGTATACCTATATATTTATTTATTTACATATAAATTAATAATTATATTAATCTTACTCACAATATTTGCAAATAGCATATTTATGATTTATGACTGTATTGCTGACTATGTTATTTTTCAGAATATATCTTTCTTCCCCTCCTAATCCCTTCCTCATGGTCTTGACTTGGTCTTCATTTATAGACCGATTCCCAAGAGCCACACCTTTTTATTTATGGAGAGTCATACCTTTCCATTTGCATTTCTTAATTGCTGTTTTTCTTGAAATATTCGTTGATTTTCAACATAATGGCTGCTCTTATAATGAAGCGCTTTTCCTTCATTAATAATATTTTATGTTTATTGTTTTTATATTATAAAATATATTTGTTATTATTATTATTTTGTATTTATATATTTTGATAATAATATTTAAATTGTTAATGTTTGTATTTCAATATTATATTTGATGATTACAATTGTAATACTATCTTATGATAATTATAATTACTAATTTTTCTTTTTATAATTTTAATATATTTTGCTACTTATTTGCATTTTCTTATGCAAATTGCATTTAAATATTTGAGGTTATTTATTTGTTTATTTATTTTTGTGTTGCTATTTTGGGGACATGACACCCATAGGAAGAAGTCAAACCATCCATGGGTCTAAGCCTATGTTTAAATCAAGTGAGTTTGAAGATAGTCTTGAGATGAAGGGGTTGGGTGACAAATTTGCCTTTGTCAATAATTGTGTTTACACTAGATCATATGTTGAAGCATAATCTTTGGAACCCTAATTGCAAGACCCCAAGCTATGATCCCAAAGCTTAGAACCATACATTGTTATGGGCATAATTATTGCATTGAAGAGGTGCATCTTCGAAGGAGATCCTATAATGTCCTTAGCACTAGCATTGAAGGATAGAGAGAAAGACTTATTTGTTGCAAAGATGAGAGTGAGAGGTAGATTGCAAAGAAAGAGGAATAGTAAGGTTAACCATGAGATGGTGAAGACCATAAAACTTAGAAAGCATATCAAGCTATCTTTGTTAGCTGTTGGGATAATGAGAAATTGCCTATGCTCCACGGGGACGCGTCCCCTGCCTTTTTTGGCTCGTACCCGTACCGGGGACGCGGGGACAACCAGGAAATGACCGCTAGTCGTCCCTTCTTTCACAAAAAGTTTGTGAAACTTCCAGGGGATGTTTTTTGTAGATTCACGGGACTTAGGGGATGGCTAGCAGTACTCGGTACGGCCAGGACGTCCCCTAATTGTCTCGGGGATTGCTAGCCATCCCCTGTGGCCCAACAACATCTTACTTTATTTTTTTTGTAAAATAAACATTTTTTAAATTATAAAAAGGGGATGGATGGGCGCACAAGAATTCCTCACCCCTTTAGCCAAAACCCAAACCTACTTGACTTATTAAAACAACTAAAAGAAAAAAAACATTCTCATTTTGACATTTGCAAATTTGAGGTGAAGAGCATCAAGTGAAAGAGGAGAGAACAACAGTTGAAAGGGGAGACTAGGGCATCAAATCTACTTCATTAGAAGTAAGTTCTTCATTTGACATTTGTTTTTTGATTTTTCAATTTGTTTTCCATTTTTCAAGTTTTGTAAATTTTTTTTTTATCACGTAGGAAGGGCATTGTGAGTTTTTTTTTTCCTTTATTTGAACTTGCAGCTCTCTTTTCAATTATTAACCAAAAAAAATCATGAGCAGTAGTGAGATTACTAGTAATGATAGTGAGGAGGTTGAGGTTCAAATGCATGAAAGAAGTAGACATAGAAGTAGAAGTAGAACTCATAGAAGTATGGCAGCCATTGGGGGTTCTTCAGGCAGTGGGAGTGGAGCAGGGCCAACAACTTCAAACCCATTTGAATGTCCTTCTGAAGTCCTCAAAACCTATTCAAAAGGCCCATTTAATTTGGAGCCATATATTTTCTATGTTTTTGTCAATTTATACTTGAAACTTGGAGCCTTTGCATATTTTTTTATAATTCTTATATATGTATGTACATTCACATTGAAAGCATTTGAATTTATTTAATTTGTTTGTCAATCCTCATGCGAAATCTCAATTCAAGTCTAATGTTATGTATTAATCTTCTACAATGGCTATGATGAATGCTTTATCAATGTTATGCTATGAACATTTGAAATTTCTCTATATTTTTTAAAATTTCCCTATTTTTTTATCAACCATCCCCTAAAATATGACCCAAAAGTACCCCCGTACCGAAAACTCATCCCGCCATACCTGACACTCTCCATCCTCGAAACCCTGTGGAGCATAGGAAAATGTGTCAACGAAGAAAAATTAAGAATCACCACATGCAAAGGAAACAATTGTTGTCCACATTATTTTGTTGTTTAGGAAAATTGTCAAGCTCATTAATATAGATACCAAATAAACTTGGTGAAAGAGGGCAATCTTTGTCAAACTCAAATAGAACTATGGACAAAGTTAGAGAGGCATCCTAAATCATCCAACATTATTCTCATAGAGTCACATGATGGTAATAATAAGAGTGTCAGAAAAACTAATGTCCTACAATTTCTAGAACATCAAATGTTACATGCTGGAGACAAAGGCCTTTTCCTAAAGTCCACAAATTAACCAAACAATTTAAGTTTAGAAGACTGATGGCGAGCTTCTTCAATGAGAGAGCACAAAGTGTGAAAATGTGGTCAATAGTATGGAGATGTTGTCTAAAGCCAACTTGCCTCCTTGCTTTCAAAATATTATCCTCCAATACCTCAAAAAACAACCTGTCAAGAATTGTGCTATAGAGTTTTGCAAAAGTAGCCCAATCATGATTATCCCATAATTACTTAGATTGGAGCAATCCCCAAATTTGTTAATGGGGTGGTAATATGATGCGACCAAGCCAAGGGAAACCCAGAATGTTCAACCTCATTGAATAGTTGTGAAATGGGGCAGGCAAATGAATTCACACCATACTTGAGAAAGTAAGCTTGGAGCCCCTCCAATTGGCCACTTTTCTGGAGTAAAGCTTCAAAATAGATGTCTAGAGTTTATGGGACCCCACAAGGGAGGAATGAAATCATGCATTTTACACTTTATAATAAGTTAGTTGTTTATGGTATAAATTTTATCTTTAAATAGTAAATTACTCTGTGATTTACAGTATTATTTTTATCTTTAATTAGAAACATTTGTTTTTTTGCTTTAGAATAAGGAGGCAAAACCTTATACATTTTACTTATCCATAATTTGCTATATATTTTGTTTTTACGTTTGTATAGAGATTGGTGCTACTTCATCCGATGGTTTGACAGCTTTTGTATGATGTAATCAAGACTTACGTTTAGAGTCCGGTATACTAATGGCATCCCAAACTATCTCAAACTAGAAAGCTCAACCTTAATGCAAGCAATTGAAATCAAATGTCTGAAGGAATAAATGAGTTTCCAGTAAAGAGAATTGTATCAATTTGTTGAAGAAGAATTTTATTTACATCAATGAGACTCAAATGTCCTATGGAACCACAAAGGAGGAACAAGATTCTGCACCTTGCACTCAATAATAACTCACTGATTTATGATATAAATTGTGTCTTCAATTTAAATAATGCAGTGATTTACTGTATAAATTTAATCTTTACTTTGAAATATTGATTTTCTGCTTAAGGATGAGTAGTCAAAGTTCGTATATATTTTACTTGCTATCCATAATTTTCTATATATTTTTTGTTGTTGCTTTTGTACATGGCTTGGTGATGCTTTATTCAATGCCCTGACAGCTTTATTACATGATTTGATCTTGCTTTCAAATGATTGCTATTACTTATCAGTAGATTGTAATATAATTTCTTTGTTTCTACCCTTTCCGTTGCAGCTCATTTAAGTACAGCTAAACCTTCCATATCCAATAGTGATTATTCTTCAAAATTACTGCAAAGCAATATTCAAGATTGCATGCACGTCTTTCAAATGTTTGGAATGAAATATGAGAATCTGAGAAAATAAAGTGACAAGTTATATCATACCAATGCCATAATCATTTCTTCTATCTTATAGTAATTTTTGTTAGACTTATCCAATATAATTGTAATTTATTCGAATGCTGCATGCTTTGGGAAGTTCATCGTATGTAATACATGATTTACATGATTTGATTGGACTTTTTTTTCAACCTCGAGATTCTGTTAGAGTTAGCTAAACACCAAACATGCTATTTGAGCATTTAATCTTTGAGCAATGCAAGACAGTATGAATATGCTGCTGGTTATTGTCTTGCATCTAGCTAGTTTTTAGATCCTATTTTAGCAATTATTACATAAGAATCTGTAATGTATGTTCATGTTGTATACACATCCTACTCAACTTAGGTCTTGTGTCTGATATAAGATATGAAAGTGAGATATTTACAAGAATTTCAATTTTCTTTGGGAATTTAAAACATCACCAGTATAATAATCTTAATATCATGCCATTTGATTTTCATTTGAATTTTATTCAGTTCATATTCTTTGCCAGGCCAAAAAAATGCCTTTGTCATTTCCAAGGCCAGAATTCAATGGAGAGTTGATCTCAAATATCCAGCCACTTATTACAGGAAGAGGAGATAATTTAACTGATTCTCATGTATCCCTGAATGCTATAAATGGGAATGAGGTGGAATCAGATACTCATACTTCATGCAGACCCATCAAGGATTTTCTTGAAGTTGACATTTTCAGAAGCAATGGCTCTGGTTGCATAGAAATGGATTCCTCAAAAACTTTTCATGAAAGCATGGCTACCGAGGAAGTTGGTAATGAGTTTAAAGACTACCACACTAAACAAGGATTTTATGAGATAGGTGAAAAAGGGAGACTAGTTCATTCTAGCAATTTTTGCAGGCCAGAAGACTGTGACTACCATGGGGCAACAGTTGAAAATAGCTCTCATATATCATGCAAAATCAAGGACAACAATAGGAGTTCCAAGTGGGATCAATACAGGATACCAGTGAGCTTGATTGAAAGATGGGGCGATGCCATGGGTATCCTTTGGAAGCTTTCTAGGATAATATTGTATTTTATATGTGATTTATTTCTATCATATAGTGTGCTCTAATTTATTCCCTTTCTAGTTAGCTAGCACTATACAGCATGTTTCCATTGTATCCTTTTGAAATTCCTTAATGATAAAGATATCGTTTTTCCTGACTCAACACGTTGTTGTTGTTTTACTAAAAGCTATAGCCGCTATGTCAAGGGTACTGGCTCATTTCTTGCAACTGCCAAGGTGGATGTAAGTTTGTGGAAAATCACATAGTGCTCACTATAAGCAATCTACTGCATGTGTTAATTGTGATGATAGTTAGGAGAAATGATGTCTCACACCTTCATTGGACAAAATTAGAAGTTTTTTTTTTCTTACATATAAAATTAAAAGTTTCTTTTTGCTTACATATTCTTTCTGTATTGTATTGTCAAAGTTTTAAATCCTGATTATAACATGTTTCTCTCTCTTGACAGTAATATTTTTAACAAAGTTCTGAATGTTGTCAGTTGCCATTATCTTTATTTTTGAAAATACTCCAGTTGTGTACATGTGTTGTTTTAGTAGGTAGACTGCTAAATTTTGAACCAAGACTTGCAAAAGAACAGATTTTGAGAACTGAGATCTCTCAGAGTGTGAACCAACAAATTCAACTGTCACCATGTTAGGAAAGGCATCTAGTTGGTTGTTTATGTAGGAAACTGCGTGGCTTTACTTTAGGTTGATCTACTATTTTCAATGAGGAAAACTTTTTAATTTCTAGCAAGTTTGTTTTCAATATTTGAAGCTTATCTTAGTCATCAAGTAGGAGATACTATGAGGATTTATGGTTAGTGTGACTCCAATTTCATGTTGTAAGATTTTTTGACATAAATGAAATAAATCTAGTCTAAGAACAATTTAGATTTAAAGTAAATAACTACTTAGTTCATGAAATTAAAGACTTGTAGACCAAAATTTATGAATGAACAAAGCACTATCTTATTCATCAACAATGAGCCCTCACAAAATGCAATTTAATAGAGAATACATGAGGATATGAGAATGACAATGTAATGTCCTAGATTGGGATTAACGCAGAAAGATGCAATTTTTGTGTATTCTTTTTATTTGTGAAACAATATGAAAACCAAAACAGCAAAGTGAAATTGAAACTAAATCTTGATCATACAACAGGCGGCTGAATATCACAAATCAAACCCTCATAATGCTGATATACATCTCCACACGCATCATAATTAACAAATCTGAATAGTATTTGTCAAATGTAATGGCCACCCCAAATTAAAACCAAATTTTCCCTAAAACCCTCAAAGATTTCTGCCTTCTATCATCCAAGAATTCGTCAAACACTTTGTATTTAATTGGAGTTAAATGTATTTTCAATGTGTTTTGCTATTGGAAACTGCGTGGCTTCACTTTAGGTCGATCTGCTATTTTCAATGAGGAAAACTTTTTAATTTCTAGCAAGTTTGTTTTCAATATTTGAAGCCTATCTTAGTCATCAAGTAGGAGATACTATGAGGATTATGGTTAGTGTGACTCCAATTTCATGTTGTAAGATTTTTTGACAAAAATGAAATAAATCTAGTCTAAAAACAATTTAGATTTAAAGTAAATAACTACTTAGTTCATGAAATTAAAGACTTATAGACAAAAAATTATGAATGAACAAAACACTATCTTATTCATCAACAGTGAGCCCTCACAAAATGCAATGACATTTGATTTAATAGAGAATACATGAGGATATGAGAATGACAATGTAATGTCGTAGATTGGGGTTAACACAGAAAGATGCAATTTTTTTGTGTATTCTTTTTATTTGTGAAACAATATGAAAACTAAAACAGCAAAGTGAAATTGAAACTAAATCTTGATCATACAACAGGTGGCTGAATATCACAAATCAAACCCTCATAATGCTGATATACATCTCCACGCGCATCATAATTAACAAATCTGAATAGTATATGTCAAATGTAATGGCCACCCCAAATTAAAATCAAATTTTCCCCAAAACCCTCAAAGATTTCTGCCTTCTATCATCCAAGAATTCGTCAAACACTTTGTATTTAATTGGAGTTAAATGTGTTTTGCTATGGGGACCATTCAAAGTGCAATTTGTGACAAAATTGGTTCAACAAGTAATCCACAATGCATAGAGATATCATAGACATTTCAACAAACACTTTGAATGCATAAATATTTAGCAACAATACACTCAGCTGTCATAAGAATGAGATTACAATGTAGAGAGCATATCAATATAACTTGGGAGGTCTTTATTGGATGTATTATAGAAAGATTACAATGTGTATCAAAATATTGCTACAAAATGACATAACTTCTACAATGGTGAATGTTGTCATAAAAACACTTAGCTGTAGCATGCCAAGATTTAATCTATAGCTGATTATACTGAGAAATCTGCCTGAGGCCCACTCCAAATTGTTTGAAAACTGCCCCTAACAACAGAGCTTACTGCTATGTTTTCAACTCTTTTTTCAATATTAAGTGCTTGGCATCTATAGTGCTGCATTCCACCAAAAAGACACCCTTACAGCTGCATTCCACCTTTTAAAACCTCAACAACCTCAATGTTGCAATCCCAATCTGCCCTTGTAAACACACTTATAAATCTTCTTCCAATCTGCACTAACAAATATAATATTTGGCACAAATTTTATTATATTTGTTTCAGCTACGACAAGAGAATTTACCATCAAACCCTCTAACTGACAACATTTAACACACATACAATCTCTGTATGAAATTGCTCCAAATCTTCCGCATTCAACACATGTAGATTCTGAAGTAAATCTACCAACAAACTTTTCTTGCACAAATGTGACTTTGAATGAATCACATAGTATTAACCAGGGAGGATCTTTCACCATAGTGGTTAATCTTCTCCAAGAGGGTTTTCCTCCTCAAGAAGGTTGAGATGAACTAGGTTCAATACCAAAAAACAACAAGAGTTTCACAAGAGGAAATAAAATAATCTGCATAAACTAAATGAACTCATCATATCTCTTTTTATAAGTTTCCCGAGAACTTTTCGGAAAACTCATTATAAAATCACTTTATAAATTAAATAATCCTTCTATCCTTGAAAAGTGATTTATTTCATTATGTAATTATTCCCGGCACATAAGGCCATTGTCCGAACATTTAAATCTTTCCATCCCGGTTCCAATGAGTTATAATACTAAGGTGTTTTTTAAATAATTTAAATAATATTAAGCAACCTTAGTAATATAATTAAAATAAAGCCATTAATGCACTCAAGGTGTGGAAAATGTTGAAAAACATCAAGAACAAAAATTGACTGCATAGAGCTGATACCGATGATGAATATTGAGAATCTAGCCCAACCAAGTGACTTACTATAAATAGACACACTTTCCAATAATCTTGGAGAACACACCAGAAGTCAAAAATAACTTCGAAAAGTTTCATACGGGTCCTCTAGACCATTTGAGCTCATTGGTAACATCAAATAACTCTTTCTAAAAGTCTCATACGGGTTCTCTAAACGGTTCGAGCTCACTGGTAACATCAAATAACTCTTCTGATAAGGTTGACACAGACCCAGAAGATCAGTGCCAACTGCAATGCAAGAGAATCCAAATCTGGGGGACATTAAATCAAATTACTTCAAATATGATTGTTGACTTACCAGTTTGCTTACACATGAATAGTAGATATAAAACCCTAGGATTACAAATATTCTCAGATTTAATTGGAATAATCAAATAGCAATAGGGAAATTTTTGTAACTAATTTTATTTCAATTGTAACTACTGGGAACAATTACAAACATTGATAAATGGTGCTGGAAGCACAATTCATAATCACAAATGATCATTGTGCACTCACAGGGTTGCATACAACTGTACGAATTGCTAATCCAATTGATATAATTCAAAATCGGATCTCAAACCCTTTGAAACAACAATAATCGCAATTGTATGACAATGTCTATGATGTAGTGATGACTAGGAGATATGGTGGTAGTGGCAACTAGAAAAATAACTGCGACACTCACAAATCAATAATAAATGTTTTCTAAATTCCCGTGTATTGCTTGTGCTCCAACACTGTATAGCAGCTATCATAGCTGTCTTTCAGAAGGGTTGAAGTTTGATTTTATTGCATCATTTGGATGATCAAGCTATATAGCTGTACAAAGCTCTCTCAATGAATAATATTTATTTGTAACTCTGAAATTGTGTTTCTAGTATCATTTTATTAGCATTTATAATTTGTCTAGGGAATTGGAATTACTTTTAGAGGGTTTCTTATTTATGTTTTGATATGGAATGTTGTTGGCATAATTATTTCAATTCAAATCTCTGCATATTTGACAACCTAGGGTCTCATGCTTGTTCACGTGTAACCAATTATAAAACAGCAATCATATTTGATTTATTTTGACACATTATTTAGATCTATTGTTCATGTTGCATTTGATGATATATTCTAGCATTATGAGGGCTTAATGTGTGAATTCCAGCCACTTGTTGCATGATTAGTATTTAGTTTAATTACAATATTCTAATTCAATTTTATATTTGTTTCGAAATCAAAAAGGAAATACACAAATTGTTTGTTCTTCTGTTAACCTCAAAAAATTGGGATAGTATAGTGGTATTAGAGTTTTAATCCGCTAGCCTATAGAGTTATATCTAATAAGTTCTATGAAATACACCACCTTAGTTTCTTCCCAATTTTTCACACAAACTTTCACTCGTTAGCGTTAGCCCAATGTAATGATAAGCAAACTGGAAGCAACTCTTCACTTTTTGATCACCTAGATCCTGGAGTGGGCAAGGTGAGAGCATATGGTGTAAGGGGATCTAATTGGCGGCAAGCTAGCCGATAGAGAAATTAAATACTTGGCGGAAAACCCAACCACTTCCACTTTTCAGTGGGCTATAGGAAAGTAAAGCAAAGTAAAGTACTTGGCGGCATAGCCAACCACTTCCATTTTTCAACGGGCAACAAGAAAGTAAAGCAAACTCAACCACTTATTCAGCAGGAGTGTAAAACAAAATAATTGAACTAGAGAGCTGAATGGTATTACCAAATCGGCATTACATAATGATGTCTAATACAATATATCATGAGACAAACTGAGCAATATGAATGCCCAAGTATCAAAGATTCCTTCCTACAACATTACAATGATAAGGCATCAATAAAATATGAGAAAACAATGAAAATACCAGGTCTGATATGCTACAACAACAGTCTGATATAACAGGGCAGCGAATTGGAAACTTCAAGAAATCATCATAACTTTCTCCAAACACCTCTGAATGACCCCAAAACAAATTCAAATGGAAGAATAGGTCTAGGCTTCCAACTTCAAGCCATCAAACACCTTGAATCTAACACCAACTCTCGAGCATGAATCCCAATGCAAATCTAGAAATGGTACGACCTTCCTAGGAAGGTTGACCTTGCCTTAAAAAATCAATACTCTGCTAAAAATTACAAAAACTTGAGCATAGGGTCGCCCAAGTATGGGAGAGGCATAGAAATAGTACCCACAAAAATCCCTAATCTCCTTAGATCAGTGCAAGCAAAAACGCACTTCAGCCCTTCACAAACAAGCAACTTGAAAACTGATAAAATCACTTCAAAATGATCACCAAACAAAAAACTAACTCACACCCACACCAAAATGTTAGAAAACATCGAAACCCACAAGAACTGAACACAAGAAAGAAGCCATTACCAATGAAGCTCTACTGCAATCTCTGAATGAAGAAGCATCACTATCTTGCAAACTCGAATTTGAAGTCAACTTGGAGGGTAATTGTCCTCAAAGCCCAAGAGTCTAAAGCCAATTCGACAACATTTTGTTATCATAAAATTGTATAACCAAAATGAGAGGGAGAGAGGCTTATTTATAAGCCCAAGACACCAGAATTTTGAATCCACAATTCCCTCCAAAAAGGGATGCCCACATGAGGAGGAATATAATATTCATTTAAATTCATCTTTGACCAAGACTTGGGTGCTCAACATAAAAGGTATAAATTAAACCTTTTAAAAAGCACAAATCTCCAACTTAGGCATCCAACTCATGAGTCCACTTTTTAAAACAACTTAAGTCATGTTGCCTAGGTGTGGAGTCCAAAAAGCAATATTAAAATATATCATAATTTATTAACCTTTCCTTTTCAGAACTCCAAGAATGCTAAAGAAGCCATTGCCAAAAATAGTAACTGAGTGTTGAACTGTTGCCAAACCACACTACTAGAAATAACACTTACTAAAAATAGCATACTACTAAAAATAGTGACTCCAAACACCATTTGAGCACATTTCGGGTAGTCATTGTAACTTACTAAACATAGTAAGTTCAAAAATAGTCATTGATGAAAATGCATGTGATAGCCCACCAAAGCTCTTTGAAAACCCAGAAAGACTCAAAAAACATACTGGGAAACTCTTCCAACCAACCCCTAAAAAACCAAAAAGATACCTCCAAGAAAATATGAAACCCTTATTTAGCCTTTGACTAGCCTTTGAAATAGGCTAACGGTCTTAGAAAAGACTAGTGCTGAGAAGGAGACATTATAGTCCCCCCTCCCCAAGATTGCTTGTCCTCAAGCAATTGCAAGTCTAGATGTTGCAAAATTTGTTCATTATCCCAAGTAGCATCCTCAATTGGTAAATTCTTCCACTTCACCAAATACTCTATGATAGTCCTCCTCCTCAAAAAGTGTTCTTTGAAATCTATGACTACCTTTGGCACCAAAACCAACTGTCCCTCCCCATCCAATGGAGGAAAATATGAAGAAGTGACAACATTGGGCCCAAGCGCCTTCTTGAGGTGTGACAAATGGAAGACATTATGCACCTTGCTACTCATTGGTAGCTTCAACTCATAAGCCACCTCCCCAACTCTCTTGGTGATCTTGAAAGGCCCATAGAAACATGGCTTAAGTTTCTCTACTCCACTCTTCATGAGAGTGGACCGTCTGCAAGGTTGGAGTCTCAAGTAGACCATGTCCCCAACCTCAAGTGTGCGCTCTATACACTGCTATTAGCATATAACTTCTGCTGATTTTAGGCATGCTGAAGATTGTCCTTCAAAGACTTCAAAATGTCTTGACTCTGTTGCAACAAATCCCTCGCTTGAGGGGTTCAACTATCACCAAAAAACAAGTCAAGAAGCTAGGAGCCTCATACCCATACAGAGCCATGAAAGGAGACATTTTAATGGCCATGTGATATGTAGAGTTATAGCAATACTCTCCCAAATGAAACCATCTCACCCAAGCCTTTTCATGTCTTGAAACACAGTTCTTGAAATAGCCCTCCAACCACTTGTTCACAATCTCTATTTGTCCATCCATCTGTGGGTGATAACTAGTGCTTGGAGTGAGCATTGCACCACTCAATCTGAAAACTTCCTGCCAAAAAATACTTAGGAACTTGTTGTCCCTATCACTTACAATGTTCTTGGGCAGCCCATGCAATCTAAACACTTCTCTAAAGAGCAAATCAGCAATGTGAGCTGCTGTAAATGAGCTGGTAATGGAAAAAAAATGAGCAAACTTCATCAATCTATCAACAATAACATAGATAATCTCTCCCTTGCACCTTAGGCAACCCAATGATGAAGTCCATTGAGATGTTTTCCCATTTTTGATTGGGAATAGGCAAGGGCTGCAACAAACATGGTCGGAAATGTGTGCTCATTCTTGTTTTGCTGGCAGATTGGACACTCTTTAACATAACAAAGGACCTCATCCTTGAGCCCTTTCTTTGAAAACCTCTCATGAATCTACCTAAATGTTTTGAAATATCCCTGATGACCGGCCAAAGGAATGCCATGAAATGATTGTAAAATCTTCATTTTGAGCTTAGATTCAAGAACCAAGAAGATCCTACCCTTGTACTATATCAAATCATCAACTAACTTGTACCTCTCATCATGCAAAGCACCTTCAACTATACTAGTGGCAAATGGATTCTTGGCGTACTCTGCAATAATTTTCTCCTTCCATTCAGTAGTGATCTCTACCAGTGAACTCAAGTGTGGCCTTCTTGACAAAGCATCAACGATAATGTTATTTTTCCCTTCGACATACACAATGTCAAAATCATAGTTGAAAAACTCGCCAATTTCAAAAATTCGCCAAGCCCGGAAAATACGGTACGGAAAAAAACTCGGCAAAAGTTAGGAAAAAACTCGGCAAAAACTCGACAACTTAAAAAGTTGCTTAAGCTTCATTAAAAACACATTTTTTTTTCCAAAATTCAATCATAAGATACATCCAATGAGTACATAGAAGAAACAAGCTGAGTATAGTTATATTTGATTGATTTGAAAGAGAATTAGATACAAAATTGCATCATTTTCAAAATCCATTGTGCTAAAAATTCATCAATGATATGTTCTTGTTCATCTATAGGAATAAGATTTGTAGATGCATGTGACAATGGTGGTGAAAAATCAATATATTCTAAGTTGCATTCTTTATGTTGAGGGGGTGTAAAAATATCACTTTTTGTCGGCGCAATTCCCCCAGAAAGTTCTTCTTTTGTTTTTAAATTTGAAAGCGGGGGTCTAGGGGCGACAACCCCTAGTGGGGTCAAGGGGCAATGCCCCTTGTAGGGTCCTGGGGAAGCGCCTTGGGCGTGATCCCTGTCACGAGATAGGGCGGGGTCGAGGGGCAACGGCCCCGCCGCCAAGCACATTTTTCTTCTTGGGTGGCCTTCAAATTCTTCATTTTTGAAGCATTTTTCCTTAAAAGTGATGTGTTTAAACTACTTTGAAAATGCAACATTTTTATTGTTTTTATGTTGTTTCTTCAAAATTGCTTCTTTCTATCAATTTACGCACAACAACTGGTGTTGATACATAAATGGTTTTTTTCTAAAATCTACCTACAAATTGTAACAATGCATCTATATGATTTAAACAACGCAAATTAGGACTAGTCATCGGGCAAGGCTAGCAGTTGCACGAGCTTTCATCCTAACGCATTGGTCCTAACTTTACTCACTGTATTTTCCAGCCTTTAACACATCTCTCCGGCAACAACGTGGGTTTTTCTAGAAAACTTGCCCTACATTCTGGAAAAACTCGCCAAAAGTACAGCGAGCTTTTCCAAAATGTACGGCGAGTTTTTTCGGCATACAAATGCCTAGAAAACTCACCAACCAAAAAAACTTGCGAGTTTTTCGAAACTCGTCGAGTTTTTGGCGAGTGTTGCATCCATGGTCAAAATCATAAGCTTGGAGCTTACTTACCCACTTCTACTATCTTTCTTTAAGATCCTTCTAATGCATGAAGTGTTTGAGACTATTGTGATCAGTCTTCGCAATGAACTTGCTCCCTACCAAATACTGCTTGAATTTGGCCAAGGCGTGCATAATGCAAGCATCTCCTTGTCATAATGAATTTTCTGCTCTCAAAGACAATAGGATTCTTTTCTTGCATTACGACAACACCAACACCTTCTCCAAAAGCATCACACTACAACTCAAATAGCTTGGAGAAGTCGAGTATGGCCAAAACGGGACATGAACTCATAAGCTGTTTGAATCGATCAAAGGCCACTTTTTCTTTTTCTGACCATCCAAATGCCCCCTTTTTGGTAATGTTAGTGAGAGGGGCAGCCATATAAGAATATCCCTTCACAAACCTCTTGTAAAAACCACAAAGTACCAAAAAACCCTTCAACTAAGAGAGGTTCTCTAAAGGAGGCTAATCCAAGATAGCCTTTATTTTTTTCTAATCAACACTAACCCCCTTAGAGCTAATCATGTACCCAAGGTAGAGAAGCTCGGTGATTCCAAATTCACATTTGGACTCCTTGGGAAACTATAACGACCCCATCCTTGGGTAATTAAAAAAATTTCAACTTTTCATACAATTACGAAGAAACATTCATAAAGGTAAGTAGCAAAACGTTTAAGCTCTTTTCATTGCAATATTTCATTTAAAGAACCAATTGATACAACACATCATTATCTTTCCTTTTCAAGTAAACAACAGAGTAAGAATACATACAAGAATAAACATAGCTCGAAGAGCTTTGAGCAAATAGGAATAAGATGGTTCAAGATCTTCCCTTTCAAACTTTGGTGCTTCAGAAGTCTGCTGTGGAGGAGAAACATCACTCAGGTGCTTTTCCGCCAACCATAGACTTATAATGCAGTCCCCCACACGTCTATTGTTAAATAAACGATCCTCCCTTCTACGAAAAGATTGGTAGGGTAACCGGTTCTGTTTTAACCAACTGAGCATAGTGTTGTGTCTTACATATCTAAATCCTTGTAATCCCACAATCTCAATCTAGAATGCAAAACTGGACAACAGTGAACTGACAGTGTAATCATCTCACAATCTAAATGGATGTAGGTGTACCACACTACATTGGCCAAAGTATTCGAATAGTAATTCAACTGACGGTCATCTATCACATACACCATGTCAGATTCAGTTTGACTTGAGGCTATCTTATCCTATGCATAGGCTAAGTCCTTACAAAGTGTCCCTCAGGTAACTCCTATTCCAGAAATATTTATCCACAAAGTACTTAGCTTATCTTAATTAATCTAATAACTTTAAGCTTTAGACCATACTTGTTACTTGTTTTATCTTAGTCCTAGTAGATAATAACTAGTTTTCTCGTATTTTCCATATACGAAGATCATACAGAATAAGCAACAATCATATAAAGTGCATTTCAACTTATTCCTATTCATTCTTTAATCCACTATACTTAAAATCCCCTTTTTAAGCAAAGTAAAAACAACAGTTTCCTTTTCCCTTATAAATACATTGCATTCAAGACATTTCCTTTACTACAAACTTATAATCATAAAACATAATCATTTTTCATTCAGTCAATCAGCTATGCCTATTTTCAGTCAATGCATAATGAATTCTTTTACTTTCAAAGACAGAGAAATAAAAAGGTTTTCCTCATGCCTATTTCCTCAAGCTTATCCTTCTTGATGCTCTTGAATGTTTCTGAATCCAACTGAATACAACTCCTTGGTTGATGGTGAAAGCCTTCCAATTGATTTCCTCTATACCTTCTCTCAAAGGTGCTCTCTTTACTAATATCCTACTCAGTTACTATTTCTTGTGTATTTCTCAAGCTCAAAATGAATGAAAAACAGTGACTGGTAATGTTGGTTTGCATTTACTATTATTTCCAAAATAGATACTACAAAAAATGCGCATATGAAAATGTGAGGCAAATGATAGCTCATAATTTAACTCAGAATGCTCAAGTTTAATTGTGTGTTTCAGCAAAGGCTGGGCATCCTTTTATAAGCCCGAATTCCTCAAAGTATGGCATGCGAATGGACAACAAAGTGCCCAGAATTGGTCAATAAGCAACATGGCGAATTTCCAAGACCTAAGTCATCAGAAATAAGTGTGATTCGACTTCTTTTGAGCCAGCAGATTCAAGACTTGTTCATCTCTAACTCGGAATTGCCACATATAGAAAAATGTCCATTTTTGGTGCAAAACAGAGGTTGATTCATGCTTGTTGCGAAAATGCCAAGGTTCAGGTTGCAACAACGAATTTTCAACTGGCTGGTGTTTTCCTTTAACCAACGATTGAATTTGTCTTCCATTTCTTCCTGCGTTAGAAGCTCATATCATTTTACGGGAAGGTTTCCTCAAAATTTCACCCATTTCAAATGTCAGTTATAATATTCAATGAAATATTTCTATTTTATGAAGTTGGCATATTTTCCCCATAAATGCGTTGTATTTTAAGGTGCATAAAATACTTTAAACATTGTAACCGATTTCCATAGTTTATTTCCCATGATGCAATAATCGATTTTACCAAATGACTTAATAAAGTTAAGTCTTAATTTTGCCAAATCAATTTCTTATTTATTTCAAATATATATATATATATATATATATATATATATATATATATATATTGTATTATATTAATATATATTTTATTATAGTTTTATTTTACTTAAAAATGTATATATGTATATATATATTTAAATATACCTATATATACATATATATTTATTTTGGTAAAACTATAATAATATATATACTTATATAATATTATATATATATATATATTTACATTTATACATATATACACATTTACATAATAATTGATAAAATACGTGTATTGCAAGCCAGTCAGCATACTTTCAATATACCTATCAGTGTATATATGTGTATATATGTATATATGTAAATTCCAAGACAATATAATAATATTATATTCATAGATAATAGGTAGTGTGTATGTATAAGTATATGGATGTGTATAGCCAATTATACTGTCATGTACATGTATGTGTATGTATACCATGTCGACACATACATATGGCATATCAGTTTGCCGATTGTACGTCTGTATCGCCATGTCTATACATATGGATACATGTATATGAGAGATACATATGTACACACATACACTCTACCTTTGTACATATATCCAATCATGTTTCACAACCAAGGTCACAAAACTATAAGTCAAGTTTAAAAGTAACATCACTCACAAAGCACAAAGAAGTTACACAAACTCCTAAAGCCTATGGATGACTTATCAAAATTAACCTATTTGACTCAGTTCCTCTAAACCTTTAGTGAAGTGTGTGTATGCTCAATTGATTTAGTTTACTGGTTATCTGACCAAGCCCCTCTCCCGAGTGATGTTTCCCCTCCGCCTGGAGAAATGGTTCCTGTTCCTGCATCCATTAGCACAAAACCACGATAGTTACTTGCTCATAACAATTTACAGTATATAAATCAATATTTCAATTCAAATAGCAAGACTAATTATCCTCCTTCATGCATTGTTCTACCCATAGTAACGAGACTTTGACTTGGCTCAGACTCGGCTAGGGTGACTCGACTCGGGACTTGAACTCGGCGTAGACTCGGAAAAATGAAAAAAGGTTGAAAAAAACCTAGAAATTTAGAGATTTTTAAGGATTTAAAACTTGTTTCAAGCACCCTTTATTGAATAGAACACAAATAAAAGCAAATTTGATCACATACACAAGTATACAATGATCACATAAGTATAAAGTACACAAATTGTAGTTGCATTGCTGAAGGAAATAGCATACTTAGATATATAAATTATAAAACTAGTCAAATGTATACAAAAGTCATGGAATATGAAATCCATAACATCAAATGTTCCATAGAAATATGAAATATCAAAACAATAGCTATGACTCTATGACGCTATGGCATAGTGGAGCCAACATCCTTCCTACGAAGGCATCTAAGGCTCCTGGATGATGTTGCAGCTGCAGCCATAGTCTTTGCCTCTGTCTGACTCTCCATGCCACTCTCACCAACAATAGCTATGTCTCCTCATGCTCTAGCCTCCTCCTCAGCCATGGCTACAACCTCAGCCTCTCTCTCTGCCTAGTCCACCCAATCAAGGTCCTCGTCACTGAAAACTGCATCTGTAGCCTCAGTGGTCCACTCAGACTGTGGATCAACCTCATCTAGATTGATCGGGGTGTTGTCGTGGTCAAAAAGCTTCTTGTATCTGAGCCGAAGGTTGTAATGAACATAGACCAAGTCATTCATCCTCTCCACTGTTAATCTATTGTGCTTCTTGGAGTGTATGTGCTCAAACATACTCCAATTGCGCTCACAACTAGATGAACTGCATGGCTGGCTCAATAGACGAATGACAATATTTGGCAGGTTCTGTGTATCAGAACCAAACAACCTCCACCAGCTATCTGAGATGAGAAAAAGAAACAAAATCAATCTCATTTCAAGTTTCAAGTTCAACATTTAATAATAAAATACAATATAAAAAGATGACAATTATGCCCTTAAATATATTTTTACCTGGTAGTAATGTTGTCCTACTGTCTTTGGTCATTTGATGTGCAAAAAAGTCTCCTTGTGCCTTATTGAAGGCATCTATCTCCTGCACTATCTGTGTAGTAACAATGGGCAACATTCGCTCTATCGTCGAGTAGAGCCCACTAAGAATTTCTCTATCTCCACAGATATCACGGCGGAATTGGAAGGCCGGATTTGGGAAACATGCGGCTGCATGGATGGGCCTATGAAGTTGGTTTTGCCATCTCCTATCAATTATCTCTCAAATGGGACGATACTTATCCTCAACTCCACCATAGACTGATCTAATGGCCCTATCCATGCCCTCATATATGTATCCCAATGCGGGCTTCTCCCCATCTACAACTTGTAGGAGAACTAGCAAGGGCTCAATAAACTGCAAAGTGCAAACATGTTTCACAAATAAGTGTCAATGAAAATAAACAAATAAAAGATATGATTAAAAATTAAAACATAATAAAGAATTAAAGTTTACCTTCACAATCTCCTCCATTGGTGTCCAAAACCCTTGCTCATAAAAAATGCAATCAGCCACACCAATCCCTACAGTGCTTGTAGAAAACGATGAGGAAGACCACTCCTCACCAACAAACATTCGTTTTAAAGCTGCCTTTGATCGAATCAACGATTGCAACGTGATAAAATTAGTTGCAAACTTAGTGATGCCAAGACGAGACAACTCCCTCAACCTCGTATATTGCCTCATAAGGTTAAGCACCCATGTTTGATTGTATATAAATTTGCAAATGTTTCTACCTGCATCCACACATGTTTTGATCCATGGGAGCTTGCGAAGATCCTCTATCATGAGGTCAATGCAATGGGCGGCACATGGAGTCCAGAATATAGTAGGGTGCCTCTCTATCAATAATCTACAAGCAACAACATAGTTTGCTGCATTATCTGTCACCACTTGCACTACATTCTCTTCCCCCACATCATCTATCACCTCCTCTATAGCCTCACATAGATATGTGGCATTTTTGAATTGGGCAGAAGCATCAATGGACTTAATGAAAACGGTGTCACCTGAAAGAATAAGCAAAACCAGTTATTCAATAAATTAAAAAACAAAAATCAGCCATATTAAATTATTAATCACTAAATCAAATTCAAATTTCAATGCATTGAGGGAAGTACAATTACCTCCGGAGGACACTAGAAAATTAAGCAGCGTCCTATTTCTCCTATCGGTCCAACCATCAATCATGATGGTGCAACCAATCCTCCTCCACTGCTCACGCTGCTCCTCTAATTGTGCTTTCACATCTGCCACTTTTTGACTCAAAAGTGGGCCCTTTAATTCATCTTCAGAAGGGGCTTTGAACCCCGGCCCACATATGGTTATGGCATCAACCATGTTTTGCCAAAAAGGTGACCTAAAACATGTCATAAATAAATTAATAAGTTACTTACATAAGTATTGTAAAATGAAAAGTTTTAAGATTTTAACTGCACTAAATTTGAATTCGATAATGAGATACATCTAGATTCTAAAATAATAAATTTTCAAACAATTAAACAAAAAAGAATTACTTGGCTACATGGAAGGGAATGGTGCAGTAGTACCAAAAGTCTGCAATTGTCTTTTTTGCTGCATCATGTACATCCTTGTTCCAACCCATGCTCTCAAGCGACGGTTGGGAACTAGGAGTAGTGCGTGGTACAAAATATGAGTCCACCCTAGATTTACGAACTCTAAGGCCAATAATACTGCCAGTACCACTAGCACTAGCAGTACTAGCGCCACCAGCAGGAGTATGCACAGGGATAGCTGGTGCAGAAGCAGTACCACTAGCACAAGCGCTAGCACTAGGACGGTATGGAGGCATGGAAGAAGTATCTCCAACAACACCCAGTCCATGTCCAACTCCCAAACTCACCAATTCATGCTTTTGTCTTTTTTTCATTTCTTTTTGCAATTTAAAATTTTCTAATTGCACCTACACTTCACGGACAACCTCAGGAGGTGCTATAGGGCAGCCCGTTGCATCATGGATGGGTATGCGTGCAATATGGTATTTTAATCTATTTATGCATCCATGATATATTGTTTTGCAATATTTACATTTTGCTTCTCCTTTTTTCTTTCTGGGAAAAATTTCAGCATGTTTCCAAGCAGGGTCTTTTCTGCCTGGGGTTCGAGACATTGTGAAAATAATAATATGTTTTGATTTGCAAATGAATGTGGCTGCAATAACAAGTAGGGTTTATAAAATTATTTATATTGCAAGTAGGGTTTGTAAAAAAAAATGCAAACTAAAAAAAACAATGATTTTTCAAATTACAATGAATTATTTGTTAAAAAAACACAAAAAAAACCAATAAAAATCAAACTTACCTCTTATATTTGGCTTGGAATGCAATGCAAACTCCTCCCAATCACTGGTAATAAGCTCTCAATGCACCTCCTTGCTGTTATGAAGCTTCCCAAATGATATGTGGCCCTGTATTTGTCTACAACAGCTTGCTGGTTGCCCTCTCTTCTCCTCCTATTTTTCCTCACAACTCTCTCTTCTCCTCCTATTTTGCCAAATGAATGAAACGAGGTTGCTTTTAGGGTTGGGGAGATAATATAACACAAAAAAAAAAACAAACTTAAACATCAATTTTTATGTTTTTTGTTCACTTTTTCTGTTGCTGTCGCCAGCTGCGTCCAGGGCTCGGGACTCTTCGGGAAGTGGCGAGTTCGGCAAGGACTCGGCAGGACTCGGGTGCGTCCGCGTCCGGGCTCTCAGGACCCGGCCAGGTGTGCTCAGCTCGGGACTCGCCGAGTTTGGGCGAGTCCGGGCGAGTCTCGTAACTATGGTTCTACCCAAGAATAACATCAATCAGAGAAACATAGAATGAGTCAATCATAAAATGTAAAAGATTCTTAAATTGATCACAAGGTTCAACACTTTTTAGTCATCTTTATTCTTTCTTACAAACAAAATGCTCTAAGCATTGCTAGAATAGTTATACAACTTCGGGGTGTAACAAAAACAATGATTCTGACTCCAAGATGCTAAGAACTTCCTCCAAGTGCTTAAGATGCTCTTCCCACAACTTATTATAGATGAGGATGTCATCGAAGAAGATAAGCACAAACTTCCTCAACTATTTTTGAAATATCCTGTTCATATAGGACTGGAAGGTCATGGGAGCATTAGTCAACCCAAAAGGCATGACTAGAAACTCAAAATGCCCAAAGTGGCATCTGAAGCCAATCTTCTCAATATCTGCTTCTCTCATTTTGATTTGACGGTAGCCTGATCTAAGATCTATCTTAGAGAAGTAGATAGCTCCATGTAGCTCATCAATCTTAGGAATGGGATACTGGTTTTTAATTGTCTTTTGATTTAGGGCCCAATAGTCTATGCACATGTGCATAGTGCTATCCTTCTTAACCAAAACCACTACAGAAGCAAAGCGAGTCTTGCTTGGGCGAATGTGACCCATATCCAAGGGTTCTTTGATGGCCTTCTCTATCTCATCTTTTTGCCTCTTCGGATACCAATATGGAGTGGTTATGACAGGTTTGGCTCCTTCCTCAAGCTCAATGACATGCTCAATCCCCTTTTCGAAAGGCCTCCCATGAGGTATACTGCCAAACACCTTACCCCGTTTTGTGATCAAGGACTGCACATCAGGGTGGTAACGTCTCTTATCCAATGTTGGATTAGATGGTATGGTCAAACACCTCGTTGCCCACTCAACCTGGTCATGAAAAATCAGCTTTCCCATTCTTTTGAAAGACACAATATGAGGGCCTCCATTTGACATCCCTCTCAAAACCACCTTCTTCACATCTGATGTGAACTTCAACTCCATAATTTGTAGATTCAAAGTGATGTCTCCAAGAGATCACAGCCACTGAATACCAAGCACTGCATCAATATCACTAATGCTCACAACATAGAAGTCATCTTTGACTTCGTAGTTACCCAGCTGAATAGACATTTTGGAAATGTTGCGAGTGCATGTAATAGTAAAGCCATCAGCCACCATGACTTTGAATCCTTCAAATTTCTCTGTCTTACAGCCTCTCTTTGCAACTACACCTTCATCAATGAAGTTATGTGTTGCTCCTATATCTATCAGAGTGACAATTTACTGCCCTCCAAGTATTCCATGAACTCTAAAAGATTCATTCTTTTGAAAGCTAGAAAGTTGGGCAAATGCACCCCAACTTTCTTGGTCTTCTCCTACCTTTTCTTGAGCCTCTTCATCATCTCTTTCCTCCATATCAGACTGTTGTTTTGAAAAATAGATGTTGATTAATCAACAAAATAAACCTCCATGTGATGGGAATGGCCCTTTCAAAAGCACTTGTGTCCTGGGGCCCATGGTTCCTTACAAGTGAAGCATTATTTCTTCTTTTTGAGCACGTTACGAAGCTCATCATCCATCCGAGAAGGAAACTTGAAACTTCTTGGTCTGATTTGAATCCTTGTGATAATGCTTCTTATCCCTCTTGTGTGCAAAAGGCTTGGACTGAAATTTTTGCCTTGGGGCAGCCAACTCCATGCTTTTAGATTTCTTAATTGCTTCAACAAGTGTTGGTGGATGAGTGCCTTCACCCACGCTTTCAATGGTTCCATTGGTCCCTCAGAAAATATAACTACAGGCCTCCTTTTGGTGATGTTGGGCACCATCATGGAAAGCCTCTGAAAATTTGAAATGTATGTGTCAAGCAAGCCATGTTGCTTCAACTGTGCAAGCTCACGAAATTTCACCTCAAGATCCTTCGTGTCAAATCTCTCAATGAGTTTGTTGGTAAACTCTTCATAGGTAACGATGAGGTTATGGCCAAGAGTGACCAAACTATGATATTATCACTCATGGGCAACCACATCCAATTGTAAAGTAGAAAACTTGATGGTGTCTTGTTCCGACATTGGCCTTAATGAGATGTAGTTATCAAGCTTTTGAACCCATGATCTAGTCGAACACTTATTAGTTCCATTGAAATGGGCCAAGGTAACCTTCCCAAGGGCTTGTTGGAAATCCCTTGGAGGCATAGGAGCACGATTCTCATACCTTCCGCCTCCTCTCTTCTTCTTTTGATTCATGTATTGGTCCAAAGATAGAATCTTATGGATCTCTACAGGAAGGGAAGCATATTCCATGGAACTACTCGTTCATTAGGCATTGGTACTTCAGGTTCAGTAGGTGGTTCCTCCTTTTGAGTAAAGGTAGGTAGAAGAGGTCTAGGGGTTGATCCTCTCTATACTTCAGCATGTTGGCCAATAAGTCTCCCGTTGGGATTCACGTTAGAGGCATTTGTTTCAGTATTCTAGTTTTGCTGAAGGCGATTTATGTTCTGATTCATTTTGGCCAACAACTGGGACATCATGTCCATCATAGTATCAAAATTTCTCTCAACTCTAACATCAACATTTTCCTCTCGGGCTGGTCCCTTCTCCTTATCAACCATGTTCTCAATTGCTATATCACAGTTTTTGAGAACCTCTAAAAATGTATTGGGAACTGACGGGGTTTGAAATTGTTGTCTCTTCTGGTCTCTGTTGTAGTATCTGGTTTCCCTATCTCTCATAGAGAACTTCTGTCAACTGAAGCACTGAAAGCACAGGCTGGTAGGATAACCAACTTTGATACTACTGAAATATACCCCCTTAGTTTTTTCCCAAATTTTCACATAAATTTTCACCTGTTAGTGTTGGCCCAATGTAATGATAAGCAAATTGGAAGCAACCCTTCACTTTCCAAAGTGAGCATACAATGTTAGGGGATCTGAATATAATATCAATGCTGGAACTACAAGTAATCTAATTGGCAAAAAACTAGCCAATAGAGAAAGTAAATACTTGGCGAAAAAGCCAACCACTTCCACTTTTCAGCGGGCTACAGGAAAGTAAAAAAAAATAAAGTACTTGGCAGTTGGCGGGATAGCCAACCACTTCCACTTTTCAACGGGCAACAAGAAACTAAAACAAACTCAACCACTTATTCAACGGTAGTGTAAAACAAAATAATTGAAGTAGAGAGCTGAATGGTACTACCAAATCAGTGTTACAAAATGATGTCTAATACAATATATTATGAGACAAACTAAGCAATATGAATGCCCAAGTATCAGAGATTCCTCCCTATAACATTACAATGATAAGGCATCAAGGAAATATGAGAAAACAATGAAAATACCAGGTCTGATATGCTGCAACAACAGTTTGATATAACAAAACAGCAAACTGGAAACTTCAAGAAATCATCATAACTTTTTCCAAACACCTCGGAATGGCCCCAAATTAAATACAAATGAAAGAACAGGTTTAGGCATCCAACTTCAAGCCATCAAACACCCTGAAACCGAAACGAACTACCAAGCACGAATCCCAGTGCACATCCATAAATGGTATGGCATCCCTAGGGAGGTCAACCTTGCCTTAAAAAATCAATACTTTGCTAAAAATAACAAAAAATTGAGCATAAGGTCACTCAAGTATGGAAGAGGCATAGAAACAACACCCACAAAAATCCCCCATCTCCTTAGATCAGTGCAAGCAAAAACATACTTCAGCCCTTTACAAATTAGTAACTTGAAAACTGATAAAACCACTCCAAAATGATCACCAAATAGAAAACTAACTCACACGCACACCAAAATGTTAGAAAACATCAAAACCCACAAGAACTGAAAGCAAGAAAGAAGCCATCACCAATGAAGCTCTAATGCAACCTTTGAATGAAGAAGCACCACTATTCAGCTAGGAGTTGTCTTGCAAACTCGAAACTGAAGTCAGCTTGAAGGGGTACCACTGTCAAAGCCCAAGAGTTTGAAGCCAATTTGGCAGCATTTTTTTATCATAAATTGCAAACCAAAATGAGAGGGAGAGAGACTTATTTATAACCCCAAGACCCAAAAGTTTGAATCCACAATTCCCTCCAAAAAGGGACGCCCACATGAGGAGGAATATAATATTCATTTAAATTCATCTTTGACCAAGACTTGGGCACTCGCCATAAAAGGCGTAAATTAAACCTTTTAGAAAGCACAAATCTACAACTTTGGCACCCATTTCATCAGTCCACCTTTTAAAACGACTTAAGTCATGTTGCCTAGGTGTGGGCTCCAAAAAACAACATTAAAATATAACATTAGTTATTAACCTTTCATTTTCTAAACTCCAAGAACTTTGGAGAAGCCACTACCAAAACTGCATTGCCAAACTGTCATAAATAGTAACTAAGTGCTACAATGCTATCAAACCACATTGCCAGAAATAACACATACTAAAAATAGTGACTCCAAACACCATTTGAGCACATTTTGGATAGCCGTTGTAACTTACTAAAAATAATAAGTTCAGAAATAGTCACTAATGAAAATGCATGTGATAGCTCGCCAAAGCTCTCTGAAAACCTAGAAAGACCCAAAAAATTAACTGGCAAACACTTGCAACCAGCCCCTTAAAAACCAAAAAGATACTTCCAAGAAAATAGGAAACCCTAATTCAGCCTCCGACTAGCCTACGGGCCTCCAAAATAGACTAATGGTCTCATAAAAGATAGTTTAGAAGGAGACATTACATTTTAATGTAGCCCAATAGTAAAGAATTCAAATTTTACTAGAGAAGGAAAGTGAGGAATTGAAAGATAGAAGAAATGAAAGAAGAAATGGGGGAAAGAGGCAAAAAGGTTTTGACAAACAATGAAAATATTGATATATAGTGTAACATACAACCATTATTTTATTTTTTTTGAAAAAGGGAAGTACTTGCTAGGGAAGATAATTAGGACTGGCAACAACATTCAACAAATTTAGAATTCACAGACATCAACGTATTTGGGAATAATAACTTCAACTCAACGTGTGGCGTTGCTACTCAACATGTGCAGCACACTAAAATTTGTTTGCCTTTTCAAATATATTCATCCTTGGGCATGGATTCATAATACATTTTGCATGGTTTTGAGGGGAAATTTTGATAGTTTTTGCCACCCAAAAATGCACCCTACCTTGCTATTATGTTTTGGCATGCTTTTGTAATAACATTGCCAAGTTTTATGTAGAATTTATTTGCTTAAGCCAAGACAAAGTGCATCTCTTGCCTTAACATTCCTCTTGTAATGTCCCCTTCTCAAGTTTAATCAATTCAAAGACCATTAGCCTATTTCCCGAGTTCTTGTGGGCTAATTGGTAAGGCAAGGGGACTCCAAAGTTCTTGGAGGATGTGTTGTGACTTTTTCACACATCACCACATTCTAGATGGGGACCCCCCCTAATTTTGCTCCTTTTTGGTTTTTGGGTCGTTTTGCGTCTCTCTCTCTCTCTGATCTTTCTGTCCTTTTGAGGATGTCCTATCGTTTGACCCAAGTTGAAATTTTGGCTAAGTCCGTGAAACTAAGGTTTTTATTCTTCATGCCAGTTTGAAGTTAAATTGAGTTGGTTAATTGACATCTGAGCTTAACATTGCTGTCAAAAGGCTTCCGTCAAAGTCCCACTAAATTTTCACTGAGTTCTGACCACTTACTATTTTTAGTAAGTGCTCAATATGTGACCGTTTTATAAATATTTTGGAATTGTGCCAGTTCCATCACATTCAGGGTACCTGCAAGTACTTGCATGCAAAATTTGGGCAGAATCAGACAACTTGCTATTTTTAGCAGTTCTGGCTTCAAGAGCCATTTTTAGGATTTTCACATGTGCTTTTTAAATGTATGTCTGGATAATGTTTCTGGGTTTTTCAAGACCTTCGCGGTGACGTAACATGCAAACCGAGAATGGCAACTTTTAATTGTTCAACCTTCAAAGGCTATTTTTGGAGTTTGCATGCTGATTTTTTCAACGCATGTCTGGATATTCCTCATGGGTTTTTTGAGAGCTTCACAACGATATGACATGCGAGCGGAGGGGATCAATTTTCAAGGACTTACTATTTTTAGCCAGTGCATGCATGTAGACTAGTTTTCTGGGTTTTTGGAGATCCCTCAAGCAATATGACATGGAAATTCATCCGACAGTGAATTGGTCACTTTTTCAGGCAGTTTCTATTTTTAGCAGGTATACTCTGGCAACCGCTTGACACTTCAGGTCAGCAAGCAAAATGACATGCAACAAAAATCAAGTCAAACAGAGGTCACTCGAGCCACATGCAAGTCAGATTAGTGTTTCCAGCTTCGATGCCTAAAAGGAGGGGTAAAAAGCCAGAATTTTGAAAAACGAAGGTATCCCACTGCGATCAGCATCCTTCAAGTAGTCTACTGGTAAAATGTGTGCGCAATCCGAGCACTTACTATTTATAGTAAGTCACCTCCGGAACATGGCTATAAATAGCAGGTCAGTACGAGGGGCAGGTGTGAATAGGTTCACCAAGCGATGAGGACCACATGGTGAAAAATTCTAGTCAAACGGAGCTGCAAGAGTCGAGCAATTTCAAGGTTTGCTAAAAATAGCAAGAGGGCTAAAAATAGCAGATGATCTCGGGCAACAGGTATAAATAGGGTAGCAAGGCCACAGGAAGCATATTATGCCAACTCCAGATTCAGGACAGATAAAAAGCCACGGAAAGTCATACTTCTCCAAATTTACTAAAAATAGAATGGCAAGAGGTGGCTGGGGCGTTTGAAAATTCCTAAGATGAAAACTGGCAGGAGAAGAGCTCAAATGGCAAAACATGGCAGGTGAAGACTGGCATCAAAAAATTCTAAGTATGAGAAATTCCTCCTCATACCTGTTGACGTGTGTTTTATGACAACACCAACGCAGAATAAAATGTCCAACGGTCACTCTATTCTCTCTTGATCAAATTATTCCGCATGCTAAGATTGCGTGAAAGTTCTTGCGTTCAACTCCAAAGTTCCTTTTATTGCGAATAGACTCAGTTGGTTGATGTGAATATGCTGGTTATTCCAAGGGGACTTACATGATTGTTCAACTTCGTGAAGCAGATGAAAGATTTAACTGTGATGCTCTGATTTCTAAACTAAGCCGAAAATGCTGAATTTAAAGGAGATAAGGGGAGAGACTCTACAATCTATTTCTAAAGGGTGGAATGTGGGGATCAACCTAAACAATCTTCGAACCAGACTCTGCTTTGCCTCCCTTCGGACAACCTCCACAAAGTCGGTGCAATCTTCAAAGGATGAGGAAAGTGTTCAAATCATGACACAACATGTTCATACCATCACAACGATGCATATGGACATATGAGCCACAATCGAAGTTAAGTGCTATTACTCCAGTTGACCACGCAAGGCGAACTTACCGTTAGCAAGCCTGCTAGTGGTATGGACGAAAGAAGACTTGCTCAAATTAAATGCCACACTCCATAGCTAACAACTACTTGCATGAAATGAAAGTCTATTTTACTCTATCTACTTTGAATTGGAAAGATGAAATGGCCTTGCTAGCTACGCATAACAAAGAAGAAATCACCAAGCAATGAAATTCTTTGTACTATGAAAAGTGTTCACAACAACCGTTTACAAAACTTTCAAAGGAAAGTTTTCTTCCCTCCTCAATCTAAGCTAACTTCTAACTAAATGCTATAAGCTCTCTACTCTCTAGTGCAATCCTCTAGCCCTGAATCTGATTCTAATTCTAATTGATTACAAATGAGGGGGGATGCCCCTTTTATAGCTAGCCCATTTCAGTGGACGACTGAGATTCAATTACAATAAAGGGCTCAGATTGAGCCACATATGCCATAATTAGGGTTTCTGCCCTAAAAACCGCCACAGAGAGGAGTGGGCAATAAATGCACAAAATATTCTCCACTCCTCTGTAGGAACCATAATGAGCAATTAATGCCCATCACCATCTTCTAGAAGATCCTCGTCCAACAGAGCGTTCTCATTGTCTTTCTCCCGAATAGCAAACTCGATCAGATGGGCCAACACTGCCTCAACCTCTTGAACTGAAATCGGCGGGATATGGTTGAGCTGAAATTCCAAGACTGCTATCGTCTGTCCATGCCGGGTGTAAGACTTTCTCCATGCGACCAAGGCGTCCTGGGTATTCTGGATTAGACTGGAGAAAGTGGAGATGTTCTCAAAGTCATCCTGGACAAATGATCTTACGACTGAGAAGAAGGGAGTCAATCTATCCCTCAAACCACCTGCGGTGATTTCATCTGGAGCCAACTTCCTAGCAAATATGGCCTCCAAGGTATTTAGGATTCCCTCCAAAATATTGTTCATTGCCTTCTTGACCCTGGCTGAATCTGCCTGTGCTGCATCATGGAAACCATAGCCCATGACCACCGAGGAGTACTAGCTGGTGAAATCGTACCTATCACCCTCCTGTATTACACCCCCATCCACCAGGGTGTGCAAGGGCATGTGCATCAAAGCCTCTAGACGAAGAACAGTCTTCGTTTGATAAATTTGGGTCTCATTCTAGGCTTGATCCACCATGTCCATGTGTGCCAGAACATTTGAGGCTTGCTGGTAGGCACAAGCAAGATCCTCCATGAATTTCTCAGTCTCAGTCCGAACATGGCCCACCCACTTATCCGCTTCCGTTTCCATTTTCTTTAGATCCTCCAAGCGAACAACTGACTCTCTCGGAAGCTTGGACGGGGGTTCAACCACTGGGTTTCCTTGTTCACCTGGACGCGCAAGGTCCTACACATATCCTATCAAAGTATTATGCTCTCTCTTCAACCTCTTGTACTTTCCTTCCGTAGGAAGCAACTTATCTTTCAATGCCTGATAGGAGTTATCAAACTCCTCAATAATTTGGTCTCCCGTAGGACGACCCAACTCTACGGTGGTGATCACATAATTCTCAGGCCTTTCCTCAGCTCGATCACACTCCTCCCTTGGGATAGCAACTTGGAGTGTGCGAGAGCCTGACTCATTAGTCGAAATCTTTGAAAATTTCCTGGCTCTCTTCTTTTCTGGAGGTGCACTGATCCTCCTGAGGAATTCTTCCATCTCTATTGCCGGATCTGTATCATCCTTAGGATCTCTTCTCATTCTGTCCGTAAGCCAATCCGGCACCGTCTGTTGTGGATTGCAAATGATGAGGGGCTGCTCCTCTATTGCCTCCTCATGTATTTCTTCTCTTCTAACACTATTCTGCTCTGGCTCATCAGTATCCATGAGTTGAGTATCTCCAGACCCTTGGGTCCCTTGCTCTATGTTTTCTTCCTCTTCCAATGTCACGTCCAACATCTATTGGAAACGAGTATCGGCTGCCGTTTCCTCCTCTTCTTCTTGCTGGCCTCCTCCTTTGGGTGCACTGACACTTAGGCTGTCTGACTCTCTGATGTTGGGCTGATCAACTTCTTCAAGTTCTCGCTCCTCATTCAATCTCGCCCTCTGATCGGCAAATAGTGAAATTACTCTCAAATTTGAAGACTGAGTTTGTGAGTGCGCAGGTGATGCTTGCTCCATCCTCAAAGGTATCGGCTGGGTTGGCGCCTCCTCTCGCGCCTCTGCAGCTTGGGCAATCTGCTTTCCTCTTCTCATTGTTAGTGGCCTTTGATCGCCCATCAAGTCATAAGTAAGGGCCACTGATCTGCTCTTGAGTCTGCATACGTGCCTATCGACCCAAGCCCTTGTGAAAGTCATCACTGGTATAGAAAGCATGTCCAAGTCCATGATTTCGGTGCTCGGACCAATCAGGTGGTGGGACCGGAGTATCTCTCACTGACTCATAGTCAGGCTATATAATGTTGACATCTTCCTCCACCTGGTCGGGAACTGGAATGACCTCACATTCCCTGATCAACTTGAGGGGGAGCCTAGTAAACATCCTTTTGCTTATTTCAATCTCAGCAACAGCATTTATCCAAAAATCCTCAATGTGAGCCCTGTGTCGGTACTCAACGTTCTGCACCATTCGGATGTTTCTATAAGGATCGAAATCCTGCCTGCCCGTGTGATACGAGAGATGAAAGAATTGCAGCTCATCCTTTGCTTCTCGAGCTGCCTGCAAAGAGAGACACACTTCACTGGAATTCCCCATGGTGATAGGAAAGTCAAGTCCACCCTTCTTCTTCTTTTGAATTCTATCATAGACAATCAATTGCCTAGATACTTCCAACATTACTATATGATCGGTGGGGTACCTCGGTAGCCGGTATGGATACGAAGTGAATCCTTGCAGCCTAATGTATGTGAATTTTGAAAATTGGATGAGCCAATATTTGTATTCTTCGATCAACGCTTGTGCTTCCTTTGATATTCTTTGCTGCGTTCTCTGTTGAAGGGTCCTTGTAATGTGCATTGTGAATGCATCATTTGCCCGCTTGTAGCTGGCAGGGTTAGTCAAATGTAACTTCGTGCAGGCCTCATGGATCTTGAACTGGTCAGGTGCACAACCGATTGGTTCCTTGTTCGTGATCCCTTAGTACTTGGTCATCCTAGCCAACATATATATCAAGTATGAGCTCATATAAAAAGTTTTCGTCCTCCTCAGGCTCCTGAACTGTTCATCAATATTGTCGCTAATCATTCTTGCCCAATCAACACACTCCTTTCCCTCCAAGATGATCTCGATGAAGTAGAACATCTAAGGCTTGAAGATGTAGGGCTACGAACTCCCATTTATCTGACTAAGCATCATTATCAAGTCGCAGTACTCTTGTTTCACATCTTCGGCAATTATCTGCTTCGGGAGTTTAGTGTGGGGTGGCTTTGGCTTCTGCATCCAGACCCTATTGATGACTGCAGCAACCCTTTCAAAGGAGGAGGAGTACATTTTATCTGCCCTTTCCTTTGTTCTGTATAGCATCCTCTCGGAAGTAGGAATCTCAAATGCCTCCCCAATAGCATCTAGCATGAAGTTGGCAAGCAATTTTCCATATGGAGAGACAATGTTTCTACGCTCCAGCTTGTAGCAATTTGCACATTCCATAATTAATTCCGAACACTGAATCGCTGGTGGAAAACTAGCAACTGCGTAGATCCCACTTTTCATAATATTATGGGCCGTGACTGATGGTTGATGGCTCCCTAGCCCAAACATCCTTGATTTGAGTGCGTTGAGATTAAATGAACCAAGGTTGGTGTCATTTAATCCCGCCAACTTTGAAGTAATTGCTGACTTTGGAAGAAATGGTTTGGCGAGCTTTTTGATCACTGCCTGTCGGGATGAGCTAGCCTTGCCCACTTCAGTATTTGCAGCTCTGCTTGTTCCTGCAACATCTTTTGCTCCAGCTATCTGCAAAAATAGAATAAAATAATAATAAGTTAGATTGCAGATTTTTAATAAAATAAAACAATTTCCGACACGGCTATGGATACCGAGTTAGCCTTGAAAATAAAATTTCTCAGCATAAATTTCTAATTCCAAACCTCAAACAATATAAAAACTTCCGAGCTTAGAAAGAAGCTTTCAGCAACTTCACTTCCGACTGGTGAAGAAAAATTGCAGCAAACTAGCAACTTTCAGCAAGTAGCTAATTTCTCCAACACAAATAATTCAAACTTTTTACTTCACTTTGTCAACTTCAGCCTTTAATTTCAGCAGTTAGAAGAATAAAGAGTTGCCAGCAGCATGAAATTTTGACTTCTTCAACTTCTCAACGTTTAAACTTCTTCAGCACTCCGACTTTCAGCAGCTTGAAAATAAAGATCTCCAGAGAAAATAAATAAATCTTCTGCAACTTCGGAAATCTGCAGCAACTCCAACAATTTGGAAATAAAATCTCAGCTCTCAAGCATACAATTTCGAAAATTGCAGCAACACACTCTCAGCTCTTTGAAAATATATTCTCAGTACTTTGAGAATTAAATTCTCCAGCAACTTCAAACTTAGAAAATAAAAACTCAAGCTCACTTTCAGCAACCTCGAAAAAGATTTCAATCTCTCAAAGAATTTCTTACTTCAGCAACTCCAAGCACTTCGAAATGTGTGAAGAAATGAGAGAAATGAGGTTGTTTAAATAACTCTTCATGAAGAATCCTGCCAAGTAGTGCTGGAGTTATTTTTAGCGCCTTCATTAATTCACCATTCTCTCTACTCAGAATCTTCTAATTCAGGTGTAGTAGTGGGCTAGTCGTCGGTCAGTCATTATGGCAGTTGCCATTAATGAAGATTATTTCCTTGCAAAATTCGAATTCTTCCCTCTAGTCTACCAATTAACTCTCAGTGATTTAAACAACTTCCGAGAAAATCACTTGGCTTGATTGAAAATTCTATTTCAATATCCTCGCAGTGTTTAATTAAATTCAACTTTGAAAATTCATGGGAGATTCGAAATTCACTTCCAACCTGTTAAAATGTCTGCCATTTAAATCTCCAACTTCATGAAATTTGCCTTAGACATTTTAAATCTTCTCTTTAAAATATTCAACTCCGGGCGATTTAAAATCATTTGCCTGCTCGAAATAATCCATCCTCTGAGATTTAATTTCCGCTAGGAAAATAATCTAGGCAAAACAAATCCCCTCTGAAAATATTAAAATTTCCCTTAGGAAAATAATTTTTTTAACTCTGTCAACTCATGGGTGCATTTTAAAGGGGTCCATTTAATTTTCCGCTTGACATGGAAAAATAATACTCATCAATGTTAATTCTCCCCTTTAAAATACTTCATCACTTAGCCCACTTCATTTAAATGCCTTTGGAAAATTTAAAATTCATCCATATCAAGGGTGCATTTCTCCTCTAGTGAAGTATTGATTTCACTTAGAAAATTTTGAACCTTTTCCCCCTTTTGATATTTTATTTTATTACGCCATCATCCCACATACTTAGAAATAAATTTAAATCCTCTTTCTTCCTTGGGCGCATTTTATAGGTGGAGCTTTGATTTTTGCCTTAGCAACTTCTTCCTTTTCTCCATTTGATTTCTTAGCTTGGACGCATGCTGTAGGGGCTGCTTGTTTGCCTTAGAAATATTTTGGCCTAACCACTCTTAGCACAAGGGCGCATTTGATAGGGTCTACTTCTATTTCATGCCTTAGGCGATTTTCACTTTTTCTCCTTCTTGAGGGCACATTTACCAAGCCAAGCTTTCACTTGAGGAAGCATTTCATAGGGTGAACTTTCATTCTTCATCATGGGCGCATTTGAGGTGGCAAGCTTTGATCTCCAATGCCTTAGGCGTTTTTTACTCAAGGCTCTTCCATGGTGGGCGCATTTTGATGTGCAAGATTTCACTTTTGCCCTACGAGTTTTCAAAGACTTTTCATTATTTCTCCCTTTGGCGCATTTTGACTAACTGGAGATGGGCGCATTTACATGGTTGGACTTTCATTTTCCATGCCTTAGGCATTTTCAACATCCTTGCTTTAATTTGGGCGCATTTAGCACCTTCAACTTTTATTTTCAATGCCTTAGGCGTTTTGAGAGACTCATCAAGGTGGGCGCATTTAACATAGTGAGGTTTCATGTGAGGGCGCATTTAACATGCCATGCTTTTATTTTAAACACTTAGAAATTTTCAAAGCTTCCACTAGGTGGGCGCATTTACATGGGTCTTCTATTTTCACCATGGGCGCATTTGAGAGGGTATGCTCTCATTTTCTCATACTTAGTGAAATTTTCATGCCCTTGTCTGCCCTTCACCTTCTCATTCTATTTTTAGCAAGCCCTTGCTATTTTTAGTAAGCCCCTTTGATTTTTGACTTCCATAGCTCCGTTTTGCCTGGAAATTTCACCATATGATACTCTTCGCCTTGTGATCTCGTCTTCGCCTGTCCCTTGCTCTGACTTGCTATTTATAGCCACCTGCTACTTATAGTAAGTTCCAAAGTTGCTTGACTTATGTAGCTCCGCATGACTTGAAACTCGCTATGCCTAATCCTGATAACTTGAGTGCCCTGTTCATACCTACCTCGGGTGCAAACCTGCTATTTATAGCCCTGAGATGACTTACTAAAAGTAGTAAGTTCTCCGATTTCGCTCAAATTTTGCCAGTAGGTTGTTCGAATGATATTGACCCTGATGGGGTACTTCATTTTGACTATTTCTAGATTTTACCCCCTATAAAAGTGGAAACCCTAATTTTGACTTGCATGTACCCTGAACAGTCTCTGCTTGACTTTGTTTCTTCTGCATGTCGCTTTGTATGCTAAACTGGAGTGTCGGGTGGCTGTTTGAGTGTACCTACTAAAAATAGAAATTTCCTGAAAAGTGACCAATCCACTGCCGGATGATTTTGCATGTCACATCGCTCGTGGGATCTCAAAAAACCCAGAAAAACCCAGAAAACTGGTCTGCATGCGTGCACTGGCTAAAAATAGTAAGTTCTCGAAACCTGATCCCTTCTGCTTGCATGACACACTGTTGCGAAGCTCTCGAAAAACCCAAAAGGAATATCCGGACATGCGTTAAAGAACTCTGCATGCAAACCCTAAAATTAGCCTCCGAAGGCTGAACTTTGAAAGTGATCATCTCGGTTTGCATGTTACATCGTTGCGAAGGTTTTGAAAAACCCAGAAGTAATCTCTGGACATACATTGGAAAAATCACATGTGTGAACCCTGAAAATGGCTCTTGAAGCTTGAATTGCCAAAAATAGCAGGTCATCTGATTCTGCTCAAAATTTACGTGCAAGTGCTTGAAAATTACCTGAATGTGATGGAATAGTTAGAATTCCAAAATCCTGATGAAACAGTCCCCGATTGAGTACTTACTATAAATAGTAAGTTGTCAGAATTCAATGAAAATTCAATGGGACTCTGTTGAAAGCTTTGTGATTGTAGTACTAAGCTCAAATTTCCATTTGATAACTCGGTTTGACCCATCAAAAGCCTGAAGGATAGAAAACCCTAATTTCACAGACTTAACCAATATTTCAACCTGGGTCAAACGATGGGACATCCTTGAAAGGATGGAAAGACCAGAGAGAGAGAGAGAGAGGCAAAGCCAAAAGACCAGAATGGAGCAAAATTTCGGGGGTCCCCATTTGAATGGGGTGATGTGTGAAAAAGGTCACAACAATACCCTCAAATGCGCCCAAGAGTGAAGGATGCTTGATGAAAATGTTTCTAAGTACAAAAATTCCTCCACCCTACCTCAAATGCGCCCAAGTTGAGAAGGCATGGCAAGAAAATTTCTAAGGCAATGAAATTTCCTCCTCCCTAGGTGAAATGCGCCCAAGGCTACAAGGGAGGTGAAAGAAAAATCTCAAGGCGTTGAAAATTCCTCCACACCCCTAAATGCGCCCATGAGGGGGATGAAATTTGAAAAAGTTTCTAAGTAAAAGAAAATTCCTCCTGCACCTCTCAAATGCGCCATGTCTTGAGCAAGGATGTTTAAAATTTTCTAAGGCAAGGAAAATCCCCCTCCATATCTCAAATGCACCCAAGGCAATGTCGTGTTTGAAAAAATATTTTAAGTATTTGCAAATTCTTTCTCCACCCTCCAAATGTGCCTAACATGCAAGTCATAGAGGAATCACAAGGGAAAATGTTCTAAGTATAAAAATTCCTTCACACCCCCTTCCTAAATGCGCCCAAGGTTGAGGTGGAGACACAAAAAATTCTAGGCGTGGAAAATGGAAGTAGCATGTGTGAAATGCGCCAAGGCATGGAAAAGCACAAAAAAGTTTCTAAGGCATGGATTTCCTCCACCACCCTCAAATGCGCCCAAGACATAAAAATTTCCTCCTTCACATAGCAAATGCGCCCTCATGGGGGATGTTTATAAGAAAAGTTTCTAAGTATAGAAAAATTCTCCCTCCCTATGTGATATGCGCCCATCATGTAAAGAGGTGTTTGAAAAAGTTTCTAAGGCATCAAATGGAAGCTTGACCTTTCATATGCGCCCATGAGGAGTGAGTTGATGGAAAGGTTTCCAAGACATACAGATGAAAGTTCATGGGCTGAAATGCGCCCAAGGAAGTTGGAGCTTGAGGGAGAAAATTGCTAAAGGCGTGGAAATGCCTGAGGAAGTGAAGGTAAAGGCGTGGGTTGTGAAGTGCGCCCAAGGTAAGTTGACAAATTTTTTTTTATTAATTTTCTCTAAGGCATTACAAGGTGAAAGTAATAATTACGCCTAAGGAGGAGGTAATGATAAGATTTTCCAAGTGCTAGGCAAAACACGCTCGGGAATAGGAGGGAATTTCTTCAAGAAAATCAAGGAAAATGCCAAGGCAGGAAAAATGAGGACTACAAGTTAGAAGTACACCCATAATTAAAAGTTGAATAAACCTTAGCAATTTTATTATTTTCAAAAAAATAAAATAAAACTAAACTTTACCCCTTCGTCTGGATACACATGAAAATGATGATTTTGAGGGGAAATTTCTTCTGGGTATTGAACATTTTCCATTGGGAGATGATTCAAAGTTCTTCCACACCTTGCTCGTGTTGTTTCGACAAAGATTTTAGCTTGGCGCCTGTTGATGAATTTCCTAGGCAAAAATAAATTTTCCAAGGTAGAGAAAAGTCTTTACAAAAAAATGCCTCGGTTGGCGAAGTCAAAATGAGCGCCTAGATTACAGTGGCTGAAATTTATGAAGGAGGCAAAATTGTGTAAGGAAAGGAAAAATAAAGCAACAAGGGGTCAAATACACTCACAGGGTAGAGATGAAATTTGTCTAAGGCATGGAGGAATTTGAAGATGAAATGAAGCTCAAACATCAAGCATTCAAGTGCGTCCTCAAGGTGAAATATTTTCTAAGGCACAAACTCCAGGCACAAAGTGGTGGATGCGCCCTTGAAGAAGACCTCATGAAATGAACACCATGCACCCAGTTGTTGAAAAGTTATGAAAGTTTGCTGGAAATGGTGAACTCTATCACATCCAGAGATCAATCAGTCAGAACATGGAAATCAGGTAAATGAGGTGAAGTTATGTTACAAGTGTTCTGATGCTCTTCTTTTTGTTTTACAGGATGAACGTCGAAGCCAAGGCATGAGGACTTGATGAAGCTGGACAACGTTACAACTTTGGAAAAGAGAAACGATAGTGAAGATTTGTCTAAGGCAATAAGAACGTGATGCAAAAGAGGCTAAATGCGCCCAAGGCAGTGGGCTAGAGAAATATGAAGGTTACGAGGAAGAAGTGCGTCCAGGAATTAAAGCAACAGGACTTAATGGAGAAAACCTTTGCGAGGGTTTAACTAAGTATTGTTGTATGCTTGCCTCCTTCTAATGCAACAAAATTGGCAGGTAGAGTAGAGAAAGTCTTTCTGGACGAGAATCTTCTAATGATAGTGGGCATTAATTGCTCGTAGTGGTTCTTGCAGAGGAGTGGAGAATCTTCTGTGTATTAATTGCCCCACTCCTCTCTATGGTGGTTTTTAGGGAAAAAAACCCTAATTAGGGCTTACGTGGCTCAATCTCAGCCCTTCGTTGTAATCAAATCTAAGCCATCCGTTGAACTCAGCCAATTATAAAAGGGGTATCCCCCCTCATTTGTAATCAGATAGATTAGATTAAGAAATTAGAGAGTAGAGAAGATAGAAGTTAGAATAGATAGAAAGATAGCTTAGATCGAGATGGAGGAGTTCCACTCCCCTCCCCTCAGTGGCGGTTTTTAGGGCAGAAACCCTAATTAGGGCATAGGTGGCTCGATCTGAGCCCTTTATTGTAATTGAATCCGAACCGTCCATTGAAATGGGCTAACTATAAAAGGGGCATCCCCCCTCATTTGTAATCTATTAGAATTAGAATTAGACATTAGATCAAGAATTGAATCAGAGCGAGAGTAGAAGGCATATAGCATTTAGCTTAGAAGTTAGCTTAGATTGAGGAGGAAAGGAAGTTTTCCCATTGAGGACTTTGTAAGAAGTTGTTGTGAACACTCTCATAATATAAAGATTTATCATTGTTTGGTGGTTCCATCTTCTATTGTGAGTAGCTAGCAAGGCTTGTTCGTCTTTCCAATTCAAGTAGATAGAGTAGAGTAGACTTTGTTTATGCAAGTAGTCGTTAATTGTAGAGTGTGGCGCTGTGATTTGAGCATATCTTCTTTCATCCATACCACTAGCGGGCTTACTGATGGTAAGTTCGCCTTGCGTGGTCAACTGGAGTATTGGCACTTAACTTCGATTGTGGCTCATATGTTCGTATGCATCGTAGTGATGGTATGAACATGTTGTGTCATAATTTGAACACCTTTCTCATCCTTTGAAGATTGCACCAACTTTGTCGGAGTTGTCCGAAAGGAGACGAAGCAAAGTCTGGTTTGAAGATTGTTTAAGTCGATCCTCGTCCTCCACCCTTTAGAAGTAGATTTGTAGAATTCCTATCCCTATCCCTTTTTAATTCAGTAATTCCCGGTTAATTTAGGAGTCAGAGCAATACTGTCAAATCATTCATATCCTAATTGCTTCACAAAATCGAACAACTACGTAAGTCCCCTTGAATACCCAGCATATTCACATTAGCCAACTGAGTCTATTCGCATTAAAGGAACCTTAGAGTTGAACGCATGAACTTTCACGCAATCTTAGCATGCGGAATACTTTGATCAAGAGAGAATAGAATGACCGTTGGGCATTTTTATTCTATGTTGATGTCGTCATAAAAAACACGTCAACACTTTCCTTTTGAAAGTTTTGTAAACGGTTGTTGTGAACACTTTTCATAATATAAAGAGTTTCATTGCTTGGTGATTTCTTCTTTTGTTATGAGCAGTTAGCGAGGCCTTTTCATCTTTCCAATTCAGAGTAGATAGAGTAAAGTAGATTTTATTTCATGCAAATAGTCATTAGTTGTGAAATGTGGTGCTTAATTTGAGCAAGCTTCGCTTATCCATACCACTAGCGGGCTCACTGATGGTGGGTTCGCCTTGCGTGGTCAACTGGAGTATTTGCGCACTTAACTTCAATTATGATTCATGTGTTAGTATGCATCATTGTGATGGCATTTGCATGTCGGGTCATAGTTTGAACATCTTTCATTTTCCTTTGAAGATTGCACTGGTTCTACGGAAGCTGTCCGAAGTGAGGCAAAGCGGAGCTTGGTTTGAAATTTGCAAGAATTGATCTTTGCGTTCCACATTTAGAATAGATAGTAAAATCTCTATCCTTGCATTCTTTTACATTTAGCATTATCTGGCTAGTTTAAGAACCCGAGTGTCACTGACAAATCTCTCGAAATTTGAGAATCCTTTTCTTCTGAATGAGCAACTCACGTAAGTCCCCTTGAAATACCTAGCATATTCACATCAACCAATTGAGCCTTTTCATGACATAAGGAACCTTGGAGTTGAACGCATGATTTTTCACACAATCTTAGCATGCAGAATACTTTGATCAAGAGAGAATAGGGTGACCGTTGGACATTTTATTCTGTGTTGGTGCGGTCATAAAACACCTGTCAACAGGACGTAGTTTTGGAGTTACAAGGTTTCTTTTGTTGGCAATGAGCTCTATGAGAAATATTGATCTGAATGACACTCTTTGAAATGTTTTCTGACTTTTGGGGTGTTCTCCAAACTTCCTTTAGAGCACGTCTATTTATAATAAGTCACCAAATTGGCTTTTATTATTCACCTACCCCCTTAGTATCATATTGGCATCGTCAAATTGGATTTTGATGTGTTTCAAGATTTTTTGCAACTTGGGGTGAAATAATTAAATTATTCACTTAAGTTATAATGTTTTATCATTATTTTTTTTCACTTAAGTGTAATATCTTTTCGAAAAGGTATTTTAATTCTCCATTTGAATGCGTAGGAGAAATAAAGAGGTCTTGCACATGAAAAAGGTTTCATTTTATTTTAAAAAGGAATTTGATGAAAAAGGCATTTAAATGTTTGCATGTAATGAATTATTTAATTTAAAGCAAAAGTGTTTTTTGGAAAAAGTTGTGAAAAATCAAAAACATGATGTTTGGAAAATATAAAAAAAATACTTTTTTGAAAAGTAACGAAAAAGCAAAAAGCGTTTTTCGAAAAAGCGGTGAAAAAGCAAAAGTATTTTTTGGAAAAGCAACAAAAATAGCTACAAAAGGAGGTGTTGAGGACTCATTTGGATATGCGAAAGAATGATAATGTTATGCTACCAAAATGGATTTGGTTCTCTTCTAAGTTACTGGTTCGGGTTCGGGTACGAGAACCCGGTACGTGGGTACGTGAAATTTTTTTTAGGGGTTTGGGTACGTGTATATATATATATATATATGTATTATATATACAAAAAAATAAGAGAAATATACAGAATTGTAAAACTGAATCATTTCATAGTATGATACTTGATCATTGATCAATGCCAAATGCCAAAGATAAATATTAAATGTCAATTGATAGTTGAAAAATATTCAAATACGCCATATCAATGGTATCAATTATGGAAATCATCACAATTACAGTATTACTGAATTACAAAATGTAGTTCATGAAAGTTGAAACATGATTCAATTTCAATGTCCATCAATCATCAAAAGGATTATCAAAAAAGTCATTGTGATTTGGATTTTCAATGGCTTCAACTTCAAGATCATCATCATTTGAACCCAAAGCGGTTCCGCTTCCACTTCCAGCACCATGCATGTCATGATCATCATTATCATCCACATCATCCATAGTGGCTCTAGCAAGATCCTGAATGGTTGCATCCAAGTCAGCAGACTCGGGTGCTACATCCCAAAGCTTTGCTGCTCCCTGCTTGTATTGAGGTTCCTTACGTGACAAAAGATGCAAATTGGAATGAATATACACCAAGTCTTCAACTCTTTTTTGCAGCCAATCGGTTATGCTTCACTGAGTGGATAAAGGAGTATGTACTCCAATTCCGTTCAGTAGCAAAAGAGCCTGCAACCTAGAGAGAAAACCAACAAAATAAAAAATAAAAAATGCAAGATAAATTTTAAGAATGTTAAGTGTTAAATTCTACAATACATGTGGCAAAAAAAAAAAAACTTACTTGTGAGAGGATCTTGATTGCAAGAGGTTGGAGGTACATATAAACTTGACCATGGAGGTACCACCATGTAATAGCATCCATTTTGTATTGGTCTTTGACAACAGAAGGGCTAAGATTTTTTCCTATGATAAACATTCCAAATTCTTTCATAACACTTGTCTCCACTTTTGGATCAGTGAAGAGTCTATTAAATGCACTCTTATACCCTCTAGCAACTTCAAAATCTCTATATGGCGGTATTCTCCCTGGGATAGAAAATACTTCTCTAGTATAGTACCTTGGAGAGGGCATATGCAAGGAGGTGCAATGGTGTTGTCATCTTGTTCCAATGATGAAGAACGATTGCTTCCACCCTTTTGTAAAGGGTGTCTTCAGGATTATTCTCTCTCTTT
>CM021100.1:402570562-402743396 GCA_007115665.2 Sequoiadendron giganteum | reverse complement strand
AGTCATCACCGGGATAGAAAGAGTGTCCAAGTCCATGATCTCTGGCTCAGACCAATCAGGTGGTGGGACAGGAGTATCCCTAACTGAACCATAGTCGGGTTGCATGACGTTGACATCCTCCTCCACCTGGTCGGGAACCGGAATAATCTCACATTCTCTAATCAACTTGAGAGGAAGTCTGGAAAACATCCTTCTTCTTATCTCAGCCTCATCCACTGCATTTGCCCAGAAGTCCTCCAGATGAGCTCTGTGCCGGTATTCAACGTTCTGTACCATCCGGATGTTCCCGTAAGGATCAAAATCCTGCCTGCCTGTGTGATATGACAAATGATAAGATTGCAGCTCGTCCTCTACCTCTCGGGCTGCCTGCAAAGAGGGACACACCTCAATGGAATTTCCCATGGTGATAGGGAAATCAAGCCCACCCTTCTTTTTCCTTTTCTGAATCTTATCGTAGGCAATCAATTGCCTAGATATCCCAAGCATTACTATGTGATCAGTGGGGTATCGCGGTAACCGATACGGATACGAAGTGAACCCCTGCAGCCTAATATATGTGAATTTCGGGAATTGGATGAGCCAATACCCATATTCCTCAATCAGCGTCTGTGCTTCTTTAGATATTCTCCGCTGCGTCCTTTGCTGAAGCGTCCTTGCAATGTGCATCGTGAATGCATCATTTGCCCGTTTATAGTTGGCAATGTTAGCCAAATGTAGCTGTGTGCAGGCTTCATGAATTTTGAATTGACCAGGGGCACAGCCGATTGGCTCTTTGTACGAAATCCCTCTGTACTTAGTCATCCTGGCCAACATGTAAATCACATATGAGCTCATGTAGAAAGTCTTCGTCACCTTCAAGCTCCTGAATTGCTCATCGATGTGGTTGTTAATCATCCTAGCCCAATCGACACACTCTTTTCCTTCCAAGATGATCTCGATGAAGTAGAACATCCAAGGCTCGAAAATGTAAGCCTGTGCACTCCCATTCACCCGGCTCAGCATCATTATCAAATCACAGTATTCTTGTTTCACGCCCTCGGCAATTATCTGCTTTGGGAGCTTAGTGCGGGGTGGCCTCGGCTTCTGCATCCAAACTCTGTTGATGACTGCAGTGACTCTTTCGAAAGAGGAAGAGTACATCTTATCTGCCCTCTTGTTTGTCCTGTATAGCATCTCCTCAGTAGTTGGAATCCCAAATGCTTCTCCGATGGCATCGGGTGTGAAGTTGGCGAGCAGTTTACCATCCGGAGAGACGATCGTCCTACGTTCTGGCTTGTAGTGATTGGCGCACTCCATAATTAGCTCCGGACACTGAATTGCCGGCGGAAAACTAGCAGCTGCGTAGATTCCACTCTTCATTATATTATGTGCCGTGACGGATGGTTGATGGCCCCCTAGCCCGAACATCCTCGATTTGAGTGCATTCAGATTAAATGAACCAAGGTTGGTGTCATTCAATCCTGCCAACTTTGAAACTATTGCCGACTTTGGGAGAAATGGCTTAGCGAGCCTCTTAATCATTGCCTGTCGAGATGAGCCAGCCTTGCCTGCTTCAGTGTTTGCAGCTCTGCCTGCGGCTCTGCTTGTTCCTGCAACATCCTTTGCGCCAGCCATCTGCAAAATAAAATAGAAGGATAAGCTAGACTGCAGATTTTTTAAAATAAAACAATTCCCGAGATGGCTGCGAATACGGAGTTAGCTTTGAAAATAAAATTTCTCAGCATAAATTTCTAACTCCAAACCTCGTACTGTATAAAAATCTCTGAGCTTAGAGACAACTCTCAGCAACTGCACTTCTGACTGGTGAAGAAAAAACGCAGCAAGCTAATAACTTTCAGCAATGTAGCTAATTTCTCCAGCACAAATTGTTCGAACCTTGACTTCACTTTGTCAACTTCAGCAGTTAGAGGAATAAAGAGTTGCCAGCAATATGAAATTTCAACCTCTTCAACTTCTCAACGTTTAAACTTCGCAGCAACTCCACTTTCAGCTTTTCGAAAGAAAGAGTCTCGGCAAATGAAGATTTCTCCAGCACTTCGTACTTTCAGCAACTCAACACTCCGAAATAAAATAAACTCTCACAGAATTTCTCTCCTCAGCCACTTGGAAAATATTTTAATCTCTCCAGAACCTCTTCAGCATCTTCAACTTCGAAATAATGTGAGGAGAAATGAGAGAAGAGATTGTTTAAATAACTTTTCCCGGAGAATCCTGCTAAGTAGTGCTGGGGCTATTTTTAGCACCTTCATCAATTTCCCACTATCTTCGCTCGGAATCTTCTAATTCAAGCGCAGTAGTGGGCTAGTCGTCAGCCGGTTATTATGGCAGTCGCCATTAATAATGATTCCTTCTTCTTCAAATTTCGAATTTTCCTCTTAGTCTGCCAGTTACCTCTTGGCGATTTAAACAACTCGCGAGAAAAACAATCACTTGACTTGATTTAAAATTCCATTTTAAAATCTCGCAGTGTTTAAATAAATTCAACTCGAAAAAATTCGTGGGAGTAGCAAATTTATTTCCAACTTTTTAAAATGTCTGTCATTTAAATCCTCGATTTCATAAAATTTGCCTTAGACATTTTAAATTCTCTCATTAAAACGTTCAACTCCGGGCGATTAAAACTTGTTTGCGTGCTCGAAATAATTCGTCCTTTGAGATTTAACTTCTGTCAGGAAAATAATCTAGGCAAAACGAATTTCCTCTGAAAATATTAAAATTTCCCTTAGGAAATTAATTTTCAAACTCTGTTAACTCATGGGTGCATTTTAAACGGGTTCATTTGATTTTCACTTGACCCATGGAAAATATTCATCGATATCAAATCTTCCCCTTGAAAAAAAATTCGTCAACTTTCAACTGCCTTTGGAGAATTTTAAAACTCATCAAATCATCCTTCCATGCCAAGGACGTATTTTTCCCTAGTGAAGTGTTATCTCACTTAGAAAAAATTTTCTAACATTTTCTCTACCATAGGCGTATATTTTTGATGAAATATTTATTTCATTTAAAAAAAATTCCTCACTTTACACCTCTGGCGCACTTGACCCCTTGGCATTTATTTTTTTGCGACTTAGAAATTTTCTCCAGTCATCTCACATCTTGGGCGTATTTCACTCAGTGATGTTTTATTTTGCTAGCTTTTACCCTTGCCACGCCTTAGAAACATTTTCAATCAAGGGCGTATTTAGCATGAGCCACTTTCATTCTCCACACTTAGAAAAATTTTCTCCAGCAACCTTGGGCGCATATGGGGTCTTGAGCTTTCATTTTCTTGACTTAGAAATTTCTCCAAGTCTTAGCCACTTTATCTTGCCTTGGGCGCATTTTGACCTCTCTACTTTCATTTTATGCCTTAGAAGAATTTCGGCCATCTCCTCTTCATCATGGGCGCAAATGCTAGGCCAAGCTTCCATTTTCTCTTGAGGGCGTTTTGAGAGAGTCATCAAGGAGGGCGCATTTACATGGGTCTACTTTCATTCTTTTTGCCTTAGACGTTTTGAGTCTTCAATCCTTGAGGTGAGGGCGCAAATCACTAGGTGAGCTTTCACTTTCCACGCCTTAGAACTTTTTCAAGCCTCTACCTTGAGATGGGCGCATTTTACTAGGTGAGCTTTCATTTTCCACGCCTTAGAACTTTTTCAAGGCATCACTACCCTTGGGCGCAAATGAGGTGTTGCACTTTCAATTTCATACTTCGCCGCTTTTCACCTATCCTCTTCTTCCTTGGGCGCATTTGAGACCCCATGCTTCTGTTTTGCTAGGTGGGCGCATTTACACATGTGAGCTTTCATTTTCACCATGGGCGCATTTGGAAGGGGCTACTTTGATTTTATGACTTAGAAACTTTTTGAGAGAGTCATCAAGGTGGGCACATTTTGAGGTATGAGCTTCTGTTTTATGCCTTAGACGTTTTGAGAGAGTCATCAAGGTGGGCGCATTTTGAGGTATGAGCTTCTGTTTTATGCCTTAGACGTTTTGAGAGAGTCATCAAGGTGGGCGCATTTACATGGGTCTACTTTCATTTCTGCCTTAGACAATTTTCAAGCCTCTGCCTGCCCCTGCTCTTGCATTCTATTTTTAGCAAGTTGTGCTATTTTTAGCAAATCCCTTGATTTTCAACCTCTAAGGCTTCGTTTTGCCTGAAAATTTCATCAAATGATATTCTCTGCCTGGCGAACCTGTTCTGTCAGTCCTCTGCCCTGACCTGCTATTTATAGCCACCTGCTATTTATAGTAAGTTTGACTTTCTGACTTTAGTAGCTCCGTTTTGCTTGAAAGTTGCAACGCTTGATCTTGATAGCTTGAGGGTTACTCGGACGCCAACCTCGGGTGCAGACCTGCTATTTATAGCCGTGCTCTGACTTACTAAAAATAGTAAGTTCTCCGACTTTGCTCAAATTTTGCCAGCAGGTACCTTGAAGTGTGCTGACATGGGTGGGGTACTTTGTTTCGGCTATTTTTGGATTTCACCTCCTATAAAAGTGGAAACCCTAATTTGACTTGCATGTATCTCGAACGGTCTTGTTTGACTTCGTTCCTTCTGCATGTCGTTCTGCTTGCTGGACTGGAGTGTTGGGCGGCTGCCGGAGTGTACCTGCTAAAAATAGAAACTGTCTGAAAAGTGACTCATCCACTGCCGGATGGTTTTGCATGTCATATTGCCTGCGGGATCTCAAAAAACCCAGAAAAACCCAGAAAACTGGTCTGCATGCACGTACTGGCTAAAAATAGTAAGTCCTCAAACCTCGATCTTCACTGCTTGCAAGCCACACCGTTGCGAAGCTCTCGAAAAACCCATGAAGAAAAACCCGACATGCGTTGAAAAACACTGCATGCGAACCCTAAAATAGCCTCCGAAGGCTGAACTCTGAAAGTGGTTGTCTCGGTTTGCATGTTACATCACTGCGAAGGTTTTGGAAAACCCAGAAGGATTCTCCAGACATGCATCTGAAAAGCTCATGTAGAAACCCTGAAAATGGCTCTTAAAGCCTGAAAATGCCAAAAATAGTAAGTCGTCTGATCTGGCTCAAAATTTACGTGTAGACAGCTTGATGTTACCCGGATGCAGTGGAACTGACAGAATTCCAAAATCTCAATAAAATAGTCCCAAGTTGAATACTTACTAAAAATAGTAAGTTGCCAGAATACAGTGAAAATTTAGGGGGACTCTGCTGGAAGTCTTCTGACTGCTGCTCTAAGCTTAGATTTCAATTTTATAACTCAGTCTGACCTTAAATAAGCCTGAAGGATGAAAACCCTAATTACACAGACTTGACCAATATTTCAACCCGGGTCAAACGACGGGACAATCCCCGGAAGGACCAGAGACCAGAGAGAGAGCGAACCAAAGCCAAAAGACCAGACTGGAGCAAAATTTAGGGGGTCCCCATCTTGATGGGGTGATGTGTGAAAAAGGTCACAACACGAGAAGAAGGGAGTCAATCTATCCCTCAAACCACCTGCGGTGATTTCATCTGGAGCCAACTTCCTAGCAAATATGGCCTCCAAGGTATTTAGGATTCCCTCCAAAATATTGTTCATTGCCTTCTTGACCCTGGCTGAATCTGCCTGTGCTGCATCATGGAAACCATAGCCCATGACCACCGAGGAGTACTAGCTGGTGAAATCGTACCTATCACCCTCCTGTATTACACCCCCATCCACCAGGGTGTGCAAGGGCATGTGCATCAAAGCCTCTAGACGAAGAACAGTCTTCGTTTGATAAATTTGGGTCTCATTCTAGGCTTGATCCACCATGTCCATGTGTGCCAGAACATTTGAGGCTTGCTGGTAGGCACAAGCAAGATCCTCCATGAATTTCTCAGTCTCAGTCCGAACATGGCCCACCCACTTATCCGCTTCCGTTTCCATTTTCTTTAGATCCTCCAAGCGAACAACTGACTCTCTCGGAAGCTTGGACGGGGGTTCAACCACTGGGTTTCCTTGTTCACCTGGACGCGCAAGGTCCTACACATATCCTATCAAAGTATTATGCTCTCTCTTCAACCTCTTGTACTTTCCTTCCGTAGGAAGCAACTTATCTTTCAATGCCTGATAGGAGTTATCAAACTCCTCAATAATTTGGTCTCCCGTAGGACGACCCAACTCTACGGTGGTGATCACATAATTCTCAGGCCTTTCCTCAGCTCGATCACACTCCTCCCTTGGGATAGCAACTTGGAGTGTGCGAGAGCCTGACTCATTAGTCGAAATCTTTGAAAATTTCCTGGCTCTCTTCTTTTCTGGAGGTGCACTGATCCTCCTGAGGAATTCTTCCATCTCTATTGCCGGATCTGTATCATCCTTAGGATCTCTTCTCATTCTGTCCGTAAGCCAATCCGGCACCGTCTGTTGTGGATTGCAAATGATGAGGGGCTGCTCCTCTATTGCCTCCTCATGTATTTCTTCTCTTCTAACACTATTCTGCTCTGGCTCATCAGTATCCATGAGTTGAGTATCTCCAGACCCTTGGGTCCCTTGCTCTATGTTTTCTTCCTCTTCCAATGTCACGTCCAACATCTATTGGAAACGAGTATCGGCTGCCGTTTCCTCCTCTTCTTCTTGCTGGCCTCCTCCTTTGGGTGCACTGACACTTAGGCTGTCTGACTCTCTGATGTTGGGCTGATCAACTTCTTCAAGTTCTCGCTCCTCATTCAATCTCGCCCTCTGATCGGCAAATAGTGAAATTACTCTCAAATTTGAAGACTGAGTTTGTGAGTGCGCAGGTGATGCTTGCTCCATCCTCAAAGGTATCGGCTGGGTTGGCGCCTCCTCTCGCGCCTCTGCAGCTTGGGCAATCTGCTTTCCTCTTCTCATTGTTAGTGGCCTTTGATCGCCCATCAAGTCATAAGTAAGGGCCACTGATCTGCTCTTGAGTCTGCATACGTGCCTATCGACCCAAGCCCTTGTGAAAGTCATCACTGGTATAGAAAGCATGTCCAAGTCCATGATTTCGGTGCTCGGACCAATCAGGTGGTGGGACCGGAGTATCTCTCACTGACTCATAGTCAGGCTATATAATGTTGACATCTTCCTCCACCTGGTCGGGAACTGGAATGACCTCACATTCCCTGATCAACTTGAGGGGGAGCCTAGTAAACATCCTTTTGCTTATTTCAATCTCAGCAACAGCATTTATCCAAAAATCCTCAATGTGAGCCCTGTGTCGGTACTCAACGTTCTGCACCATTCGGATGTTTCTATAAGGATCGAAATCCTGCCTGCCCGTGTGATACGAGAGATGAAAGAATTGCAGCTCATCCTTTGCTTCTCGAGCTGCCTGCAAAGAGAGACACACTTCACTGGAATTCCCCATGGTGATAGGAAAGTCAAGTCCACCCTTCTTCTTCTTTTGAATTCTATCATAGACAATCAATTGCCTAGATACTTCCAACATTACTATATGATCGGTGGGGTACCTCGGTAGCCGGTATGGATACGAAGTGAATCCTTGCAGCCTAATGTATGTGAATTTTGAAAATTGGATGAGCCAATATTTGTATTCTTCGATCAACGCTTGTGCTTCCTTTGATATTCTTTGCTGCGTTCTCTGTTGAAGGGTCCTTGTAATGTGCATTGTGAATGCATCATTTGCCCGCTTGTAGCTGGCAGGGTTAGTCAAATGTAACTTCGTGCAGGCCTCATGGATCTTGAACTGGTCAGGTGCACAACCGATTGGTTCCTTGTTCGTGATCCCTTAGTACTTGGTCATCCTAGCCAACATATATATCAAGTATGAGCTCATATAAAAAGTTTTCGTCCTCCTCAGGCTCCTGAACTGTTCATCAATATTGTCGCTAATCATTCTTGCCCAATCAACACACTCCTTTCCCTCCAAGATGATCTCGATGAAGTAGAACATCTAAGGCTTGAAGATGTAGGGCTACGAACTCCCATTTATCTGACTAAGCATCATTATCAAGTCGCAGTACTCTTGTTTCACATCTTCGGCAATTATCTGCTTCGGGAGTTTAGTGTGGGGTGGCTTTGGCTTCTGCATCCAGACCCTATTGATGACTGCAGCAACCCTTTCAAAGGAGGAGGAGTACATTTTATCTGCCCTTTCCTTTGTTCTGTATAGCATCCTCTCGGAAGTAGGAATCTCAAATGCCTCCCCAATAGCATCTAGCATGAAGTTGGCAAGCAATTTTCCATATGGAGAGACAATGTTTCTACGCTCCAGCTTGTAGCAATTTGCACATTCCATAATTAATTCCGAACACTGAATCGCTGGTGGAAAACTAGCAACTGCGTAGATCCCACTTTTCATAATATTATGGGCCGTGACTGATGGTTGATGGCTCCCTAGCCCAAACATCCTTGATTTGAGTGCGTTGAGATTAAATGAACCAAGGTTGGTGTCATTTAATCCCGCCAACTTTGAAGTAATTGCTGACTTTGGAAGAAATGGTTTGGCGAGCTTTTTGATCACTGCCTGTCGGGATGAGCTAGCCTTGCCCACTTCAGTATTTGCAGCTCTGCTTGTTCCTGCAACATCTTTTGCTCCAGCTATCTGCAAAAATAGAATAAAATAATAATAAGTTAGATTGCAGATTTTTAATAAAATAAAACAATTTCCGACACGGCTATGGATACCGAGTTAGCCTTGAAAATAAAATTTCTCAGCATAAATTTCTAATTCCAAACCTCAAACAATATAAAAACTTCCGAGCTTAGAAAGAAGCTTTCAGCAACTTCACTTCCGACTGGTGAAGAAAAATTGCAGCAAACTAGCAACTTTCAGCAAGTAGCTAATTTCTCCAACACAAATAATTCAAACTTTTTACTTCACTTTGTCAACTTCAGCCTTTAATTTCAGCAGTTAGAAGAATAAAGAGTTGCCAGCAGCATGAAATTTTGACTTCTTCAACTTCTCAACGTTTAAACTTCTTCAGCACTCCGACTTTCAGCAGCTTGAAAATAAAGATCTCCAGAGAAAATAAATAAATCTTCTGCAACTTCGGAAATCTGCAGCAACTCCAACAATTTGGAAATAAAATCTCAGCTCTCAAGCATACAATTTCGAAAATTGCAGCAACACACTCTCAGCTCTTTGAAAATATATTCTCAGTACTTTGAGAATTAAATTCTCCAGCAACTTCAAACTTAGAAAATAAAAACTCAAGCTCACTTTCAGCAACCTCGAAAAAGATTTCAATCTCTCAAAGAATTTCTTACTTCAGCAACTCCAAGCACTTCGAAATGTGTGAAGAAATGAGAGAAATGAGGTTGTTTAAATAACTCTTCATGAAGAATCCTGCCAAGTAGTGCTGGAGTTATTTTTAGCGCCTTCATTAATTCACCATTCTCTCTACTCAGAATCTTCTAATTCAGGTGTAGTAGTGGGCTAGTCGTCGGTCAGTCATTATGGCAGTTGCCATTAATGAAGATTATTTCCTTGCAAAATTCGAATTCTTCCCTCTAGTCTACCAATTAACTCTCAGTGATTTAAACAACTTCCGAGAAAATCACTTGGCTTGATTGAAAATTCTATTTCAATATCCTCGCAGTGTTTAATTAAATTCAACTTTGAAAATTCATGGGAGATTCGAAATTCACTTCCAACCTGTTAAAATGTCTGCCATTTAAATCTCCAACTTCATGAAATTTGCCTTAGACATTTTAAATCTTCTCTTTAAAATATTCAACTCCGGGCGATTTAAAATCATTTGCCTGCTCGAAATAATCCATCCTCTGAGATTTAATTTCCGCTAGGAAAATAATCTAGGCAAAACAAATCCCCTCTGAAAATATTAAAATTTCCCTTAGGAAAATAATTTTTTTAACTCTGTCAACTCATGGGTGCATTTTAAAGGGGTCCATTTAATTTTCCGCTTGACATGGAAAAATAATACTCATCAATGTTAATTCTCCCCTTTAAAATACTTCATCACTTAGCCCACTTCATTTAAATGCCTTTGGAAAATTTAAAATTCATCCATATCAAGGGTGCATTTCTCCTCTAGTGAAGTATTGATTTCACTTAGAAAATTTTGAACCTTTTCCCCCTTTTGATATTTTATTTTATTACGCCATCATCCCACATACTTAGAAATAAATTTAAATCCTCTTTCTTCCTTGGGCGCATTTTATAGGTGGAGCTTTGATTTTTGCCTTAGCAACTTCTTCCTTTTCTCCATTTGATTTCTTAGCTTGGACGCATGCTGTAGGGGCTGCTTGTTTGCCTTAGAAATATTTTGGCCTAACCACTCTTAGCACAAGGGCGCATTTGATAGGGTCTACTTCTATTTCATGCCTTAGGCGATTTTCACTTTTTCTCCTTCTTGAGGGCACATTTACCAAGCCAAGCTTTCACTTGAGGAAGCATTTCATAGGGTGAACTTTCATTCTTCATCATGGGCGCATTTGAGGTGGCAAGCTTTGATCTCCAATGCCTTAGGCGTTTTTTACTCAAGGCTCTTCCATGGTGGGCGCATTTTGATGTGCAAGATTTCACTTTTGCCCTACGAGTTTTCAAAGACTTTTCATTATTTCTCCCTTTGGCGCATTTTGACTAACTGGAGATGGGCGCATTTACATGGTTGGACTTTCATTTTCCATGCCTTAGGCATTTTCAACATCCTTGCTTTAATTTGGGCGCATTTAGCACCTTCAACTTTTATTTTCAATGCCTTAGGCGTTTTGAGAGACTCATCAAGGTGGGCGCATTTAACATAGTGAGGTTTCATGTGAGGGCGCATTTAACATGCCATGCTTTTATTTTAAACACTTAGAAATTTTCAAAGCTTCCACTAGGTGGGCGCATTTACATGGGTCTTCTATTTTCACCATGGGCGCATTTGAGAGGGTATGCTCTCATTTTCTCATACTTAGTGAAATTTTCATGCCCTTGTCTGCCCTTCACCTTCTCATTCTATTTTTAGCAAGCCCTTGCTATTTTTAGTAAGCCCCTTTGATTTTTGACTTCCATAGCTCCGTTTTGCCTGGAAATTTCACCATATGATACTCTTCGCCTTGTGATCTCGTCTTCGCCTGTCCCTTGCTCTGACTTGCTATTTATAGCCACCTGCTACTTATAGTAAGTTCCAAAGTTGCTTGACTTATGTAGCTCCGCATGACTTGAAACTCGCTATGCCTAATCCTGATAACTTGAGTGCCCTGTTCATACCTACCTCGGGTGCAAACCTGCTATTTATAGCCCTGAGATGACTTACTAAAAGTAGTAAGTTCTCCGATTTCGCTCAAATTTTGCCAGTAGGTTGTTCGAATGATATTGACCCTGATGGGGTACTTCATTTTGACTATTTCTAGATTTTACCCCCTATAAAAGTGGAAACCCTAATTTTGACTTGCATGTACCCTGAACAGTCTCTGCTTGACTTTGTTTCTTCTGCATGTCGCTTTGTATGCTAAACTGGAGTGTCGGGTGGCTGTTTGAGTGTACCTACTAAAAATAGAAATTTCCTGAAAAGTGACCAATCCACTGCCGGATGATTTTGCATGTCACATCGCTCGTGGGATCTCAAAAAACCCAGAAAAACCCAGAAAACTGGTCTGCATGCGTGCACTGGCTAAAAATAGTAAGTTCTCGAAACCTGATCCCTTCTGCTTGCATGACACACTGTTGCGAAGCTCTCGAAAAACCCAAAAGGAATATCCGGACATGCGTTAAAGAACTCTGCATGCAAACCCTAAAATTAGCCTCCGAAGGCTGAACTTTGAAAGTGATCATCTCGGTTTGCATGTTACATCGTTGCGAAGGTTTTGAAAAACCCAGAAGTAATCTCTGGACATACATTGGAAAAATCACATGTGTGAACCCTGAAAATGGCTCTTGAAGCTTGAATTGCCAAAAATAGCAGGTCATCTGATTCTGCTCAAAATTTACGTGCAAGTGCTTGAAAATTACCTGAATGTGATGGAATAGTTAGAATTCCAAAATCCTGATGAAACAGTCCCCGATTGAGTACTTACTATAAATAGTAAGTTGTCAGAATTCAATGAAAATTCAATGGGACTCTGTTGAAAGCTTTGTGATTGTAGTACTAAGCTCAAATTTCCATTTGATAACTCGGTTTGACCCATCAAAAGCCTGAAGGATAGAAAACCCTAATTTCACAGACTTAACCAATATTTCAACCTGGGTCAAACGATGGGACATCCTTGAAAGGATGGAAAGACCAGAGAGAGAGAGAGAGAGGCAAAGCCAAAAGACCAGAATGGAGCAAAATTTCGGGGGTCCCCATTTGAATGGGGTGATGTGTGAAAAAGGTCACAACAATACCCTCAAATGCGCCCAAGAGTGAAGGATGCTTGATGAAAATGTTTCTAAGTACAAAAATTCCTCCACCCTACCTCAAATGCGCCCAAGTTGAGAAGGCATGGCAAGAAAATTTCTAAGGCAATGAAATTTCCTCCTCCCTAGGTGAAATGCGCCCAAGGCTACAAGGGAGGTGAAAGAAAAATCTCAAGGCGTTGAAAATTCCTCCACACCCCTAAATGCGCCCATGAGGGGGATGAAATTTGAAAAAGTTTCTAAGTAAAAGAAAATTCCTCCTGCACCTCTCAAATGCGCCATGTCTTGAGCAAGGATGTTTAAAATTTTCTAAGGCAAGGAAAATCCCCCTCCATATCTCAAATGCACCCAAGGCAATGTCGTGTTTGAAAAAATATTTTAAGTATTTGCAAATTCTTTCTCCACCCTCCAAATGTGCCTAACATGCAAGTCATAGAGGAATCACAAGGGAAAATGTTCTAAGTATAAAAATTCCTTCACACCCCCTTCCTAAATGCGCCCAAGGTTGAGGTGGAGACACAAAAAATTCTAGGCGTGGAAAATGGAAGTAGCATGTGTGAAATGCGCCAAGGCATGGAAAAGCACAAAAAAGTTTCTAAGGCATGGATTTCCTCCACCACCCTCAAATGCGCCCAAGACATAAAAATTTCCTCCTTCACATAGCAAATGCGCCCTCATGGGGGATGTTTATAAGAAAAGTTTCTAAGTATAGAAAAATTCTCCCTCCCTATGTGATATGCGCCCATCATGTAAAGAGGTGTTTGAAAAAGTTTCTAAGGCATCAAATGGAAGCTTGACCTTTCATATGCGCCCATGAGGAGTGAGTTGATGGAAAGGTTTCCAAGACATACAGATGAAAGTTCATGGGCTGAAATGCGCCCAAGGAAGTTGGAGCTTGAGGGAGAAAATTGCTAAAGGCGTGGAAATGCCTGAGGAAGTGAAGGTAAAGGCGTGGGTTGTGAAGTGCGCCCAAGGTAAGTTGACAAATTTTTTTTTATTAATTTTCTCTAAGGCATTACAAGGTGAAAGTAATAATTACGCCTAAGGAGGAGGTAATGATAAGATTTTCCAAGTGCTAGGCAAAACACGCTCGGGAATAGGAGGGAATTTCTTCAAGAAAATCAAGGAAAATGCCAAGGCAGGAAAAATGAGGACTACAAGTTAGAAGTACACCCATAATTAAAAGTTGAATAAACCTTAGCAATTTTATTATTTTCAAAAAAATAAAATAAAACTAAACTTTACCCCTTCGTCTGGATACACATGAAAATGATGATTTTGAGGGGAAATTTCTTCTGGGTATTGAACATTTTCCATTGGGAGATGATTCAAAGTTCTTCCACACCTTGCTCGTGTTGTTTCGACAAAGATTTTAGCTTGGCGCCTGTTGATGAATTTCCTAGGCAAAAATAAATTTTCCAAGGTAGAGAAAAGTCTTTACAAAAAAATGCCTCGGTTGGCGAAGTCAAAATGAGCGCCTAGATTACAGTGGCTGAAATTTATGAAGGAGGCAAAATTGTGTAAGGAAAGGAAAAATAAAGCAACAAGGGGTCAAATACACTCACAGGGTAGAGATGAAATTTGTCTAAGGCATGGAGGAATTTGAAGATGAAATGAAGCTCAAACATCAAGCATTCAAGTGCGTCCTCAAGGTGAAATATTTTCTAAGGCACAAACTCCAGGCACAAAGTGGTGGATGCGCCCTTGAAGAAGACCTCATGAAATGAACACCATGCACCCAGTTGTTGAAAAGTTATGAAAGTTTGCTGGAAATGGTGAACTCTATCACATCCAGAGATCAATCAGTCAGAACATGGAAATCAGGTAAATGAGGTGAAGTTATGTTACAAGTGTTCTGATGCTCTTCTTTTTGTTTTACAGGATGAACGTCGAAGCCAAGGCATGAGGACTTGATGAAGCTGGACAACGTTACAACTTTGGAAAAGAGAAACGATAGTGAAGATTTGTCTAAGGCAATAAGAACGTGATGCAAAAGAGGCTAAATGCGCCCAAGGCAGTGGGCTAGAGAAATATGAAGGTTACGAGGAAGAAGTGCGTCCAGGAATTAAAGCAACAGGACTTAATGGAGAAAACCTTTGCGAGGGTTTAACTAAGTATTGTTGTATGCTTGCCTCCTTCTAATGCAACAAAATTGGCAGGTAGAGTAGAGAAAGTCTTTCTGGACGAGAATCTTCTAATGATAGTGGGCATTAATTGCTCGTAGTGGTTCTTGCAGAGGAGTGGAGAATCTTCTGTGTATTAATTGCCCCACTCCTCTCTATGGTGGTTTTTAGGGAAAAAAACCCTAATTAGGGCTTACGTGGCTCAATCTCAGCCCTTCGTTGTAATCAAATCTAAGCCATCCGTTGAACTCAGCCAATTATAAAAGGGGTATCCCCCCTCATTTGTAATCAGATAGATTAGATTAAGAAATTAGAGAGTAGAGAAGATAGAAGTTAGAATAGATAGAAAGATAGCTTAGATCGAGATGGAGGAGTTCCACTCCCCTCCCCTCAGTGGCGGTTTTTAGGGCAGAAACCCTAATTAGGGCATAGGTGGCTCGATCTGAGCCCTTTATTGTAATTGAATCCGAACCGTCCATTGAAATGGGCTAACTATAAAAGGGGCATCCCCCCTCATTTGTAATCTATTAGAATTAGAATTAGACATTAGATCAAGAATTGAATCAGAGCGAGAGTAGAAGGCATATAGCATTTAGCTTAGAAGTTAGCTTAGATTGAGGAGGAAAGGAAGTTTTCCCATTGAGGACTTTGTAAGAAGTTGTTGTGAACACTCTCATAATATAAAGATTTATCATTGTTTGGTGGTTCCATCTTCTATTGTGAGTAGCTAGCAAGGCTTGTTCGTCTTTCCAATTCAAGTAGATAGAGTAGAGTAGACTTTGTTTATGCAAGTAGTCGTTAATTGTAGAGTGTGGCGCTGTGATTTGAGCATATCTTCTTTCATCCATACCACTAGCGGGCTTACTGATGGTAAGTTCGCCTTGCGTGGTCAACTGGAGTATTGGCACTTAACTTCGATTGTGGCTCATATGTTCGTATGCATCGTAGTGATGGTATGAACATGTTGTGTCATAATTTGAACACCTTTCTCATCCTTTGAAGATTGCACCAACTTTGTCGGAGTTGTCCGAAAGGAGACGAAGCAAAGTCTGGTTTGAAGATTGTTTAAGTCGATCCTCGTCCTCCACCCTTTAGAAGTAGATTTGTAGAATTCCTATCCCTATCCCTTTTTAATTCAGTAATTCCCGGTTAATTTAGGAGTCAGAGCAATACTGTCAAATCATTCATATCCTAATTGCTTCACAAAATCGAACAACTACGTAAGTCCCCTTGAATACCCAGCATATTCACATTAGCCAACTGAGTCTATTCGCATTAAAGGAACCTTAGAGTTGAACGCATGAACTTTCACGCAATCTTAGCATGCGGAATACTTTGATCAAGAGAGAATAGAATGACCGTTGGGCATTTTTATTCTATGTTGATGTCGTCATAAAAAACACGTCAACACTTTCCTTTTGAAAGTTTTGTAAACGGTTGTTGTGAACACTTTTCATAATATAAAGAGTTTCATTGCTTGGTGATTTCTTCTTTTGTTATGAGCAGTTAGCGAGGCCTTTTCATCTTTCCAATTCAGAGTAGATAGAGTAAAGTAGATTTTATTTCATGCAAATAGTCATTAGTTGTGAAATGTGGTGCTTAATTTGAGCAAGCTTCGCTTATCCATACCACTAGCGGGCTCACTGATGGTGGGTTCGCCTTGCGTGGTCAACTGGAGTATTTGCGCACTTAACTTCAATTATGATTCATGTGTTAGTATGCATCATTGTGATGGCATTTGCATGTCGGGTCATAGTTTGAACATCTTTCATTTTCCTTTGAAGATTGCACTGGTTCTACGGAAGCTGTCCGAAGTGAGGCAAAGCGGAGCTTGGTTTGAAATTTGCAAGAATTGATCTTTGCGTTCCACATTTAGAATAGATAGTAAAATCTCTATCCTTGCATTCTTTTACATTTAGCATTATCTGGCTAGTTTAAGAACCCGAGTGTCACTGACAAATCTCTCGAAATTTGAGAATCCTTTTCTTCTGAATGAGCAACTCACGTAAGTCCCCTTGAAATACCTAGCATATTCACATCAACCAATTGAGCCTTTTCATGACATAAGGAACCTTGGAGTTGAACGCATGATTTTTCACACAATCTTAGCATGCAGAATACTTTGATCAAGAGAGAATAGGGTGACCGTTGGACATTTTATTCTGTGTTGGTGCGGTCATAAAACACCTGTCAACAGGACGTAGTTTTGGAGTTACAAGGTTTCTTTTGTTGGCAATGAGCTCTATGAGAAATATTGATCTGAATGACACTCTTTGAAATGTTTTCTGACTTTTGGGGTGTTCTCCAAACTTCCTTTAGAGCACGTCTATTTATAATAAGTCACCAAATTGGCTTTTATTATTCACCTACCCCCTTAGTATCATATTGGCATCGTCAAATTGGATTTTGATGTGTTTCAAGATTTTTTGCAACTTGGGGTGAAATAATTAAATTATTCACTTAAGTTATAATGTTTTATCATTATTTTTTTTCACTTAAGTGTAATATCTTTTCGAAAAGGTATTTTAATTCTCCATTTGAATGCGTAGGAGAAATAAAGAGGTCTTGCACATGAAAAAGGTTTCATTTTATTTTAAAAAGGAATTTGATGAAAAAGGCATTTAAATGTTTGCATGTAATGAATTATTTAATTTAAAGCAAAAGTGTTTTTTGGAAAAAGTTGTGAAAAATCAAAAACATGATGTTTGGAAAATATAAAAAAAATACTTTTTTGAAAAGTAACGAAAAAGCAAAAAGCGTTTTTCGAAAAAGCGGTGAAAAAGCAAAAGTATTTTTTGGAAAAGCAACAAAAATAGCTACAAAAGGAGGTGTTGAGGACTCATTTGGATATGCGAAAGAATGATAATGTTATGCTACCAAAATGGATTTGGTTCTCTTCTAAGTTACTGGTTCGGGTTCGGGTACGAGAACCCGGTACGTGGGTACGTGAAATTTTTTTTAGGGGTTTGGGTACGTGTATATATATATATATATATGTATTATATATACAAAAAAATAAGAGAAATATACAGAATTGTAAAACTGAATCATTTCATAGTATGATACTTGATCATTGATCAATGCCAAATGCCAAAGATAAATATTAAATGTCAATTGATAGTTGAAAAATATTCAAATACGCCATATCAATGGTATCAATTATGGAAATCATCACAATTACAGTATTACTGAATTACAAAATGTAGTTCATGAAAGTTGAAACATGATTCAATTTCAATGTCCATCAATCATCAAAAGGATTATCAAAAAAGTCATTGTGATTTGGATTTTCAATGGCTTCAACTTCAAGATCATCATCATTTGAACCCAAAGCGGTTCCGCTTCCACTTCCAGCACCATGCATGTCATGATCATCATTATCATCCACATCATCCATAGTGGCTCTAGCAAGATCCTGAATGGTTGCATCCAAGTCAGCAGACTCGGGTGCTACATCCCAAAGCTTTGCTGCTCCCTGCTTGTATTGAGGTTCCTTACGTGACAAAAGATGCAAATTGGAATGAATATACACCAAGTCTTCAACTCTTTTTTGCAGCCAATCGGTTATGCTTCACTGAGTGGATAAAGGAGTATGTACTCCAATTCCGTTCAGTAGCAAAAGAGCCTGCAACCTAGAGAGAAAACCAACAAAATAAAAAATAAAAAATGCAAGATAAATTTTAAGAATGTTAAGTGTTAAATTCTACAATACATGTGGCAAAAAAAAAAAAACTTACTTGTGAGAGGATCTTGATTGCAAGAGGTTGGAGGTACATATAAACTTGACCATGGAGGTACCACCATGTAATAGCATCCATTTTGTATTGGTCTTTGACAACAGAAGGGCTAAGATTTTTTCCTATGATAAACATTCCAAATTCTTTCATAACACTTGTCTCCACTTCTGGATCAATGAAGAGTCTATTAAATGCACTCTTATACCCTCTAGCAACTTCAAGATCTCTATATGGCGGTATTCTTCCTGGGATAGAAAGTACTTCTCTAGTATAGTACCTTGGAGATAGGGCATATGCAAGGAGGTGCAATGGTGTTGTCATCTTGTTCCAACGATGAAGAACGATTACTTCCACCCTTTTGTAAAGGGTGTCTTCAGGATCATTCTCTCTCTTTTGTATTTCAATTTTTATTTTCTCCAACATTGTGTCCATGCTATCATAAACATCCCCCAAGTATGGTTCATCTGTATCAGCAAACCGAAGCATAGACATGATAGGTTCGGTCATCTCCAATATATAATTCACACGATCCCACCAATTGTCATCCAAGATCAATGCCTTGACCTTTTGGGCCCTCTCTGAATTTGATTGCTTCCATATACCCCATTGGTTGCTAATAACCATTTGACTCAATGCCTCTTTCACCTTCACAAGTCGTCTCAGAACAATTGTGTGAGATGCAAATCGGGTCTCAACAACCTAAGAACATGTAAATAACTAAATAAGTAAAAAAAATAAATTTATTCAATTATGTAAAACATGACATAAATGAAACTAAATAAATTAAATTTACCTTCAACAATTCCAATCTTGAAAAAATTCTGAAAATTGCTTTTGACATATGGTGGTTTGTCACAAACATCTGGATCTCCTTGGCCTCCTGGTATATTTCTTTCACCCACTCTATTTGGTTTCCAATTGCTTGCATCACCAAATTGAGAGAGTGTACGGTGCAAGGTGTCCAAAAGATGTGCTCATATCTAGCCTCTACCAAAGCATCTACAGCCTTGCGAACTTTTGCATTGTCTGTAATTACTTGGACAACATTTTCATCACCCACCATCTCTATGGAGTCAATGAAAATCTTGGAAATGAACTCTGCATCTTTCACTTCCCCTTCACAGTCAACTGCCCTCAAAAACATTGCCCCCTTGGGGGACACTGCAATAACATTGATCAATGGACGGTTTTTGCAATCTTTCCATCCATCAGAAACAATAGATACACCTGTTTCAATCCAAGAATCTGTAATTGGTTTTAGTTGGGCCTCTAAAGATGTTTTGTCTCTTTGCAATAAGGTGGTACGCACCTTTTCAAACCCAGGACTTGTGAAACCAGGAGGTGCACTATTTATTGTTGACACCATGTCCCGCTAATATGGTGATCTCACCAAGTTGAATGGAAGACCATTGGCATAGAGGCAATGTGCAAATTTTTTTTCAGCAATATCTCTTGCCTCCATTTTAAATGCCCTCTCCAATGGACCTCTCTTGCAGGTGGTGATTTGTTGTTCATCTTCATCTTCCTCTTCCGTAGAGGGCATAGGCAAGAAGGGATGTCTAGAGGCCCTAACTGCCTGAGAGGGTAATGTTGGTGTTTTTTTTCTTTCCGAAAGAATAACTACTTTCTTTTCCTTTTGCAATTGATTTGTCAGCATCTTCTTGTTCTTTTATAAATTTTGCTATTTGTACAAAAGACAACCCCTTCTTATTTGGGTCCACACACATATTAATCCCTTTGCCACTAGGGCCCATAAAATGAAGTTTCACTCGGCAATAGGAGCTATTATATTGTGCATTGCATAAATTACACTTCCAAACAAAACCCCCACCTCCAGGAATTTGTGAAATTCTTGTGGTATGTGCCCATAAAGGAGATCCTTTCTCAATTTTGAACTTTTGACTTCCCTCCCCACCCACTGAACTTTGACTACTGGCCATTGTTGCAATCTATAAAAAAAATGGAAAAAAAAAAAAACAAATTTGAAAAAATTCTTCACAAACTTGAAAAAATCCATCAAAAACTAAGAAACTTGAAAAAATAGTTCAAAAGATCAAAGAATAGGGTTTAAATGGATACCTTAAACACTTAAATATCCTTTGTAGAAGCTATTTGGCACTCCACAATCAATCTCCTTCAAATACAATCACCTCCCTTCAAAATGCCAAGATGTAGAGAAAATATGGTGAAAGCAAAATGAGAAGTAAAAATGAAATGTTTTAGTGTTGAAAGGCCTCATATTGGGCCGGATTAGGGTTAGGAAACAAAATAATATTAAAAAAAATGCTTTTTATTTATGTTTGGGTTCACTTTATTAATTTTGGGCCGTGGGTTTTTCGAGGTACGCCCGAGTACGTGCCTGGTACCTTCGGGTCCACGCACCAATCAACTGGGTGCGCCCTGGGTACGCACAAGGTGTGTACCCAGGGCGCACCCACAGGCGAACCCGTACCAGGGTCGAACCCGTATCGGGTTTGAGGCCTCCGGGTGCAAACCCGGTAACTTAGGTTCTCTTCAATCTTTGAGGACGAAATCCCTCATAGGTTTCTAGTTTCGGAGTTGCAAGATATTTCCTAGCTGGATTGTGGTGTGACTCCAACCAACAATCACCATTGGAGCTGATTTGAAGTTTCAGTTTGGGCTTTCTAGTATGGACTATTTTGATGTGTTTTAGGTTTTTAGCATTACATTTTGGTGTGATTCTTTTTCAGATTGCAATTGAGTGGAGTTTGGAGCGTTTTTAGGGGGTCGTACCATTGTTGCTATTTGCAACAACTATAGTTTTAGACTTGCAAATGTCTAATGTACCCTTTCCAGAATAATGATACACTTTTTTTCATGAGTTTTGGTGTGAGTTGGCATTGTTGTTTGAGTGCTAATATAGTTGGTGATCATTTTGGCACATTGGAGGTAGTTGGGTGAAGTTTATTGAGTCATCTATCTGACTGCCCAAACTGCTACAGTGGTTTCAAACTTATATCAGACTTCCATTTGCCATATTCTAAGGTATATTTTCTATTGCAATGCTGGGTGGTTAGTTTCCTGAGATGGGGGTTCATTTGGGGTGCCTTAATAGCTTCATATCACATTAATATTTGTAACAACAGATATGTATTTGATTTGGAATGAATTTTAAGAGCTAACATTGTAAAATTGGGTGGTAGTACTACTAGTGATTTTGCTCTTGTTACTTGTTACTTATCCCACTGCATAAGTGGCTCTTATTACTCACTCCACTACATAACTGGCTCTTGTTACTCACCCCACTGTATAACTGGCTTTCCGGTACTCACTCACCACTAAAAAGAGGAAGAGTTGTTTATTGGTTGTACTCACTGTTGAGAAGTGGAAGAGATTACTTTACATTTCTTTATTGTATATGCTTTCCCACTGCAAAGTGGATGCCTAGCTAAACCCATTGGATAAGTGGATGTTACTTTGAGCTGCTCATTTCAAGTATAACTGTAATCTTGTACACTGTATGCTTTCACCTCGCCCACTCTAGGAACTGTAATGTCCCCTTATTAGTAGCCACTCAGGATGATCACTTAGCCTTTTTAATTCCCGAAGGCTAGAGGTGAATTTAGGGAATCCTTTACTTAATTATTTAATATTGCCTAAAGCGTCAAGTTAAATTGTGATGTCCCCGCTCTAGTTAGTTCTCAAAAACAGTGGAGTTAGCCTATCTCTTGGACCCTTGTAGGTTGACAGGATTTGGTTAGAGGGTCAGTGGCCATTTCGTGGGTCTGTCTTTCTCACCCCTTCAGGCAGTATGGGTTTCAGTACGAGCATGTGGAGTTTAGTGTTCGCCAGCTTCTGACGGTACTGAGTTTGGAGGAAGTTATGAAATATTTTGTGGTTAAGTTAAATATTAATATTAACTTAAATGGGTTATTATTATAAAGTCAAATTGACTCTATAAATTTAAAACCACTTAAATATATTATAAAGTAATGAAGTATTACTTTATAAAAAGTGATAAAGTAATTATAAATCACTTAAAAGACATAAAATGCGCCCAAACTATGGAAAGGAATTAAAATACATTTTAATGTATTTTTAAATGAGAAAGAATCCGTACCTTTTGGGAATTCATGCCTTTTTGATGGCATTTCTTTGCAAATCAACCTAATATCTCTTTATCATTTGACTTTGCAAAATTCTGTCTCTATGATTTGTCTGAGGACAAGGGTTGCAAGAAAACTCCATTGAAGAACGAAAAATCTTCGTTGGATCTGTGATTGTGAGGCTGTGAGATAGTAGCTGAATGATTGCCATTGATGAGAGTTTCAATCAGAAGTTCTTCTGGGCCAAATCAGTACAACTTTGTTTAGTTATTCAGTATTCAGCTTGCAGGAGAGGGGTTCCTTTGGACAGTGCCTGCCTTCTGCCATTACCAGATTCAGAGTGTTCATTTGTCAGAGGCCGTACCTTTTCAACTTTGTTTGGCGTGCTTTCCCAAAAGAGGCGCCCTTCCTGTTGAAGAAAAATGCCTTTCCTTTTGCTGGTTTCTGTATTGCATATTGGGCGTCCCATTCTCTGAAACATTCTTCTTCAGTTATTCTGCAGGAGAATTCAGTTCTGTAGCTCTGGTGTGCATGCATGATGTTTCCAACCATTGTTGCCTGGCAAACTTCACAATTTCTTATTTAAATAATCTGGAGCCTCACGGGTACGTTTATTGTTTGGAATCTTATTGTTAGAGTTATTCAATACTCTTTGCATTGATACTTATTCTAAATTAGCTCAGATTCTGGTTTTATGAGCTTTTATATGTTGTCGCCCCTTCTATTTCTCTCTAGAAACATTCTTAAAAAACTAAAAAAACACAAAAAGATAATTAAAACAACAGGGGTTTGAGAGGGAGCCAGTTGGGCTCATCACAGTGGTACTAGAGCCTTCTAATCCTGCCAGCTTGTGGAAAAAAATAATTCTATGTGGCCACACCAGAACAGGTTTGACAGGCACTACACACGTAGGGGCCCTGGAACTCAGAGAAACACTTTTGAACCTTTTCAAGCAATTCCATTGTACGAACAGGAAGAGGATTTTGACTTTGATAATATGGCTGAAAGGAATGATGATGCTCGTCTTAATGACGAAGATAGGGAAGCCAAAGAAGTACTGAGAGGAATGGTTGCCGGCCAAGAACAGGTGGCAAACATCCTCTAGCAATTGAGTACCAATGTGCAAAACCTAACAGTTCTAAGAAGGTCGAATCTGGATCAAGATCAGGAAGGAAGCATACATGGAGAGCATTATAGGAATATTGCTCCAGCACGCACCTTTGAGTGAGCCACACGTCCTACTTTTGTTAGAAATGATGTTGAGGAGGAAGAGGAGGTGGAAGAAGGTGGTGAGGTGAACTTTGCTGACAACATCCTGACTATGCATGATGAATGGGATGCAATGCCTCCACGAGTTAAGGATCACCTTAACTTCGACCATTTCATGAGCCAGAAGAGAAAATACACCAGGAACAGGAATGACAGGAGGCCTAGATTCAAGCATAATGATCTACGACAGGCTACCAATAAGCTTACCTTAGCGAATTATGATGGCAGTGGCAGAGTTACAGCATGTGCCTAGGTGAGTAAATTGGATACGTTCCTGACACTATGTCCTATGCCAGACGAAGATGCCATTTGATTTGCATCTCTTCATCTTGATGGCGTGGCACATGACTGGTGGATTCATGGCATGGTAACACTTCATCATGACAGGATTACCTCGTACCAGGAGTTTACTGATAGACTGGTAGAGAGGTTTGATAGACGTGATCCTGAACTATTCTTCAAAGATCTTGCACAGTTAAAACAGTTGGGTAGTTTGGAATCCTACATTGGAGAGTGTTGACGTGTTTTTTATGACACCACCAACACAGAATAAAAATGTCCAACGGTCACTCTATTCCCTCTTGATCAAAGTATTCCGCATGCTAAGATTGCGTGAAAGTTCATGCGTTCAACTCCAAGGTTCCTTTTTATTGCAAATAGACTTAGTTGGTTGATGTGAATATGCTGGGTATTCCAAGGGGACTTACGTGAGTTGCTCATTCAGAAGAAAGGATCTTCAAATTCCGGGAAATTTGTCGATGAAGCTCGGGTTCTTAAACTAACCGGATAATGTTGAATGTAAAAGGATATAAGGATTAGAGATGCTACCATCTACTCCTAAAGGGTGGAGGACGAGGATCGGCTTAAACAATCTTCAGACCAGACTTTGCTTCGTCTCCCTTCGGACAACCTCTACGAAGTCGGTGCAATCTTCAAAGGATGATAAAAGATATTCAAATTGTGCTTCAACATGTGCACTTCGTCACAACGATGCAAGTGAACACACGAATCACAACCGAAATTAGGTATTGATATTCTAGTTGACCACGCAGGGCGAACTGACCATCAGCAAGCCCGCTAGTGGTATGGATGAAAGAAGATATGTTCAAACCGCAACGCCACACTCCACAATTAACAACTACTTGCATAAAATAAAGTCTACTCTATTCTATCAATCTGAATTGGAAAGACGAAAAGGCCTTGCTAGCTATTCATAACAAAAGATAGAACCACCATGCAATGATAAACCTTTGTATTATGAGAGTTTTCCACAACAACCTCTTACAAAACTTTCAAAGGGAAAGTTTTCTTTCCTTTTCAAACTACGCTATCTTCTAAGCTAACTTTCTATCTATTCTAACTTTTGTCCTCTACTCTCAATCTAATATCTACTTAGTTACAAATGAGGGGGGATGCCCCTTTTATAGTTGGCCCAGTCTAGCGGACGGTTCAAATTGAATTATAATGAAGGGCTCAGATCGAGCCACATATGCCCTAATTAGGGTTTTTGCCCTAAAAACCGCCATAGAGAAGAGTGGGGAAATAAATGAACAGAATATTCTCCACTCCTTTGCAAGAACCACTATGAGCAATTAATGCCCACTATCTTCTTCTAGAAGATTCTCGTCCAGAAACGCGTTCCCACTGTCCTTCTCTGCCAATTCTGTTGCGTTAGGAGGCAACAACACTTGGTTCAAATTCTCCTTGCAAAAAGCTCTTCTGCATTAATTCTTCTTGTTGCTTTCATTCCTAGATGCATTTCCTTCCTGTAGCTTTCACATTTCTCTAGCCCACTGCCTTGGGCACATTTGCCTCTTTTGCATCACGTTCTTAGGTCTTAGCCAAATCTTCACTGTCGTTTCTTCTTTCCAAAGTTGCAACGGTTTCTAGCTTCATCAAGTCCTCATGCCTTGGCTTCAACGTTCATCCTGCAAAACAAAAGAAGAGCATCAGAACACTTTATAATCTAAATTCACTTTACTTACCCAATTTCCATGTTCTGACCGCTTGATCTCCGAATCTTGATAGAGTTCGCCATTTCCAGCAAACTTTTATAACTCTTCAACATCTGAATGCTTGATGTTCTAGCTTCATTCCATCTTCAAATTCTCCTATGCCTTGAACAAATTTCATCTCCACCCTGTGAGTGTATTTGACCCCATGTTGCCTTAGAAAATTTATCCCTCGGAGCCTTAGGAAATTTGTTAAACGAGTGCCAGGCTAAAATCCTTGTCAAAACAACATGAGCAAGGCGTGGAAGAGTTTTAAACCATCTCCTAATTGGAAATGTCCAATACCCAGAAGAAAATTCCCCTCAGAAATCATAATTTCCAGCATATCCAGACGAAGGGGTAAGTTTAATTTTTATTATTTTTGAAAAATAATAAAAATTACTAAGGTTTATTCCATTTTCATTCTGGAGGAATTCCACGCCTGTAATCTCCATTTTTCCTACCTTAGTATTTTCTTGATTTTCCTGAAGAATTTCCTTTGCTTCCAGGTGCATTTGATCTTGTCTCTGGAGGTTTTAACAATACCTCCCTCCTTAGGCGTATTTCTCACTTTGCCTTAGAAATGCCTTAGAGAATTTTCTCTTTTTAAAATTTTGCCAACTTACCTTGGGCGCTCTTCATTTTACCTCCACTATCTAGATATTTCCCACGCCAAGGCCTCCATCCCACCTTGCCACCTTGGGCGCATTTCCCACTATGTGCTTCCATTTTTTATGCCTTAGGCATTTTTATACTTTACCTTTGCTGGAGAGCGCATTTTGGAAGGTCTTCTTTTTTTTCTCTGTGCTTGGGCGCATTCTAGTTAGGAAGCTTTTACTTTCACTTAGAATATTTTCACATCACTTCACAAGGTTGGGCGCATTTACATATGCCTACTTCCATTTCTTGCCTTAGAAAATATTTGAAGTCATCTTGTTTCACCTTGAGGGCGCAAATTTCCATGTCCACCTTCATTTTATGGGCGCATTTGACATTTGGAGATTTCATTCTCTAAAGTGGGCGCATTTGAGGGGTCTTACTTTCATTTTTGCCTTAGGCATTTTTCTTGAATTACAACCCTTGCTGGGCACATTTCACATGGGGCGCATTTCAATGCCTCTACTTTCACTTGCCACGCCTTAGATTTTTTTTATGTTTGCTTGATCTCCCTTTAGGATGGGGCGCATTTGCATGGTGGAGCTTTCACTTGAGGGTGCAAATGGTATGCTAAGCTTTCACTTCATGCCTTAGAATTTTTTATGACCCTCCTCTCCACTTGGGCGCATTCTAGAGGTCTAGCTTCCATCTCATGCCTTAGCATATTTTCCTTTTGCAAGGTGGGCGCATTGTGAAGTGCAAGCTTTCACTTTTGCCTTGTGAGTTTTCAAAAAAACTTTTTCATTCCTCCTTGGGCGCATTTACATGGGGTAGCTTTGATTTCTAACACTTAGAAATTTTATGACCTCCCTCATCTCTTCTTGGGCGCATTTTACCCTTGGAGCTTTTAATTTCATGCCTTGGAAACTTTTTTGAGGCCTCTCTACCACCTTGGGCGCAAATTAGCCTATGTGCTTTTGTTTGAGGGTGCTTTTTGCATTTGGAGATTTCATTTTTCAAGGTGGGCGCATTTTGATACCCCTACTTCCATTTCTCCAGCCTTAGAAATTTTGCTAGCACCTTTCTTGGGATGGGCGCATTTTTATGGAGGAGCTTCCATTTTGACTTGAGGGTGCCTTATGATGGTGGAGCTTTTGTTTTATACTTAGAATATTTTGATCTCTTTAGCCTGCCTTCACATTCTACTTTTAGTAAGTCTCTGCTATTTTGACCTCCACAGCCCCATCTGTCATGCAATTTTCACCATGTGACCTTTGCTTGGTGAACTTGTTTTCGCCTTGTCCTACATGCCAACTTGCTATTTATAGCCACCTGCTATTTATAGTAAGCCCTTGACTTTCTGACTTCCATTGCTCCGTTTGACTTGAATTTTTCGCCAAGTGGTCCTCATCACTTGATGAACCTGTTCACACCTGCCCCTCGTGTTGACCTGCTATTTATAGCCCTGTTCTGGAGACGATTTACTATAAATAGTAAGTGCCCGGATTATGCCCAAATTTTACTAGTAGATTGCCTGAAGGATGCTGATCGCAGTGGGATACCTTCGTTTCTCAAAATTTTGGCCTTTTACCCTATTTTTTAGGCATCGAAGATGGAAACCCTAATCTGACTTGCATGTGGCTCAAATGACCTTAGTTTGACTTGATTTTTGTCGCTTGCTGCTCTGCTCGTGAAACTGAAGTGTTGGGGAGCTGCTGGAGCGAACCTGCTAAAAATAGTAAGTGTCCAGAAAGTGGTCAACCGGACGTCGGATGAGTTTGCATGTTACATCACCCGCGGGATCTCAAAAAACCCAGAAAAACCCAAAAAACTGGTCTGCATGCGGGCACTGGCTAAAAATAGTAAGTCCCTAAAACTTGATCTTTTCTGCTTGCATGTCATATCGTTGCGAAGCTCTCGCAAAACCCACATGGAATATCCGAACATGCATTAAAGAACTCTGCATGCAAACCCTAAAAATAGCCTCCGAAGGTTGAACTCTGAAAGTGATCGTCTCGGTTTGCATGTTATATCGTTGCGGGGGTCTTGGAAAACCCAGAAGGAATATCCGGATATGCATTTGAAAAGCACATGTGCAAACCCTGAAAATGGCTCTTGAAGCCTGAACTGCTAAAAATAGCAAGTTGTCTGATCTAGCTCGAATTTCATGTTTAGGCCCTTAGAAGTTGCGTGAATGTGTTGAAGTAGTTAGAATCCCGAAATCCTGATGAAAAGCTCACAAATTGAACATTTACTAAAAATAGTAAGTCGTCAGAACATGATGAAAATTCAGTGGGAGCCTGCTGGAAGCCTTCTGAAAGCAATGTTAAGCTTAGCTGTCAATTTATCAACTTGATTTAATCTTAATCCAGCCTGAAAACCCTAACTTCACAGACTCAGCCAAAATTTCAAATTAGGTCAAATACAGAAACATCCCCAGAGGAACAGAGAAATTAGAGAGAGAGAGATGCAAAACAAAATCCAAATGACCAAAATGGAGCAGAACTTGGGGGTCCCCATTTGAATGGGGCGATGTGTGTAAAAAGGTCACAACAGAGAGTTCCAAAGACTTTCCGTTATCGTGACAGGCATATCTGAGAGAAGGTTGATCATACTGTTTATTGAGGGTCTTTTTGAACCCATGAAAGGATGGATCAAAGCATTTGATCCACCTACACTGTAGGAAACCATGAAGGCTCATAGTATAGAACTTACAACACCTCAGAAACAATTTTGTTCAAAACCATCCACGTCCTACAATGATACTAAATCTGAACCAAAGAAGTTTGAAAATGCTGATCATAAAAGAAAATTTGCAGCACCTTTGGATCGTGAAACAATTAACGATCTACGTAGGAGGAAACTCTATTTTTATTGCAAGGGACCATATGACATCAACCATGATTGCCCCCTCAAACCTAAAGGGCAAAATAGGCATATGGAGTGGTTCTTTGAGGAAGAAGAGGTGACTGATTTTTCAGACCAGCAAGCTGCAATTTATGATACAGATGAGGAAAAATCAAAAAATGAGGCGGAAAAGGAGGTTCAAGTTGAGCTGCAAGAAGCTCATATGTCTAGCATGCAACGAGAAGGTTCTTTCAGACTTCATGGGCTACTAGCTAGTTAAAGAGTCATATCTCTTTTGGATATAGGTGCAACCCATAATTTCATTGATTCACGGTTGGCTGAAAAACGAGGCATTCAAACACAGCAGTTTGAAGGCATTAGAGTGAAGGTTGCAGATTGGTACACTCTCAATTGTGAGAGGATGATTTCGGATCTGCCAATGAAACTCAACAATTTTGAGTTTAAGGCAGATTTCTATGTTGTGAACATGGGAGGTACAGATGTAGTCCTTGGCATGAAGTGGCTTCATGCAATAGGAGAGTTCACACTTAATTTACGAGACATGGAGATGAAGTTTAAAGTTGATGGCACAAATCATATTCTCAAAGCCATCAAGGACAACAATATAAAAGAAATTTCACTAAGAAGAATGGAAAGATTGATTCGGCACGACATGGTAGATTAGGTAGCTGAATGCAAGATAATGCCTTCACAACGGGAGCAGCAAGAATCTCCTTATCATCCTGATATCCAGGAACTCCGAATCAAGCATGCGAAGGTTTTTAGTGCTATACCACCTGGTAGGTCTCCTGATAGAGGTATTGAGCATATTATAGAGTTGGATGAGGGCACAAAACCTATCATGATCACTCCTAACCGGCACCCCAAGCGTTTAAAAGATGAAATTGAAAAGACTATAAAGGAACTTTTAGCTATGGGGCACATCAGGTTGAGTAAGTCTCCCTTTGCTTCATCAATTGTTTTGGTGAAGAAAAAGGATGGTACACTTAGAATGTGTATCGACTACAAGATGCTGAACAGGAAGACTATCAAGAACAGGTATCCCATACCACAGATTGATGAGTTATAGATGAGCTACATGGAGCTTGCTATTTTTCGAAGATTGATTTGAGGACAGGGTACCATCAGATTAGAGTCCGAGAGGAGGATATTGAGAAAACCGCTTTCAGATATCACTGTGGACATTATGACTTCTTGGTTATGCCATTCGGTTTAACCAATGCTCCAACCACTTTTCAGTCCACAATGAACAGGGTTTTCCATCCTCACTTGAGGAAATTTGTGTTAGTATTCTTCGACGACATACTGGTTTACAACAGGTCTTGGGAGGAACACATAGCTCACTTGGATGTAGTATTGGGTATACTTGACAGGGAGTCCTTGTATGCCAAGGAATCCAAGTGTGCCTTGGGCTTGGCAAAACTTTTGTATCTGGGTCACATCATCAACAGAGAGGGAGTTAGCATGGATCCATAAAAAATTCGTGCTATTGTTGACTAGCCTACACTTGAGACGTTGACACAGCTCGGGGGGTTTGTAGGATTATGCGCCTTCTATCATCGGTTCGTTAGTGGATTCTCGTGACATGTTGTGCCACTAACAGATTTGACAAAGAAGGGAGCCTTTATGTGAACACCTTTGGCACAGGCGTGCTTTGAGAAGTTTAAACTTCTCATGACTACATGTCCAGTACTAACATTGCCAGACTTCACCAAGCCGTTTGAGCTACATTGTGATGCCAGTGGTGAGGGTCTTGGTGTAGTCATTATGCAGGATCAACATCCTATAGCTTTCGAGAGCAAAAAGCTGAGAGGTCCTGATAGGAGTTTCAACATCTATGATAAGGAGATGCCGACCATCATGCATGCCATGGCCAAGTTCAAACAATATTTGGTTGGTAGTAAATTTTGTGTTAAAACCGATCACAATAGTCTGAAACATTTCCTAGGACAGCGAGATTTGAATGAAAGACAACAGAAATGGGTCAGCAAGCTTCAATCCTATGATTTTGACATCTCCTATGTCAAGGGTACTCAGAATGTGGTTGCTGACGCATTATCTCGTTGTCCACACTTGAGTTCCATTACAGAGATTTTTGAGAACTGGAGACACATGATAGTGGTAGAGTATGCTAAGAACCCGTGGGCTTCTAGCATAGTGGATGGGATAGTACAGGATGGCAGATACTCACTTGTAGATGATCTTATCATTTACAAAGGGAGGATATTTCTAGTCCCAAGTTCTGAGATGAGGGGCAGGGTATTGAGATCATTTCACGATTCACCTATGGAAGGACATCTCGGTTACTTTAAGACCTACAGGTAGGTACGAGAGAGATTTTCTTGGAAAGGTCTCAAGTCTTTTGTTCTTCAGTATGTCAGGGAATGCCTTGTTTGTCAGTAAAACAAGCAAGAACATACATACCCTGCAGGATTACTTCAGCCGCTTCTTATTCCTGAGAGGAAGTGGGAATGCTTGTTGATGGACTTCATTACGGGCTTGCCAAAAGCTCAAGGGAAGGACACCATTTTTGTGGTAGTAGATCAATTGACGAAGTATTCTCATTTCTTCCCAATCACTACTACTCACATGGCTACACAGGTGGCAAACTTGTTTTTCCGCGAGGTATTCAAATTGCACGGTTTGCCTCAGAGCATAGTTAGTGACAGAGACAACAAGTTTTTGAGTAACTTTTGGCAGGAGTTATTCAAACTTTGTTAGACAGAACTCACTCCGAGCACCAAGTACCACCCACAGACAGATGGGCAGACAGAGATAGTCAACAAATGGGTGAAGGGATATTTGAGGATTTCCAGTTTAGGGCAGCAGAAGGCATGGGTGAAGTGGTTATACCTTTGTGAGTATTGCTACATTACCACTCATCACATGAGTATTCAGATGACACCATACCAAGCGTTATATGGATATGATGCTCCAAGTTTTCTCGATTTGTTGTTGAGCGACATTAGAGTACCTAGTGCAAGGGATCTATTACAGGAGAACTAAGACATTATGAGAGCACTTAGAGAGAACATTCAGAAGGTTCAAAATCAGCAAAAACAATATGCTGATCAACGACGAGTGGAGCGATCTTTTGAGATCGATGATTTGGTGTATTTTATGCTACAACCTTATAGGTAGTCCACCCTTCGTAAGAAGGGAGCTGAGAAACTCAAACATGATACTATGGAACTTTCAGGGTTGTCAGGCGTGTCGGTGAAGTGGCTTATGAGTTGGATCTATCGGTGAACAGTAAGGTTCACAATGTGTTCCATGTGTCATGCCTCAAGAAGGCATTAGGACAACTGGTGATTCCTTCTGTAGATTTACCACCCCTCGATGATGAGGGGAAGTTGATTTTGATACCTGACACCATTCTGGAGTCCAGAGAGTGTCATCTTTGGAGGCGGGTTATTAGGGAATATCTGCTGAAGTGGAAAGATTTACCGGTAGAGGATGCTACTTGGGAGGGTGAGTATTTTACAACATCTAGCTTTGAGTTTGCTTGCGGATAAGCAAATTTGGGGAGGGTGGACTGTGATGTCCCCGCTCTAGCCAGTTCTCAGGAACAGTGGAGTTAGCCTATCTCTTGGACCCTTGTAGGCTGACAGGATTTGGTTAGAGGGTCAGTGGCCATTTGGTGGGTTTGTCTTTCTTACCCCTTCAGGCAGTATGGGTTTCAGTACGAGCATGTGGAGTTCAATGTTTGCCAGCTTCTGACGGTACTGAGTTTGGAGGAAGTTATGAAATATTTTGTGGTTAAATTAAATATTAATATTTAACTTAAATGGGTTATTATTATAAAGTCAAATTGACTTTATAAATTTAAAACCACTTAAATATATTATAAAGTCATGAAGTATTACTTTATAAAAAGTGATAAAGTAATTTTAAATCACTTAAAAGACATAAAGTGCGCCCAAACTATGGAAAGGAATTAAAATACATTTTAATGTATTTTTAAATGAGAAAGAATTCGTACCTTTTGGGAACTCGTGCCTTTTTGATGGCTATAAGGCATTTCTTTGCAAATCAACCTAATATCTGTTTATCATTTGACTTTGCAAAATTATTGCCATTGATGAGAGCTTTAATCAGAAGTTCTTTTGGGCCAAATTAGTACAACTTTGTTTAGTTATTCAGTATTCAGCTTGTAGGAGAGGGGTTCCTTTGGATAGTGCTTGCCTTCTGCCATTACCAGCTTCAGAGTGTTCATTTGGCAGAGGCTGTACCTTTTCAGCTTTGTTTGGCATGCTTTCGCAAAAGAGGCGCCCAACCTGTTGAAGAAAAATGCCTTTCCTTTTGCTAGTTTCTGTATTGCATATTGGGCGTCCCATTCTCTCAGACATTCTTCTTCAGTTATTTTGCAGGAGAATTCAGTTTTGTAGCTCTAGTGTGCATGCATGCTGTTTCTAGCCATTGTTGCCTGGTGAAATATACCAAGCCAAATTTTTTGCTTTTTCAATTACAACAAGTATAGCAGCAGTACAAAATCGTTAGGGTTAGCATTTAAAACCAAAGGATGCTGAAATAACTCGACGTCAAGCATGTGCTTTCCAAACTAGGATGGAATGGGAGCTACCATATGACGGAGATGCTAACTATGCTGAAAGTAAACTCAACACCAAGTATGTGCTACCCAATTCCAGAGTGGAAATGAGGCGACCATATGGCGGAGATATACAAAAATACAATGCAGCTTCAGAATGTAAAATAAGATTAAGAGAAATGCTGACAGTACTACTGTTCAGCTTACAAAATGTCAAAAGATGCCTGCAATAAACAAGATTAGAAGCTCTCCACTGCTGCAGTAATAGATATGATCATTCCAAGGTTAATTATGACCTTCCATATACAACTCTTCACCAAAATGCAGATTACTCAAGACTGATATAACAGAACAGCAACATAATATGCATAACCAGCAACCCTAGAATCCACTAAAATGCTCACAACTCACTCAATACTTGCCAGAATGACATGAGACCTGATGCAAACGAAAGCTATAATGATGGCAATGAGGACTAGACCAAGAAACAACTAACAAATTGAAGTATTCTTTTTTCTAAATATTTGCCAGGCAAACCAGAATGGTACGGCCAATAGAGAGAAGCGATTTTGCTTTTTAAAAAATAAACACTCAATATTAAAATCTGAATCTTTGCAAGAAGGGTCGCCCCTATCAAGGAAACTCAATGAATCAATACCCAGAACGACTGTATTTTTATTTTCAGATTTATGAGTGAAACTATAGATTCAGCTTAACTTCAACAACTTCAAAATGAGACTGAAATGCAAATCTAGAACTCCAAAAATGCAAGATACTCAATTGAAATGCAAGACAAACCTATTACAAACTATCTCTCAACTAGTTGCTTTCTTTCAAGGAAGAAGAAGAGCCAAGCTAGGAGGCATTCATTCCTCGAAGCAATCCCAAAGCCATTCCGGCAACATAACAATATCATAAAACATAAGATGATCAAATGAAGACCCAAGGCTCCCTTTTATAATTTTGAGAAGACACTTCCAGATGCTTCTAGAAGGTGCGCCCACTCCACAAGATGCTTTTAGGGTTTTGACTTGACCAAGTCTTCCTTCAAGATGGTGTCCCTTTTCATAAAGGCAATTTTCCTTTAATTTAAAATTATCTTTTCTCCAAAAGTTGGCGTCCAATTCCATTTGAGCAATTAACTTTAGGAAAAATCACAATATGTTCCTCATGAGAGAATAACCCTCAAAGTCCCCTTCTTTAAAATGACTTAAAGTCATATTACTAGGACAAGGGGTTATTTTATAAAACAAAACATTATTGACTTTAAATAGCTTATTTCTCCAAAATGAACCTCTTAAGCCAAAAATCAGGATCACCCAATGAACTGCAAGTGAAGGAAAGTTGATTGAGCTGGTGCTGAGTGGACCACTGCTAAATATAGAATTTACTAAAAATAGTAAATTCAAGAAGTTGCTCAGAATGCAATGCATGCGCCACCATTGCGAAGCTCTCTGAAAACCCAGAAAGAATCCGCAATCCAAAATCCCAAACTCCAGGATGTAGCTGTCATAACTTACTAAAAATAGTAAGTTCGGAAAGGTTGCCCGACGCGGTTGCATGTCATACCTCTGCGAAGCGTTTTGAAAACCCAGAAGGAATCCATAATCCAAACGCCCAAACTCCAACAAGCAGAACCCTGAATCCTCAAGAGAACCCACCAAACAGTCGGAAACCCTAATTCTGCCTCTGACTAGCCGACAGCACCCCGGGGATAGGCCATCGATCACTGAGAAGTGCAGTGCTAAAAATGGGGACATTACACCTGGCAAACTTCACAATTTCTTATTTAAATAATCTGGAGCCTCACGGGTACATTTATTGTTTGGAATCTTATTGTTAGAGTTATTCAATACTGTTTGCATTGATACTTATTTTAAATTAGCTCAGATTATGGTTTTATGACCTTTTATATGCTGCCGCCCCTTCTATTTCTCTCTAGAAACATTCTTAAAAAACTAAAAAAACACAGAAAGATAATTAAAACAACAGGGGTTTGAGAGGGAGCCAGTTGGGCTCATCACATAAATTCACAAAAAGGTAATATTAAGTAATTAATAAAGTAAGGTTATAAAGTGACTTTAAGTGAAATATTTAAAAAGGTACTTTATTAAGTCACTTTATATTATTCGTGCGGGAAAATAAGTTGGAAAATATTAAAGACAAAAAAAAGCTCATTTCTCTCATTTTAGATATTATTTTCTCACTTCATTTTGGAGAGCTTTTCGAAGGGTTTTTAGGCTTGTGGGTTTGAAACCCTAGGGCACCAGTTTTTGTAGTGAAACTATCTACCCTAGTTGGAGATCATCGAGGAAGTCACTCAGGCTTTCTTTTGGAGTTTTAATGCAATAGTGTAGATTATTTTTAGAGCTATGATTGGAGCATAACGACTTTGTGTTGAAATGAGCAAGGGTTTGTGAAAGAGTTGATTTTATTGAAGTGCTAATGCATTGATAGGCATTCAGATTGATGAGCAAAAGAAAATTGACTGGGTTTAGAGGATTATGTGATGAACAAGACGTGCAAGGCTGGAACAATTTTCTGAAGTCGAGTTGTTGTCTACAGAGCCTAGAAACACATTCCTTTTCCAAACGTGGGTTCTATTGTCTGAAATACATTGGGATGATTGAGTTTTCAACTCTAGATCAATGTGTGGGTTTTTATGAAGGCGTTTGCAGTAGATTCAAGCATCCTGTGCTAGTTCTAGGAGGTCGCACTTGTCCTGTGAGTTGATTCGATGCATTCCTGAGGAGTTTGTGGTTATTTTGAGTCACATATGGAGCAATTCGATACCCATTCTAGATTGAGAACAACATATTAACTAGGTCCGAGTGCATTACGTTCTCATAGTTGTTAATATATGGGCCTATAATGTCTTATTTTGCTTGGGAAGTAAACCTATGACAAGTTGTAACAAATCTGAGACTATTGTTCTCCTATTTCAGTTCTATTCAAACTAAGGAATTTGTATTTAATGTGCTGTTACAGTACTTCATTGAGTTTTGTGTCTTGTATACATTGTTAGAAAAGAGCATGACATGTCCATTGTGGAAAGAAGGATGCTCGAATTCTGTTTTAGTAGTTTGTCTTCATGTGTATGCTTACATGTAATATGGTACAAGGGAAATGAGAAGTGATTGTTGCTGATTAAAATTGAGTATTTCTTTCATTTTGTATTGCTATTTCCTTGCATTATGAATGCCATTGTTTGATAATACGAAGTCTATGAAACTGAAACAAATGCACAAATGATACACTTTTCGGAAAGGAATCTTACAGTGGTATCAGAGTTGATTTCTTGTCAGCCTGTGAAATCAGAAAAAAATCAATGACCTTCAGCTGCGTGAAATGTTATAAATCTAGACGATCAAGCCTATATAACATACAAAAGAAGAAGGGCAAGCAAAGAGGGCTTTAATCCATTTGTTTCAGATTCTTCATCCAAAGAGGAAAACATGGGTGAGGCGTGATATGGGAGATAGGCACGATATACCTGAAGGTAGGACTTATCACATCCGTAATGACCTAGCTAGAAGCCAACAACAGGTGGTGCAACTCCTAAATCGGCTTGTGGATGGTAGAAACAATGAGGTTGACAATGGTAACAATGGTACAAGCGAGCACAACGAAGATAATGGGAATGATGGAAATAATGCAAAAGGAAGTAATACGCATATTCCTGCACACAGTCATGCTAGGATAACTAGTAGGGTAACAACTAGGCCTCTAATGCCTCAATTCTTGAGAGGACAACTAGTTGGTAACCAGGGTAGCAGGCACAAGGTGAGGGTTTTTCAAATTATTTGAGGGAGTATTAGTCTTTGGGGGATGAGTTTCATGTTGCTATGACATTTCAGGATTTATGTGCTATTAAGTACAAGAATAGACCCAAAGATAAAAACAAGGGACCTCACAATCAGGATTTGTAATGCAAGGTTGGGAAACTCTCTATTCCCTCTTTCGATGGTTCCAACAAGTGTACAACTAGAGCTTGGGTGCAGAAGTTGGACATCTACTTCTAGCTTAATCCCATGTTGGAGGTAGAAGCGATAAAATATGCTACGCTGCACTTGGAAGGTGAGACACATGAATGGTGGTACCACGGACTTGTCACTTTGGGTCATGCCAACATCACCTCTTATTTGGAATTCACATAGAGATTGATGGATATATTTGACTAGAAGGATCCGGAGCTGCATTTTAGAGAGTTAACTCAACTTAGACAAAATGGCACAGTGGACGCCTATATTTCTAAGTTCCAGAGATTGGTAGTTATGATGACTGTTAGTGTAATTAATTAATTATTACACTAGCATAAGTTAACTTAGGTTTTAATTAAATTAGTTCTAAGTTGCATTTAATCATTTAATAAAGTTGTTGAGATAAGATTCTCTTCTAGAAGATGAGTTGTCTTTTCTAGAACTTATCTTCATCTTGTTATCATTCCCTAAGTAGTTGGTTAGGGTTTCTTGTTGTCACATGAAGTGTGATTTGAACACTTGGCAACATCCTTTTCATTCTAGGTTTAGCACTTGCCTATATAATCAGGCATATGTACTTTTTGTAAAATATTCATCTATCTATCAATCTGATAGATCATAATAGAATCTCTATTTTGAATGCCATTATCATACTTTCTTTGTGGTTGAATATTTCTTCCTGACAAAGGTCCTCCATTGAAGATTGTATTGCAGCTTCATCAAGGACACCTGTGCATCCATCATTCCAACAATGACAAACATTTTAGATCATAGATTAGTCATGCTATTTATTGAGGGTAGTCACTTTGTGGTTGAATTAAGGCTTTCAAATCCAACTCACTGGAGGATGCTATCATTCAAGCTCGAGACATGGAGCATTCCGCGCCAAAACATAAGTTTCCGTCCAAACCATTTGTCCAACAAAAGAACAAGGACAAGAAACCCTTTCAAAAAGAGTGGCCTGAAAGGAGCAAACAAGAGGAAGAAGAGCATAGGGAGTGCAAAAGAAAACAATTGTTTTATGTAATATCCCTTGCAAGTTCTGATATAAAATCGCTGCTCTAACCTTCAAGGAATATCGTCAAACACTTCACATGCAAACTTCCAGCTTGCTGGTCTTAGTTATCAGTCAGATTGTATGCTTGAAAAATGATAAAGAAGACTCTAAATGCTTGCAATTCCAACTACAATATCTAAACTATCATCTAGATGCATAAATGACTACTTTTTGCCTTTTACAATGCATTAATATGATTTCTATATGCAAATTGATCACCTACAACCAAGTGACATTTCGTCATACAATTGGCATGCATACAATTATAAAGATGTAAATATGCTGCTACAAAATATAAGCTGCAACTAATGACTCTTTATTGAAATGTGTCTCCAATACAATGTTGACATGAGATGGGCCAAGACTCTTGGCATTACAATGAGAACCCAGCAATATCAACAAATCTGATTACAAACATCATTTACAGCAGCATGCTAAACTTCATGAAATGACTAATACAACTACTCCATTTATAATGCCATAAATTGCTTATTAAGTCAGCAAAGAAACTATGATGAAAAGATTGAAACTAATACAATGATATCAGATAGAAGAACTTGAAGATGCAATGGCTGCCTTGAGAATTAATTCAATTCTCTCCAAGGACAATGCCTATGCCTCCAAATGAATAGTGCCCAACTGCCTTAGGCCTTAGCAATGCCTCTTGATTTTTGTTTGATTTTATTTCTCCTTCCTTGCTTGAAATCGCACCCTTGACTTGGCAGCCCCTGTTTCTTTGATCAAACCTCTGAAATAATTCATATCAGCTACCAAACTCCTTCAAAATGCATCTACAATTATCTCCATCCTTCATAGAGTGAAGTGCTGCTATCCCCTCGATAAGAAATCTGAGTGCTGGTAAAAACATATATGAATGCAAATTTCCTCTTATATGCCAAATCGATGAAGACCATAAACTCCAAAATATCTCCAATGCAAACCCTAGTCGAACCATGCAAAAACTTGGCCAAAGGCCACAAAGTTTTTCCCAATGAAGCACAAATGAAAGACTGAAGTATCTTCCTCACAGCTGCAATAATTCAGATGATATTTCACACCCTCAAAATTGCTAATCAATGAGAGTTTACATTCCCAATGGCTGGAAATGGTAGAAACTCTAGCTGGCTCCTTCACCAAACAAATTCTTCAAAACACATGTCAATTCCTGGATGATGAGACAATGGCTGGCCTCTCCTATTTTTTCTTTTTCACCCAAGAGATCGGTCTCAAATAGAAACTTCTAGAAAAATATAATATTATTTCACTTAAGTGACTCTATGATTTAATATTTATTTTAAGTCACTTCAATTAAATTAATTAAATATAAAGTTAACCTTTTAATTTTTATTTATTTGATAACTTTATAAATAATTAACTTAATACTTTAATTAAAATAATCAATTAAGCTATCCTTAAGAGATATCATTAATTTGGACAACTTAATTAATTAAAATAATTAAATTACTTTGCCTCCAAAACTGAGACATTACATTTTATCATTGCAAGGAGCATTGGGAGCTTGGTCATCATTGTTTGGGTAAGGGTAAAGTCCATTTTATTGAGGTTGTATCAGACGATAAGGACAAAGGTGAGACTAGGTAGACACAGGGCAACGAGGATAGCAGTTATGATGATGAGAAGCCACAGGTGGAGACTAAGAGTGGCACCATTGCTACCATCCCAGGAACCCCCAAGTTTAACTCCTTTAGGGTTAGGGGGGTTTTGCAGGGCCAACATGTCATAGTGTTGATAGATAGTGAGGCAACCCACTTCATTGATGCAACATTAGTGACGAAGTGGAGTATACCTACACAGGAAATTGAGGGATTCAGTGCATGGTGGCAGATGGGTTTAACATGTCATGCACGCAGAAGATTCCTTAGTTGAGTGTCACCTTGGGCAATTATACTGTCATAGATAATTTTTATGTGGTGGATTTGGGTGATACTAATGCTATCCTAGGTATACAGTGGTTACATTCGCTAGGCAAAATACTCACAAAACTTTCAAACTATGGAACTTAAGTTTAGGATAGTGAATGGTAAGAAAGTTGTACCTAGAGGTATGGCTAATGGGGCACCAAAGATAGTGTCAACAAAGAGGATGGAGAATATTTTCAAGCACGAAGATGTGGCTTGGGCAGCAGAATGCCTAATTACCACTTAGGACACAGTAGATAGAGATCAACCATATGTTATAGACATATAGTCGCTTCTAGGTAAGCACGATAGAGTGTTTGAAGAGATCCCTCCAAGGAGGCTACCAGACAGAGGGTTCGAGCACACCATTGAGTTGAAGGAGGGGGCCAAGCTCGTCATCACCACCCACTACCATCATCCTAAAAAGTTTAAGGATGAAATAGAAAAAACAAACAAGGAATTGCTTGACATGGGACACATACGGTCGAGTTCCAATCCCTTTGCTTCTTCCATGGTCTTGGTGAAGAGGAAGGACGAAACAATGAGGATGTGCATAGATTACAGGGCTCTCAACAACAAGACCATCAAGAATAGGTTCCTGATACCCGAGATTGACGAGTTGTTGGATGAGCTACATGGTGCAGTGTATTTTTCTAAGATAGACCTATTGTGACCTTTTTCACACATCACCACTGCCCTAATTTTTGTGCCATTCTAGTCTTTTGCCTTTGCCTCTCTCTCTCTCTCTCTTTCTCTCTCTCTCTCTTTGGACTTTCCGTCCTTTCGGGGATGTCCCATCGTTTGACCCAGGTTGAAATATTGGTTAAGCCTGTGAAATTAGGGTTTTCTATCCGTCAGGCTTTTTAAGGTCAAACTGAGTCATCAAATTGAAATCCGAGTTTAGTACTGAAGTTACAAGGCGTCCAGCCAGGTCCCACTGAATTTTCATTGAATTCTGACAACTTACTATTTATAGTAAGTACTCAATCAGGGATTGTTTCATCAGGATTTTGGAATTCTAACTATTCCCTCACATTTAGGTAACTATCAGTTGCTTGCACGTAAATTTTGAGCAGGATCAGACAACCTGCTATTCTTGGCAGTTCGGGCTTCAAGAGCCATTTTTAGGGTTTGCACATGTGATTTTTTAATGCATGTCTAGAGATCACTTCTGGGTTTCTCGAGACCTTCGCAACGATGTAACATGCAAACCGAGACGATCACTTTTAGAGTTCAGCCTTCGGAAGCTATTTTTAGGGTTTTCATGCAGAGTTCTTTAACGCATGTCCAGATATTCCTTCTGGGTTTTTTGAGAGCTTCACAATAGTGTGACATGCAAGCAAAGAAGATCAAGTTTCGAGGACTTACTATTTTTAGCCAGTGCAAACATGCAGACCAGTTTTCTGGGTTTCTTGAGATCCCACGGGCAATATGACATGCAAAATCATCCGACAATGGATTGGTCACCTTTCAAGAAGTTTCTATAAATAGCAGTTTCACCCCAGCCACCCAACACTTCAGTTCAGCGTACAAAGCGACATGCAGAAGAAACAAAGTCAAATAGAGACCGCTCAGGGTACATGCAAGTCAGAAACATGCAAGTCAGAATTAGGGTTTCCACTTTTATAGGGGGTAAAATCCAGAAATTGTCAGAATGAAGTACCCCACCGATATCAACATACTTCAAGGTACCTGCTGGCAAAATTTGAACGGAATCGAAGAACTTACTATTTTTAGTAAGTCAAGACACGACTATAAATAACAGGTCTGCACCCGAGGTAGGTATGAACAGAGCACTCAAGTTATCAGGATCAGGCATAGCAAGTTTCAAGTCAAACGGAGCTACTGAAGTCAGGCAACTTTGAAACTTACTATAAATAGCAGGTGGCTATAAATAGCAGGTTAGCATGTGGGACAGGAGAAAACAGGTTCACAAGGCAAACAAGATCATATGGTGAAATTTTCAGGCAAAACGGAGCTATAGAAGTTGAAAATTAAGGGACTTGCTAAAAATAGAATGCAAAAGCAAGGGCAGGCAGAGGCATGGAAAATATTCTAAGTGTTGGAATTGAAAGTAGAGGCTCCAGAATGCGCCCTCAAGGAATGGTGGATGGAAAAATATTTCAATTGTTGGAATTGAAAGTACCACCTCCTAAATGTGCCTACCTTGCGAGCTAAGGCAAAATCTCTAAGTATGAAAATGAAAGCTTGAGGGCTAAAATGCGCCCACCATGGAGAGGTTAACATGAAATTTTCTAAGGCAAAATTAAAAGCTCCACCATCAAAATGCGCCTTCACTTGGAAGCGCACCATGTTAAATGCGCCCAAGGGTAAGAATATCATTGGAAAATCTTCTAAGGCACACAGTGAAACTAAGCATGTGGAAATGCGCCCAAGGTTGTTGGAGGCTGGATATTTTCTATGGCAAAATTAAAAGTTCACCCTAGCAAATGCGCCCACCTTGAAGTAGAGGAAGCAAGTCAAAAAGTTTCTAAGTGTTCAAATGGGAGTAGCCCATGGCAGATGCGCCCAACCTTGTGAAGTGACTTAGAAAAATATTCTAAGGCAAAATCGAAAGCAGCCACCCTCATTTGCGCCCTCAACTTGAAGCCTACCATGCTAAATGCACCCATAAGCTAAGGGGGTGGAAAACGCCTAAGTTCAAAATGAAAGTTCACCTTAGAAAATGCGCCCACCTTGATGAGTCTCTCAAAACGTCTAAGGCATGAAGATGGAAGTAGGCCCTATGAAATGCGCCCAAAGGTGAGTGGAAGGCCGAAATATTTCTAAGGCAAGTAAGTGAAAGAGTAACCTCTAATTTGTGCCCATCTCCAGCTAGTCAAAATGCACACATGAAATGAAAGTGGACATGGCAATTTGTGCCCTCAAGGTAAAACAAGGTGACTTCAAATATTTTCTAAGGCATTCAAAATGCAAGCTGCCAAGGCAAGATGCGCCCAAGGCAATTGGAAGGCAGAAAATGCCTAAGGCATGAGAAATAAAAGCTCCCACATGTGAATGCACCCAAGGTTGCTGGAGACTTAAAACGTCTAAGGAATGTGAGTAGCATATGCCATTTGCGCCCAAGAAGGATTGAAGACTTAGAAAAGTTTCTAAGGCAAAAAAAAACAAAGCTTCACTAAGAAAATGCGCCCAAGGTTGTTGGAGGCTAGAAATTTCCTAAGGCACAAAACAAAAGTATCACCTCCAAAATGCACCCATCTAGTGTTGAGGGATCTTCAAAATTCGCCTAAGTCAAAATGATAGTGAAGGCATCAAAGTGCGCCCAAGCTGAAGTGGAGATGAAAAATATGCCAAGACATGGCGAAATGGAAGTGGGCTATGTCAAATGCACCCAAGTTGAAGTGATAAGAGCCTTGAAAATTTCTAAGGCATGGAATTTTAAAATTGAGTGAGAAAGAAATACGCCCAAGGAGTGAGGATTTAAATTTATTTCTAAGTATGTGGGTGAGGGGTCCAAGAATAAAAAAATACCAAGGGTCAAGTACGCCAGAAGTGGAAAATGTTAGATTTTCTTTAAGTGAAATAAAATATTTCACTAGGGAAAAATGCACCCTTGATATGATTATGAAAATTTTCCAGAGGCATTCAAATGAAGCGGGCGAAGTGATGAAATTTTATTCTCATGGCGGAAACAGTTGGTGAATTTTCCGTGGGTCAAATAAAAATTAAATGAACCCGTTTAAAAGGCACCCATGAGTTGACAGAGTTAAAAAATTAATTTCCTAAGGGAAATTTTAATATTTTCAGAGGAAATTCATTTTGCCTAGATTATTTTCCCAACGGAAATTAAATCTCAAAGGATGAATTATTTCGAGCAGGCAAGTGATTTTAAATCGCCCAGAGTTGAATATTTTAAAGAGAGAAAATTTAAAATGTCTAAGGCAAATTTCATGAAATTGAAGATTTAAATGATAGACATTTTAACAGATTGGAAATGAATTTACAACTCCCACAAATTTTTTGAGTTGAATTTAATTAAACACTGCGAGGATTTTAAAATGGAATTTTCAATCAAGTCAAGTGATTTTTCTCGCGAGTTGTTTAAATCACCAAAAGTTAACTGGCAGACTAGAGGGAAAAATTCAAATTTTTGTAAGGAAAGAATCTTCATTAATGGCAACTACCATAATGACTGACTGACGACTAGCCCACTATTGCACCTGAATTGGAAGATTCCGAGTGAAGAGAGTGGCGAATTAATGAAGGTACTAAAAATAGCTCCAACACTACTTAGCAGGATTCTTCATGAAGAGTTATTTAAACAACTTCATTTCTTTCATTTCTTCACACGTTTCGAAGAGCTTGGAATTGCTGAACTGAGGAATTTTGTGAGAGATTGAAATCTTTTGGAGTTGCTGAAAGTGAGCTTGAGTTTTTATTTTCTAAGTGTGAAGTTGCTTGAGAAATTTTATTTCCAAGTTGCTGTGAGTTTTCTTTTCAAAGAGCTATTAAAGTTGTGTTGCTGCAATTTTCGAAATTGTGTGCTGGAGAGCTGAGATTTTATTTCCAAGCCGTTGGAGTTGCTGCAGATTTCCGGAGTTGTTGAAGATTTATTTATTTTCTCTGGAGATCTTTATTTTCAGGCTGCTGAGAGTTGAAGTGCTGCAGATTTCCGAAGTCACAGAGATTTTCTTATTTGCTGGGGACTTTTGTTGGAGTTGAGAAGAAGTTCGAAATTCATACTGCAGCAATCTCTTTATTCTTCTAAGTGCTGGAGTTGACAAGCAGAAATAAAAAAATTCGAATTATTTATGCTGGAGAAGTTGGCTACTTGCTGAAAGTTACTAGTTTGCTGTGGTATTCTTCGCCAGTCGGAAGTGAAGTTGCTGAAAGCTTCTTTCTAAGCTCAGAGTTGTTATACAGTTTGAGGTTTGGAGTTGGAAATTTATGCTGAAGAATTTCATTTTCAAAGCTAACTGCGTGTCCGCAGCCGTCTCGAAATTGTTTTATTTTATTAAAATTCTGCAATCTAACTTATTGTTATTCTATTCTATTTCGTAGATGGCCGGAGCAAAGGATGTTGCCGGAACAAGCAGAGCTGCAGGAAGAGCTGCAAATACTGAAGCGCGCAAGGCTAGCTCATCCCGATAGGCAATGATCAAAAGGCTCGCCAAGCCATTTCTTCCAAAGTCGGCAATTACTTCGAAGTTGGCAGGATTAAATGATACCAACCTCGGTTCATTTAATGTAAATGCACTCAAATCAAGGATGTACGGATTGGGAGGCCATGAACTGTCAGTCACTGCACATAACATCATGAAAAGTGGGATCTACGCAACCGCTAGTTTTCCACCAGCAATTCAATGCTCGGAGCTAATCATGGAGTGTGCGAATTACTACAAGCCGGAGCGTAGAACCCTTGTCTCTCCAGATGGCAAATTGCTTGCCAACTTCACGCCAGATGCTATCGGAGAGGCATTTGGGATTCCTACTTCCGAGAGGATGCTGCACAGATCAAAGGAAAGAGCAGATAAAATGTACCCCTCCTCTTTCGAAAGGGTTGCTGCGGTCATCAACAGAGTCTGGATGCAGAAGCCAAAGCCACCCCGCACTAAACTCCCGAAGCAAATAATTGCCGAAGATGTGAAACAAGAGTATTGCGACTTGATGATGATGCTTAGTCGAATAAATGGGAGTGCGTAGGCCTACATCTTCGAGCCTTGGATGTTCTACTTCATCGAGATCATCTTGGAGGGAAAAGATTGTGTTGATTGGGCGAGGATGATTAGCGACAATCTCGATGAACAATTCAGGAGCCTAAGGAGGACGAAAACTTTCTATATGAGCTCATACGTGATATACATGTTGGCTAGGATGACCAAATACCGAGGGATCACGTACAAGGAACCAATCGGCAGTGCACCTGACCAGTTCAAGATCCATGAGGCATGCACGCAACTACATTTGACTAACCCTGCCAGCTACAAGTGGGTTAATGATGCATTCACAATGCACATCACGAGGACCCTTCAACAGAGAACGCAGCAAAGAATATCCAAGGAGGCACAGGCATTGATAGAGGAATACGGATATTGGCTCATCCAATTTCTGAAATTCACTTACATTAGGCTGCAAGGGTTCACTTCGTATCCATACCGGCTACCGAGGTACCCCACCGATCACATAGTAATGCTGGAAGTATCTAGGCAGTTGATTGCCTATGATAGGATTCAGAAGAAGAAGAAGGGTGGACTTGACTTTCCTATCGCCATGGGAAATTCCATCGAGGTGTGTCCCTCCTTACAAGCTGCTCGAGAGGCAGAGGATGAGCTGCAGTTCTTTCATCTCTCGTATCACACGGGCAGGCAGGATTTCGATCCTTATAGAAACATCCGAATGATACAGAACATTGAGTACCGACACAAGGCCCACATTGAGGACTTTTGGGCAAATGCTGATGATGAAGTTGAAATAAGGAAGAGGATGTTTACTAGGCTTCCCCTCAAGTTGATCAGGGAGTGTGAGCTCATTCCAGTTCCCGACCAGGTGGAGGAAGATGTCAACGTTATACAGCCTGATTATGAGTCAGTGAGAGATACTCCGATCCCGCCACCTGATTGGTCCAAGCTCGAGACCATGGACTTGGACACACTCTATACCGGTGATGACTTTCACAAGAGCTTGGGTCGATAGACACATATGCAGACTCAAGAGCAGGTCAATGACTCTCACTTATGACTTGATGGGTGATCAAAGGCCAGTAACAGTGAGAAGATGAAAACAGATTGCCCAAGCTGCAGAGGCACGAGAGGAGACGCCGACCCAACCTATACCGTTGAGGATGGAACAAGCATCACCTGCACACTAGCAAACTCAATCTTCGGGTTTGAGGGAAATCTCACTATTTGCCGATCAGAGGGCAAGGTTGAATGAGGAGCGAGAACTGGAGGAGGTTGACCAGCCCAACATCCGAGAGTTAGATAGTATAAGTGTTAGTGCATCCAGGGGTGACCGACAAGAAGAGGAAGAGGAAACAATGGCCGACACCCGTTTCCAGCAGATGTTGGATACGACGTTGGAAGAGGAAGAAAATACAGAACAAGGGACCCAGGGGTCTGGGGATACTCAGCTCGTGGAGACGGATGAGCCCGAGCAGAACAGTGTAAGAAGGGAAGAAGTATACGAGGTGGAGGCAATGGAAGAGCAGCCCCTTGTCACCTACAATCCACAACAGACAGTGTCGGATTGGCTCACAGATAGAATGAGAAGAGAGGTTGAGGATGATACAGATCCAGCCATTGAGATGGAGGAGTTCCTCAAAAGGATTAGTGCACCTCTAGAAAAGAAGAGAGCCAGGAAATTTTTGAAGATTTTGACTGACGAGTCGGGCTCTCGCACACTCCAGGTTGCTGTCCCAAGGGAGGAGTATGATCGAGCCAAGGAGAAGCTCGAAAACTATGTGATCACCACCGTAGAGTTGGGTCATCCTATGGGAGCCCAAATTGTTGAGGAGTTTGATAACTCCTATCAGGCGTTGAAAGACCAGTTGCTCCGAATAGATGGGAAGTATAAGAAGTTAAAGAAGGAGCACAAAACCTTGATAGAATATGTGCAGAGTCTAGCGCGTCCAGGTGAACAGGCAGACCCAGCAATAGAACTCCCACCAGAGCTTCCGAGGGAGTCAGTCGTTGGCTTAGAAGACTTAAAGAAGATGGAGACAGAGGCAGACAAATGGGTTATTCATGTTTGGGCAGAGACAGGGAAATTCATGGAGGACCTCGTCGATGCTTATCAGCAGGCCTCAAATATTTTGGCACGAATGGATATGGTGGATCAAGCCTGGGGCGATACCCGCATCTATCGGACGAAGACTGTTCTTTGTCTAGGGGCTTTGATGCATATACCTCTACAGACCTTAGTGGATGGAGGTGTAATTCAAGATGGTGACAAGTACGATTTCATCAGTTGGTACTCCTCGGTGGTCACAAGCCGTGGGTTTCACGATGCGGCAAAGGCAGATTCAGCTAGAATCAGGAAGGCAATGGGCAACATCTTGGAGGGAGTCCTTAATACACTGGAGGCCATATTTGCTAGAAGGTTAGCCCTAGAGGAAATAACTGCTAATGGCTTGAGAGACAAACTGGCTCCATTCTTCTCAGCTGCGAGGTCGCTTGTCCAGGATGACTTTGAGAATGTCTCCACTTTCTCTAGTATAATTCAGAATACCCAGGACACCTTGGTGGCATGGAGAAAGTCTTACACTCGGCACGGGTAGACAATAGCAGTCTTGGAATTTCAGCTTAAGCATATTCCACCAATTTCGGTTCAAGAGGTTGAGGCAGTATTAGCCCGGCTGATCAAGTTTGCAGTTCGAGAACAGGACAGTGGGAACGCTCTGCTTGATGAGGATCTTCTGGAAGAAGATAGTGGGGATTAATTGCTCGTAGTGGGGAGTGGAGAATCTTTTGTGCATTTATTACCCACTCCTCTCAGTGACGGTTTTTTGGGCAGAAACCCTAATTAGGGCATAGGTGGCTCGATCTGAGCCCTTTATTGTAATTGAATCTAAGCCGTCCACTGAAATGGGCTAGCTATAAAAGGGGCATCTCCCCCTCATTTGTAATCTATTAGATATAGAATTAGAATCAGATTGAGAATTGAATCAGAGCTAGAGAGTAGAAGGCATTTAGTTAGAAGCTAACTTAGTTTGAAGAGGAAAGAAAAACTTTCCCTTTGAAAGTTTTTGTAAAAGGTTGTTGTAGAAGGCTCCCATAATATAAATATTCTTCATTGATTGGTGATTTCATCTTCCATTGTGGGCAGTTGACAAGGCTTTTTCGTCTTTCCAATTTTAGTAGATAGAGTAAAATAGACTTTCATTTTATGCAAGTAGTCGTTAGTTGTGGAGTGTGGTATTTAATTTGAGCAAATCTTCTTTCGTCCATACCACTAGCAGGCTTGCTGACGGTAAGCCCGCCTTGCGTGGTCAACTGGAGTAATAGTACTTAACTTCAATTGTGATTCATGTGTCCACTTGCATCGTTGTGATGGGGTGCATATTGAAATATACCAAGCCAATTTTTTCACTTTTTCCAATTGCAAATTACAATCAAATATGCACCCGTTAAGGTTAGCTCAAAACCAAAACGATGTTGTAAGCAACTCTACCCAGAATGTACACCAGGATCCCGATATGGGCAAGGTGTGAGCATTGGTCAAAGGATCTTAAAGAAAAGTTGATACAAAGAACTCTAACCAAGAATGCGTCGGCGAACGACGAGCATGTGGTCAGAGGATCCCTACCAACTATTAAGCTGAAATACTCGACGTCGAGAATGTGCTTTCCAAACCGAGATGGAATGGGAGCTACCATATGACGGAGATGCTAAGAATTACAATGCAATTAAGGAAACTAAGCGAGAATGCTGAAAGTAACTCAACACCCAGAATCTGCTTTCTAACCTAGAGTGGGAAAGGAGCTACCATAAGGCAGAGATAAAGAAATACAATTGCAGTTACGTAATGTAAGGATGAGCATTACAAATCATGATTAAGTAAGATCAAAAAACTGCTGTCAATACTACTGTCCAGCTTACAATGACATAGAGATCACCTGCAAGATCAAGGATTAGAGCTCTTCAAATTGCTGCAACAATAAAGATGTCCTTCTCAAAGCCTTTATGATTTTCTAATACCAACCCATGAAGAAGAATGTAGGATTCTCGAATTTGATATGACATGCCAGCAGCTTAATAGATCAAACTAGTACCCTTTAGACTCACTAAAATGCACTTATCTCACTCGTTACTAACTCTTTTGACTTGAAAACAAATGCATAACACCCTTATGAAGGAGGCGACCAAACTAGGACCACAAATTCCACCCAAGCCCTGAATTCTTTTTAAGACACAAATCCCAAGAACATGGAATGGTACGGCCCAGCAAGAGGGGCGATTTCCTTCTAATAAATTCAAAGCTTCATCATAAAATCTGAGATTTGGCAAATAGAAGCGCCCTTACCAAGGAATCATATTGAGACAATACCCAGAAGAAGAATAATTTTATTTTCAAATCTGCAATTGAAAATCACTTACAGCCAAACTTAAACAGCAACTCCAGAAAACTCTAATATGCAAGAAACAGAACTCTATAAGCAAATCCAACTACAATGCAAGCTCACTACAAAATCACTCAACTATCACTAAATCATCATTAGTTGCTGTGGTGAAAGCAAGAAGCAATGCCCAAGCTAGGAGGCCTTCATTCCTCGAAGCGATCCAATACCATTCCGGCAGAGTAACATTACCGAAGACATAAGATGCCAAAATGAAGACCCAGTGCCTCCTTTTATAACTTTATGAAGACCTTTTCCGAAGCTTCTAGAAACCCTAAACTTTCCCTCCAAGAATGGCGTCACTTTCTCAAGGCTTCAATTCGACTTTACTTTGAATTTCAACTCTTCAAAAAAACGTCCCACTAAAGGCTTCCATTTTGACTTTAGAAAATGAATAATATTTCCTCAATGGGGCGCCACCCATAAAAGACCACCTTTTAAAATAACTTTAAGTTATGAGACTAGGCCAAGGGGTGTGATAACATTAAAATATAACACTATTTAAATGAACTGAACTTATCTCTTCGCAAAAGCATCCCAAGGCCCAATTTGAACAAACCAATTGAGTCAACTGGAGAGGAGAGCCAACTGTGCCAAGACGAGAGGACCACTGCCAAAAATAGAATTTACTAAAAATAGTAAATCCCTGAAGGAGCTCAGAAAACCAAGAGAACACATCACTGCAAAGCATTCGGAAAACCCAGAAGGAATCCGCCAATCAATCAACAATTTAAGCGCAAGAGCAACCTCCAAAACGCGAAACCCTAATTTCACCTTCCAAGTAGCCTACGGGTCTCCGGAATAGGTCAACGGTCAATTGCAAAGATCATGCTCGAGAAGGGGACATTACACATATGTTGAATCATAATATGAATATCTTAATCATCCTTTGAAGATTGCACCGACTTTGTGGAGGTTGTCTGAAGGGAGGCAAAGCGAAGCCTGGTTCGAAGACTGTTTAGGTTGATCCTCACATTCCACCTTTTAGAAGTAGATTGTAGAGTCTCTCTTCTCCTCTCCTCTAAATTCAGCATTTTCAGGTTAGTTTAGAAATCAGAACATCACAGCAAAATCATTCACTTGCTTCACTTAATTGGACAATCACGTAAGTCCCCTTGAAATAACCAGCATATTCACATCAGCCAACGGAGTCTATTCGCAATAACAGGAACCTTGGAGTTGAACGCATGAACTTTCAGGCAATCTTAGCATGTGGGATACTTTGATCAAGAGAGAATAGAGTGACCTTTGGACATTTTATTCTGTGTTGATGTCGTCATAAAAAACACGTCAACAAGACCCTTGCTCTGGGTACCATCAGATCAAGGTCAGAGAGCAGGATGTTCATAAGATGGCCTTTCAATGTCATTACGGGCACTACAAGTTCTTAGTCATGCCCTTTGGTTTGACTAACGCACCTGCAAAATTTTAGTCTTGCATGAACCACATTTTTAACAAGTAGTTGCGCAAATATATTCTTGTATTCTTCGATGACTTGCTCATTTACAACAAAACTTGGGATGATCATCTTAAGCAGTTGGATGAGGTATCGAGGATTATGGAGGAGCAATCCTTGTATGCTAAGGCCTCGAAGTTTGAGTTTGGCCTTAAGAAGATGCTGTATTTAGGGCATGTAATTAGTGCATAGAGGGTATAGGTCCACCAAGAGAAGATCCAAGCAATACTTGACTGGACATTGCCTAGGACACTTACAAAGCTATGAGGGTTCTTTGGATTGTGCAGCTACTACTGGCGATCTGTCAGAGGGTTTTCTCAATTGGGAACACCATTGACAGACCTTACAAAAAAGGGAGCATTTAGTTGGTCTGAGGAGGCACAACAAGCTTTCGACAAGCTCAAGGAGGTGATGAGCAATTGCCCTGTGTTGGCACTTCCTGATTTCACACAACCATTTGTCCTTGTGTGATGCATCTAGTGAGGGTATAGGTGCAGTACTAATGCAGAATAGGAACCTTATTGCTTTCAAGAATCGTAAATTGAGAGGACCTGAGAGACTTTACTCCATCTATGATAAGGAGATGCTCACCATTATAGACACATTCGCGAAGTTCAGACAATACTTGGCTGAGGGTAAGTTTGTGCTGAGGACCGACCACAACAGCCTCAGGTATTTCTTGGAGTAGAAGGATTTGAATGAAAGGCAACAAAAGTGGGTTTGTAAAATACAAGCCTACGACTTTGACATAGAGTATGTGAAGGGGAAAAATAATGTTGTTGCAGATGCGCTTTCTAGAAAACTAGCAACCTCCTCACTTACAGAGATTTGAGCATATTGGAAATCTTATCTTTTAATAGAGTACTCCAAGAACAAGTTTGCGTGCGAAGTGATGGATGGGCAGGTACAAGATGACCGATACAGAGTTATGGATGATATCATTTTCTACAAAGGCAGAATCTATCTAGTGCTAGAATCGAAACCCAAGGAGAAGATATTGTGAGCTACACACGACTCTTCTTTAGCAGGTCATCAGGGTTACTTCAAGACATATCGGCAGGTTAGAGAGAGATTCTCTTGGAAGGGCCTTAAAGAGGATGTATTGAGATATGTCAGGGAGTGTACGACTTGTCAGCAAAACAAGTCTGAGCATTCACATCCAGCTAGTTTATTACAGCCTTTACCGATCCCTAAGCAAAAGTGCGAGAGCATTTCCATGGATTTCATCATTGGTCTCCCCAAGGTTCATGGTAAGGATTGCATATATGTGGTTGTAGATTGTTTGACGAAATATGCTCACTTCTTTGCCATATCTTCAGAGTATAAGGCACCCGAAGTAGCAAAATTGTTCTTCAGGGAGATTTTCAGGTTGCATGGATTGTCGAGATATATAGTGAGTGCTAGGGACAATAGGTTCCTGAGTGCTTTCTGACAGGAGTTATTTAGGTTGGCAGGGATAAAATTAACTTTGAGCATGAGCTATCACCCTCAGACAGATGATCATACTAAGATAGTGAATAAATGGATTGAGGGGTACTTGCCTAATTACATTTCAGGATAGCAAAGAACATGGGTCAAGTGGTTGCACTTGGGTGAACATTGTTACAACACCACTTACCACAAGTCGATTGGCATGAAACCTTTTTGTGCGTTATATGGATATGACGCACCATCTTTCATGGATTTAGCTTTTTGGGAGTGCAAAGCTCCTAAAGTTATGGATTGGATTCAAGAGAGTTAGGACATTTTGAAGGCTCTCAAGGATAATGTTCAGTTGGCTCAGAATTAGCAGAAGACATATGTAGATAGGCATCAGGTTGAGTGTAGCTTTGAGGTGGGGGATATGGTTTTCCTTTGTTTGCAGCCTTACAAGAAGTCTTCATTGAAGAAGAGCGACGCAGAGAAGCTCAAGCCTCGGTTTTATGGGCCCTACAAGATCATCAGACGTGTTGGGGAGGTAGCCTATGAGTTGAAGTTGCCGTAGAATAATAAGATCCATAGCGTGTTTCATGTTTTGTGTCTCAAGAAGGCACTTGGACAAAAGGTTACTTCATCCTCTGAGCTGCCCCCGTCAGATGAGGAGGGACATTTGGTTCTGATTCCTGAGGAGATAGTTGATACCCGAGAGAAAAGATTGAAAAACAGAGTGGCTAAGGGGTTCTTGGTCAGATGGAGAGACTTGCCATCTAAGGATACGACTTGGGAGGGAGAACAGATTATGCAGCATCCCAATTTGAAATTGCTTGAGGGCAAGCAATTTTGGGAAGGGAGGATTGTAATGTCCCCTTCTTAGTAGCTACTCAAGATGATCACTTAGCCTTTTTTAATTCTCGAAGGCTAGAGGTGAATTTAGAGAATCCTTTACTTAATTATTTAATATTGCCTAAAGCGTCAATTTAAATTCGAAAAAAGGTAATATTAAGTAATTAATAAAGTAAGGTTATAAAGTGACTTTAAGTGAAATATTTAAAAAGGTACTTTATTAAGTCACTTTATATTATTCGAGTGGGAAATTAAGTGGAGAAATATTAAAGGCAAAAAGGAGCTCATTTCTCTCATTCTAGATATTATTTTCTCACTTCAATTTGGAGAGTTTTTTGAAGGTTTTTCAGGTCTTTGGGTTCCCTAGGGCACCTATTTCGGTAGTGAAACTATCTACCCTAGCTAGAGATCATCAAAGAAGTCACTCAGGCTTTCTCCTAGAGCTTTAATGCAATAGTGTGGATTATTTTCAAAGCTATGATTGGTGCATAATGACTTTGTGTTGAAATGAGCAAAGGTTTGTGAAAGAGTTGACTTTATTGAAGTGCTAATGCAATGATAGGCATTTAGATTGAAGAGAAAAACAAAGTCAACTAGGTGTAGATTGGATTATGTGATGAATAGGGCATGCAAGGATGGAACAATTTTCTGAACTCGAGTTGTTGTCTACAGAGCCTGGAAACACATTCCTTTTCCAAATGTGGGTTCTATGGTCTGAAATACATTGGGACGACTGCGTTTGTTAGCTCTAGATCAATGTGTAGGTCTTTATGAAGGCGTTTGCAGCAAATTCAAGCATCTGTGCTAGTTTTGGGAGGTCGCACTTGTCCTGTGAACTGATTCGATGCATTCCTGAGGATGTGGGATTGAAAGGGTTGAAGTTGGACATGAGTTTCTGAGTGTGAACTGCTACATCTCTTGGAGATATTCACTTATTCCCTGCACTTGTGTACACCACTTGAGGGCCGTTTAGCCTAGAGCTAGTGCCCTGGGAAGATTTGATGGTATTTGATGAAGTCTGTGGTTATTCTGAGTCTCATCTGGAGTAGTTAGATACCCATTCTGGACTGAGAACAGCATATTAACCAGGTCTGAGTGCATTACGCTCTCATAGTTGTTAATATATGGGCTTATAATGTCTTATTTGCTTGGGAAGTAAACCTATGACAAGTTGTAACAAATCTGAGACTATTGTTCTCCTATTTCAGTTCTATTCAAACTAAGGAATTTGTATTTAATGTGCTGTTACAATACTTCATTGAGTTTTGTGTCTTGTATACATTGTTAGAAAAGAGCATGACATGTCCATTGTGGAAAGAAGGATGCTCAAATTTTGTTTCAGTAGTTTGTCTTCATGTGTATGCTTACATGTAATATGGTACAAGGGAAATGAGAAGTGATTGTTGCTGATTAAAATTGAGTATTTCTTTCATTTTGTATTGCTATTTCCTTGCATTATGAATGCCATTGTTTGATAATACGAAGTCTATCAAACTGAAACAAACGCATAAATGATACACCTCCCAAAAAGGAATCTTATAGAAACTTGGTGATCAGAAAGTGGAAAGGAAAGTTGTTTAGCATTTTCATTCTATTGAGCTAACAAGTTTTTTCAAAAAAAATTAAGGGTGGTTATTACACCTCCTTGAAAGCTAGGTGCAGATCTTATTTGTCATGAACATTAACAAGTGCACCTCTATAGTTAACTATTTTCCTTACTTATTTACAAATGATGACTGAAGTATTCCTATACTTCTGCCCTGTTGGCTGCTCTTACATGCTGCTGATCCATTCCAACATCAGACTTGTGGATATCATCCTTAGCCTGCAAAAAGCATTAATTGAAACATAGGACATGAGAAAATGACCTTGTAAACTAACTGGGGAGACCACAATTGATTGGATTGATACATGACCATGAATTGATTGATGAAAACATTGAAAATGGATAAACAAGAACTATGAAAGTCGAGTTTTGTATGGTTACCAACAAATGCCATACAGGCATTGATTGCGTGTTGCCTATCAACTGTAGCAGTTTGGCTGTGGTGGATGTGGTTTTTTTTTTTTTTTTTTCAAAATATACAATGTTTGAGCTATAAAACTTGTTCTAATGCTATCTGTATATTATAATTTAGTGGAAAGGCTTGCTTGACTATATTTGTTTCTCCTATATTTTCTGCCATGTGGCTGATATTCTACTCTTAAGATTTGATGAGCACATGGTTATACTGAGAGGGGATGGGGGGAGGACAGGGAGGAGCGTGAATCAGTATAACACAACTTTCACCAAGTTAAAACTTAATCAGTCATAATAACATTATTTACTCAACATCAATAATTATGCACATAAGAAGAACACAATAATGCACAATATTTATGTGGAAACCCTTACGGGAGAAAACCATGGCAAATTAATGCTTTTATATAAATTCTTTTTTTTGCAAATTTTGTAGGCACCAACCCCTCATTCAATTTGTGAGCACCAACCCACTAGAGGCACCAAGCCCTCATTCAATTTGTGAGCACCAACACACTATGTTACTTTTTCAATAGATGATAGTCAATTATATATCATGCTTAATGCTCCACATCTATATCTTCTTCTTGCATGATCATGATATAGATTCTATTCATTCCATTATCTTCTTGTGAATGTCTTCATTGATGGATGATGAACAATCACATTGAAAATCCCAAGTTCTTTTCAAATTTTCTTAAACTCTTCTCTATAGATTTGTCACAAATCCTTCCTCTATATCTGCGCAATCTTCTCCTCTATCTCTGTATCAATTTCTTTTATGACAGTACAATATTTTCTTCTATATCTGCAATATTATATCAGCATAATCCTCTTTTTATATTTGCATGTCTATCTTCTATGATTTGGCCATAAATCTTCCTTACAATTCTGCCTTTAACTCTTTTTTTGATTATCTCTTCAATTCTTAAAGTGCAGATATGCACATATCTAATCCATATATCCTTTATTTTCACACATATCTTTCTGCTCAAATAGTATTCATTTCTTCATATATCTTGTAATGTCCCCTTCTCAGCAGTGATCAGTACTGTTGACCGTTAGCCTATCCAGGAGGCCCGCAGGCTAGTCGGAAGTTGAAATCAAAGTTTCCTACTTTCTAGGAGGATGTTTGGCAATTTTGATGGCTTGCATGTCGGAGTTTTACAGTTTTGACTCTGGATTCCTTTTGGATTTTCAGAGAGCTTCGCGATGGTGTGATGCAACTAATTCAGGGATCTTTTCTAGACTTACTATTTTAGTAAGTTGCGACGGGTGCTCAAAATGTGTTTGGACACACTTACTATTTTTAGCAGTATGCTATTTTTAGCAGTGTCTATTTTTAGTAGGTTTTAAACAGGCCAATTATGAGCTTATTTCTAGCAGGTCAGTTTGAGTAGTGTGGTCTTCAACACTTCCAGAGTTATTTTTGGTAGGTTTGAGCTTGTGCTTGGCGCTTCACTTGGTGAGAAAATAATATTTTATTAAAGTGAAATATTTTAAGGCATCGATGCCTTGGAGAAATAAGTGGTCATTTATATTTATATTTCACTTTATGGTTTTGACGCCTAGCCTAGAGGAATTAAATCAGTTTAATAAAGTGTTTCACTTTATTATTATTTTGGATGCCATAATATACTTTATTGACATTATAATAAAATATAATGCTTCTTGGAGGAGGACGACTTGGAGAAATGAAATGCAAATGACATAAATTGGCATTGTGAATTTGAGTTTGGTTTTGGCATCCATTTGGAGGGAGATTGAATTTGAATTTGGAGCAGGAAATGCTATAAATAAGAGCAATGGGCTCTTGGTTATTCATTCATGAGAAAATATATCGTTATGTTGCCAAAATGGTGAGTAAGTGCTTCGAGGAACACATACCTCTTAGTGTGTTTACTTGGTTTCTTGCTTGAAAGATAGCAACTAATCAAGTGTGATTGTTGTTCTGACATTGGAGAACAGATGGAGCTGATTGTGTTGAAGTTATTTGAAGTTTTCTAAGTTTTTGGTGAGTTTCAGGTTGCTGGTTTTGGGTGTGGTTGTAGGTGTTTTTCAATCACAACTCTTTGTATGATTTTTTGTTGCTTTTGGGAATTGATCCTTTGCAGATGTTTCCCCTAGGTGCCCCTTGTTGTTGAGTTTTAGATTTTATCGTTGAGATTTATTAAGGCTGGTCGCCCTTCCCTAGGAGACCATACCTTCCTTGTGGGTGTCTTGGATTGTGTAATAATTTGATATCTCTCTCTTGCTGCCATCTTATGTGCTGGGTTGAGTCGCCTTCTCCTAAGGCTACCTTTGCTTTTGGTTTCATGTCATTTGATGAAGTATAGAGTGAGTTGTGTCCATTTTTGTGAGTTTTTAGTTGTTGGTCTCAGTATTGCAGCTTGTTGGTTTTTGTTATCAGACTTGATAAAATTGGGTTTTGGGAGTGTTACTTCATGATTGAATGTTGTAGGTTGCTTGGGAGTTATTCTCTATCATTTCCAGTTTCTTGGACAGCAAAAGAATTCCTATGTACCACGGTGTTTCAAGGACAGGGATGGGGGGACGGCTGGGGATGTGTTTCTGGGACGTTTCCTAGGGGGCCATTTTTAGGGGACGGTAGGGGATGACAACATACAAAATACATATATATATATATATATATATATATATATATATGATTTTTTCAAAATTTATTAATATATTATAGACAAAGAGAGGGAAAGAGAGATATGTCAATAAATGGCTCTAAAAAATATAAGAGCCCTCTACACTTGTGACTATCATGTTGATGAATTACCAATGTCTAATATCAATCCACCCATCCATGATAATATAGCAGCTTGTCCTCAATCAAGTCTGCCTCATGTCCTCCATCGTCATATTCAACTTAGAGTACTCTTTATCAAGGAGGCTAGTGGGTAGTTTATGTTTTCCAAGGGTTTAAATGATGGACCAACATAAATTGCATCGTTGAACATTTGTTTGAATTAGAGAAAACTTGGTTAGCAAGTTGTCCTACTTCAAAAGGGCTTGAATGCTCTTTTGGAAATTTGAGCGGCTTGGGTGGTCACTGTTAGATGTTTGAGAAACTACATCTAATATTTAGTTTCAGTAGATTTAAATTGAGTAGTTGGAGGAGTAGTTTTTCTGCAAATGCCTGTACTGTTGAATGCCCTCTGTAAGAAGTTGGCTTTATTCCATTAACATCCAAGTTTTGTCTTGTGGGATGCACTTGTTAGAAGGTACAAATTTGGAGTGGCACAGGTGTGTGAGGCCTACAGATGTCATAGTAGAACCTAGCAACATGCCAATTTTTTTAATCATTGCATCTTTCAAAACCAAGAATTGTGTATTGGATGCATATGTGAATCCAAAGGTTGAATTTCCCTAAAGCTCTTAAAGGTGAAATAATTTTTTTAAAAATTGAATTTTTTAAAGTTTTCAGACTTTAGAAAGCTCCCAGTTTGCGGGGGATGGTTAGTCGTCCCTGGTACGCCGAGAGACGTTTCCAACGTCCCCAATCCGTATCGGGGACGAGGAAATGTCCCCAATCAGTTGGAAACGTTTCCTGTCATTTCCTTCAAATTTGCTTGATTTGGGGACGGCTGGGGACAGGGACAATGGCTTTTGGGACAGAGGATGCATGCCCGTGTAACACAAAAGAATTCATATTATTGCAGATTCGTGCTTCATTGTAATGTTGAATCAGTAGTACTGATCAACTTATGTGTACCTCTGCTTTCTATTGTAACTCCCACGATTGTGGAAGATGTTAGTGTTTCTTAGATCAGATTATATAACTGAAAGCACTTAAATATAATTGCAACACATAAGACAATAAACACAACAAGATACCCTAGGAAAACCCTCCTCCTGAGGGAGAAAAACCCAACAAATAATTCTGTTATATAAGAGCAGAAATCTGCTTACAACTCAGGCCCAGCAAAGGCCGAATTTGATACAATGAATAATAGCACCTCTGCAATGATACAAACGAATATGTTTCTCCTTGAATTCGATCTGCTGCTGCAGTTTGATCTGCGGCTACACAATAATGATCTGCTCCTACACAATAATGAATTGCTGCTCAAGATGTTGATCTGTTGCACAAGTGTGACCTCCTTCTAGGAATGCGAATATGCTTAATGAACTTGATGATCTTCAAATGAGCAAGGCGACCTTGTATATATACAAGATAAGATGTCTTCTCAAGTAGGTCAACCCTTCAAGGAGAATAATTATTTTACAATAAATGCCAAGGGTAGGTCGGCCCAAATATTAAATGAACATTCATATTCTCAATGAGGGTCGGCCCTAATTGAGTTTGTAGTTAACCTTTTGTGAATTGCCCCTTCACATAAATATTAATGATCTCAATATCAAATTAAATAGCCGATAGGCTATTATTTAATTTGGTTTAATCTCAAGTTGTGTAGGCTAGAAGAACCAACCCGAAGCTGCTAATAACATCAACACTCCCTCTCAGCTAGGGATGATACTTCTAGCTACACAAACCATATCACCTCATCGTGAAAGAAAATAAGATATCACCTCATCGTGATATCAACCATCATGGCTACCTCCATAGATGGTATGTACAAGTGCTCATCACTCAATGTGATGTTGTCACCTCATCATGACTTTCACCATGGCTCTCCCAGAGGGTGAAACACAAGTACAAGAAAATCATCATGGACTCCCTCACGTGATGCTGTCATGGAGTTACACATATGACATCCACCATGGCTCTCCCAAAGGGTGGAAACAAGGGCTTTCACCTCAAATCTCAAAGAGAAATGCATTAACAAGGGCTTGCACCTCAAATCTCTCTCAATAGAGAAATGCATTAACAAATCTGAAGATCACTGATACTGAGACTCCTTCTCAACTAGGACTTCATTCTCCACCATATCAAGCTTGTCTCGAAGGTACACAAACATTATCCTGAAGAGATGCTTTGATGAGAATGACTGCCATCTGCTCATTAGTGCTGATAAACCTCAACTGAATATCTTTTCTCAATACCAAATCTCTGATATAGTGGTATGCTTAGTTTTGTCATGAAACACTTGGAAAGACAGAAAGCTTCTCAAAGGATGACAGTTGGCTTCAACGACTGTTCAACCAATCCTGCAAGGAGATTTCGAAGCCACATTGCTTCTTGAGCTACCACAGAAGGCTGCGTCCTTCTATACTAGGATAACATCGCAAACCTCAACTAAAACAACATCCAGAGCAACACGACCATCATCCTTAGGTTCAGTAGGCTCCCTCTGAATCTTCAATCACTTGCATCAACCACTTGGCCTCATTGCCTGCAACTCTTGCCTTAGAGAAATGGTTTCCAATGCACACCACTATAGAGATTCAGGGTTGTCCTTTTCGACTACATCCTAGATCACTCTATTCTGAATAGGTTTGCGGAGCTAGCAATCTAGGTTGACCTAACTTGAGCAATTCAGAACCCAATTGTTGAAGAGGTACTTCAACAATTTAACATCCAGTCGTGCAACATTGCAACCCTTATTCTCAATGAGTCATATAACTCCCTCTTAAAGTTAATTCTTCCTTTTCTAAAAGATGTCTTCAGCTAATCACTTAGTCTCATAGCTACAAGTAGAGTCTCCATCCTTCAACCTATAGGATGCATCAAACTCTTCTTGAAAGCAATCTCTTACGCTTCTTGATTTATCCTGAAATCATTAACAAGAGATTACTAATAGTTCATGGAAGTCAACTATCTCAAATAGACATACCATAACTAGGAGCATACATGATTGACTATCTCAATGTTATAGCATGAATTACTAACTACAAAACAATTCATGAACATTATTCAACCATGCAATACTTATCTCATAGAATTCAAAAAATCTCCAGAGTAATAGATAATTAATCAATCATGACATGTCTTTCTTGCGATTTCTCGGAAAAGCTAATCTCAGCATAACAAAAGACAATCTTCACAAATACTACTTGTAATGAATAATTCTAAAGAATCTAATCACAGTGATCACTATTTACTAGAGAATCACGAATTTGACTAAACACATGATTCAAATAATCAAGGTCAGATTTGCAAAACTCAGCAAACTGAATTTTAACCTAGAAGGGTAATTGCAATCAAAACAAAGAATACTTATCTCTTAAATATTCTGAAGGGTGGACACAGTACAATATGCTGCTCTTGCACTCAAATCAGTACACAACCTTCACAGCTTGAACATAGGCCCATGACTAGAGTAGAAATTCACTAGAATCATTTTGGGGAGAGATCTCAATCACATCCGCAAATGAAGCATGTTGATTAGGCCCGGTAGGACAATCCTTCGCATAGTGACCAAATTTGTCACATCTAAAGCATTGAACACGAGAGAGGTCCCACTTCTTCTTGAATGCAGGAGCACCATTTGACCCATTATCTCAATTCCTTTTGAAGAATTCTTTCTTCCAAACTTTTCCTTTCTTCGAGGAATGAGAGGTGAGAACATGTAAATCTTCATTCTTTGAACTTTGACCAATGCCTCTAGCCGCCAACCTTGACTCCTCTTGAATGCAGTCTGCCCTTAATCGATCAAACTTGGGAAGTTTCGATCTCACACTAATTCCTTGAATGTAAGACTCCCAAGATGAAGGAAGACCATTAAGAGCCAACATGGTCAAATCCTTGTCATCAACAATATGACCAATGGTAGAGAGTTGATCTCTCAATTCAGAAATCTTCATGAAGTAGGTGATGACAAACTCTCCTTCTGCCATCTTAACGTGAAGTAGTTGTTGCTTCAGTGCAAGTGCCTGACTAGTGTTGTTGATTTCGTCCAACTCTTCCAAAGTAGTGAACATCTCCCTTGTGGTATCCAACTTGAAGACAATCGGAACAACATGATCTTTGACAGAATCAACCAACACTTTCTTTGCTCTAGTATCTTTCTTCCTCCACTGCAACTTCTTTTCTTCCTCCTCAGGTTCAGGAACTTTTATTTTCACAAACTCAACCAAATCAATCTCTTCCAAGGTGAGCAAGATCCTGAACCTCCATGAAGTGTAGTTAGAAGCTCCTTCGAGTCTATCCTTGATTTTCAGACCATTCACTATCTTGAAATTCAAAAATAGAGATAGACTGAAAAAGATTAAAGTGAGTGCTGCAAAACAAATCTGATCACAATCTTTTTCAAACCCGCTCTGATACCATGTTAGTGTTTCTTAGATCAGATTATATAACTGAAAGCACTTAAATATAATTGCAACACATAAGACAATAAACACAACAAGATACCCTAGGAAAACCCTCCTCCTGAGGGAGAAAAACCCAGCAAATAATTCTGTTATATAAGAGCAGAAATCTGCTTACAACTCAGGCCCAGCAAAGGCCGAATTTGATACAATGAATAATAGCACCTCTGCAATGATACAAACGAATATGTTTCTCCTTGAATTCGGTATGCTGCTGCAGTTTGATCTGCTGCTACACAATAATGATCTGCTCCTACACAATAATGAATTGTTGCTCAAGATGTTGATCTGCTGCACAAGTGCGACCTCCTTCTAGGAATGCGAATATGCTTAATGAACTTGATGATTCTCAAATGAGCAAGGCGACCTTGTATATATACAAGATAAGATGTCTTCTCAAGTAGGTCGGCCCTTCAACGAGAATAATTATTTTACAATAAATGCCAAGGGTAGGTCGGCCCAAATATTAAATGAACATTCATATTCTCAATGAGGGTCGGCCCTAACTGAGTTTTTATTTAACCTTTTGTGAAGCGCCCCTTCACATAAATATTAATGATCTCAATATCAAATTAAATAGCCGATAGGCTATTATTTAATTTGGTTTAATCTCAAGTTGTGTAGGCTAGAAGAAGCAGCCCGAAGCTGCTAATAACATCAATAGTTTAGACCTGGGTATGCCGTCTTTTACTTTTCCAGCATAAGCAATTTCATTCCCACCATTTGGTGGAAGAGACTTGGCTATGCCGTCTTTTACATTCTTGTAATGCATCTTCATTTGCTGATCGGCTGGGCCGTCAACCTACTCTCGCTGAATAAGTGGTCGAGTTGCATCTTTCTTTCCCAGTTGTTCAATTCAAGCTAACGACCCCTGACGCCATATGCTCACACCTTGCCCAGCATTGGGATCCTAGTGTACATTCTTGTTGTAGGGTTATTTTCTAGCAGTTGATTTGGATTTGAGCTAACCTTAACGGGTGCTTGTTGTATTGAGTTGCTCATTGAAAAATTCAAAAAAATTGGCTAGCTAATTTCATATCCATTCAATACATTTTTATTCTTCCACATTAGATCTCCTCTTTAAAGTCCGAAATTATATTTTCAATCAACTCACACACCCCTTCCACACATTTCTTACTTTCTCTTATATCTTCTTTCCTTATATGAAAAGAGGCATCCTTTTGAATGGAGGCATCTTTTTTCATTAATAAACATAACTCTTAGATTTTCCCAACAAATCTACCACTTGTGAAACGCCTTGCAAGAGTGATGAGAGGGAGTATAAAACAAGTCGCGCCTCTTCATGATAATTGTTGTTTACATATATTAATCCTTTAACATATTAATTACTGTTTGTTCTTTGTTTTTTATTATTAATTGCTGCCTTTTCATCTATTGCTGCCCAAGAATAATCATATTAATCGCTGCTTTTTATTTGTTTGGAATAATCGCTGCTTTTTATTTGTTTGGAATAATTGCTGCTTTAGAACCACTGCCGTTTTTCATAACTTTTGTCTTTTTCCTTATTTTGTCTTGTTCTGTTTTGATAAGGACCTGATTTTGCTTAATGTTTGCTGCATAGTGATCGATGCTTTATGCTGATTGCGTTAAAGGTCTTTAATAAATTCGCTGCCAATGTTATTATTTATCTTCTCATAAACTGATCACTGCCTGTTCTTTTCTTTGTGCTTGATAATTGTTATGTATTTTCTGAGGAAGTCAACCAGACTTGATGAAGTAATTGCTATTTATCTTCATCACTGAGAGATCCCCAACCCAAATCTGATCTGAGTTTCTGAGTTTTCTCTTTTCAAAGTCTTTGACCAGCGAATAGGTAGGTTTTTGTTTTTGTTTTGTCTTTGCATTTTTTCTGTTTTTTTTGTGACTTTTGAGTTTTACCAAATATGAATGCAATTTGCTCTTGAGATACAAAGGAATTAAACTGAAATAAACTTCTATTTTTTCTGATTTCAAACAGCCATGCATAAAATTGTAAAATTAAAAATTTAGGAACACCATCCATCAACTAGTCATACCCGGAGTCCAATGCTAACTTGCAATTGAATTTTATTGATGAAATTCCAGTGAAACACAGGATTACAAATCAGATCTGCTCCTCTAATATTTTGTCCAAACCCTAGCAGCAACATAGATGGTACGACTGCCCTTGAGGATGGAACGGCTAGCAAAATCAGTCACCAAAATCCATAAATCTGCTCTCCAAATTGACAAATTTGACCTCCAAAACCCTAGCTGCTTGCTTCCAGCAAGTAGAATGCAAATATGTGATAGTATTGGCCTGGAAGAGGTTCGATCTACCAATGGCAGCCTCTGATCTGAAGAAGTATGATGATATAACACTGCTGCAAACTCAGATATGAAAAATAACCACCTAAAACTCCTCCAATGAAGCCCAAACAAAGACCCAAAGTAGGCCCTCCTCAAAGGTGAACTGGGTTCTCGTCCAATTCACGATAGCCTTTGAGAGTTTTCGTTCCCAGAAGGCTGAAGCAATGTTGAAACCCTTCTCCAGAGCTCAAACCTGCAAAGTGTTTTGTAAAAATGAGAGTAGAATGCTCAAAAAAGAGCCCAACACTTTGCTTTATAACCTCTCATGGACTTTTTTAATAAAAGTCAATAAAATAATTTTCTTGAGGGTCTTTCCTCATCCAAATAAAAGGGCCATTTTTTAAAAACAACTTGAGTTGCTAGGATGGGGGCACTTTTCACTATTCACCTTATGATTTTCAGTTACTATTCACTTTTTACTATTCCCATAAAGCAAACTTTAATTTTTTCACTTTATCCATGGATTCATCAATTGAACTCCAAATTGAAATATTCGTAAGGCTTCCAGCAAAACTCCACAGCCCCCGGTTGGGTCCCCTAAGCATTTTGCTGACCTACGAGAACCCTAATAGTAGGCCAACCTCCACTATAGTCTGAGCTGCCTAAGGAAGGGACATTACAATCACTGCAAACAATCAAACAAATCTGTTCTTGATATGCAAATGATTGCAATTATTTGTTATCTCTTTAATATATCTCACCACTGCTTATTATAATCATATAAACTATGATTTTCATAATCATTCCTTGGATGATGACATTGGCTAAATATATGTCTTGAATCATGATTGACCTAGGCACCAAGAGTACAAGGAGTCGACCAATATAAAACATTTAGCTTATTTAATCTTACTTCCATTACCTTGTAGCTTAGGATATTTTGATGTGATCTTTTTGACCAATGATTACAATGGTTGCCATGCCAACTGTTAATGTTATCATCATCATACATTAAGTCATTGTGATATTCATTTCCCTTTGACATCAATGACAACTTCGAACTGTCTATATACCCTTGACATCAACGACAATTAATGTAACATTTTTGACATCAAACTTAGACAACGAATTCCTTCCACAATGGCTTTGCTATCAATGATAATCAAACCAACAATCTTGCTCATACACTTGACATCAATGACTCCGTTTTTTCACTTTTGACATCAATGACTCCATTTTTTCACTTTTGACATCAATGACAATACTTCCAACAAGATTGACCCATAGTACATACAACTTAATATAATGCTGATTAATCATGATAGTTTGGTAGTTTCAGTGTTCATTTCTATTTTAGGGTTTTGGATTATGGATATGGCTATAGATAGCCATGCACATCCATACATGCATATAATGTTGAGTCAGTTATGCTTTATTTAATCCCACCAAACATCGCTTTTCCTGCCAGATACTTATTTGGTCTGTAGCTATTGGGTCTAGAGACCATATCTATGTGGGTAGAGATTACCCTCCCAGATTTGGAGAATTAATTAGAGCAGTTGGAATGTATGCTTCTTAATTTTTCGACTAGCCTTTTCTGTGCAATCTCATCTCTAGTTATCAGGTACAAGTTACAACAGTATAAAGGCATTGGATTGCATTTGTGCAGATACTGCTGTAGTTAGTCTCTGATAGTGGTAGTCCTTTCCCCTTCTTGTATACATGCAAGATATAATGGTTATGGTATGGATTGTTATAGTTTAAATTGTAGAGTCAGTCAGCCTCCTTTCAATTTTGCAGAACGTTCCTCATTCACTATCAGGTAATTATTTGGTCTGTAGCTGTGTTAGGTGTGACCTAAAACTTTTGCATTCATCATAATCAAGCTGACAGCCCTCCCAAATCTGGAGTACTAATTGAAGCTATAACCATTCCACCATACCTCATTTATAAAGAGACGTCATTCTCAATGTTTTTTTTAGGCAGTTCAATTCTCTTAAGTGCCCATCGATTGGAAGTTTGCTCCAATAAAATTCCTAACCTCCTATTTGATCCCTAGATTTGCCAATGAATCTGCTACATGATTGATATACCTGGGCATGTGGCTAAATCTTACTCTTGGTATTACCATTTACAATGTGCCACTTAGGAATTCCTTCTTTAGGTGTATTGGGCAAGCCATAAATCATAGGCAGGATAGATACATTAGGTAGAAGCATGCTTCTAATGATGTCCTTAAGGGTTCTTGATAGCCTTAGTGACTTCCTTGACCACCCTGTTCATGGGATTCCTAGAAATCTTCCTACATGTACTACTGGTCGTTATATTGTCAATGAGTTCTAGATCATAGTCCTCTCTATTCATGATAACTAAAGTGTTAGCTCCTGCTTTCAGAATGATAATATTTTATTTATCCCTAATTTTTCAAGTAAATTAGTCAAATATGCTTCCTAGGGGTTGCCTGCTGAGTTCTTGTGTGCAAATTTTAGTTATCTCTTGGTTGCTTCTTCTGGAACACCATTTATAGCTATTTCAGTGATCCATAATATCCTCATAAGCGACATTGCTTGGAGCCACTGTGAAACTTAAACCCTTATTTAATATATTTTGTGCTGGATTAAACCAATCAACTGGAAATATTTAGAAATCTAAATCTATTCCTTACCTAGTTTTTGATTTATTCTCCAATATGGTTATAATTCATAGATTGATTGTGTATGGTTATAATTCGTAGATTGATTGTGGATATCTGGTTGCTGCTCATATAATGTATAGTTTATACTTTAGCTACTGTTTATCAAAGAGACTGAACCTAGAGCATAAATGTGTTTTAAGAGGTCTCTACTCAAATGTTTATGTTTTCCCTGTGATGACTGTTACAGCGTCCACTGCATAAGAACTGAATGATCAATAAAAGAAATGGTAATTCTTATATCTATAGCCACCTTTATAAACTCCTTTGATCCTAACAAATATCACTTATCTCTTTAAAGAAAACATTTAATTTAAGTAAAGATTATTCGATATATTCTTATTATAATTGTCTATCAATATTACAATTATTTGTCCTCTTCAAATGGTAATTTTATTTTCTTTACTTTGTTATTGACAGGACAATTTAAGCAATCCACTTACAAAAACAACTGATGAGAGGCAAGGAGGGAAAATCAAGTCTGCTTTATTGCAAGAACTTGATTTGAGATATTTCACACCTCTTGAGGTACAATTTTATGTGTATAACAGAAAACGAGAAATTTCTATGTTAAGTGATTGTTATCAAGTGCATACTATAGATTGCCTCTTGAAGTTTTGGGTTCTAATCATTTCAGGTCTCTAATCTGCACTCCTTTCCAGGAGAGTTCGAATTTCCAGATCATGTTAGTCTAAGGCAAAGGTGTGTTAAACAGAATTTATTTCCTTGATATGGATATCACGGTAGTGGCAAACTTTCTAAAGCCTTGTAAATTGGATACAATAACTAAAATATCTGATAAAGCATAGTTGTGTTGGCATACATTCAGTAATCAAGTCATCATTGTTGTAGCCTCAAATACGATGAAGAAACTTCTCTTGGACCTGCATTTGATATGCATGACATTTGAGCGTATAAGTAAAAGTTTGAAAATCTTTTAACAATTTTGAATTTTCTGATTTTTTTTAAGTTTTTGCAATTTTGAATTACAGTAAAACTCTAAAATTCTGATAACATGAAATTTCAAGCCAAACTGAAATAATGGCTGAGATCCACAACTGCTGATAACAAATTATATATTTTTTATATTACAGCAGCCACATATTATTCAAAATATTTAAATTTTAAATATTGTTAAAACTAAGAGTTGCTGAAGGCACTTACAAAATTATAGTTGAAAGTCTAGACTTGAGTTTGGCCACATGGCCACTCAAGAGATAAATGAACGGCCAATAAAGAAGGCCCAGATAATGTGATCCCTCTTTTTAAATGTACATTAGCTTAATTGAGAGGCAGTATGAAAGCTATTTTCATGGTTTTCAAACTCATTAAAAGCAGCGACTCTTTTTCAAAATGTATGGAGACCAAATAAAAACTGTCCTCTTTGCCTGGTCATGCTACTCTCATGCTGTGTCTTGTATGGCAGGTGCTAGGGGTTTGTGCGGCCTAACAAGATTGATGGAACACATGCTTATACTAAGAGGGGGGAGAGAGGGAGGTGTGAATCTGTATATTACAATCTTTTACTTTATCAACTTAACAATCACCAAACTCAATCACAAAAGATCCACACATAAGAGACACAATATTTTACGTGGAAACCCTTTTGGGGGAAAACCATGGTCTCAGGTTTGCTTGGATTTACCATCCAGATCCAGCCTCTGCAAAATAAAATCTTATTACAAATCTTCGTAGGCACCAACCCACTGGAAAAAGCAATCTCCACAATTGGACACCAACCCAGCAAGAGACACCAACTTCTTTTAATGAGAGGCACCAACCTCTCGATCTTCTTAGTTAGGAGGCACCAACCTCCAAACAAATAAAATGATAAATATTTGAAACTTATTCTTGACTCATCTCTAATTCACCTTCACAAATCTGCTCAAAATGTCTGCTAGGTATCAACCTCTAGATCTGCTATATTTCTTTCTCAAAATCTGCCTCAAATCTGTTATAATTTCCTTTTAGATCTGCTATAACTCTCTCAAAATCTGCCTCAAATCTGCAATAAAAATTACCTTGAAAGGTCTGCTCAAATCTGCTATACTCTCCTCTTAGATCTGCTATGAATAATTCTTTGATATTCTTCACATAAATTTGCTCTTATTCTACCTCAAAATCTGCTTTTAAAATCAGAAAGATATTCTATTTATTTCTTTCCTTCAAAACTCCTTTACATTCTTTTATTATATCTTCTCCGAAGAGGGCGACCACATAGAAAAGACATATCCCTTGCCAAGAGAGGCAACCTTTATTTATAAGTGCTGCCTTTTCATAACAAAATGTGATCACAACAATTGAGGGGTTAGGCTCCTTTTAAAGAAATTTATTTATTTAATTTTAATTTCCCAAAATGGAGCGGCACTATAAGGGGGTCGGCTCATTATTGTTTAGATTTAATTTTATTAATTTTTATTTATACTCCCTTTATCTTGGGCGCTACTACAAGGGTCAGCTGGCATTAGTTTGATTCATTTTTATCCGCACATTGCTGTCATGGTAAGATAAAATCTGTCCTTGGAGTGGATCTGTCCTTTGGCATTCAATTTGCTTAAGCAACACGATTCTCCTTTGATATCAATGACAAAAATGCTAACAATCTCCCCCTTTGTCATCAATGGTAACCTTGCATAGAAATAATTTGTGAATGTAGAAAGAACGTGATACTCTTCCTCTCTTTGTTTCTCCCCCTTATTCTACTTCTCTTACATCTGATATGAACAATTCTTTGATATTCTTCACATAAATTTGCTCTTATTCTTCCTCAAAATCTGCTTTTATAATCAGAAAGATATTCTATTTATTTCTTTCCTTTAAAACTCCTTCACAATCTTTTATTATATCTTCTCCAAAGAGCGCGACCACATAGAAAAAACGCATCCCTTGCCAAGAGAGGCAACCTAAAATATACCGGCCAAATTTTTCATTTTGTTACACAGCTAAGTACACCCATTAGCGTTAGTGTAATCATAAACTAGCTGAAGGGAACCCTAGACTTTCTGATCAACCCAGATCCCAGCAAGGGCAAGGTGAGAGCATACTCGTAGGGGATCGTTAGCAATAAGAACTTGCTGAAAATAACTGAAAGGAAAGCAATCACTCTACCACTTATTCAGCGAGAGGATTGGAAAGGAAAGTACAATACTGAATTCAAAGATGCAACTCGACCACTTATTCAGCGGGAGTAGGTTGACAGCTTAGCCGATTAGCAACATGATAATGCAGTACAGTAAAGTAATAGGCGACAAGTCGACCTCTTCCACAATCGTGGGAAAGTACAAGAGTTAGATTAGAAAATAGAAGAGTTGCTGACAGTACTACTGTTCAACTTACAATAACATAGAGAGCCTGCCAAGCATATGTGATTAGAAGATATATCATGCTGCAATAATGTAAATAAACTCCCTCAAACTCATCCTAGACTTTCTAGACCCCAGCCCATTCAACAGTGACTTCTCTCAATCTACTGTGATTGAAACAGGGACTGAAATGGCACAGTCCAGCAACCTGCAACATCACTAAATCACTCATATCTCCCTCAAATCCCAACCAAATGACACGAAGTAAAATGCATTATGCTCTAACAAGGTGGGCGACCAAGATCAAGTACTAAAACCCACCCAAAACTCCTCCATTATTTTGGCACGAGAAACAATGCATAAACAGAAATGTACAACCCTATGAGAAGGGCGATTTTGCCTTTAAAAAAATAAATACTAAATATTAAAATCTGTAAATTTGCAAGAAGGGTCGTCCCTAGCAAGGAAACAGATAGAACAAATGCCCAAAACCACTATAGTTTTATTTTCAGACTTATGAATAAAAGCATGGATCAGCTGTGACTGAACAGCAATTGCAAAAGGTGACTAAAATGATAAGCAACTCAACTACAATGCAAAATAGTTCACTAGAATCAATCTCTCAACTAGTTGCTGTATTACAAGCAAGAAGTTAAGCCTAGCTAGGAGGTATGCATCCCTCGAAGCAATCCCAATACCATTCCGACAACATAACTTTGCATAAAATCCAAGATGCTGAAATGAAGATCCCAAACTTCCTTATATAACTTTGTTAGGCACCTCTAGAAGCTTCCAAAAAGTGCGCTCCACTCAAAGAAGCCCTAATTCCTTGTTGACTGTTGACTCAAGGAATGGCGTACCTTTTTTCCTAAGGTAAATCCCACGCCATTTTCACTTTTTACATTCTTCCTCAAGTGGCGTACCTGTTGTGACCTTTTCACACATCGCCCCATTCAAATGGGGACCCCCAATTTTTGCTCCATTCTAGTCTTTTTGGTTTTGGTCTTTTGGCTTTTGTTTTGTCTCTCTCTCTCTCTCTCTCTCTCTGATCTTTTTGTTCTTCTGGGGATGTCCCATCTTTTGACCTGATTTGGAATTTTGGCTAAGTCTGTGAAGTTAGGGTTTTCATTCTGCAGGCTAGTTTGAGGTCAAATTGAGTTGGAAAATTGAAATATGAGCTTAGTGCTATGATCAGGAGACTCAAGGCAGAGTCCTATTGAATTTTCACTAAGTTCTGGCGACTTACTATTTTTAGTAAGTACTCAATCTGAGGTCCCTTCCTCAGAATTTTGGGATTCTAACTATTCCATCACAGGTAACTATCAGCTGCTTGCACATAAATTTTGGGCAGGATCAAACAACCTGCTATTTTTGGCAGTTCAAGCTTCGGGAGCCATTTTCAAGGTTCAAACATGTGATTTTTCAATGCATGTCTGAAGATTACTTCTAGGTTTCTTGAGACCTTCGCAACGATGTAACATGCAAACCGAGACGATCACTTTCAGAGTTCAGCCTTCCGAGGCTAATTTTAGGGTTTGCATGCAGGAATTTTCAATGCATGTTCGGATATTTCATGTGGGTTTGGCGAGAGCTTCGCAATGATATGACATGAAAGCGGAATGAGTCAGTTTTCAGGGACTTACTATTTTTAGCCAGTGTCGGAACGTTGACCAGTTTTCTGGGTTTTTCTGGGTTTTTTGAGATCCCACGGGCATTGTGACATGCAAACTCATCCGACGTCCAATCGACCACTTTCCGGACACTTACTATAAATAGCAATGTCATCCCAACAGCTACCCAACATTTCAGTCCAGCAATCAGGAGCAATCAGGGAATCGGGAGTAGTTCGGGGCACATGCAAATCAAATTAGGGTTTCCACTTTTATAGGGGCGAGACACAGAAATTGCCAGAATAAAATACCCCACCGATATCAGCATCATCCAAGCAACCTACTGGCAAAATTTGAGCGAAATCGGAGAACTTGCTATTTTTAGTAAGTCATCTCAGGGCTATAAATAGCAGGTCTGCACTTGAGGTAGGTATGAACAGGGCACTCAAGTTATCAGGATCAGGCAAAGCAAGTTTCAAGTCAAACGGAGCTACTAAAGACAGGCAACCTTGAAACTTACTATAAAGGGCAGGTGGCTATAAATAGCAGGTCGGCATGTATGACAGGCAAAGCAGGTTCATCGAACTACAGGGATCACATGGTGAAAATTTCACGACAAACGGAGCTGTGGAAGTCAGAAAAGCAAGGACTTACTAAAAATAGATGGCAAAGGTAGCTGAGGCGTTGAAGAAATTTTCAAATCTACAAATGGAAACTGGCAGGAGGAAGTATGAAATGCGCCCAAGCATGAAGACTGGCATCAAAAAAAAATCCAAAGCATGAAATTTCCTCCTCCTCATGGGAAATGCGCCCAAGGCAATGTGGTGTTTGAAAAGTTTCTAAGTGTTTGCAAATTCCTCCTCACCCCCTCAAATGTGCCCAAGTCATAGAGGAGAGTCATAAAAGTTTCTAAGTATTTAAAATTTCCTCCTCCCTATGTAAAATGCGCCCAAGGCTACAAGGTTGGCATAAAAAATTCTAAGGCATGGAAATGGAAGTACCACCCTTGAAATGCACCCACCAAGGGAGTTTGCTGATAAAATTTGTAAGGCAATGAAATTTCCTTCACCTCATGTGAAATGCGCCCTTGTATGTGGAGAAGACATGATAAAAAAATGCTAAGTATAAAATTTCCTTCACACTACCTCATATGCGCCCAAGGCACAGGAAAATTTCCTTCACCCTATGCTAAATGCGCCCAAGGTGGAGAAGGCAAGAAAGAAAATGCGCTAAGGCAAATGAGTTCCTTCATACATGGTGAAATGCGCCCCCATATGGAAGTCTACATGCTAGAATGCGCCCAAGGGAGGTGAAAGGTCATAAGGGGCGTGGAAATTTCCTTCTCCCTATGTCATATGCACCAAGTTGATAAGATTTCCTCCACACTAGGTGAAATGCGCCCAGCAAGAGGGAGGATGTTTAAAAATGTTCTAAGTGTTGGGAAATTCCTACACACCCCCCTAAATGCGCCCACCTTGTGATAGGTGTTGGAAAAATTTCTAAGTAAGATAAAATGGAAGCTTGGCAGGTGAAATGCGCCCAACTTGGAGGAGTTGATGAAAATGTTTCTAAGTGTTGGCGGATTTCCTTCTCCACCCCCTAAATGCGCCTTTAGGTGGAAATTGACCCATGAATATGCGCTCTTGTTTGTGGAGGAAATAGTATAGGATTGCTAGGGCGTAGGAACGCCTAAGGTTTGAAATAGAAGTGGAAGACCTCAAATGCGCCCAAGGTAAAATCAAGGAATTTAAATATTTTCTAAGGCATTTTCAAGGGTGAAAGTGTGAAGGACGCCTAGGGGGGTGATGCTAAAATTTCCCAAGGCAGGATGAAATGCGCCCATGAACAGGAGGGAATTTCTTCAGGAAAATAAAGAAAATACTCAGGAAAAATGGAATTTACAGGCGTGGAGTTCCTCCAGAATGAAAATGGAATCAACCTTAGCAAATTTTATTATTTTTCTCAAAATAATAAAAATTAAACTTACCCCTTCGTTTGGGTACACATGGAAATTGTGATTTATGAGGGGAATTTTCTTCTGGGTATTAGACATTTCCAACTGGGAGATGGTTTAAAACTCTTCCATACCTTGCTCATGTTGTTTCGACAAGGATTTTGGCCTGGCACCCGTTTAACAAGTTTCCTAAGGCTCCAAGGGATAAATTTTCTAAGGCATGGTAAAATAAAGCAACAGGGGGGGTCAAATACACTCACGGGGAAGAAATTTGTCTAAGGCATGGAGGAATTTGAAAATGAACTGAAGCTCGAGCATCAAGCATTCAAATGCATCCTCAAGATGAAATATCTTCTAAGGCACAAACTCCAGGCAAGGTGGTGGATATGCCCATGATGAAAGTTTGCTAGAAAAGTGATGAATTCTATCAAGATCCGGAGATCAAGCGGTCAGAACATGGAAATAAGGTAAGTAAAGTGAATTTAGATTATAAAGTGTTCTGATACTCTTCTTTTGTTTTGTAGGATGAACGTTGAAGCCAAGGCATGAGGACTTGATGAAGCTAGACAATGTTGCAACTTTGGGGAGAAGAAACGACAGTGAAGATTTGGCTAAGACACTAAGAACGTGATGCAAAAGAAGCAAATGCGCCCAAGGCAGTGGGCTAAAGAAATGTGAGAGCAACAAGAAGAATCAACGCAGAAGAGCTTTTTGCAAGGAGGATTTGAACCAAGTGTTGTTGCCTCCTCCTAACACAATAGAATTGGCAGAGAAGAACAGCGGGAACGCGTTTACGGACGAGAATCTTCTAGAAGAAGATAGTGGGCATTAATTGCAGATAATGGTTCCTGTAGAGGAGTGGAGAATATTCTGTGCATTCATTGCCCCACTCCTCTCTGTGGCGGTTTTTAGGACAAAAACCCTAATTAGGGCATATGTGGCTTGATCTGAGCCCTTCATTGTAATTCAATCTAAGCCGTCTGTTGGATTGGGCCAACTATAAAAGGGGCATCCCCCCTCATTTGTAACTTAGTAGACATTAGATTGAGAATAGAGAAGATAGAAGTTAGAATAGATAGAAAGATAGCTTAGAAGTTAGCTTAGTTTGGAAAGGAGAGAAAGACTTTCCCTTTGAAAGTTTTTGTAAAAGATTGTTGTGTAAGACTCCCATAATATAAGGATTTTCATTGATTGGTGATTCTATCTTGCATTGTGGGTAGTTGACGAGATCTTTTCGTCTTTCCAATTCAAGTAGATAGAGTAGAATAGACTTTATTTTATCCAAGTGGTTGTTAATTGTGGAGCGTGGTGCTTTGGTTTGAGCATATCTTCTTTCATCCATACCACTAGCGGGCTTGCTGATGGTAAGTCCGCCCTGCGTGGTCAACTGGAATATCAGTACTTAACTTCGGTTGTGATTCGTATGTTCACTTGCATCGTTGTGATGGGGTGTGTATGCTGAATCATAATTTGAACATCTTACTCATCCTTTGAAGATTGCACCAACTTTGTCAGAGTTGTCCGAAGGGAGACGAAGCAAAGTCTGGTTTGAAGATTGTTTAAGTCGATCCTCACCCTCCACCCCTTTAGGAGTAGATGGTAGCATCTCTAATCCTTATATTATTTACATTCAGCATTATCCGGTTAGTTTAAGAACCCGAGCTTCATTGACAAATCTCCCGAAATTTGAAAATCCTTTCTTCGAAGTTGAAGTCCCCTCGGAATACCCATCATATTCATATCAACCAACTGAGTCTATTCGCAATAAAAGGAACCTTGGAGTTGAACGCATGAACTTTCACGCAATCTTAGCATGCGGAATACTTTGATCAAGAGGGAATAGAGTGACCGTTGGACATTTTATTCTGTGTTGGTGTTGTCATAAAAAACACGTCAACAGTACCTTTTCTCTAAATCAGCATTGTTAAACAAAGGTACAAAATTCACTTAAATTATTTGGATGAGGCGCCAACCCATAGAAGCCCCCTTTTTAAAAATGACTTAAGTTTGTGAAGCTAGACCAAGGGGGGGAAATAATTAAAATAAACATTATTTTAATTAAAACAACTTATCTCTCTAGAACTACATTCATGCACCAAATCAAATACTGCCAGCTGAACCATTGACGAGGCAAGTCAAGAACACTGAAGCCAACAAGACCACTGCCAGAAATAGAATTTACTAAAAATAGTAAATTCCGGAAGTAATTCGGATTATCATGCCAGATATACCAATGCAAAGCTCTCTGAAAACCCAGAAAAGAGCTGCCAACCAAACACCAAGATTCCAGAAACACACTTCAACACAAGCTGAAACGCCCTCCTAGAAGATAGGAAACCCTAGTTCTGCTTCCGAGTAGTCTACGGGTCACCAGGATAGACTAACGGTCAACTGTCAGGTCACTGTTGAGAAGGGGACATTACACAACCTTTATTTATAAGTGCCGCCTTTTCATAACAAAATGTGGTTGCAACAATTGAGGGGTCGGCCTCATTTAAAGAAATTTTTTTATTTAATTTTAATTTCCCCAAATGGAGCGGCACTATAAGGGGGTCGGCTTATTATTGTTTAGATTTAATTTTATTAATTTTTATTTATACTCCCTTTATCTTGGGTGCTACTACAAGGGTCAGTTGGCATTAGTTTGATTCATTTTTATTTGCACATTGCTGCCATGGTAAGATAAAATCTGTCCTTGGAGTGGATCTGTCCTTTGGCATTCAATTTGCTTAAGCAACACGATTCTCCTTTGACATCAATGACAAAAATGCTAAAAATCTCCCCCTTTGTCATTAATGGTAACCTTGCATAGAAATAATTTGTGAATGTAGAAAGAACATGATACTCTTCCTCTCTTTGTTTCTCCCCCTTATTCTACTTCTCCCCCTTTGACATCAATGGCAAAAGGGTTGCTGATCCAACTTTGACCTTTCTTCTCCATGGGGCTAAAAGATAGTCCAATGATTAGCTCACCCTGAAATTATGCTTGTCCTTAGGAACTTAGTGATTAGATGAGATTGATATTACTCCCAATTTCTGCCTTAAGTACTCAAAAGTCTCCTTAGGGAGGGGCTTTGTGAAGATATTTGGAATATGTTCTTGTGCAGCAATATATTCCAACTCCACCTACTAATCAACCACTTGCTTTCGTAAGAAATGATATTTGATTGGAATGTGCTTTGTCTTGGAGTACATAACTAGATTCTTTGAGATATTAATTGCACTTGTGTTATCAAAGAATATGGAAATGGGATGATCATATTCAACCTTAATGTCCTTCAATGTTTGCTTCATCCATAGAACTTGTGTCCAACAAGTTGTTGCTGCTAATGTATTCCACCTTGTTGTGGATAATGAGGTTGAAGCCTATTTCTTACTCATCCAAGATACGAGATTGTTACCAAGGAAAAATACTCCTCCACTTGTACTCTTTCTATCATCAACACTACCAACCCAATCTGCATCCATATATGCTGATACAATGAAATCTTCATTTCTTGAATACGACAAATCAAAATCCATAGTGTCCTTTAGATATTTGAATATTCTTTTAACTGCTTACACATGAGTTTCTTTTGGTGCAGCTTGTAATCATGCCACCAAACCAACTGCTTGGATAATATCACGCCTTGTAGCTGTCACATATAATAAACTCCCAATCATGGACCTGCATAGAGTTTGATTAGCCTCAGGGGATTCATCATCCTTACTCAATTTGCAACCTGTAACCATGGGTGTACTCACAGGATTGCAATCCTCCATCTTGAATTTCTTCAACATCCTTAATATACTTGGTTTGTGAAATAAATATCCCCTTATCTGATTGAGAAATTTGCAACCCAATGAAAAAGGATAACTCACTAGGCATGGACATTTTGAACTCCTACATGTTCATGGAAAACTCTTGACACATCTTATCACTGCTACCTTCAAAAATAATGTCATCCACATAAACTACAACAATCAATTGATGTTCACCTTCAATTCTAATGTATAGATTGCTGTCAACAATATCCTTTTTGAAGCCTTGCTATTGTAGATACTTGTCCAAACTTGAGTACCAAGCCCTAGGGGCTTGTTTCAGCCCATAAAGTGCCTTCCTTAGCCTGCATACATAGTCCTCATTCTTTGATAGGAGAAACCCTTCTGGCTTTTCAATATACACTTCTTCCTCCAAGTTCCCATTGAGAAAAGTTGACATCCATTTGATAGACTTTGAAATTCTTGAAGCAAGCAAATGCTAAAAACATCCATATAGCCTCCATACAAGCAATAAAAGCAAAAGTTTCTTTGAAGTCAATTCCTTCGACTTGAGCATATCCCTTGCATACTAATCTTGCCTTGTTCCTCACAACTTGGCCATCGTCATTTAACTTGTTCCTAAATACCCACTTAGTGCCAATCACATTCTTATCCTTAAGGTCTTGGGACAAGTTCCCATGTTCCATTTTTCTCGATTTGATCCAACTCCTCTTCCATAGCTTGTTACCCGATGCTTGTCTTTACTTGTTTCTGTAAAGTTCTTTGGTTCTATTTTGGAGAGCAAGGACAGGTTCACATGTTCAAATATACCGGAAAATCTCCTTCTAGTCTGAAAAAGACAAAAAGGCAAACCTCACCTCCAACCTGATTGAATGATATCCTAAGAATTCTGGCAAGCCCATTATGTAGTTTAGACAGCGAGAACCAATTAGAGGAATATAAAACTTTAATTAGAGATCATCAAATAATGCAAATCATGTACATTGTGTCTGTATAATAACTGATAGGCAAGTAGGCTATACGCAAAAATCAGGTGTTTTTGTAAAGATACCAATATAATCTACAATAAACAGTGACAAGGCAGTTCAAGTACACATGAAAGGTCCTGTAATAAGCTACAAACCGTTCTACTGAAATAAGAGTCCTGGGGATGTCAGCAAACCATGTATAGAAATTCTGCATGAGTTAATCTTGATCTGTCTCTGGAATATTCTAGGTTGCTTTGAATTGGGTGTGATTAATTTAGTCATGTATTGCATTTGGGTAAATTTGAAAGTTCTTTACTTGTATCCTTCATGCTTTCTGGGTTCTATTTTGCAGGTATGCATTGCTTGGCAATAGTCTTAGTGTTGCTGTAGTGGCACCTTTATTGAAGTACCTATTCACGGATTAGGCCTTCAATTTTGAGAAGGCATTTTTTGGCAGACATAGATACAAACTGTCTCAGTGAGTATGGTAGAGCTTGAAACACAATTAGAATGGGACTTATGTTGCCATCCACATTATTTTGTCCTATCTACTCTGACAGATTTAAATGTGGGAAATCAAAGTGCACTCTATGGAAATTAAACAAATTTGTCAGGGGAATGTATTTCTTTGTAGAGGATATTATGGATTGGGATGTTTCATTTCCTTGTGTTAACCTATTTTAATTATATGTGGAACAGTCTATTACAGTGAGTTTCTGACAAGTTTCTTATTGTTTTCTCACGTACAAGATTTTGTTTTCTTCCAAAAAAGTAAACTTATATTAGTATAGAACTTTGAGGTATACAAGACAGGAATACCTATAGCTGAAATGGCTATCCAAGAGAACAAGAGAAGCTTTTCAACAGCGGGGAATTACAAAGGAATTAATGTGTTCAGTTGGATCAAGTTTTATCTAAACACAGCAGCAAAAGTTTAATTCTCCTATTACATTTAGCTTTTAAGATATTGCTTTTTTTTCATGTATAATACTTTATAGGACATAGTAATCATTGATCTAATTGGGAGGGTAAGTGCCACTTACCTTCGAGAAATTGCTAAGTTGCAATGGAGATGAAGCAGAGATATGAGGTTTGAAGAGTGTCTTTGTCCTTGTTCCTCATGATCCTTGATTATGTCTGCTACTTACCTTTTTGAAGCTTCAGGCACAAGCAAATCATTGATTGCCAACAAGGATTTGTCATTTTAGTCAACTACTTTGTGTAACTTGTCCATTCATTCATTCATGGTATCATTTTTCCTCATCTCTTTAGTGTATGGTGCATGAGCCTTGAGAATACAACCTCCAGATAAGATAGGATTATGAATCCCTTATCATCACCTTCAGTATGAATGTACGACAGATAGACATACTGAAAGAAGTAGCAACTTTTAATGAATTAAAGAAGAAAAGTAATATGATACTCATAGACTCTGAAATACCTTTATCATACTATCCAATGAAATGGTTTTAACACTCTGAGGCACTTCTCAAGGTCTTGTTCAGATATTTATTATGAGAAAATGGACAATAAACACTCCTTTAGGAGAAACAGTATCTCAGTAGCACCTGTTTGCATTGCACCTATTAATGTGGATGGTAAAATATTGAATTGAACTTTTTTGTGCATTGCACCTATTAATGTGGATGGTAAAATATTGAATTGAACTTTTTTTCATCCTTTGTGTTGCTAATGAGTTGAGGACAAACCATAGGATTGAAATCAAGAGGAATTAAAAGCTAGCCAATGGAGCAATTTGGAATAACAAACTTTGTCTTTTGCAATAACATTTCCTTACTATTTTTTAAACTTGGGAGCAATTTGGAATGAGACTTAAGACGCCTATTTATTTATTTGTGCATGCTGAGGGTTTGGGTGGGGCCCATAGACCATAAGAGTTAAAGCTTGTCAAACATTGATTGAAAACATTTTTTTTTTAAATATTGACCTTTCCATTTTATTGCCATGGGGGATGCTTGGAAGTCTTAGGGACAATTGAGACTCCCAGGAGGCCTTTGGACATCTCAAGGATGTCTCTAAGCCCCAAATTGTCCCCACACCAAGGGGATGTCTTGAAAACGTCCCCTCCTTGAAGGGGACATCCCCAAAACATTCTCGACTCTAGAGTAGAGGTTGTGTGATGGTAGGGTGATGTCTCCCTCAAGTCCTTGCGTATTAAAACGAGAGGATTTGGGTGGAACATTGGTTTCTACCTCATTGGCTTGTTTATAAATATTGCCAAAAGGTTTGAAGTTTGATGCTCAAATGTGTTTTCGGAGTGATATTAACAATCTTTGGAATTTGAACTTATTATGCCTAACAATGTTTCAAATATCTTCTCACTATTCCTTTTTTTTCTACAAAATCTTGAAATTGTCAGCCCCATACTTTCAAACTTGAATTGGGAGTACATTTTGTGTGGATTAGAGATATTTAGAATAAGTGGCCATGTAATGTCTCATGTTAAAAGATATGCAAATCTAATTTTAAAATCCTTTATAAATATTGAGTATGTGGGGAATTAATATCAACTTTCAATATTTAAACTAGATCTTACAAGCTCAATTTATTTTTTGATTGGTTACAAGCTTTTTGGTTGGAGCTATGAACTAGTGAGGCCACAGATGGGGGACCTCATCCTCAACATTAATACAAGATAGAGCCACTCCCACAAACACACCAACCCAACAAAGGAAAGACAACCACTCCCGCGAGCATGGTAGCCCAAGGGCACAAGGCTTGTGAGAACACCAACCCAATGAGGAAAGGGCCTTAGGCATTAATGCTTGGCACATGGCATGAACACCACCAACAACATAAACATTATGGGTCAAGCTCAGAGACTTGAACCTTGGTGGCCACAACAACAATGCCACCACTTAACCATCACACTATGGGATCAACCCTCTTACAAACTCAAATTTAATCATTACTTAAACAACATTATTTTTATCATAATTTTGATAAGCAAGTAGCAAAAAATAGCAATCTCTCTTGATCTTTCTTTTATTACAGATAGAAATTTAATTACAATCAAATGGTTTGCAATATCAACAATTAGAAAAACATACTTTCATCGTGTTCATATACACAACAAATAGTAGATTCTACTAATATAATGTGGCTAAAAATCCACAATCAATGAAGCTCCAATGTGATCTTCGAATGAAATCGCTCTCTAGCCAAAGGGGTTTCGTCCTTTGATCTCCACACTTGAACATGAGTGCTCAAAATGGTTTCTAGTTAAGGGGTTTGTGCGAACAATTTGTTAATGATCCTTGAATGAATGTATCCACCCTTTATATCTACTACACTAATAAAAGGTCAACCACAATGTTAATTTGTATCTTCAAATTTGAGCAATGACTTTGGGAAAGAAAATCCTTTATGAGAAAGTTATGGCATCACAACCACCATTAACAACTTTACGACATGTGTTGGGAAAGTGGGAAAGAGAATAGTCATAGGTGGAAATATTAAGGGTCGGGGTTTGGAACAACCACAAGACTAAAAGCACGGGCTAGGGCATTGAGGTATAGCAATAGGCATGTTGGTAAGGATAGGTTTGAAATTTTGAAAAATACAAATAAGAGAGCGGGGATAAAAGGTGCAATAAGATGGATAAGTTTGAATCTCCAATACCAAGGTAGACATAAGAATACAATGAAGACCTAATATTTATAAACCTAGATTAATTGTAAATGGCACATGACATGTTTGCCTTGCTCAAAATTTATTGTACTCAAGTAATTGTAGATTTAGATGCTCAAATATTTGAGGACCTTCACACATCACACCTTCTATATCCACCAAACTAAATACTCCTTGGTGCTTTTATTTCTCATCTTCCTTTCTCTCATATCCATGATTCCTTTTGGAATCAAAATCAGCTTGCCTTCATCTAACAAACGGACTTCTATGAGTACAATATGCTTTTCAAGTGCTCGTTTGAGACAAGATAATAAATATATTATGAATCTTACTTCTCTATGGTAGCTCCAATTCATGGGCAATTTCACTAATCCTTCTTAGAATTCTATAAGGACCCATAAAATGGAGGCTTACGTTTTTCAGGTCTACTTGCTTTCAAAGAAGATTGCTTGTATGGTTGCATTCTCACAAACACCATATCTCCAACCTCAAACGTCCTCTAGATCCCGTGGCAGCTTGCATATATCTATTTGTTGATTCTAAGATTGGTGGAGATTATTCTTGAGTGACTACATAATGTCTTGTCTCTTTTTGATCAAATCATTAGCTCCAGACCTTGTTGTCTGATAGAAGGAGATCAACAAAATGTCAAGCTTCATACATGTACAAAGCTTTGGATGGAATGTTACCTATTTTTAGCTACAACTCAAAACAGGTAGAGCGAAATTGCAATTTCAAGCTAAAAGGTAGACCAGGTACACATTTTTTGTGCTAAGTATCCATTATTGTGCAAAAGATTGATTTTAGGTAAGTTTTAGTTTTATTATGCAAGTACATTTCAAAAGAATACCATGAAACTGCATGAAATTGCTATTTTATTCATAATGTAGTACGAAGGATCCCATACAAGCCGTGGGAGTAACTGAAATAACTAAGAACATATGATTAAATGAACATATGAAGCATATTATACAACTAAAGAGGAAAAAATGAACATAAAAGGAAGTGTGATCCGTCATTGCCTGGAATGACGAATCACGAGTTGTAGTTGTTGAGGTGTCTTCACGCTACAGTTGTTTCAGTTGTTTCAGCTCCTTCCACCTTTGCTCCAGAAGTTACCTACAAAATTGTAATGGTTGTTTTAGAGCTTGGGATTAGACTTCTCCTTATATTTATTTATCAATAGGAATACAATCTACTTTCTATGAGGCATTCAAACACATGATCAGAGTTAACAAACTTTCAAAAGCATAGAGATTCGTCATATTGGAAGTTTTTGCTTCACTATTCTTGCTAATTTGTTTGTTTCATGTGCAGATACAGGAAAATTAATGTTGTTGTTTTGATTCATTTAATATCAACATGTGGGTAAAATGTGGCTCCCAAAAGGGTTGAGCCCAACATGTTGTCCTCTTTGTTTCTTAGAGGGGTACGAGTATAAATCCATATGTGAAAGATACATGCAGCCATTTGATCTCATTGAGATAAGTATTCATCACTCATGACAGTTGGTGGGTTAAGATCACTATCATAAATGACAAACATTTATTTCAAGAAGTCTTAATATGAGATTTTGTCTATCCTAGGATATCAAGGTTAGAGGTTTCATCAGATAGTCATGATAGTGCTTACAAAGTATGGTAATGGATAATCATTCAGAGGTAGGGGTTTGCAAGCATAAATGATAAGTAGGACAATGTGATAGCCAGTGATCTTGCAAAGAATAGTTGAGCTTCATATGGCATAGGGAATCTCATGGTATACCTTACTAATCTTCAATATGAAAGCACATTAGGGATGAACAATCAATAGGAAAGGACACCACTACCTAGAGGGTTCGTAGTCAACATAGTCATAGGGAATGACCTAGTTATCACAATGGGTAGTACTTTTCAATGAAGGGAAACAGTGCTTTAATTTCACTATGATAAGAGTTACAATGCATAAACAATTTCCACTTTTCCATGGAGAGGGAAGGGAAGAATAAGCCTAAGAGAGGATAATAGTTATTGATGGCATTGCAAATAATAAGGAAATGCATGACAACTACCAAGCAAACATGACAACAAAGAATTGATAGCCATAATGATTAGTTTTTTATGAAAAGGCTATACAGAGCAATCATAAAGAGCAACTTGAGTGCCATGTAGTTTCAAACTTAGAAAGCTTACAAATGACCAAGATAGCAGAGTGATAACCATTATGGAGTCCATAATATGGAGGGCTCTAAACAGTGACAAGTCTCATGTCAAGTCAAGGAAAGTGAGCATTTCATAGTGTGTTTGAAGTGTTTGTGATCTTGTACCATCCTTGTTTATGGTGGGGTTACAAGAATAGGAAAATGCTCATGGGGCTATCATAAGCCCTGATCAATATTTGTTACTACTATTAGAAAAAGACATCAGATAGTACATTCATCACTATCCTCAAAAGAAGCAGGAGAATTAACATAACAACAAGGTTATGATCACCATTTACAATTTATTAAGGATGAAAATGCATGCTTACCCATAGTAATGAGTATGTGGTGAGTATGTGATGAGTGAATGTCATAAATGCAATGCAAAGAATAGTGCAATGAGACTATTAACAAAACAACGAGGATAGTAAAAGCAAAGATAATAATAAAGGTGCATTGCTTGCTATAGTGAAAACAAAGGCTTTCATGGAAGATTGGCTATTGTCAAGTCATCGCTTTTCTTTGTACAATAATTTCGAAGTGATATGACTAAATGAGGGCATGGCAAAAGGTAGCAAGGAGGTTAGTGGTAGAAGCAGGCATTCATTATTACACGGAAAGAAAGTCTCAATCAATCTGCAACAGGTAAATAATGCATGAATAAGTAACAATAATCTTGTGCCATATGTGATAGGTGCAAATCCTCAAGCATACCTACAAAATAAGGAAAAAATGGACTTGGAATGTACAAAATGAGACCATGGCTTGTGTTTTTCTAATCAACAAGCAAATGAAAAAAATCCAAAAGGCTGAGCCATGAGGAACCCAAGTGAAATTAATTCAGTAAAAGCAAGAGAGGAGCATGAGCATAGGGTTTTCAATACACAAACCCTCAAGTAATGAATAAGAAGGCCAATGCAAAACAGTGTCAGAAGCAAGCAAGAAAAGAGGGTGTCTTTAAAACCCGAGTGTTTGAAATAAAATATACAACCATGGCTTTCCTATGACAGAGCAAACTCAAATATTTGTGAACCCAATGAGGGTGCGACCATATGTGAAGCCAAAAGAAGAAAATGCACAGAAAGACAAGACATTCATCTCTTTACATTATTGTTGAGCTGAGTAAGCTCGAAAAGGCATGATTATTCACAAGAAATGAAGGATGCAAACATTAAACCCACAAAGAATTTATCCTAGCTGGTAGTGTCATTTTTTTCATTTAAAAGCTTCAGAACTTCAAATGACTTCCATTGAATCCTCTGTCCAAGCTTCAATCTAACCCTTGGCAGCTTGTGCACAAAGCATATAGCCTATGTCAACGGTGGAAATCTCCAAAAAGCTCGAACAAAAATGAAATGCTTCATTTTATTTTTTGCTTTATTTTACTTTTAGGGTTTCCTAACCCTAATATGCCGATGAGAAAACATGGCATTTTTGTCATTGTTTTGTTAAAAAATAGGTGCCAACTAATGTGTTTCGTGTGAGTGTTATGGTGGAGCCCATGCCTTAGGAATTTTTTTATGTTTTGAGCATGCAAGGTAAATGTCATTTATGCTTTAAGCTTTGTAACCTTGCAAATATGATGGCTTGTGTTACGACTTGTGTGTGCTTTGTCACCTATCTTTGACTTGATATTCATTATTTTGACCCATGTCATCGATAGGATTTGTATTTTGCATTGATTTCAAATGACAAATGACTTAGAAGGTGTAATTATAAACCTTTAAGTGATCTTGTTAACTATAAATGCAAAATAGGGAGGCTTGTTTTCAAGTTACGGTGAAAGGGATAAGGGTTGTTGATGGTTGAAGATTAATGAGCTATGGAGAGAATATAGGAGAGGATTGAAGTGGTGTTTGAAAAATTTGGAGGGTATCTAGAAGAATTTTATGAGAGCTTGAGAGCTTTTAGGGGTTTGTTTCTTGTGTCATCATAATAGATTTGGTCAAAGTTGACCTTTTCAGCTTTTTGGAGCTCTTTTGGTTGAAATCTAGTGGCTAGATTTTAGGCTTTTTAGAGGCTTATAAAAATGAAGATTCTAGAGCCTTTTTTGGTGGAACCACTTGGAGTTGCTTACTTATTCACCTTGGTAAATAATTTTTGAGTTAGTTCTTCTTGATGTAAGTTTAGATTTAGTGACTTTTGAAGTCCTTTGTCAAACTTTTGCAAGCTTTTTTGTAACTCATTTGGAGATTAATTTAGAAAATACCTTAGATATCAGCACTTGAAGTTCTTTTGCCTCCTTATTCTTGCAGTGTAGTGTGTTATCACGTGGTTGATTAGTTTACATGTGAGGTTTATTTTCACTTCCTTGTAATTTTGTCTCACATTATTATGCCTTTTCTGCAAAGCTATGTTTATGCAGGTTAGAAATTGTGTTTTAAAGTTGCACATAGCTTTTAAATTGTGAAAGTAACCTTTCCCTTCTGAAAGATAGGTGCATTCAAGCCTTTTTTCAAAGATTATGCATAAGCTTACAAAAATAAGTTATGTCAATTTATGCTTTCAGTCCTTGAAAAACAAGTGCTTGTTCTCTGAGTTTTTTAGGTTTTTACCAGTTAGGTGTATCACCATAGGGATACTATTTTGTAGTTTCATTTTTTTAAAGCATCTCCTTCTACTCTTTTCCTCTGCAAGATTCAGTAGATTAGATTAGGTGACACCAAATGAATTCGACTTTCTTTGTAGGTTCTTTTCCATTACAGGTGACCCACAACCTAGAAAAGTTCCAATGTTTCTCCAAAAATCTAAGTTTTGCAACTTAGCATGGGTGTGTTTCTGAGAGATAACATGGATGCCATCTTGATTGACATGTGCTAAATAATATTGGCTCCTCTAGATGGAGCCATTGGATCCATGTCTTGTATTGATCAATGACTTAATTTTTTAAATAGTCTTCCATCCATATATTTACAATTCTAGTTTGATCATCTATTTGTGGGTGGTAGCTAGTGTTATATGTGAGCTTGGTTCTTATCAAATGAAATAGCTCTTTTCGAGAGAAACTCAAGAACCAACTTATCTTTATCACTCATGATACTTTTAGATAATCAATGGATCTTCAACATTTCCTTAAAGAATTGATCATCAACTTGCAATGCTTTCAAGCCTGAAGAAATAACAAACAAAAGAGCATACTTTGAGTTTATCTAAATCACATATATGTATTCCTTAACTTGGACTTTAGGAAGACTAGTGATGAAATCCATCGAAATACTTTCCCACTTCTACTCTGTAATAGGTAATGGTTGTGCTCTGTTTTTTTCCTTTGACAAACAATACATTCTTTAATATGCCTAAGGACATCACCTTTGAGTTCTTTCCACACAAATTTTTCCCAAACCTACTTATAGGTCTTGAAATACCTAGAGTGGCCTATCAAAGGAGTGTCGTGAACTGTTTTCAAAATATCTCTTCATTCTCAATTCTGGCATTAAGTAGATTCTTCCCTTGTAGAGAATGAGTTCATTGAACAATATGTACCTATCATTACCCAACTTCCCTTCCAACATATCAACTGCAAATACATTCTTAGCATACTCTGGTATGATTTATGCCCTCCAGTAAGCCAAGATGTGAGACATTGAACATGTAGTTGGCCTTTTGGATAATGCATTAGCAACATTTTTCTTACCTTCAACATATTCGATGTCAAAGTAATACACTTGAAGTTTACTTATCCACTTTTGTTGCCACTTGCTTAAATCCTTTAAGAAAATACTTCAAGTTCTTATGATCAATCTTGACTACAAATCAACCATCCAACAAGTATTGCTTGAATTTGACTAATGCATGCATAATAGTCAGCATTTTCTTATCATATGTGGAGAATCATCTTCCCACTATATTTTGTTTTTAACTTTATGAATGCAATGGGGTGCTTATTTTGCATAAGCATTGCCCCAATCCCTTCTACGATGCATCACATTCCAAAACATAAGGAAGGAAAAAATTGGGAATAGCTAACATGAGACACAAGCTCAATACCTTCTTCAATTTGTCAAATGCATGATGTGCAAAATTGTTCCATGCAAAAGCTCCATTATTTGTTAAATCAGTTAAAAGGGTGGCCAATTGAGATAACCTCTTAACGAATCTTCTATAGTAGCTGCAAATGTCGAAGAATCTTTATAGCTATTTTAAAGACTTTGGGGAGGCCAATCCACAATTTCTTTGATCTTCTCTATAATATCCACCAACACCCTCTTTGCATTAATGGTCTGCCCAAAATATAGAATCTATAATATCCCTTACCCTTTCTGAACGATATTTTCGATTTCTCTTTCTAGTTTGACAATGCTATTTGTCAAACAAATTTAATTTATTTGACGTAATGCAATAGGATATCCTTTGTGTATGCAGAGTAAAGTAATTCAATGCTTGCAACTTAATATACATGACAACTTCAGACTAATTACCATTATTTCAAATTCATTGCAAACATATATTCAGATTGAAAGAAAATATATATTCAGGAAATCTCAATAGGGTTTGACATATGTATATAAATTTTGAAGCATTTACAATCTGAAATTAAGACTATTTGCTACCTTCAGATGCTCTAAAGTATAACATTATCTTCATACAATATTACTCTAGGTTGTAATCATAACTCCTGACTTGGTAACAAGAACTACTGTAACCGATTTCCTTCAAACTGGGCCTTATCGCTGTATAAAGTCACAACGACTTTTGTGTATATGCGCTAAGATATGTTGATTTTGTGCTACCTAATATAGTGATGATTCTTTAGCTCTTAAAATTGATTTGCAAACACTTCCATATTCCTCAGGTGCCTCACATTATCTCTGAGTGCCAACAAACTGGCCAATAAATCTCAACTGCCGACTTTCAGATTGAACTGAAGACTTATAATTATAGGGGCGCTAGTTTATTCTTGCGACTAATATTGGCACAGGTCCTATGAGGAAAGTGGCGTTGAAAGGGAAGCTCGATTCAAACGACTTCTTCCTTATATTGGATGGGGTTGACTTAATAAATATACACGATTCTTCCTTAGTAATGTAAGGTGCTGGAAATATAAGCGGTTACCTAAAATGGGATGACTTACAGTTTTTGGCAATGATTATATTATATCCACCCTCTTTCCACCTTATCGAATGGCATATGATTTTATGTGATAAACTATGTTTCCACTGTCTTTGATTGTTGAGTCAGCCTCAAGACGCTTCACCATAGCTTTCCAAAATCCCCGATATGAAATAGGTCGACGACTATGTCATTCGACGATATTACAGGCACCCCCGACATTGAACTTACGGTGGCCTAATATGTTTGTCTCTTGCGATAGCTTGCATGGGCTGTGGTTTACATATATTGAGCCTTTCATTCCTTATGAATATCGCAGCTGGGAGTTTGGACAAGTTGCGATATAAATATTGTGATGGATAAAATTCTAATACCATAAATCAGCGGTTATGTAAGATAATTCTTTTCTATTGGGCCCCTTCTACAAATTGCCTCTTTATGCAATTGTTTGTCTTATGCATTAGAGCTAATTTATCTTATCTGGCTCCTGAAATTTGTCTCGTCTGCACCCAAAACACTCACTGTATCCAAAATTTTCAACCCTTTAAAATATGCAACCATTATCGGTGCAAATAACCCTCGGTCTTAATATTAATTTCTGAATTTGATTATAAAGTTGGAAGGGCTATGGCCATTAAATATTAAAGCTGATAAACAAATAAATAATATTCTTTTTACCATTAATCTGCAACCCTAAAATAGATCAAATACTTTGGAATTTTGTCTTCGGAGAAGACCCATGAAATTCCTCAAATGATCTTGAAGCGATTCCACCAAAGAGAGGATATGGGTTTTCGCACAAATCCGTAGACTCAAGGGTTCCCTTCTTCAAGTACCAAAAGTTGAGCTCTCAAACCAAAACAAATAATTATTTTTGCATAATGAAAAATGATCTCACAAATCCCTTTTATAATTCATTTTAGGGTTTTCTAGCCAAAACACCATCTTATAAAGTGATATTATAATTTTTTATAATATCTCTCCAGCCACTTTATAAATATGCTTTAATTTAATTATTTAATATTGTCCCTTTTAATAAACATTTTCTAGGTAATATCCAATAATTAAATTAATTAATTAATTTAACTCTTGTGACGACGAGATGGAAAACAGGGACATTACATAATCTTGATAATGGCAAGCTTGTATTTTGATTTGACAATAGAGTATGCATCCAAAATTCATAACACCTCATCAATATGTTGTAAATGCTCCTCCCACATGTTGAAGATAAGAATGCCATAAAAAATGAGGACAAATTTTCTCAATTACTTGTAAATTTTTTGGTTCATGCATGATTGGAAGGTTGTTAGGGCATTTGTTAAACCAAATATAAGAACCAAAATTTCACTATTTGTAATGGAACCAATATCCTCCTCTTGGAATTAGATCTAATGGTAGTTGGGTATGAGATCTATCTTTGAAAAATTAACTACTCCATGAAGCTTGTCTATCAATTCATCAATCCTAGGGATTGGGTATTGATTTTGATGGTCATCTTATTTAATGCTCTATAGTTGATGGACATCCTCATTCTACTAGCTTTCTTCTTCACCAAAATTACAAATAAAGTGAAGGGACTTGAATTGGGTTTGATGTGCCCCATATCCAAAAGTTCATTTGTTTTCCTTTTCAACCTCCTTATGCCTCCTAGGACGGAATGAGGAAGTACTAATGATGGACTTAGTGCCCTCTTGCAATTCAATTACATTCCCGCAACCTTTATCCAATGGTCTCCTGAGGGGAATGTTGATAAAAACTTTATTGTGCTTGTTCAATATGTTTTTCACATCCACATGGTGTGCTTTCTAACCTTTGGTTGAGTTTGTCACAATCATCCCTAAGTTGTCCACATTGATTGTCCATGATGGAGTATTCTCTCTATTTTTGTAGCAAAGACAATCCTTGGTGCTCCATTGGTTATTCCTCGACACACCTCTTCTTTCCCTTAAAATTGAAACCTTAGTTCCACCATTTGGAAAGTTTGTGTGATCTCACCCATTGAGTGCAACCATAGGATACCTAGCCATATTCGCGTCCCCTATGCCAACAACATAAAAATCATCCTTCATATCATAACTGAGCCCAAATTAAGGTTCAATTGAGAGATATTTCTATTGCATTGGATAGTGAAACCATCAAACACCATTATATTGAACCCTTTGAAGTCCTCTACTTTGAGGCCTCACTTTTCCACCAGTCTAGGCTCATCTATGAAATTATGAGTAGTTCCAGTGTCAATGAATAAAATGACCCTTTTTCTTCATAGAATCTAACATATGTAAAAAGGGTAGTGCTTTGGATTACTAGAGATTTTAGTGAGAGTGCCTCTTGAGATTTCTCCTCCCTCTTTTGGTTTCTCTTTTTCTTCAATATCTAGCTAGGGTTCTTTAGATTCAAATTCATTTTCAAATCTTACCTTAATGTAATGCACTAGTCCTTTCCCAAGATACCTATATCCAAGTGACCAAGGCTCCTTTAATTGAAACATAGCTTCTTCCTTCTCAACTCATTCCTCACCTCCAACTCTTAGGTTGTACATTTTTATGAAAAGGCTTTTTGGAAGGAAATTCTTGGTCTACAATTCTTCGACATGGAAATCTCTAATGCCAAAGCCAAAAAATTTGCCTCTTGTAAGGAATGTGGTTCAAAGGCTTTGACCAATCCCTTGAGAGATTCATTTAACCCTTCTACGAAGAGCATAGTGAACCTTTTGTCCTTGGTATCTAGCACCATCACGGACAACTTATGAAATTATCACATAATTCTCCACTAAACCCAATTGCTTGAGCTGAGTCAATTCTTTGAGTTGATCTCTGAATCATTTTAGAAAAACCTCTCAGTTAGATGTTTTTAGAACTCATCATATCAACCCATGGTCTTAAGAGATGAATATATGAAACCACCACCTGTGTAGTGCCCTCTAAATGCAAGGTAACAAACTTGATTGCCTCATCTTCAATCATAGGCCTAAGAGATAGGTATATGTCTAGCTTTTGTGCCCACATGTATGAGTTGTGCATCTATTAAATCCATCATAAGGGGAGAGAGTAAAATTCCCCATAGCTTGTTTCATGTTTCTCTATAAACCTTGCAATCTAGGCTTAAGTTTGAGGCCATTTTGGGACTTCTTTATGTTTAAAAAATTGGCAACATATCACTTCAAATTGTAACAACCACCCCTGATTTTCCTGGAACTTTTTGTTGATTGTGATGTTTTGTTGATGTGTTTTGATTTGTCTTTGTTTCACATGTTTTCATTGATGCATTGCATACATTGGAAATATTGCATAGAAAGGAAAGTACCAAGAAATAACATTGCTTTTCACATTGCATTATAACATAATGTATTGGCAAATGATTACAAATAAAATCAGACTTAATGTATGATGTTTTAGAATTAGCAATAATGGTTATCAAACTTGATAAAAGTCTCTCATGGGCAGAAAATTATATACAACTCCTTGTGAGATTCACCAAATTATTAAACTATCAATGCAAAACACTCTCCTTCATTTGGCCAAAAAATACATATGAAAAAACACCGCAAACTCACTGTAGCAAACCTAGAAAGTTGTTGTCCAATAAAGAATGGTCTGAAAATGTTAACCCACAAAATGTACAACCCCCAGGAGGGGCTACCAACTCCCAAAAATCAAGAGTTCAACAATAAATTTGAACCAATTCTTGAAATGGGGGGCCCAAACAAGAGGAAACCAACAAATCAATACCCAAAATGATTGGCAAAGCATGTAGAGAGTTACAAATGGCTTTCACTTCAGCCACTATCAAAAAGAGAGTTTACAAAATTATGGAAATGAAAATTAGACCTTAGAAATTGCTCCTAAACACCTCCAAACACCTCCAAAATGAATCCAAGGCTCAAGCATGCCAAAACCTTCAAACCCACATCAAAATCCCAAGAAGCTCTTCATCATTCCACCTCCAAAAGTACTGAAATTAGAACTCTATTAGCACCCAATGTGATCCTTGAAGTAGAATCACTTCTATATGGCTAGGATGGATCTTTCACCACCTAAACTAGCTCCAAATAGTGAGGGTTTTCATCCTCAACTCACAACAATAGAACCCTAGAAGCATTCCAACAACAACCTATTATGTTGCCAAATGATTGATACACAAATGAGAGCCAAAATGTTGCTTTATAGAAGTCAGAGAAATTAGGGAAACTTAATTTGAAATATTTTCCCTCCAAAACTCCCATGCCCCCCTCATGAGCCTTTTTTATTTTATTTAAAAATCCTTATATATCTCTTTAGGGTGGCATCCAACTTTTGAGGCTTAATATTTGGCCTTTTTAAAATCAACTTTAATCAACTAGTCGTGACAAGGTATTTTTTTTATGAACCCAAGACCCTCACTAAGTTATAAAGTTAATTTATAAAAATAACTTAAGTAACAAACATTATTTTAATCAACCTTAGACTCACCAATGCCCGATCAAGAAATATATGTTGTTGGAGTAACATATGCTTGGACCGGTTGCCAAAAATACGCTTATTATAAATAGAAACTACTAAAAATAGTAAGTACTCCCAAACATCAAACTGGTACAAAATTGAGATACGTTGAGACTTTCTATAAATAGTAAGTCCTGAAATTGGCCATTGCTGAAAATAGAAAGTCCTACCAGAAAGCACTAAAAACCACCATAGAGCCCAACATTAGCATTAAGTCCCCTAACCAACTCCACTTAGCTGACAAGAATCCTAAAATAGGCTAATGGGACCCTTAAAGTGATCAAGTGCAAGAAGGGGACATTACACAAATCTCCTATGGGAGAGCTTTATACTATGTATGACAGAACCTAATATCATCAATTAGCGAGTTTTAAGCTTCAATTTCTAAAAAATCTTCCTCCCTTCTAAGAAAGGTAGGTTGGGTAGGTTTTGAAGTTGAGACAAGGATAGTCTTTTGGATGTTGTTTAGAGTGACATTAAGATTATTAGCCCTAGAAGTGCTTCTTTCACCAGTTTGGCATTTAGGCATATTCATATCATTGTCTATATTGTGAAGCAATTGTGCCATCATATCAATCATCAAATCAAATTGCCTTTCGTCCTAATCATTGGGATTGTCATCCATATTCATTCTCCTTTCTCTTTTTGACAAACCATAATTCTCTACAATAAATTCTGAAAGAGGAGAATTTGTCTCTAGATTCTCTATAGACTAACTTTTTTTTTATTTCCCTTAGATTATAGTTGGTTACTTTATCACTAAACTGCTTAAAATTCCACAAGAAAAGATTAACTCTAGAAACAGAGGTTTACAAAATCACTAGGTCATGTCCCTCTTAAAAGGCATGTAAATTTGATTTTTAAATCTTTTACAAATTCTAAATATGTGGGGAATTAATCTAGGTTTCAATATTTAAAACTAGATCTTTCAAACTCAGATTTAATCATTACTTAAACAACATTATTCTTATAATCAAAATTGTGATCAACAAACAACAAATAACAATAATATCTCCTGATCTAAACTTTTATTGCAAATATAGACTTAATTATATTCAAATGGTTTCCAATATCAACAATTGCAACATCATACATCTATTAGATTTTCATCCTCTACCTTTGAAATAAAATGGATTTCATCCTCTAATACCCATACTTGAACACTAGTGCTCAAAATAATTTGTGGATAGGGGTTTGTGTGAACAATTTATTGATTTTCCTTGAATGAATGCATTCACTCTCTTATATTCATTGTGAATCCACATCTTCAAATTTGAGCAATGATCTTTGGCTAGAGAATCCTTCTTGAGAAATTTATGGTGCCAAAACCCACCATTAATGAAATTATGACATGTACTAGGAAAGTGGGAAAGAGAAAAAAGTCAAGGGAAAAAATATCGGGGGTCAAGAAAATCACAAGACTCAAAACACAAGCTAGGGTGTCAAGGGTCAAGCAACAAGCATGCCGATAAGGCAAGATCTAAAAGTCTGAAAAATAGAAAGGAGAGAGTAGATATAGAAGAAGGCATGAAAAGATGGATAAATTTGAATCTTTGACAAAAAGAAAGGAAAAGTGGAGTCAAAAAGAAAGATCTACGTAGAATGGGGATTCTAACCATAGAAGCATAAATATGCAAAAATCCTAATTAATCACGATTTTAAAAAAATCGTCAGGATGGGCGATTTTTTCCTCAATTTTTTGAAAAAAATGTTGACTTTTTGGTCAACAATTTTTTTTCGTTTCAAACTGCCAAATCGCTAAAAAAATGCATTTAAAACCTACAAAAAAATGTGAATAAAATCACGTTGATTTTTACGTGAAAAAAAACCATGAGACCATAGCTTATAGCTTACTATTATGCTTTGATAGATTTTTTCCAAGCATCCATAGCTTGTTCGAAAGTACTTATTTTAGGATTTTAGGCATAGCAGGAAGGTAGTGAACTGTTTGATAAAATGCTTTAGTAGACATGTATGAAAAATGTGGTAGCTTAGACAAGGCAATGAGTTGTTTGAAAAAATGCCTCAAAGAAATGTGGTAGTATGGTGATGAAATGCCATGACAATCCATAACAATTCACCATTTTCTTGTCATGGCATTCCATCACCATGAGACCACATTTCTTTGAGGCATCTTTTCAAACAATTCACTGGCTTGTCTATGGCTTGTCATGCAATTCCATCACCACGAGACCACATTTCTTTGAGATATTTTTTCAAACAGTTCACTAGCTTGTCTATGCTATTGCTCAATATTATGCTTTGATATATTTTTTCCAAGCATCCATAGCTTGTTTGAAAGCACCAGTTTTAGGCTTTTAGCCATAGCAGCAAGGTAGTGAACTATTTGAAAAAATGCCTCAAAGAAATGTGGTCTCATGGTGATGGAATGACATATTTATTCATGGCATTCCATCACCATGAGACCACATTTCTTTGAGGCATTTTTTCAAATAGTTCACTACCTTGTCTATGCTATTGCTTAATATTATGTTGTGATAGATTTTTTCCAAGCATCCATAGCTTGTTCAAAAGCACATGTTTTAGGCTTTTAGCCATAGTAGCAAGGTAGTGAACTATTTGATAAAATTATTTGGTAGACATGTATGAAAAATTTGGTAGCATAGACAAGGCGGTGAACTATTTGAAAAAATGCATCAAAGAAATGTAGTCTCATGGAATTCCATGAAAATAAAATGCAATTGGCAGTTGCTCCTAGTTATTAGTTATGAAATGTGAAGTAATTGCATAGCTTCTTAGGTTGAATTTGTAAAAAACTATATTGTAATTGAATATTTTTCATCTATCAGCATCTAGTTATTAGTTATGTAATGTGAAGTAATGCTTTGAGTATGAAAGATGTGCAATGCAATGTAATCAGCGATATGAATATAAACTACAAAAAATTATTTTCTACAATTCATTAGTGAAACTCTTTATTTTATTTTCTCTTTATATCTCTATGATATGGAAATGCCTTTCAATTTCAAAAAAAAAAGTTCTTATGTCTTCTACAATTTTATACGTTTTTTTTAAATCTGATTTTTTTCCACTTTTTTCCCCAAAAGATTTGTGTTGCTATGATTCCAACCACTAACACAAACTTAGAAGGGAAACACATCACACAAGACCAAGGAAGACACAAGAAAGCAATGAAAAGATCTAATATTTACAAACCTAGATTAATTGAAAATGGGATATGACATGCCAATGGTCTGACAAAATTGTATCATAAATTTGAGCTGTAAGGTATTTGGTGAGAACTAGGCAATTGTTGGATAGATACATTATGTTTGATTTGTTAGATGTTTTCCTTGGCCCTTCCTTTTTTTCAATGTGAATGTCCTAATCTGAAAATCCATATCAATTAAACTAGTCTTTTGGATAGGATATGCCAGGTTTTCCGATGCTCATGTATTTAACTGACTGCCATCATGTTTTTGTTATGCTATAGAGTCAAAGGCTCCCATTATAATGATTCGCTTGTCTTTGTTGCATAGTTAACATTCCAACAATGCCATAATGTAGTTTAGACAACGATAACCTAGCAGAGGGATATAAAAAATTAATTAGAAATCATCAAATAATGCACATTATGTACATTGTGTATATTTAATAATTAATAGATAAGCTATGTGACAAAATTAGGTGTATTTATAAAGGTACCAATATAATGTACAATAAATAGTGACAAGGTAGTTCAAGTATAGATGAAAAACCCTGTAATAAGCTACAAACCATCCTACTGAAGGAAGGGTTTTGGGTATGTCAACAAACCATATATTGAAATTTCGCATGAGTTAATCTCGATATGTCTTTGGAATCTTCTAAATTGCTTGGAATTGGGTGTGATTAATTTAGTAGGTTTGATTTGTATTACTTTTGGGTAAACTTGAAAGTTTTGTATTTGTATCCTTTATGCTTTCTTGGTTTTATTTTGTAGGTATGTATTGCTTGGCAGTAGTCTTAGTGTTGTTGTAGTGGTTGAAGTACCTATTCACACATTAGATCTTCAATTTTAAGAACAAATTTTTTGGCAAACATGGATGCAAATATTCTCACTGAGTATGGGAATGAAAATACACTCTATGGAATTTAAAAGAAAATTGTCAAAGGAATGTATTTCTTTGTAGAGGATATTATGGATTGGGACGTTTCATGTGTCTTGTGTTAGCCCATTTTAATAAACATATGGAACTCTATTATGGTGGGTAATTTATGACAAGTTTCTTGTTGTTTGGCTACATATGACATTTTGTTTTCTTCTGAAAAAGTAAACTTATATTAATATAAAACTTTGAGGTGCATAATGTTGGAAATTGAATTCTCCTGAGCCTCCTGCTCATCCGCAAGACCCCCTGTAGCCCTCACCTACCCGTCAAGAGCCCTTTTAGTTTTGGGGATCATCCCTGCAACTCGTGACAACTCCAGAACTAATTGTGGTAGCTGATTTTGAATTCACAATTTATGGTGGTAGGTAATTTCAAATTTTGAGAGGGAATGTTTTGTTTACAGAAAAATGAGTGAAGGCAACAAGTTTTTGTCAGTTGAGGAATGTTCATTTTTTCAGCAACAGACTGTGTGTGAAGATTTTTTGTGTGAGCTCCTAGAAGCTCCTAAACAACAATAGTTGTTTGTGATTGTAAGTGAGCGGTGATTGCTCCAGGTCAAGCTCTGCGTAGCTCTTGACAGTGAGCTCATAAAGTTTGACAGTCTGGTAGAACAACACTCCCAGCAGTTTGTAATCCGTAGATTAAGTTTGTTTTCTAAGTATTAAGTTCTTTCCTTTTTGTATTGTAATTTCCATCTTGTTGAATAGAAAACAAGATTGTGTGTCTCCTTGTGCTTTCGCGTTTGAGTTTGTGTATTTCCATCTTGACTGAAAAACAAAACAACAGTTTTGTGTTTACATTTAGTTTATAAAATTTTGACATGGTATCAGAGCCATAGGCCCCATTTCCTTGTGAGTTAGGGCATTTATTTTTTCTAGGTATTTTAGTTTTTTTTTGTAGGAGACATGGCTAGAGATGAAGGAAAGAGTTCGCAGCAACCACCGTCCTTTAATGGACAAAACTATGATGTATGGGCAAAGAAGATGAAAACCATTATGGTTGCAAATGATTTGTGGGATTTTTTGATAAATGGGTTTGTGGATTTCATTGACCCAGCTCAGTATGCAACTCTCACAAACAACCAAAAGACCCAGTTGAAGGAGCAAAGTAAAAAAGATGCTAAGGCATTGAGCTTGATAGAAGAAGCCTTGATAGAGGCCATTTTTCCTAGAATAGCAGCAGCTGAGTATGCAAAGGAAGCTTGGGAAATCCTTCAAATCGGTTATAAAGGGATTGATAAATTCAGATCAGTGAAGCCCCAGTTACTTCAAATAGAGTTCAAGATTATTGAGATGAAAGAAAGTGAGACCCTCTCAAAGTTTCACACAAGGTTCTCTGGTTTAATAAACCAGTTGATAAGGAATGGAGAAATGATGGAGGAGAAGAAAATTGTTGAAAAAATCCTCAGATGTCTACCCAAAAGGTATGATGAACTCGTCATTTCAATTGAAGAGGTGAAGGACCTCTCTACTTTGATGGTGGATGAGTTGATTGGTTCTCTCCAAACCCATGAGCAATTGTGCCTAAATAAGTCTGCTACTTCTTCCCAAGAGAAAGATTTCAAATCTTAGTCAAATGCAAGAGGAAGGGGGAGAGGTAGAAACAACTCTTGAAGAGGTCGTGGTAGATTCGGACAAGGAAATGCCGGAGGAGAAAGCCCGGGATGGGAAAACAACCAAGAGGGAGAAAACAGCTCCTAAAGAGGCATGAAAAACAACAGTTTGAATCAGAGAAATGACAAGAGAAATGTTGAGTGCTACTACTGTCATAAATTTGGGCATTAAATGCTAGTGAGTTCTGGAAAAAGCACAGTAATCAGTCAAAACATAACACAAATTTGGCTGATTCAAATGTGGTTGAAGGAAATTAGTCCACAGCCTTCATCATGTGCAACATTGGTGAAGAAGGTAGCCCCGGAGTCTAGTATTTGGACAACGGTTGCAACAACCACATGAGTGGTAATGAAAGTTTATTTTCTTTCATTGACAACAATGTAAAATCAGAAATTAGAATGGGGAACAATGGAATAGTTCCAGTGAAGGGAAAAGGATCTATTATGATCTGCACCAAGCAAGGTGAGAAGAAGGAGGTCTAGAATGTATTTTTTGCACCTGGGTTAAAGAATAACCTCATGAGTGTTGGACAAATGATCCAGAACGGATACAAAGTGTTGATGGAGAAGGGCCAATGTGTCATTTATGACAAGAATGAGAGGACGAAGGTGTTTGCAGCAATTCAAATGACAAAGAACCAGATGTTTTAGTTGAAGATTGAGATGTTCTTCTCATCTCAGTCCGTTGTTGCACCTCTTATGAATGGAAAATTTACAACAGTACATTCAGGAGCCCTTAGGAGCTCTGTTGAAGACCCTTCCAAGCTATGGCATCTCAGCTATGGACACTTTAGCTTTGTTTTTCTGAGTATTTTGTCCAAAAATAAGATGGTTGATGGTATGCAAAGAATAGTAGAGCCTAATGTTAGATGTGAGGCTTGCATTTTGGGCAAGCAACATAGGTAGACCTTTCAATCGAGAAAATCTACAAGGGAAAGAGCAACATTAGAGCTGGTGCATACAGATTTAGTAGGCCCAATGCAAATCACATCCATTGGTAATAGAAGATTTTTTATGACCTTCATTGATGATTTCAACCGTAAGACATGGTTTTATTTTCTACAGCATAAATCTGAAGGTTTTGATAAGATTTTGTTGTTTAAGGCCCAGGATGAAAAGGAAAGTGGACATCTCATCAAGGTCCTAAGGTCTGATTGAGGGGGAGAGTATACCTCCAATCGTTTTGTGCATTTTTGCAAGCAAAATGGCATCAAGAAGGAGCTTATAGCTAGTTATACTTTGTAGAAAAATGGAGTGGCTGAGAGAAAGAATAGGACCATCATGGAGATGGAAAGGAGCATGATGAAATCAAAGGGACTCCCAATTGAATATTGGGGAGAGGCTATAGCAATAGCTGCATATTTGATCAATAGAAGTCCAACAAAGGCGGTCCGTGACAAAATACCACAAGAGGCATGGATGAAACACAAGTGGACGGTTGAGCACTTGAGAATGTTTGGGTGTGTGGCATACACACTTGTGCCAAAAGAAAGGAGGAAGAAATTGGATGACAAGGGTGATAAGTTCATTTTCATGTGCTACAATGAAGAGTCCAAAGCCTATAGGCTGTATAACCTGGTCACCAAGAAAATTGTCATTAGTAGAGACGTGGAGTTCTTAGAGGATGAGTCATGGGATGGATCGACAGATCCTGATAGCTCTCGATAGCTCCCAAGGGTTCAAGATGATGAAGAAGATGAACATGAAGATCAATAAGATCCTGTAGCAGCAGAAACAATCAACTCTCAACAGCTCCTGAGAGCTCCTGAAGCAAACAAAGAGTTAAACAGACTATCACAAAATTTTGTTGGACAGAGTTCCAATCAGTTCCTGACAGCTCCTAAAGCTAGAAGACAGTCATAGTCAGCCAAAGAGTTGGCAGCAGAGAGCTCCTAACAGCTCTTAAGAGCTCTTGAAGTGAGCAGACAGAAAGGAAAGCAACTAGAAGATCGACTCCTGAGAGCTCCTAAGAGCTCCTGAACCTGCTTGTTTAGCAGAGCAGTAGTAGTAGTGAAAGTTTAGACCCAACTCTCACCTCCCTAATGCCAAAGAAGACTAAGAGTCTAAGGGAGATCTACCAAGATGAAAGGTATGATGAATAGTTTGATGAGAACTTGAATTTTGCATTGTTTTCTCATAGTGGTCTGATTTATTTTGAGGATGTTGTGAAAGAGGAGAAATGGTGTGAGGCCATGGATGAGGAGATAGATGCAATAGAGAGGAACACCGCATGGGAGTTAACTGATTTGCCTCCCAACAATAAAGTTATTGGGGTGAAATGGGTCTACAAGACCAAGTGCAATTCCAAAGGAAGCATAGAGAGGCATAAAGCACAATTAGTTGTCAAGGGGTACAAATAATAGTTTGGGAGAGACTATGATGAAACGTATGACCCTGTTGCAAGGATGAAGACCATGTGGGCAGTCATAGCTATTGCAGCCCTGCACAAATGGAAGGTGTTTCAAATGGATTTGAAGGCTGCCTTCCTAAATGGAGTGTTGAAAGATGAAGTTTATGTAGAGAAGTCATTTGGATATGAAGTTCCAGGTCAATAACACAAGGTGTATAGGCTCTTGAAGGCTCTTTATGGGCTGAAACAAGCTCCGCGGGCATGGCACAATAAGATTGACTCATTTTTGATGAGCAATGGCTTTATCAAAAGTGATGGTGAGCCCACTCTTTACATCAAGGCAGAAAATGGTAATATTTTGATTGTTGTCTTGTATGTTGATGATCTTGTTTTTACTGGGTTTGATTATTTCCTCATTGCTGATTTTAAAGAGGCCATGAAAAAAGAGTTTGAAATGACAGATTTAGGTCTCTTGAAATATTTTCTAGGCATAGAAGTAAAGAAAATGCGTGATGGTATATTTATCTCTGAAGAAAAATATGCAAATGAGATCTTGAAGAGATTTAGGATGTTTGAGAGCAAGCCTGCACTAACACCAACAATTGTAGGTCTTAACTTGAGTAAGGAAGATTGCAACAGCAATGTGGATCCGACCATGTATAAAAGTTTGATTGGAAGTTTGATGTACTTGACTGCAACTAGGTTGAATATAATGCATGGAGTGAGTCTTATTTATAGATTTATGGAGACTCCAAGGGAAACCCATTGGAAAGCAGGTAAAATAATCTTGAGGTATGTGAATGTCACCAAAGGATATGGCGTGTTGTACACAGTAGCTTGAAAGAGTTTGGGCTGGTTGGTTACACAGACAACGATTGGGCGGGAATTTTGGATGATAGGAAGAGCACATCGGGCTATGTGTTTCATTTGGGTTCAAGAGCTATCTCATGGGCTTCCAAGAAGCAACCTATTGTTTCCCTATCAACAGTTGAGGCTAAATATATAGTAGAAAATGCAGCAACATGTCAAGCTATTTGGCTGAGAAGAATCTTGGCAGATTTGAGAGAAGAACAAGTGGATGGAACAACAATATTTTGTGACAATGTTTCATCAATAGCCTTGACGAAAAATCTTGTGTTCCATGGAAGAAGTAAGTACATTGAAATCAGGTATCATTTTATCAGAGAGTTGGTTGAAAATGGTGAAATTAAAATAGAATTTTGCAAGTCTAAGTAGCTAGTAGACATATTCACCAAGCCTTTAAGTAAGGACAATTTCAAGTGCCTAAGGACCAAATTGGGTGTTGTTGATTTGGATTGGGATCTATATTATTGTTTTATCAGCTCAGGACCAAGGGGGAGTGTTGGAAATTTAATGCTCATGAGCCTCCTACTCATCCGTCAGACCCCCTGCAGCCCTCACCTATCCGTCAGGAACCCTTTCAGTTTTGGGGATCATCCTTGCAGCTCTTGACAACTCCAAAATTAATTGTGGTAGTTGATTTTGAATTTGCAATTTATGGTGGTAGGTAATTTCAAATTTTGAGAGGGAATGCTTTGTTTAGACAAAAAGGAATGAAGGAAACAAGTTCTGTCAGTTGAGGAATGTTCATTTTTGTAGCAGTAGTCTATGTGTGAATATTTTATGTGTGAGCTCTCAGAATCTCTTGAACAACAATAGTTGTTTATGATTGTAAGTGAGCAGTGATTGCTCTAGGTCAAGCTCTGCGTAGCTCTTGACAGTGAGCTCCTAGGAGCTCTTGAAGTTTGACAGTCTGGTAGAGCAACACTCCTAGCAGTTTGTAATCCGTAGATTATGTTTGTTTTCTGAGTTTTAAGTTCTTTCCTTTATGTATTGTAATATCTAGCTTGTTGAATAGAAAACAAGATTGCATGTCTCCTTGTGCTTCTGTGTTTGAGTTTGTGTATTTCCAGCTTGATTGGAAAATAGAACAATAGTTATATGTTTGCATTTAGTTTATAAAATTTTGACACATAGGACAGGAATACCTAAAGCCAAAATGGCTATCCAAGAAAGCAAGAGAAGCTATTCAATAACAATAAATTACGTGAAGGAGCTAAAATATTTAATTAGAGCAAGTTCTAGCTATGCACAACAACAAAATCTTAATTTTCCAATTTATATGGATATTTTTAGATATGGCTTTCCTAAATATACAAAAAATTATAGAACATGTTGATAATTGATTTAACTAGAAGGGTAAGTGCCACTTACCTTTGGGAAATTGTTGAGTTACATGGAGATGAAAGATGAAGCATAGATAGGAGGCTTGAAGAGTGTCTTTGTCCTTTTTCCTCATGATCCTTGATTATGCCTCCAATTTACCTTTTTAAAGCTTTGGGCATAAAGAAATCATTGATTACTAGTTCAAAGATATTTTGTTTTAGTCAACTACTTCGCATAACTTTTCCATCCATTCATTCATGTTGTTAATTTTTTCTCTCATCTCTTTAGTGTATGGTGCAAGAGACTTGATAGCATTGAGGCCAATTGAAGATAATGATAAAAAGTGCTAATGGCAACAAGAAAAATGGAACTAACAAACTAATGGCTTTGAGGTTGCCACCCTTAACATTGGCTATTTGTTGATTTCCACCTTGGCTATAGGTTGCCACCCATCTAGAAAGTAGAAGCATGGATTTGAGTTTTTTGTCCAATGAACTAGCTATTTTACAATTGCAATACTAGTTATAGTTTGCCACCCAATTAGAAACTAGAAATATGGATTTAAGGTTGCCATGCAATGACTTGGCTATTTGGCAATTACCTTAGTAATAGCTTTCTACAAAAGATATCACAAAGATCATGAAAATCTTAATGTAAAAGAGGAAAGTTAAAATTTTAAGCACCAAGAAACAAACATGACATAATGCTTGCACAAGTCAACAATAAATAGCATAAAGGAAAATCAAAGAGAGAGAAAGACATGATTGAAACCACATCATATTATGTGGATAGATTCAATCCTAATAATAATATATATACAATAAGTAATGTGGACCATGTTAGAAATTATGATCTTAGGATACTAATCATTATAAACAAAATATAACATAAATAAAATGAGTATCATATAAGTACAATATTTACACATTAGACAAGATATATATGGGGAAAAATCTTTCAACTAAAATTCCCCACAAAGCATCATTTTATTCAATCACTTACAAAAAATAGTCTATTAAAAAGTAGACTAGACCTAGGGACCCTCCTCTTCATACTTGCACATGGCTAATAATACCTCATGTGCATAGTTATATAATTCACTATAATTCACTATAAATCTCTAAATTCGCTACCTCTCAAATGAGAGAGAACCTCCTTAAATATAGAAGAAAGGAGGAGAAATACCTTAAGGTATGAGTCACACCTATTCAAAGCAACCATTCTTAAATAATCAATAATCTAATAATTATTACATCATTATTAAATATTATATGCATTACAATATTAGGTTTTATAACCTTATATTAGAACAATATATAAATGTTATAAGGTATGACTCCTAATAACATTATTTTCGAACACTCCCACTTAATATTAATAGGGGTCATCACATGTCAGTTTCTATAAAGGAAAAAAATGAAGTAACCTAGTAATATAGGTCCTCTTTTGTATTGGTAAATAAGGACAAAAATTACACGAAAATAAAAACCATGCATTTTGGACTACATGAAAATAATCTTCTCAAAATTTATAATCCATGTTTTAGAAAGATTCTATTTATACGAGGTCTTATTGTAGATACTGAAAAATGTCTTGCTTTGGGAGCATCATTTTTCTTGATCTTCTTCTTTGCATAATTAAATAATTTTAATTATTTAATTATATTAATTATTAAATAATTTTAATTATTTAATTATATTAATTATTAAATAATTTTAATTATTTAATTAATTCACCTCCTAACCTTTATTCTACTATGATCAATTGAATAAATTTAAATACGTCACTAATCTCCTTTTCTTTAATAATTAAATAAATTATTTATTTAATTATTTACCTTTCACTATTCGTCTATAATCAAATAATTATTATTATTAATTGTTTGTGTATTCAATAATCTTTTGATTTTTCTATAGTCAATTTTTTTAAAAATTATTTGACTATCTTATGACATTTCTCCCTCATTAAATAATTGATTCAAATTAATTATTTAATCTCTTTTTCTATTTAATTGAAATGGTTGCATAAATCTTTTTAATTAAAATGGTTGCATAAATCATTTAATTAAAATGGTTGCATAAATCATTTTAATTAAAAATGCCCACTTGCCTTTTCCTCAAAATAAATAATTTATGCCTCCACTTGGTCAAAGATTCCTTCTCATGAATTAAATGATTTTAAATTTTAATTTATCGATTATCTCCCTCCAATATCTCATTTTTCGAATCTCGACCATCGATTAACTCTGGCCTCTTCTCATTTTTGACCATTATTTTGTAACCCCCATTCCTCTGTGTTGCATGTCCTCTCAACCATTGATCTTGGCATCTTTCTAGAAGATCGATTGTGTATGTTCATTCAAAATCTCTTCTATAAAAGGTCTTCTCTTTCATTTTGTCTTAACAACCACATTTTTCCAAAGTTCTTGGTATCTTATCATTTCCATTTGCAAGTATTCAAGCGCTTCAAAATCTGAAGGCAAAGCTTTTCAATTTGAGAAAGAATAGAGGAGAAGCAAGGGAGATGAAACAACTATGATAGGGGAGTTTTATTTTATGCTTTCATTCTTGTTTTCTCTCTTTTATCATTTGTACTCTCTTGTTTGGATTTGAAATTTAGGCTTAGATCTTTTGTAGAGTGGTTGCTACTTGGTCTTAGCCATTTTGAATTTTTGAATCGTACAATCATAAATATTTTTACTAGAGCTTGAGTCTCCTCAAATTACCCTCACTTTAGAGGTTCATTGCATAGTGCATGTAGGTCTTAATATAATGTTTTTATAAGTGGAAAATTTACAAAGATAATAATTTTACAATATGTTAAAAGGACTTACCTATAATGCCTAGAGGTTTTATGTTATTCTTGTTAAGTCTTGCATCCAAGGATTTATCCATTCCAAGGTGTTATAAGTACATACAAGTCTTATTTTGTGCCTAAGGTATTATATCTAGAGGTGTCATTGTTATGCACACTCCCCCTTAATGGCAACTCCTTAAGGCCAAACATTTAACTGAATTTGGAGCATATAAAGGTCTTATGTTATGCCTGTTAGGCCTTACATCCAAAGATTTAGCCATGCTGAGGTGTTAAAAGGACTACAATTAGGTGATCCCACAATAGTGGTTTACAATTTTTGGCCAAACTGGACACTTAAATGATTATTTTCAACTAATTCTTCACATTCGGGCACCTATAGCAGCTAAACTGTGAGGAATTTGAAGATGATGCAAACTAGAGTCTCATCACATTTTGTCTATAGATTCTAAAAATATTTTTTTCAAATTTTTTAGAATCAAATTGCACTTCTTTTTCCATCTCCCACAAAAACTTTTTTTTTGAGAAAATGGCATTTTTAAAAAGTGGCGTGCACACCGTATAACTCATAACCTTTTTTCCATGAAGGATAAAATTCTAATTCTTTCGAATTTAGATTTTTAACTCCGATATCTAGTGCTTCCACTTGGTTAGATAGTTTTTTATTGAATATTTTTTCTTTAATCAAGTTTTGAAGTCAAACGAATTACAACTCAGACATAGCGCGACCGTATAACGTGTAACTTTTTTTGTATATATTGAAATTGAAAAAAAAATTGTTGGATCAAGGACTTTAATATTTGTCGCACTCATATTTTTCAAAAAAAAATTGATTATCTGCTATTTTTCAACATGTGCAAAACAAAGACCTTCATTTTCAGTGAAAAACCTATATTTAATAAAACTAAAATAAAAATACACAATAAAACCAAAACATATCAAAATTATATTTGTTGGATAGCTCGTTTCGAGGACTACTTGATTCCAATTGGGTTTGTGAAGTATCCACCATTTTCATGTTCAAACCGAGCTTTGAAGTGAAAAAATTTAGGTTTTTTTGTGTTTGAGGGGGAGAATGAGGGAAAAGGGTGGTTCATACGAACCCCTAGGGGTTCGAGTGAATCACCTCACATAATGCATTTTTATTTGGTTTTTGGGTGGGAAACTAGGGAATGGGTTTTTTTGAACCAATAGGTTCGTATGAACCCCCAAAATCACATTTTTTGGCATGGGGTCATTTTTTGTGAGTTTTCCTTCCTCACTAGAATTGTAAACCACTATTGTGGCTTCACCCAATTCTTATTTTATGCCTGGAGTCTTCCATTTAGAGGTGTCATTGTTATGCATGCTCCCCCTGAATGCAAAATCCTTATGAATAAGTGTTAGAGTAATAATTTATTACGCTTAATTAATTATATCATACTGGTTAATTAATTAAGTCACTTATTCCTCTAGTTGCTTAAGCTAAACTTAGGCACATTAATAATTGATTAATTATTAAGTGTGCACACTAGGGTTTCATTTAGGGTTTCCCTTTTAGGGTTTCTTGATCTCCTTCATAAGGATTGATCTCTTTGTAATAATTGAGATTCTGATAATGCATTTTACACTTTGAGGTTTGCAGAACATCTTCTTGGTTTTGCATGTCTTTTGCATGTGACAGGTATCCATTTGCATGCAGGTGATCTTGGATTCTAACATGGTATCAGAGCTCTAGACCTGTCGCTGCCTGTTCGTGATCTGAAGATATGGCTTCTCAATGAGTTTCAAGTGCAAGGGTTTCCACAGGCATCGTTTTTTGCAAGATCTAGGGGTAGCCGATTTTTTGGCACACTATGGGCTCAAATGGACGTCACCATCGCGTTCGCAGTGCCTCAAAACCCTAGGAACGCCTGTCGTTTGGTTGATTTTGGTGAAGTTGATCTGGGAGGCAAAATTTTTTTGCCAGGGAAGCCGTACGGCGTCCCCAGCACGCATTTTGAAGCGAAAACGGCACAAAAATCGAGGAAAAGGTACGAAATCGGCTTTGGTTTTTGCGCCTCCAGTATTGTAGAAAAGCGCCGCCCGGCGGCCACCGAGCGGCCACTAGGCGGCCGCCGGTCCGCCACCACTGAGCGGCGCTCAGCCCACCTGCCACCGGGTCCGCCCAGCCCCTGAGGGCTTCTCACCCTCGGCCGCCGGTCCCATGGAGAACCACCTGCTCTCCCCCAGCCCCCTGCTTTGCGCCCACGGTCATATGGGTGACCAGGGGCCGAAATTTTTCTACAGGGAAGCCAATTTTTTGCGGCGACGACTTGCAGGCCGTCAAATTTATGCCCGTGAACCGCTGATGTCAGCATGACGTCAGCGTCTGTATGGCCCCTCCTTGCCCCTCCTAACCCTAGTTTGCCCTAAAAGAGCAGTTTTTTTGTTTTTGGCATAACTTGGGCATACGGTATCGAAATCGGGCAAACGAGATATCGCCGGAAAGCTGGTTCCGAGCACTTTCATTTGGTGCAGTTTATTTTTCAGTATTTTCCTATTTTACTACATTTATTGCTGGTTGAAGTCAGATGTACTTTTTATGCTTTCGAGCTCATAACTTTTTGCCACGATCTCCGATTTTCGCTATCTTTGCGGCATTGGAATGGTATTGAGGAGCTCTATGTTGCTGTCCATGCACTTTTTTCTGTATCTATCCCAGGTTTTTCATTATTCCAGATTTGGCCCGATGGGTGTTTTGGAGATTACTTGGATATTTTGACAGTTGGGAGAGTGCTTCTTGCATCTTTGCACTTCATTTTCAGTCATACATCATTTAATAATCGACTGTTGCTTCATAGATTCCAGAGTTGTTCCCATTTGGAGTTTTTGAGTGTTCCGTGGCATCGGGTCTGTTGTTGCATCATTATGATTCCGATATGGTTTCGTGTAGACAGAAGTATCTTTCCTTGCTTGCCAGATTGCGATTCCAGTGTTACTTTACAGTGTTCTTCCAGTGCTTCTTTGCAGCATGTCATATCATTGTAGGGGGGTTTTGTCCCACTGGGTTTTCCTCCTCTACCTCTTTCTTGCATTTGTAAATGGCTACCTGATTAGGCCTAGTTGCCGGGACCCATCTTTGCTTGCATGCATCTTATTCTAGTGTTTTAGCTTCTTCCTAAGTTCATCTTAAGGGTTAGAGTAATAATTTTTTAATAATTATTGGCTTAATTAATTATAGTTAATTAATTAAGTCACTTATTCCTCTAGTTGCTTAAGCTAAACTTAGGCACATTAATATTGATTAATTATTAAGTGTGCACACTAGGGTTTCATTTAGGGTTTCCCTTTTAGGGTTTCTTGATCTCCTTCATAAGGATTGATCTCTTTGTAATAATTGAGATTCTGATAATGCATTTTACACTTTGAGGTTTGCAGAACATCTTCTTGGTTTTGCATGTCTTTTGCATGTGACAGGTATCCATTTGCATGCAGGTGATCTTGGATTCTAACAATAAGCACTACACAGAGGTTTGATTTGCGATGACTAAGATTCCAATCTATTTCCTCTTGATCATAGTATACCACTTACTAGTCAAATGAGTAGAATTGGAGAGAAATTTTATGATGGACTACATTTGCTTGAGCAAAGTGCCCATGATCTTCAATGTCCTTTTCTATCTCTTATTTTTGTTGGAAATAAGTCTTTGGTAAGAGAATTTTTTCTAAGGCATCGGGATCATGTAGTTCCCCTCTACAATAACTTCTCTCAATTTTTCTATCTCAGAGTCATTTTTCGTGGTGTCCAATTTTGATTTGATGGAAAAAGTGTCAAATGCAAGTAGTGCAAAGTTGCAAAGTGGTGCAAATTTTGTTCTGCAACTCATGTGACCAAATGTACTATTATAAAACATTTGAATTGGTGCATTTACACTAGGCATGGTCATCTTTCACACCCAACCACATTGAATTGCTCTGAGCTACGTTCAACTGGTTCAATCCCATAAGGGTCCAAAGTGAAAAATTGTTGCAATCTTTGAAGGGATATTACTTTGAAATTGTGATGCTTACAAACTCTTCTTCTGACCCTATAAGATTGATTTGGACCCCTCTACAATAACCTCTCTTATTTTTTGTTATCTCAGAGTCATTTTCCTGTGGTGTCCAATTTTCACTTGATGGAAAAAATGTCAAATGTAGGTAGTGTAAAGTTGCAAAGTGGTGCAAATTTTGCTATGCAACTCTTGTGACCAAAAAAAATATTCCAATGCATTATGATGGGTACATTTATGCTAGATATGGTCCTCTTTCACACCCAAAAATGTTGATTCTCTCCAAGCTACGTTCAATCGACTTGATCCCGTAAGGGTCCAAAGTGCAAAAGGACATCAATCCTTGACGGGCTATTAGTAAAAAATCATGACACTTAAAAACTATTCATCTTAGCCTATGGGATCAAATTGGGCCCATTCACAATAACCTCTCTCGGTTTTCGTTATCTTAGAGTCATTTTCTTGCAGTTTCTAGTTTTCACTTGATGAAAAAAGTGTCAAATGCAAGCAGTGTAAAGTTGCAAAGTGGTGCAACTTTTGTTCTGCAACTTGTGTGACAAAATGGACTATTCCAATGCACCTGGATGGGTTTATGCTAGTCATGGTCATATTTTTCACCCAAACATGTCAAATCGCTCTGAGCTACGTTCAACTGGCTCGATCCCTTAAGGGTCCAAAGTGTAAAAGGGCAGCAATATTTGACAGGCTATTACTCAAAAAATGTGATGCTTAAAAAATCTTCGTCTAAGTCTATGTAATTGTGTTGGGCATCTCTACAATAACCTCTCTCAATTTTTGTTATTTCAGAGTCATTTTCCCATGGTGTCTAGTTTTCACGTGATGGAAAAAGTGTCATGCAAGCAGTGTAAAGTTGCAAAGTGATGCAACTTTCATTTTGCAACTTGTGTGACCAAACAAATTATTCCAACATGTCTAAATGGGTACGTTTATGATAGGCATGGTCCTCTTTCACACTCAAACACATCAAATCACTCAAAGCTTGATCCCTTAAGGGTCTAAAGGGCAAAAGGGAAACAATCTTTGACGGGCTATTACTTGGAAACCATGACACTTACAAACTCTCTGTCTGAGCCTATTGGATCATGTTTTGACCCTCTACAATAACCTCTCTCGGTTTGGTTATCTTGGAGTTATTTTCCTGTGGTGTTCAATTTTCACTTGATGGAAAAAATGTCAAATGCAAGTAGTGTAAAGTTGCAAAGTGGTACAAATTTTATTTTGCAACTCGTGTGACCAAATGGACTATTCCAATGCATCTAGATGGGTATGTTTACAATAAGAATGGTCCTCTTTCACACCCAATCATGCTAAATCACTCTAATCTACGTTCAACTGGCTCGATCTCTTAAGGGTATAGAGTGCAAAATCACTGTAATCTTTGACGGGCTATTACTCGAAAACCATGAATTTTATGAACTCTTTATCTAAGCCTGCAAGATCCCATTTGGCTCCTCTATAACAACCTCTCTCAATTTTTGTTATCTCGGATTTGTTCTCCCATAGTATCCAATTTTCACTTGATGGAAAAAGTTTCAAATGTAAGCAGTGTAAAGTTACAAAGTGGTGCAACTTTCATTCTACAACTTGTGTGACCAAACAAAATATTCTTACGCATCCCGATAGGTACGTTTACACTAGGAATGGCCATTTTTCACACCCAAACATGTCAAATCCCTCTGAGCTACATTCAATTGACTCAATCCCTTATGATGACATGCAAAACAATCGAAAAGAGAAGCATTCACATGATAGTTGAGAAGTCTTAGTTTTCCACAACAAAAGAAAATGATCATCCTCAAGTATAGAAAGTGCAAGACATTTTTGAATTATCCTCCTTGCCCTTACAACAATATACAACCAATTGTAAATGCATATAGTGGTGTAACTTCGAAACATTTTATTTTTCTTGAATTAACAACCTAGGTTGTGAATAATTTTGTCATTTTCATTTGAAATGATTTTCTATGCTTGAAAATTGGAGTCTAAGAGAAACAAGTGATGCTCTCACATACATTTATTATTTGGTGTGATAAATAAATTTTTCACCCAACTCCATTTCTTATTTGTATTATAAATTATAAAGCTTTCTCCCAAGTCCATTTCCTATACGGAAAATAATAGTGAGTTGACATATAAATATTTTGACGTGTTTATATGGTGATGGATCAAGAACATAACAATTCATTTTGTACTATGAGGATTATGTTGTGAAAATATTTAAAGACTATTTAAGATAAATGTTTGTATGATAATGTGTCAAGAAGTTAACTACTCATCATCTACTATGAATATTATGTTTTGCAAGTGTTGTGAAGATTATGTATCCTTTGCTTAATTGAGTTGTTCCAATCAAAAGATTAAATATACTGGAATTTGTTTATGAAACATCTCATGGAATACCAATTGAAAACGTTTTTTTCTTTTCTTTTAGATGAAGCATTTGATGGAAATTTTTGAATTAAACTAAATTGAAATATGTAAGAACAAGGGAGAATTAGGCAATACATTGCTCAAGGATATTAAATAAGCCTTCTTACCAAATTTGAAAAAGCATGATAAGCCCATGGTTGAAAATTTTGTAGTCATCAAAGGGGGTAATAATTCTATATTATATAGATGATAATTCTTCGTTATCTTTAAGATCTTCTAAGTTTGGCAATGGTTTCACCAAGTTATGAAGGGTGAACTATTCTTTATTCAGTTATGCCTATGTGGGTTCATTTTCGTCATCTCCCATTGCAATTTTGGGTGGATTGTTGCTTTCAAAGTATTTAGAATGATTTGCCTATTTTTTAGTTGGAAGTTGCCATTCTAGAAGGCTCATCTCTTGATATATATATTATACTTATTCTTAATCAATTATCAAGTTAATAATCAGTGCATTTATTTATAGTTAATCTTTTCTTTTCAATTTGTGCAATTTTATAATTTGTAACTCTACTAGTATTCCTAGAAATATTGAAGTTGTTTAGCATCAACTAATAAAGTTGTTTAGCATCAATCAATAAATATTCAAGATAGACCATGAAGGACAATAATGATCAATGCTAGGGCTAACCAATTAATAAGTATACACGTGAATATGTCAAGCATACATATGAATAAGGGAAGCACAATTACTCAAATACACATAAGCCTTGAAGTATATACATGAATACATAGTATACACAAATTAATACAAAGTATATGCATGAATACAAGGTATAGCATGAAAACATGTAAGTCGCAAAGTATACATTGGAATACATGTAAGTCACAAAGTATACACGTAATTTTTAAAGTATACACTTGAATACATGTAACTCATATCTATTGAACCGTAGATTTATAATGCAAATATGAACACCATCGATAACAAAGATTTGTATTAACCAAATAGCCATGTAGGCATATATCAATATATGTCAATATAGTATATAATATATATAAAATAGTCATATCTAGGCTTATGAGAATGTCATATAGGCATACAATGTCAACTATATCCAATACAAAATATGTACAAAAATACTATATAGGCATACACCAAAGGGCTCTGGAATCAAAAGTCATTGCTCTCCATGCCCTGGAAACAAATTCTTGCCCTTTTCTTGTTGACTAGATGGTGGTAAATTTGTCACTTGTTTGTTTTGAGGTCAAGGAGTGCTCCTACTGCTCCTCATATGGTTTAGTTTCTGGTCAAGTTGTATCTATTACAATAAGCAAATACATTAATATATAGAAATTACATTATAAAAAATGATATGTTTAACAAAATAATCACTTATCACCACTAGACAATCACTCTCCTCAAGGGAAAGGTTCACATGCCCATGTTGAGGTGTGCTAAAGCCTTGTAGAAACCATCGAAAGAGAAATTAAACTATGAATCAATAACGGTTTTATTTTTCACTAACTAATAGCTATAACAACGAATGTAAATTGAAATTTAGTAATCCGCCTCATACCTCCATGAGGGGCATCGATGAGTCTATAGCAGATGAAACACCAAGCTCCATTTCCCTATGAACATTTAGAGGTGTATCTGCTTCCAACATCTGAAAATAAAACAACAAATTATTCAATCACGAAAACTACAATAGTGATGTACATCATGGCTTATAATATATGAGATAACGAACAAAATTTTGAGTACTTATTAAGCTATATATTTTTGACTATCATGCTTACTATTTTCCCTATCCAAAGCTTGTTCGAAAGAACCTATTTATAGGATTTTATCCATAGCAGCAAGGCAGTGAACCATTTGATAAAATTCTTTGGTAGACATGTATGATAACTATGGTAGCATAGAGAAGGTAGCGAATTGTTTGAAAAAATTCCTCAAAGAAATGTGGTCTCATTGTAATGGAATTCCATGTGTTCTCATGGTGATGGAATGGCATTCCATCACCATGAGACCACATTTCTTTGAGGATATTTTTCAAACTACTCACTACCTTGTCTATAATGTTACTACTTACTATTATGCTTTAATACATTTTTTATAAGCATCCATAGTTTGTTGGAAAACACCTAATTTAGGATTTTAGCCACAGTGGCAAGGAAGTGAGTAGATTGATTAAATTCTTTAGAAGACGTGTATGAAAAATGTGGTAGCATAGAAAAGGCGGTGACTTGTTTGAAAAAATGCCTCAAGGAAATGTGGTCTCATGGTGATGGAATTCCATTCCATCACCATGAGACCAAATTTATTTGAGGCATTTTTCAAACTACTCACTGCCTTGTTTATGCTGCTGCTTACTATTATGCTTTGATATATTTTTTCCAAGCATCCATAGTTTGTTGGAAAGCACCTTTTTTAGGCTTTTAGCCATAGCAACAAGGAAGTTCAAGTATTTTGATAAAATACTTTGGTAGACATGTATTGAAAATGTGGTAGCATAGAAAAGGCGCTGAGGTGTTTGAAAAAAATTCCTTTAAGAAATGTGGTCTCACGGTGATGGAATGGCATTCCATCAAGGTGATCCTACAAAGCTGGTTTACAATTTTTGGGAGATTCTGATTTTTTTTGAAATCGCATATTTTAGAAAATATAATGATTTAAGCCTTAAAAAGTTCCATTTTAAGGATTCCAATTGAAGAGAGTTTGATCAAACCACCTTAGATCAAACCCCTTGGTTAGAACCCTGCTAGTTTTAAACCATACCTACAATAGAGTCTCCTTTACACCTATCAAAATGTTGATAAAAAATCACTTTTGATTTACCTTTTGTGGGATCAAATGAATTCATTTAAAATTTATTTTAAATGATCATGGTAGTCCTTGGAACGAGCTATCCAACGAATATAATTTTAATATGTTTTGGTTTTATTATGTATTTGTTTTTTTAGTTTTATTAAACATAGGTTTTTCACTGAAAATCAAGCTCTTTATTCTACACATGTGAAAAAATAGCAGATTATCAAAAAAAAATTGAAAAATATGAGTGCATGAGATATTGAAGTCCTTGATACAACAAAAAAAAAGGAATTTCGATATATACAAAAAAAATTATGTGTTATACGGTCATGCTATGTCTAAATTGTAATTGGTTTGACTTCAAAACTCGATTAAATAAAAAATGTTCAATAAAAAACTATCTAACCAAGTGGAAGCACTAGATATGAAAGTTATAAATCTAAATTTGAAATAATTAGAATTTTATCCTTCATGAAAAAAAAGTTATGCATTATATGGTGTGTGCCACTTTTAAAAAATGTTGTTTTCTGAAAAAAACTAGTTTTCGTGGGAGATGGAAAAATAAGTGCAATCTGATTCCAAAAAAAATGATTTTTTTTTTTAGAATCTACAGACAAAATGTGATGAGACTCTAGTTTGCATCATCTTCAAATTTATTATGGTTTAGCCGCTATAGGTGCTTGAATGTGAAGATTTAGTTATAAAAAATAATTTCAGTGTCCAGTTTGGACAAAAATTGTAAACCACTATTGTGGGATCACCCATAATCACCATGAGACCACATTTCTTCAAGCATTTTTCAAACTACTCAACACCTTCTCTATGTTATTGCTTACTATTATTCTTTGAAAGATTTTTTTCCAAGAATCAGTAGTTTGTTGGAAACCACCTTTTTTATAGGATTTTAGCCATAGTAGCAAGGAAGTGAATTGCTTGATAAAATTCTTTGGTAGGAATGTATGGAATATGTGGTAGCATAGAAAAGGCAGTGAGCTATTTGAAAAAATGCCTCGAATAAATTAGGTCTCATGGTGATGGACATCACCATAAGACCACATTTCTTTGAGGCCTTTTTTCAAATAACTCATTGCCTTGTCTATGCTATTGCTTACTATTATTCTTTCACATATTTCTTCCAAGCATCCATAGCATAGACAAGGTAGTGAACTGTTTGAAAAGATGCCTTAATAAAAAGTGGTCTCATGGAATTCCATGACAAGCAAATGCAATGGGTAGTTGCTCCCAGTTATTATTTATGTTATGTGAAGTAATTGCATCACTGCTTATGTTGACTTTTTAAAAAACTATATTGTAGTTGAAATTTTGTCATTTATGAACAACTAGTTATTAGTTATGGAATGTGAAGTAATGCTTTGAGTTTGAAAGATGTGCAATGCAATGTAATCAACGATATGAATATAAGCAAACACAAATCTATTAAGTACAATTCATTAGTTAAATTCTTTATTCTATTACCTGTGTGAAGGTTTGTCTAACTCCACTGGCACTAGGAGGTGTTCCCATGAAACCTCCAATATTAGCCTATTCAACATCCAAAATCAAATATTAGAATACCATTCATATAAAAATGCTGTTAACATGTAATAAATTTATAATTGTTTACTAGTTGCATACCTCAACAGTAGATGCAGTAGAGTAATAAGCGGATGAAGGGCTAGTGTATCTAGTATCAACATTGTGACCTTGAAATTTTATTAAAATCATAAAACTAATTTAGTTAACCTTGCATTTAAAAATTGAAATTTAATAAATTAAATTCAATGAACATGCTAACATTTACCTGAGTATCGATGCCATAAGCCTCATTCAAAATTTTAGCTGCCTTCACCATCTCCATAGCTACAAAATTATCCTGCATAGGAACCTCTTGAGTTTTAGTGGGGTCATATGAACAAGTCACCCCACAAACTTGACACAAATGGAATCAAAGCCTATTACTCGAAAACTCTGCTGAATGGCGCTTTAGTATAGGACTAGCATGATCGATGACACTCGGGGTCAAAGAGGTGAGAGCTTGCAAAGTGTCTACCTCGACACTCTCCTTTGCAATGGAAGGGATAACAATGTGCTCCTGATCTAACCTAGCAAGAGCTCGTCTTGCTTGCCACCTAGGATCCTACTATGCACTAGGTCTATCTTGAGCCGACCCACCACCTCTCCCCTAGAAGTCCCTCACATCAAAATAATTCAAGATTTTATTCAGGATGAACTCACAATATAGTTTCCTCAGGAAATATTGTGGGACTTCACAATCCTTGCATGGTGGGTAATCAAAAACCATGTACCACCTATCCCTAAAAAATTTCCTAATCCCTTGGTGGTGGCACCAATGGATAGGAAACCTCTTCGCATTGAGGTCAAGATTTTGATTTGTGTGTGGGTCAGTGAATAATGAGCACAAATCTAATTTTTTAATTTGTTGATCTTTACATCTTTATATGATAATTTATCTTGGTAAAAATTCCTAGTTGCTTTCCTCCTATCTCGCCAACCACTTAATCATTTGTTGATTGCATCTACATGTTTTAACATTTATTTAAGTGAGTTTTCAAGTGTTCTTCTCTCCATGGTTGAACTTGTTGGATCATTCAACCTTGTGATTAACTCCTCAATTTATTTTTTATTCTTTTCAATTACCCCCATTAAATTTTGCTTAGTGTCAGGAGGATGTTGAGGGATTGGTGGAGGAGATTGTTGTTGTGGTTGTTGAACTTGACGATCTTGTTCATATTGTTGTTTCTCTGGTTGCTCACGATTTTCATGAGGGTTTTGAAGAGGGTTTCTAGGATAATTATCATTTCCTACAAATTCAACAAATGAATATCTATCAATAACCATTTATTGATAATAAATTCACAACAAAAACTAAACAATCCTTACCTATTCAACCTCCCTGTTGACATGGCAACATCCTGGTGATGAAATAGAAACAAATTGATGAAAAAAATGCAATATTGTCTCCTCCCAGAACGCGAGCACGCAAGAGAAGGGTTTTTTGTTGTGAGCAGCAAAAAAAATAGTCAACATAAAAACGAATTTTTTTTTTAATTTTTTTTAATAACTCATAATGTGAGCACATTATTCCATGCCTACGTTATAATAAGAGTGTGAAATAGGCTTGATGTGTCCGAGCCTTAGGCTCAACACACCAAGCCATAATGTGAGCACATTATAATGTGCTCACATTATAGCCTATCAAAAAAAAATTAAAATTTTGGACACAATTTGGCCCCCCATCTTTTTGCACCCACCCTAGACTTAATTGCCCCTTTTAATTCAAATTTAAGCCCTCTAAATTGCATTTTTTGAGGGATCAATTCTGACACCTAGTAATTAATTAATGTATCCTTGAATGTGGCAAATTCTAGGTGGTGGAAGTTGGATCCAAGACCCATTTTCCACTAAGGGAAAATGTTGGACCCCACTTTATTTGTATATTTCAATTGGGTTTTTGATCCTCTTTTCACTCCCTGGAGCAAGGTCCTGGAAAGTGTGCTAGGACCCATTCTCCCTAGGTGGCAAATGGGTCATCCCTTAACAAGGACCCTCTTTTTGAATCTCATTCTGGTGGAATTTTAATTAATTTCATTCTAGATCTGAGGTTCGCTTGAAATATTTAAATTTCAGCGTTAATTCTCTAATTTAGTATAAATACAAGGTTATTTTACATAATTTCACCTAAGAGAGAAAACTAGAGCAAGATTACAAGAAAGCAAGAGACAAAGAGCTTTCATGAGACAAAGCATTCAAGCAAAAGTGAAGTTTGGAGCAACATTTCAAGATCTTCATGCTCATTTTGTTCAAGATCAAGCATTGTTGAAGGTTGATGATAGATGCCTTTGGAGAATCATGAATGATTTTAGGTGTTGGGAGGTGCACAAGTCATACAACCAAGCCTAAGGACTTGTTTCTTAAGTGATTCCATCTTCTATGATCATCCTATTTATAGCCTACAAGAGGTATTTTCATATTTGTTATTTATTAGAGGGATTAGACATCTTCTTTAGTGAGTCATCTACATTGTTCATATTGCATTCAAGGGTTTTATCCTAACACAATTGGGTAGAATTGCCTTTACATTATCTTGGATCCTAGTCTTAGATACACTTAAGATTGAGATTGCACACACAATTACATGTTTCAAATCTTTATTCATCATCAAAGGTTTAATTACCAACAACCCCTATCCACCAACAAGATACCAAATTTATTTTGCAAGTTAAAGGAAAATCTGGATTCATGAATAAGAATTTCAAGGTGCAAGGGAGAAGAGCAAACCTGGAAGTTGCAACCCAGATTCAGAGATTTTTGAAAAGTCCTAGCAAGATCCATTCGCCTTTGAGGGCAAATGAGTCCTTGTTAAGGATTGAAAGGTAGCATATTAGGGTTTATTCATTAGCCTAATTATTTCTCCCCAAGTCAAAATCTAGCTCACCACCCTGTCCTTGCATAAAGGAAAGATTACAAGATCCCTAAATCTTGATTCAATTCACCTCTTGGGTTGATAGTTGTTTCAAGAATCTTGGATCTCATCTTTTGAATGAAACTCCCAATACAAAAAAAGGTGGATTGGGGACATACTTCTCATCTCCCCTCTTTTTCTATGTTTCATTTATAATATAAGATTATATATAATAATTAAAAAATATTTACAAATGATGTGAAAGAAAATAAAATATAAAATATTAGATTGATTTTACATTATTAAAAATAGATTTATAAAACATTTCTTTCTATTTATTTGGATAATTAATAAATATTTATCTATAATTAATAATTACTCAAATTATTAATTATTAATTACAAATAACTAAAAGATACAACATTATTACATAACAATAATTTAATAAGTTTATACGAAATACTCAAACAAAGTGCACAATTTCCATTAAAAAATGAAAAAAATGCCACAGTTCCAAAAAAATATATGAATGCCCTTCTTTAAAAAATAGATTACAGAAAACAAAACCAGAAGTAGGTCATTGAATTGCACCAACAGATTCCATCAAATTGAAGATGTAGAAAAGATTTGCCAGCATTGAATAGCCAAAACCAGAAGTAGGTCATTAAATTGCATCAACAGATTAATAGCCAAAATTGAAGAGTAGAATATGCAAGCACCGGTGAAAAATTTATATTTCATTATTGTTTTTCTTTTGTAGCCAAACAAATCTGTTGCTTCTTTGAATGTTGTTCAATTTTTAACTCTCTTAATACTTTTTGGTATTCATCATCAGTTCTTTAAGGTTTTATTCCTAAACAACAAGAGTAACACCAATAAGAAGAGAATCACAGCAAGATATATTCATTCTACAAAGTCATATTTGATCCTGAAAAAAACTATTTAAGACAACAGCCCCCACAATAACCTCCCCTAACCGCACAACAGTTAGGAATGGGCTACAATGTCCTTCATCTTCAACTCCAACACCTGCCATTATGACAAATAAAAGAAAAATAATAATCTGAACTAGAAACTCTTAATGCATATCGATTTATAACATATCTCCGAACTACAGATTATGTTATTGCAGAATGAAGCGAAAACTTTGTGCTGCTGCAACAATGGAAAACAACAAGAGGAAGCCATAGCTCAACATTATCACAATTCGATTGAATGTAAAGAGGGCCATGCTTACAGATAAGAAGACTACTGAGAGGGTAAGAGATTTTATGGACAGAAATTAGTCATTTGGTGAGCAGTCACTATCTGATTCACCAATCATTCCTATACGAACAGTATTTTTTTCTGACTCAGCAATCACTGTCTGTATATGGTGTTTGCATGCAGTTTACGTAAGGATCCGGTGCGTTAATCATACAGTGGATGTAGAAACTCTTCCAAAAAAATAATGGCCTAATGTGGTTCAAGGTTTTTCCTTTTAACCATTAGTCTAAGGGAAAATAAATATATTTTTTAAATAAACTATTATTAATATTAAATATATTAAGAGTAAGAGTTGGAAATGATAATGTTTAGAATTTTAAATGATAGATATAAGTATTTAATTTTAGGTTTAAGGTAGTATATGATTATGTTAATCTTTTAAATTGATTTTTATAATTGAAAAATTAGATTTTTATTGATGAATACATCATAATGAAAAATATATTTTTTTCTATTAGGGTTATCTGAACAACTACAAAATCAATCTTGTTAACATGGATTTAAACCAGCTCATGAACATGATCTTTGTTAATTATTAGATGTGTGGTTTCAACTGGCCTTGAAGTTCTCAATTTGATTTTTGTATACAAATTTAATTTGTGTGTTGGAGTTGGGATTGATTTTGGCTGCCTTAGGATGTTCTATTCTGAGGCCGTTCTTGTGGCTATTGATTGCAAATGATTTTTTTTTTTTGATGCTGCTTGTGCCTAGATATCTTCTGCTTCAGCTAGGGTTCATCCTTTGCCTTGTGCCCGAGCCTCCCCTGTTGTGGTATGTGGGCCCGAGGCTGCTGAGAACGAGGAGTTCTATGTTCATCAGGGTGTGGTCTGCAGGTTTAATGGCTTGTAGCCTTCCCTTCTTGATCTCCATGAGTGGGTTTCTATTTTTTGGAAGCCTCTTATTTTTGGACAGATTGACCTCTATCCTAGTGCTAGAGGTTTTTTCTTTGCAACCTTCTCTTCCTCCAAAGATCGTGATAGAGTGTTGGATAGGGTGTGGATGTGGAGTGTTCATTTTTTATTCATTCGACCTTGGTCTCGATCTTTCAATCCTCTTACGGAGCCTCTGAATATCAGACCAATTTGGGTTCGACTACCGAATCTCCCTCTCCAGTTTTGGGAGGATTCTTGTTTTGAGGCTATTGGCAATGTCATTGGTAGTTTTTTGAAGGTAGATTCTACGTCTTGAGATCTTGGGCATACTACGGTCGCTCATATTCTAATTCATTTGGATATCTCCAAACCTCTCCATGGTGATGTGGTCTTGATGGTAGAGGACAAACCTTGGAAGAAACTTCTAGACTATGAGGGGCTCCCCTTTCATTGCAGAAGATGTTTCTCTATTGGTCACCTAGCTTTTGGTTGCCCTCTTGCTCGCTGCAAGGGTCCTGCTACTTGGTGGAAGAATATTATTTTTAGATCATCTCACGGTTGGCTCTCCCTCTTCAGACAGTTCCTCTGAGGAGGGCGACTCTCCCTTAACTGTTTCTCCCATGGAGTCAGAGCCTTTCCATACTCCTCTTCTAGCTATCCCTTATGCGGAACTTGTTGGTGTTTAAATTTTCCAAGTAAGCTTTGAAACTCTCTAAGAGGTAGCCAACCTCCATATTCAAGCACCACAAAGGTTAGTGGCCAACTGAAAAGATTCAGTCAAAGACTAACATCTACACTTCTGCTCAAAGTAATTTGACCATTTCTTTGAAATAGACCCATGAACAGATAAAATATTCCTAGGGAAACTGAGATGATAAACTCAAACATACTTTATATATTATTGAATTCAAATGATTTAACATGTACAAAAGATGGAGACAATATGAAGAAATTCATGATTTAATTGCTCAAATTGGCTGATATTTGCTCATGAAATCAACAATTATAGTTTATAGACTTAGGTAATGACTCAAAACCAGCAAATCTCTATCTACCCAGACCATACAAAATTTCAGAACCCTTTACAATGAGAAGAGAAGAGAAGATAAAGAGAATAGAATAAAACAAGAGAAACCGTAAAACTGATCTGTTGCAGACACATGGTAGCTCCATCCTCCGTTAACTTGCAAAAATGAAAAGCCTCTCTCCTCTCTAATCCAACCAACTCTTCCCTTGAATCTTCTTCATTCACCCGTCTGCAATAGAAAATTTACTCCACTGTGAAGACCAACACCACTTTCACCAACAGCTGTGTAAATAATATCTTCCCGTGAAAGTTTCATTTCTACTCATTTACTGGAGTAGCACATTATATTTGCAACTTCCAGCCAATGTAAAGTATTCAACTTTATAATGGAGCCTTCAATTCAATTTCCACTATGCTTTTGCATTATTCACCTCTAATAAATAAAATGATCTATTTTATAAAATGAATAATAAATTCAATTGATCTCACCAAGAAAAATATTGTCCGTGCCCTTCATTTTTCATTTTAAAATGTTTTCCCAACAAGCATTTAAAATATTCCACAATAAGAAAATTTATCCCAGGCATGTTTTCTTTTTACCCTATCATGAAATACTTCCTTGTGTACATGCAATAATCTTTACCCCTCTTCACTTTATTTTGCTCAATTCAATTTTACCCATTGAGTAAAATATTCACTCACCCCCTAATTAAAATGAAATTCCCATTTCATTTTAATCAGACCATTTAAAAATGGCACCTCACACCCATTATATTTGCATTTTAAAAAATGACCAATGATAAAAGTTGGGCCCATTAGGCTCTCCCCCCACTTCACAACCCACACACTTATAATATATTTTGCTTGGGAAGATTATGGTAACATCTAATTTTTAATTTTTTTTTTCTTTTTAATGAAAACCCTTTTCAAAAGAGAGAACTCTCCCATGCGTTCACATCCTCCAAGGCCCACCTGCCATTAAGTGTTTTGCCTTTTTAATGAGAAACCCTTTTGAAAAGAGAAAACTCTCCCATGCATTCACATCCTCTGGGGCCCACCTACCACATGTCTTTGTTTCGCACACCTCGCGGGCCTTTTCATGGTGTAACCTTTCTCCTGTGGGGTCTGTGAGATGCACCCATGTGGCCACCTCCTTTTTTGGTGATCGTTGATCTTGTTTGGTTTTGCCCTAATTTTTATTCTCTGCAATTGAGTCATGGTGGTTTGGACGTCTTCAACAATTTTGATACATTTTCACTGCACACGCACACTGTCTTTATCCAAAGTAAACATGGCCTAGATTTACCAACACACTAGGCACTTGAAAATGTCTCCCAATCGTGGGCTAAGTTTCTCCTCATACCTTCATTCACATCGGTCCCCTGTGTAAAAGAATTCATTTGTAACTACAAACTAACACAGGTCTCTTAGCTAGTGTCATGGTTTCTCCACCATCCCTGGTGCATAATGTCTGAATTCTTTGAATTGAGTGAATGATGTGTCTTTACTGCCTCGAAATGAGTCAACTGTGAATTTTTTGTATCTTTCTCCCATGTGGGTTTGGAGCTTCTATACATAGTATGTTAACCCATTTTCTCCTATGTGCAATTCTCAACAGAGACGACAATGTAATTGCCCATTGCATTTGCTGAAATTTTATGAGACCTCACCAACATGGGATCTCCTCAATCAATTTCAATACAATCTCATTGAAATCCCACACTATTGTTCTCCTAATACTTCGATGGATCTCCATACACTCTGCTCCAAGACGCGCCCCTGCTCCTCACTTGACAATTGAATTTATTTAAAAGTTTCTAAAGCATTCTCAGTAGCTCCATATGGTCCATATTTTACAATCGTGTCCTCCCACCATACTACATTCATCGATGCTTTGGTGAATGTCCATTTGTTGGCTCCAATGGCGAAATGTGTGTTTCGTCATTACAATTACCAATTGCACTTGCTTAAAACATTACTAAAGCTATTTCAATAATCTATTTTTGTTTCACATATGAGGGCGCCTCCAACTGCACAAACTCCTCTTAGCGCAATGGCTACCACTTTGCAATGTAAAATATATAAAACCCACCTGTGCATGAACATTCGAGCTGAGATGTCTTCTGCAAGTAGACTATCTATGTCATGTGGAGTACCACTCTTCCATCTGCACGTTCGTCCAATTGCATTTTCTTGGAAGTTTCCAAAGCCTTTTCACAATCCACTTTGTGCGATCATGCAATCATAGAATCCCATGAGACCACATTTATTTAAAATCTATTTTCTGAACAATACACATACCTTGTCTATTGCTCATTTCCACCGACCTCATATTTGCATTCCATTTATATAAATCTTGTCACCATTTTGCATTGTAATGTGTTTGAGCATGAGTTTGTCATTTTAAAAATAGAGCTCTATGTCTTCTCATCAAGAACCTCTACACTCCCTTCCCATACCCACTCAATGCATGTACCAATTACACCCAAAATTCAATTAGATCTTACTTCATGCCCAATTTTTGGCAGTAAGTAGATATGCATCTACATTACCATGAAATCTAAACCAAAATTATCATGATGAAACATTTTCCTTTTCAGCATCATGTAATTGCTCATAAACTTATCAAGACTGAGCCACACTATAACTTTATCCATGGTGAATGGCACTACTTCATTCAAGTCGATTGAATAGAATTATAGCAATAAAAATTGGGATTCCATTGATGGAATAGTGTCTTACAATTCATGCATTTCACAATCGGAATATCCTTCAATAGATTGCAATGCAACATTTACAACCTCATGATTGTGCAATACATGTCGGGCCCCAATTGGCCCAGCTTAAAAAAAAGTCATTTTCAAGCAAATTTACCCTTGAATTGATTAGACATAGCCTCTAAGTGCATTTGAAGCTGAAACACGAACTGGATTTTGACTAAAACCTACTTTCCGACATATTTGGAGAATGAGAAAAACTGGCCCAGTTGGCTGTGGAATTGCCTTGGGAAACTGGTCAAATGACCTCCCAGAGGCATAAAAAATTGTAGACATGTAGATATTTGAACCGAGAATGCAGTGCAACAAATGAATCAAAAAAATGTATCATGAGGTGGAAGATATCAATCCACAAAGTTTCTCAGTCAGAATTTCTGCAACAACAGTTCATTTTGAACCAATTGAAATTGACCCAATTGTTATTTTGCAAAAATAGATAATCAACTCATGAAGAGTTGCCACTGGACATAGTAGATCATTTAGGTACCTTGAGAATGTGTGCAAAATAAATTTTCTTGAACCATCATTGATCAAAAGATATTGATGCTCAAAGGTTGCCTTTCAGAAAGGTTTCTGAAAATGCAGGTGCACAACAGAAGAAATTACATTTGGTTTTGATCTATCAAAAATAGCAAATGAGGTCATGAAGCTCTGAAAACTGACATACGAGCTCATTTAGGTGGGGATAATTTAAAACAACAATCATTCTGGCATGATGATCAACCAATTGCAAAATGAAAGCTCAAATGAGAGGCAACTTTGCAAAATTGAAAGTTTGCAAACAACATAAAAGTGCCAAAACCCTCTAGCTTTGTTTTTCAAAATTCTAACAAAACTCACCATGGGAAGCTACAAATTAACATGTATGTTCACATATGTCAATTGAATATTTATGTAAATGGGGTTTGCATAAAAATCAACAAGATTCAAATTCTAACCCTTCAAAGTAGGTCATTTAGGCTGATTCATCAGGTGCACTTTTAAAAGTGCAGAGGCAAAAGATTTGAAATGGGCATCTCAAATTTGCAAAATTTGAGAATGCCATCAGTGGCTCCGACTGGGGATGTATGCCCCCTATGGTAATATCAAGATTCCAGATCTCTGGGGAGTAGACCAAAACCTGAGTCTATTAGGTGTCCTCAAACTGCTCCTTTATTCAACTTCTTTTTCAATTTCACTTGGTGATTTCAGGTCACCAAATGAAAAATGGGAGTCAAATTTTACCTTCAAACACCAATCTGCAAAAAGAGTTGATCTCCCTCGACTCATGCTTGCTCTTGTCACACCATAGCAACATGAGTGACAACAATTCTATAAAAACAAGTATCAAGTTGCCTTCACACAAGTGGAAACTTGTTCTCTATTTATCTTTGTCATCAAGTGGCAACCAAATCAAATATGCCACATCACTGCCACTCTCTTCATTGCCTGATTTTGTATCAAGTGGCAGCATATAAAAAATGGTGATCAAGACCATATGAAAGAATAGTTTGATCACAACCATCTACCTGATTAAAAATGTTGGAATCTCCTAATAGGTCATCATATACAACTTCATCAACATGTTCATAATCACTATGCATTTAAAATTTAGGCACACTTTCAAAATGTTGATTATCATGTGGCGACAACTAATCACTTTCTTCATGTAAATCCCTCTCTAGCTGAAAATACCTTGCTTTAGTTTGTACATTGCCACACTCTATGAAAAATCCTTCCAACTGACAAAAATAACACTCATTTTCTGCTACATTGTTGGAACTATTGGGCTCAATCTGATTACTAGTTTTCATGTCAATTTTGAAACCATCACAAGAACTTACTAGAGGATCTGGCTCATCATGCAAACTATCTCCAAGTGTATGCAAAGAGATACACTTATCTATTGGCACACTCTGCAATTGTTCTTCCTCATGCTGGTATTGAGAGTCATCAGAGATCTCTGACTTATCATCATTTGTAGTCATGTTGTCATCTTCTGAACATAACATATCATCATCTTCAGTAATAGAAGAAGGCTCATCCACATAATACGGCATCAGATCACCAATGACATCCTGGTCACCATTAACATTCTATGTACAAACTGATGCAACAGTCAATTCATTTGAGTTCTCAACAAAGAGTGGATTATCTCTACACCAATAAGGATCATCATTAGTACTAACTGATGAAAATGGAAACTCATCAAATAAGGGGTGTTTCCAATCATTAATTGTTGATGCAAACATCTTTGTCCCCTCCATGCATAATTTTGAATTTTCCTTTGCATCAATCATTTTTTTATCCTCTGAACACAAGGTATTAACACTTTCTTCAACATTTGACTCATCAAGTATGCAATCCTCATGTTCATCTGTTGCTTCAAACTCATCAAAACAGATTTTTGATTTTGCATTAACATTCACACTATCATACTCATCACACAATGCATCATTACCATCAAATGACTGCTTGTCTTCATCAACTTCATCATGATCGGCTGATTCATAACTAGAAGGAAGATCATAGACATATGCATCACACCTTGCATCTTGAAGGTCATCATCACTTTCAAATTCAATAGGGGTTGCACACAATTACTGAGAGTTATTCTTATGTGCACATTTTTGATATTGAGTGGTCAATAGATCTGAAATTCGTTCACAACTCAATAGATCATTGTTTTGATCTATTGTTTCAACCACTACATCTCCTTGACCTTCACTTGAATTGGATGCATTATCAAATTGAAAAGAAGGACATACCATGATGTCTTCATCCTCAAAATCTGAAAACTCAAAGGGCTGATCATAAATAGGGTCTCCCCAATCATAGGAGATGAAATTGTTGACAACGTTGTCAGAAGAATGGTCATAACCAATCATAGTGAATAAAATTTTCACTTGTTCCTCCTTACTCACTATTGGGTTGTCATAACAACAATCCACATCTCTTTGTACTTCAACATTGGACTGGGTGTCCTCATTGAGTTTATCACTTACATACTCTTGAGGGTAGACATAAACATCTTCACTATCAAGCTGAAAAACCATCAATGGTTTCTTCATTGCAGCTGCTCGTAGATGATCTTTCAAAATAAAATTTATCACGTACCTCTTCATCACTTGCAAATAATAAACTAATATCCTCAAGATCATTTTCTAAATCAGTAAATCCAAATGTCTCATCATGGAGATTTGTATCAATGTTGCATTCAAAACTTGTAGGATTGACATAATCAATTGTATCATCATATTGTTGATCACATATCTCTTCCTCAAAGAGTAAATCCAACTCATATTATTCATCATGTTCTTGGCTCAGAAGACTCAGCCGCTGATTTGTAGTTGGGTATACTTCTTTTGTAAGTTGTTCATTAACAAGTTCCTCATCATCTGATGATGCATTCTTCTCATCTTTTACCTTCTCAAGTTTGCACTTGTTTGAAAAACTCTGATCATTTGCATTCACATAGCTATTGATTACATTAGCATGTTTTCCCATAAGTGAAGACAAAAAATTTTGCACATACTCATTCCTTTGTTTCTCCAAAATATCCAAAACTGTGTAGGCCATCTGCATGCTCAGTATTTCAAAATATTTTAACAATGTACTAGATCATTCTTCATAAGCTTCAAATATATATGGATACAAATTGAGGTACTAGGTCTAAAACTTTCTGGGATTAGTGACAAGGCAACAACAAGTCTGTGGCTGAAATCAACACTTGATTCTTCATCTTGGTTTCTAATTTCCTTTAATATTGTGACAAGATCATAAGGGTCTCTTGCAAACTCTTTTATATAAGAATTCACTAATTTATCCCAACAAGGAAATGATTTCTCAAGAAAACATAAATACCAATCCCGAGCTCTTGCTTCAAGGGATCTAACAAAGAACCTCATCCACATATCCTGATGTTCAAATGAATTTTTCTTTATGAAGCTAGAAAAAATTTGAACATGTGCATCTCCTTTGCATACACTATATCCATCAAATCTAGGCATCCTCTTATAGACTTGAGTTGGCATACTTTCAGTTTCGTAATCAACCCAAGAAAAATCTAACTGAGCATACAATGGGTCAAAGGAATTTACAATCAGTGCAATGATTTGTCAAGTAGACATAGTTTGATGGTCTCTTAACTGGGCTTGTTGAAATAGTTGGTGTCTTTCATCCATCTCTATAAGTCCTCTTTCAAATAAAACTTTCCATTTTGGCCTTATCTTAGGCTTATCCACTCTTGAGTTCTTACACTTTGGGGTATTAGATTCTTGAAGATTATTATACTTTTGGCACTTCTTGACAAGTTGAATCAAAGTGTTCACTGGTATAGCTACTTTACCTTGATGATCCATGGATATTACAAATTAAGGCTCACTAATTGTGCATAATTACAACCATGACCAAATGAAGGACAACGAGGATAAATACTAACATAATGACAACCTGAGCTTGAAAATTATGACAATACAAATGGATGGAAACCCCTAAGGTACACAAATGCATTCTAACCATCCAAACTAGTAGATTTGAGCACTACACAAAACTCTCTCAATGGAACTGAAATTACGTTCAACAGATCCAACAAATGGAAGTGTGTAAATTTGAATTTACTATTCTTTCCCTCTGTCAGTGCTAACTCACTAAATAGTGAACCAAAAAAATTCTAAAATGTTCAAATATGCTTTTCATTAAAGATTTTCTTGAAAACCAAGAATGAAGAATACCTAGAATTGTTGCAATTGCTGTAAATTGTTTTTCTGATTGAAAATATTTGCAGATCTAGAACTTTATTCAAATTTCCAACAGGTTCTATTCACAAAGTCACCACCTCTCTTCAAAGAGGACTGAACTTCAAGAATTATGAAGTTCCTTCACATGTAAATTTTCCTCTATGTTTCTTCCACTAGCAGAGCACCACAGATTATAAAACTTCAGGTTCACTGCAACAAATTATTTCTCCAAGGATCAAGTCCTTCACTCTTTGAACTAAATTCAGAATGGAAAATAATAATATGAATCTATGAATTATCGGTCTGCAACTCGAGATTCAGTGTTGTCCCCAGTAGAGTCACCATTCTATTGGTGTTTTAATTTTCCAGCTAGGCTTTGAAACTCTCTAAGAGGTAGCCAACCTCCATATTCAAGAACCACAAAGGCTAGTGGCCAATTGACAAGATTCAATCAAAGACTGACTCTCCTACACTTCTGGCTCTGCAAGACCAAGGTGGGTAAACCTATACAATGCCCAAAACTTAAATGCAACTATATGCTAACATTGTATTTTATAGCAGATAATTTTTAATTCAAATATACTAAAGAAACCATTAACAACCTCAAATCTGGCTAAATTCTCAATAAATCAATACTCACACAACAATTGAGAGGAATAACACAACATTAAACCTCAACTAAACAAGGATTTAAAATTATTTTGAATTTAAAATGTTTCTAAGAATGCATTAAGTTGAATAATATATCAATGCCTAACTCTAGGCCTCAAAGTCAAAATACATCAAATGAATTCATCAACAAATGAACTTCATCCAGTGGATTCAAACTGTTAATGCATTACACCAACAAATCCACTCTTGTTGTCAATCAAATTCTTCTTAGTAATCCAATGTGGACACCTTAAATCACAATTATCTGCTCAAAGAAATTTGACCATATCTTTGAAATAGACCCATGAACAGATAAAAAATTCCTAGGGAAACTAAGATGATAAACTCAAAAATACTTTGTATTATTGAATTCAAATGATTTAACATGTACAAAAGATGGATACAATATGAAGACATTCATGATTTAATTGCCCATACTAGCTGATATTTGCTCATGAAATCAACAATTACAATTTACAGACTTAGCTAATGACTCAAAACCAACATATCTCTATCTACCCAACCCATACAAAATTTTAGAACCCTTTACAATGAGAAGAGAAGAGAAGATAAAAAGAATAGAAGAAAATAAGAGCAGCCCTAAAATTGATCTGTTGCAGACACATGGAAGCTCCATCCTTCATTAACCTGCAAAAATGAAAATCCTCTCTCCTCTCTCATCCAACAAAATCTTCCCTTGAATCTGCTTCATTCACCATTCTACAATAGAAATTTACTCCACCATGAAGAACAACACCATTTTCACTAGCAACAATGTAAAAAATATCTTCCTGTGAAAGTTTCATTTTTACTCATTTACTGGAGCAGCACATTATATTTGCAACTTCCAGCCAATATAAAGTATTCAAATTTATAATGGAGCCTTCAATTTAATTTCCACTGTGCTTTTGCATTATTCACCTCCAATAAATAAAATGATTTGTTTTATAAAATGAATAATAAATACAAATGATCTCACTAGGAAAAATATTGTTTGTGCCCTTCATTTTTCATTTTAAAATGTTTTCCCAGCAAGCATTTAAAATATTCCATAGTAAGAAAATTTATCCCATGCATGTTTTCTTTTTATCCTATCATGAAATACTTCCTTGTGCACGTGCAATAATCTTTACCCCTCTTCACTTTATTTTGCTCAATTCAATTTTACCCATTGAGTAAAATATTCACTCACCCCCTAATTAAAATAAAATTCCCATTTCATTTTATCGAACCATTTAAAAATGGCACCTGAAACCCATTATATCTGCATTTTAAAAAATGGCCAATGAGAAAAGTCGGGCCCACCAGGCTCTCCCCCCACTTCACAACACACACAATTTTAATATATTTTACTTGGGAATATTATGGCAACATTTAATTTTTAAATGTTTTTCCTTTTTAATGAAAACCATTTTGAAAAGAGAAAACTCTCCCATGCGTTCACATCCTCTGGGGTCCACCTGCCTCATGTCTCTTTTTCGCACACCTCGTGGGCCTTTTGATGGCATCACCTTTCTCCTGCGGGGTCTGCAAGATGCACCCACGTGGCCACGTCCTTTTTTGTCGATCGTTGATCTTGTTTGGTTTTGCCCTAATTTTTATTCTCTACAATTCGGTCATGGTGGTTTGGACGTCTTCAAAAAACTTGATACATTTTCACTTCACGCGCACACTATCTTTATCCAAAGTAAACACGGCCTAGGTTTACCCATGCACTAGGCACCTGAAAATGCCTCCCAACCACGACCTAAGTTTCTCCTCTTACCTTCATTCACATCGGGTCCTTGTGTAAAAGATTTCATTTGTAACTACAAACTAACATCTCTCTTAGCTGGCGTCGTGGTTTCTCTACCATCCCTAGCGTATAATTTCTCAATTCTTTGAATTGAGTGAATGATGTGTCTTTATTGCCTCGAAATGAGTCAACTGTGAATTTTTTGGATCTTTCTCCCATGTGGGTTTGGAGCTTTGGTACATAGTATGTTAACCCATTTTCTCCTACGTGTAATTCTCAACAGAGATGACAATGTTATTGCCCATTGCATTTGCCTAAAATTTTCTGAGGCCTCACCTACCTGGGATCTCCTCAATCAATTTCGATACATTCTCACTCAAATCCCACACTATTGTTCTCCCAATGCTTCGATCGATCTCCATACACTCTGCTCCAAGCCACACCCCTTCTCCTCACTTTCCAATTGCATTTATTTAAAATTTTCTAAAGCACTCTCAATAGCTCCATATGGTCCATATTCCACAATCATGGCCTCCCACCATACTACATTCATCGATGTTTTGGTGAATGTCCATTTGTTGGCTACAATAGTGAAATGTGTGTTTCGTCATTACAATTACCAATTGCACTTGCTTAAAACATTACTGAAGTTATTTCAATAATCCAATTTTGTTTCACATATGAGGGCACCTCCAATTGTGCAAACTCCTCCTGGCACGATGGCTACCACTTTGCAATGTAAAATATACAAGACCCACCTGCGCATGAACATTCGAGTTGAGATGCCTTCTGGAAGTAGACTATATGTGTCATGTGCAGTACCACTCTTCCATCTGCATGTTCAACCAATTGCATTTTCTTGTAATTTTCCAAAACCTTTTCACAATCCACTTTGTGTGTATCATGCAATCATAGCATCCCATGAAACCACGTTTATTTAAAATCTATTTTCTAAATAGTACACATGCCTTGTCTATTGCTCATTTCCATCGGTCTCATATTTGCATTCCCTTTATACAAATCTTGTCACCATTTTGCATTGTAATGTGTTTGAGTGTGAGTTTGTCATTTTTAAAGTAGAGCTCTTTGTCTCCTCATCAAGAACCTCTACACTCCCTTTGCAAACCCACTCAATGCATGTCTCAATTACCCCCAAATTCAGTTGGATCTTACTTCATGCCCAATTTGTGGCAGTAAGTAGATATGCATCTACATTACCATGAAATCTAAACCAAAATTATCATGATGAAATATTTTCCTTTTTAGCATCATGTAATTGCTCAGAAACTTATCAAGACTGAGGCACACTATAACTTTAACCATGGTGAATGGCACTACTTTGTTCAATTCAATCTAATAGACTTCTAGAAATAACAATTGGGAATCCATTGATGGAATAGTGTCTTACAATTCATGCATTTAACAATCAGAATATCCTTCAACAAATTGCAATGCAACATTTACAACCTCATGATTGTGCAATACATGTCTGGCCCCATTTGGCCCGGCTAAAAAAAAAATCATTTTCAAACAACTTTACCCTTGAATTGATCAGACACAACCTTTGAGTGCATATGAAGCTGAAACACGAACTGGGTTTTAACTAAAACATGCTTTCAGGCATATTTGGAGAATGAGAAAAACTAGCCTAGTTGGCTTTGGAATTGACTTGGGAAAATGGTCAAACGACCTCCTAGTGTCATAAAAAATTGTAGACATGTAGACATTTGACCCGAGAATGGAGGGCAACAAATGGCTCGACAAAATGTATCACGAGGTGGAAGATATCAATCCATAAAGTTTCTCAGTCAGACTTTTTGCAACAACAACTCATTCTGAACCAATTGTAACTGACCCAATTGTTATTTTGCAAAAATAGCAAACCAACTCTTGGTGAGTTGCCATTGGACATAGTAGATCATTTAGGTACCCTGAGCACGTGTGCAAAAGGATTTTTTTATTGAACCATCACTGATCAAAATATATTGATGCTCAAAGTTGGCCTTTTAGAAAGGTTTTTGAAAATGCAGGTGCAAAACAGAAGAAATTGCATTTGGTTTTGACCTGTTAAAAATAGCAAATGAGGTCATGAAGCTCTGAAAAATTACATACGATCTCATTTAGGTGGGGAGAATGCAGAAAAACAATCATTCTAGCATGGCGATCAACCATTTGCAAAATTCAAGCTCAAACAAGAGGAATCTTTGCAAAACTGAAAGTTTGCAAACAACAGAAAAGTGCTAAAACTCTTCAGCTTCGCTTTTCAAAACCCTGAAAAAGCTCACCATGGGAAGCTAAAAACTGACATGTATGTTCACGTATGTCAATTGAATATGTATGCAAATGGGTTTTGTATAAAAATCAATAGGTTTCAAATTCTAACCCTTCAAAGTAGGTCATTCAGGCTGATTCATCAAGTGCACTTCTGGAAGTGCAGAGGCAAAAAATTTGAAATGGGCATCTCAAATTTGCAAAATTTGAGAGTGCCATGAGAACCTTTGTTGCCTCGATTTAATTTCGTTGTTCAGTTGGTTCTTTCTCATCCCTCATTGAATGACTATGTTGGTCCTTTGATCGATCTTGTCTCCTCTTTTTCGTTGTCGACTCCCTCATTGTGTGGTGGCTCCTTGCCTAAGGTGGCTATTGTGGATCCACTCCCCTCACCTTGCTCAATGGATTTCGATTCCATGGCTTCTTGGTCGATTGTGCTGAGGAAGAAGAAGGGACTCCCCAAACCCATTGATTCTTTGCAACTTTGAGTTCAAGGAGTTAGATTAGTCCCCTTGGGTTCTGGGTTTGTCTAATCTTTTTTCATTGTTCTACAACTTTTAGATAGTTTTTTCTGTTTATTTTTCTTCTAGTTCATGTTTTGTTTTGAACTAGCCTCTTTTTGGCCCTTTGGGCTTTTTGTGTGAAGGGCACAACACCCTGTAAATGTTGCTTATTTTGTCAAAAACATGACAATGATACACCCTTGTTTATGTCAAAACTCTAGTAAGGATGCTAATTCAATGAATTTGAATGACATCAAGATAAAAAAACAAGTGTGAGTGTGCCCCAAAATATTGATATAGTGTTCATATTACTAGATATCTCTTTTAAGATCTATTATGTGTGCTAGAAGGTGTAAATTATATATATTCACCAAATGTTCAAAATGAATTAGAGCTTGTCCTTAAATACAACAATATATCATTCAATTTAATTAGTGTTCACTCCAACTTGACTCATAAAAATCACTTGGATGGAATATAATTAAGCTCATTTTTTTAATAAATTCATGATTTACATGAATGTGGAAGTGACTATATCAATCTAATAATCTTGGATCAGGCCTACTATGGGGAAAATATTTGATGAGGATTAAATTCAAACCTTGGGAGTGAATTCAAATGAAAACAATGCTAAGATCAAGTAATTTTTGAACTTTCACTTGAATGTGTCATTTTGCATAATTGTTATTGCATTTCCAAATCGAGGGGAAAAGTGCAAGGTATGCAATTTTCATCATTAGATTCACCCTATTGCCCCAACCTCCCCCATATAACTATGAATTGCATTGGAATTACTATGTGAATGCATGTTAAAGTAAAATAAATACAACCAATAAAAAATTAAATGTCCATACACCCAAAAAAAAATTAGAAATATTAAAGTAGACATTGTTTTGGTACATTTTCTCTTACAATGAACACCCCGCCTAAAAACTTGGAAGAATATAATTAAATAAATCAAAATAAGTAGCATCCATAAAGCTTTCAAAATAATTATAAACACAACCACTAACTATATGTAGAAAAATTAAATTTTACTACCTATTGGTAGTTGGATATTGCTTAAGTAATATAGTACTACTTAAAAGAAAGAAGATAAATTCAACATAGGTAAGTGCATGGAAATGGAGGCATTAAAAGGGGTAAAAATTTGCTACTTTTTTCTTGAAATAAGTGGAAATTAAACTTTGACAAGTGATTTAAAATACTTATGCTCAAAATTTCAAGATATGATAATAATAAGATCAGCAATGCTCATAGTCAAGTTTCTAAACTATATTTTTTGAATGGTGGAGATTAAGAGGACGATATAGGGGAAGCACACAAAGTGTTGTTTTTTTGAAAAACATATAACATAGCATCAAGTTAGCTAACATTGAATATACTATTTTATAGACCTTTTTGTTGTTTTTTTAATATATATTTTGTATTAATTCTTAAAGTGGACACATCCTAAAAATAGAAAATTAAGCATTCTCACCCTCTACTTTTGAGAAAAAGAATAAATATTTAAAATTAAAATTAATATGTGTAATGAATTATAGAATATGAATATGCATTTTTTCAAATTTGGATGAGTAGATCAAAAAATGTGTATAAAAAATAATATGTGTTTTTGGTGAAAATAAAGAAACTACAAAAATTAATTAGAGATCAAGACACCTAAATATGTTTAGATTTTAAAAAAGACATGGTTAGAAAGCTAACGTGGATATTTATGTTATAGTAGTCCTTTTTGGGAATTTTATCCTACAATACATTAACGCAATGGAGAGAATTTTTGATATTTGTTTATTTTTTGTATGAGTTTTTGTGAAATATATTTTTGGTACCTAAATTGAATGTCCAACCCTTAGGATTGGTAAACTCAAACTTGTTCCAATCTTAAAGGAGTCATTTCATTGGTCAAAGCTAGAATGTGAGTGTGTTACAACACACTCATGTTGTGAAAATATATCTAAACCCTAATATGTGCATATTATAATGCACACACATTATATATTATAAAGATGAATGTATTTTGAAGAATTATTAAATTTTCCCTATTTTTGCCCCCAGAATTTATGTACTTACCTACAAATAGATGTTATATTTAATAGCTAGAAACTACTTTCAATAACTAATATGATACCACATTCAACAACTAGATACTAAATAAGCATGTTATAGTCCATATAAACTTATTAAACAGATCTTGTTAAGCAACCTTGTGTACCTGTAGACATGTCAAATTGATCGAACACTTATCACACACCTTAAATGGCATTTTTGCATCATCGACAACATTATCATTAAATATCACTACATTTCACATCAAAAGCATCAAAAAACCTAATTTTTGCTATTAATTAAATAAAACAATATTATTTAATTAATTTAATTTTTTGTCGATTTTGATAAATTAAATAAATTTTATTTATTTAATAAATTCCTAATTTAACTTTATTCCTCCTGATTAATTAAATAGCACCAATTCTTTAATTACATAATTAATTCACTTTGTTCCCCTAAGTCGATTAAAGTATTAAAACTTAATAGTTTAATTAAATCACTTTCCCCTTAATTTGAATAATTAAATTTAATTACTCAAAACATCATCAAAAATCAAATCAAACAAATAAAACTTTGTTTGTAAATGTCAAACTTGATTTGCATGTTCAACTTAAAAAAGGATTAATTAATTATCCTCACCTACTTTTATGATTGAGTAAATTGCTCAAACATAATTTTCTCAAGCCCATTGAAGGCTCAAATTGATATCGTCAATTTCATGAATTGCTCCACCTATTTCTTGAATCCCATTGAAGTCTCATATTGATTTCTTTAATTTCATGAACTGCTCCACCTATTTCCTCAATTCCACTGAACACTCGACAAAGATTTCTTCAATCACACCAATTATGTAATCAAAATGCACAAATTATACCCATCTAAATCCTCTCAACGGTTCTCAACCGTTGATTGAGATATTCTACTACATAATCTTGAGCATTCATTTCAAATAAAAAATTATATATAACAACCATCTTTCTTCTCAAAAACCATCGAAGAATCAATACACTTTATGCAACGAAGTAATGCCAAGATCTTAATCGACATTGACAAAGCTTCAAAACCAGATCTTTGATCAACACACACGTTCTTCAATCTCTCGCCCACACAATGGAGGCTTCGTATTGAATTGAAAAATAAAACATACGTCAATATAAATACACTTCGACATAGGATGGTAAAGCTATTTCATTTTTAATTCATTGCTATTTTTTTTTCTCAATTTATTTCTTGAATTCTTGGTTTTATAGTTACATTTTGTGAGTAATGGGCATGAATCATTAGTATTTTTTTTTATATTAGTTTCTATTCACTTAATTTGATTGCATTCAGATGAACCTGATTCTCCCCTTACACATTTTGGCACGCCCGATGGGACCACGGTCCTTAGCACTAACAATTTATGAGCTAAACTTGAAGTTGCAGGTTCCAGAAGCGCACTAGATAAATCTTCATGCACAGGTTCTAGAAAATTTTCACATTTGACTTCATGATTCTAGTACACTTGACACATTTTTGGGCACTTCTGATATTTTTCTATGCTTTTGCTTTTCGAAAGAGGCACTTTTGAAATTTTCCTATGTTTTTGCTTTAAAAAACATAGGCACTTTTAACATTTTCCTATGCTTTTGATTTCTGACATAGGTTACTTTTGACTGTTGTTTTTTGCTTTTTCTTTGTCAAACTCTTGTTTGAAAGTTAAATGTTAGGTTTTGATTTCTAACGCTAATGGGTACTTGATTTGAATGTGTGATAGGTACTAATGTTTATTTATGTAGGATTTGTAGATGCATAATGGGTGTTTATCCAAAAATAAGTAATGCATTGACTACAGGGAAGACGAACAATCAAAGAATTCTAAATTTTTAAAGCTTTCATAGTTAGAGAATTTCAATTTGGTGCATAAAAAGAACCCCACAAACAAACATTTTGGTTTTGATTCTCTAAAATGAACATTCTCAAAAGCTTTTTAGATTAGCAAATGCTTTCAAATTGGTGCGATAAAAGAACACCAAAAATGAACACTTCGATTTTGGTGCTCTAACATGAATTTTTTAAAGCTTTCATAAAGTCAGAGAATTTCAAATTGGCGCTTAAAAAGAACCCCACAAACAAAAAATTGGTTTTAGTTGTCTAAAATGAACCTTCTCCAAGCTCTCAATAATATTTGATTTTTTGTTAACCAAGTTATTTCATTTTGTTGAAAAATGCATGATTTATTTTGTTGACCATTAAGAAAAGGTTTAGAACAAACAATTTGGTTCATTCTTAAAAATGAACAAATCAATTTCTTGTTTTGCACATTGTGATATCTTTGTCTGAAGTCTAGAACACCTCATTTGGTGCAATTAAAAAAAGAAAACTGTTATGTTATTCACACTTTATTTTGGGGATAGCATCGCTCGAGGTGCTTAAAAAGAATCAAATTGTTATGAAGTGTATGTTGTGTCTATTTTTTCTAGCAAACTAAAGTATCTATCCTCTCCCCTCATGCCTTTTTGGCAATCTTGGGTGACAAAAAAACATTTTTGATTTTTGAATTTTGGTTATTTTATCTTTTATCCTTAGACAAGGGGATTTCTTTGAGACACATCCTATGTTGGAGAACTCATTGAAAGGTCTCAAAGCATGTTTACTAGTGGGCTATATCAAAGGTTGCAAAATCATAAGAAATTAGCTTCAAGTTGTGTCGACAACAAACTACACTTAATCCCATGCCTTAAGTGGAACGGGAACGATTAAAGAGCCTTAAGTGGCCAATAGGTGAGTGTCGGTTATCGTGTTCAAAATTTTGTGGTCATTAAAACCTTTTTTTGTAGAGGCCATCCAATTCTACTAACGATTTCTTTAAAGTGGTGTACTGGGAATTTATTTCCAAGAAGTTATTTGTTGTGTCTGATTTTTTGGTGGAAATATAGAGATTAAGAGTTCATTCTTAACATATATCTATATTTTCCCATAAATTTGCATGTAAAGTCATCTCTTCTACTACGAAGGGCATGAGGCAAGCCTAATAAGAAGAACATACCTACTCCTTAAGGTGTAAAGATTTTTTTCTAAAAATACCATTAACCATAAAAAATCTTTGACATCAAACTATGTGCTTGCATTAAAATGAATACATCAAAATAAGCACTTAACATGGTTCTGAAATGGAAAACCCTTTTGACTTAGTGTGAATCCTTTGAAAAGAGTCATCTATTTTCACTCTTAAAAGATATTGTAAACCGATATCTTTGAAGGTTTAAAAATATCTAGGCTCACATTTGAAGATGCATTAGGAAAAATTAAACATTGGAAATTATAACTTTAGCATTTATACCTCTATGAACTTGGACCTTTCGTAGAGGGAAACGTGCTTAAAGTATAGACATTTAGGTTACATAAGTTTAGATTGTTTTGTTGCATGATATCATCCAAGTTGTTGCCAAACATGACAAACTAGAACACAAAATTGAATAGAGGCCACTTTTACTACTATTTCTACCACACTTGACCAAAATTTGGTCATGCTTTCTAAAAAACACTCAATTTTTCTCTCTGTCTATAACATATACTAATGAAAATTGGTTGCTTTTGACAAACTTAGTGCACTTGATGTAAAAATGGTCGCACTTGACATTTTTGTGCTACATCTAACAATTTATTTTTATGCACTTGCAAAAAATCTACTCACACTTGCCAAAATAATTCTCTTTTGACTTAGTAACTTACCAGATTGAGAAGCTACACATAGAGGTTGCACTTGAAATTCCTAGTCCCACTTTCTTTTCAAAACTTCATGCACTTGACAAAAACCTAGTCATAGTTGATAAAACCGGTCGCTTTTGCTCACAATTTTATGCTTCTACTAAAAAATCATCACTTTTGCTCTGTATTGTGTTGAAAATAAAAAAAATGATTTGAATCTAGTTACAAGATCCTTATTAAAAAGAAACAATTAGAAACTCAAGATATGTCATATATTCCTTCATCCACTATCAACATTCAATCCTACTTTTGGAAATTAAACCAACTTGGATTATTACCTCACTCACACTTCTAAGATATCAACAATTGATTAAACCTCAAGGCTAGTTCAAGTAATGTTTTTTGCAACATATCCTCTAGAAAAATAAGTGAATTATCAAATCCAAGCCTTGAACAACATTTTGAGTTCTAAGAATAATGTCATCCCAAAACATCACTCAAACCTTAGGTTCTTGAGAATCATAACAACCATATCAAAAAAAACCACACCTTCACCTTATGACCATTTGGCGACTAGTAGCTCCAATTCAACAACCAAACCTTACACCAGCTATCATAAAACCAAAATTTGAACTGATTGAAGGAGAATAAATAGACATAATTAGTAGTTTAAGAAGCTTTATATTCGAGACAAAAGAAACCCTAAACTAGTGGAGAAACACAACAAACATCTTAGATAAAGAGGAAGAGAAAGAAAATCTCGCAATCAGAAGGCCTATATTACCACCTCCTACATGGCAATGTAAATCTATCCTTCATGATCTCTAGAAAGAAGAAAATTCTTAAACGAAAATCCATATTCCACCTATCAAAGAAGCATCGTACAGTAAATTTTTTATCAAGGGACACATCTTGAAATATTACCACAACTAGGACCTCTTACTAAGAAAATTTTATAGGCACTTTTTAATGGGTGAACCGGATTTAAATACCCAATAGAAAATCCCAAAAACAAACACAATTTTATTTCCCTTAAAATAGAAAATCCAAAAATAAAAGCATTATTTTCCATATTTAGGAGTCACAAAACATTCACAAAAGCTTGGCAGTTGTTTATGACAATTACGAGATCACAACATAAAAATAACATGGAAGAAAAAAAAAAATCCATCATACCACCAACAACGAAGGTGGCACATGGGGCTATAGGCTAGATGACCTTGAAACACCTTAAAAGAGATCCACATTCAATGCAACACCTAGTGAGGAAGAGGTAATCCATAGACAACAAGAAGCAATAGAAAGAGAAAACTAGAACCCAAAGGATATGGTTATAGCGGAGGGGGATAGCAAGGAAGAAATAAATGATGAAGAACTATTTCAACATTAAAACAATCCCAAGGTGCTCTAGTTGATGGAAAAACTCCTAAGAAAGGATTTGGACACTTACTTTTTCAAATTAGCACAAAGTGGTGCTAAATTACTTATAGAATTCAACGTAGAAGGTCTCAAAGATCCTTATCTCATTCCCTTAGGAGATAACTTAGTGGTGAGATAAATACCCAAACCATTGGAAATCACAAATATGTCACTCGTATTCACACAAGGAAAAGATCAACTAGTGGAAAACCCCTTGTATAGAAAACCAAATCAAATCAAACAAGGTATCAGGGAGGTCCATCACAATAGGTACCACAAAGAAAAAATCCACCACCAAGATAATACACATACTTCAAAACACTTTATACGGTCCCCTCCCCAATCCATTGTACCAACAACAAGGTGTGCCACAAGGTACCCTTTCTAATCAACACGTTGGGTCATACTATCCCCTTCCCAATCAACAGTACCAACAATAGGGTGTACCATAGGGTACCCTTCCCAATTTGTCCCATCAATAAGGTAACCTGATAATGCACCATTAGGGAAACCTTTAATATAGTTCACCCCAACAACAAGGTGTGCCATAGGGCACCCTTCTCAATTCATCCCATCAACAAGGTAACCCGCCAATGCACCATCAAGGAAACCTTCAATATAGTTTTCCCCAATAATAAGGTGTGCCATAGGGTACCCTTCCCAATTCATCCCATCAACAAGTTAACCTGCCAATGCACCATTAGGGAAACCTTCACTATAATTCAACCCAACAATAAGGTGTGACAAAGGGCACCCTTCCCAATTCATCCCATCAACAAGGTAACCCACCAATGCACAATTAGGGAAACCTTTAGTACAACTCATCCCAACAACAAGGCGTACCATTTACACACTACCAAGGTACCCCTCCACAAAAACAATAAGGAGCTAAACCTCCTTCCATTCAAAAACAAGGAGCTAACCCTCCTTATGTTCAACAAGGAGCTAACCCTCCTTACATTCAACAAGGAGCTAACCCTCCTTACATTCAACAAGGAGCTAACCCTCCTCACATTCAATAAGGAGCTAACCCTCCTTATATTCAACAAGGATCTAACCCTCATTCCATTCAACAATAAGGAGCTAACCCTCCTTACATTCAACAAGGAGCTAACCCTCCTTACATTCAATAAGGAGCTAACCCTCCTTACCTTCAACAAGTATTTAACTCTCATTCCAACCATCATGGTTACCAAGTTCTTGTACCTTCACGATACCCAACTTATGACCAAAACATGGTAGGACAACCGGGTCACTACACACATGATTCAAAAATAAACATACTAAAGACAGAGATGGAAATACAACTACAAGCAGTGAACCAAAGGAATATCATACATGGAGTTAGGGAAACCAAAGAAGACTCTTATGCTTCAAGATATATGTCCATTTCCTTTTGATTATTCCATCATTATGCTTCCCTTTCCAAAAAACTTCAAGATACCAAAGTTTGATAAATATAAATAAAAATGAGATCTAGTAGAACACATGAGATATTTCTCGGTAGCATGCATGGAAATCCAAAACAACAATTCTTACCTCATGAGGCTCTTTCCCCATAGTCTTACTAGTCGCACCATGGAGTGGTTCACCCATCTACCACTAGGAGTTAAATATTTGACATGAATACATAATTACCATCACCATCATGGATCTATATAAAATTAAGTAGATTCAAGGGAAATCCTTCACCTCCTACTTTCAATGATGGCAACATAAGGCTAGTCGATGCAAATCACCAATTCACGATAAGGAATTAGTCAACATATTCATTTCAAATGTCCAAGCAGAATTCAACTACCAACTTACCATGCTATGTCCCACAAAATTTTAAGAGGCCATTGAGAAGGGATTGCACATAGAAAGGGCCCTCGCAACAAGAGGAGTGATCAAGATAAACAACCTAAGAGACAATTCCTCTAATTCCAATGAGAAACCAAAAAATTGGGCCAAGAATAAAAACATCAAAAACAATGGGATGGTGGATGCAAGAGAAATATGGAAGGTGAAAAATCCAAATGTACCTCAAATATAACAAACAAGATATACTCCTAATTATGCACAAAACAACCAACTTACATATCCCCAAAAAAATCAAGTAGGCAACCAATAGACATATCAGGGAGGGAAGTAGAGATAATACGATCAACCAAGAAGGAAGTTCATAGTATTAGGAAAGCAACTTGAGATGGTCATGTGTAAGCTAGTAAAACAAAACCTCATTAAGGTTAATGATCACCCAAACTAAGAGGATTCGAGCTTCAAAAAACCATGGTACAACAAGAAGGACTTGTGCAAGTTCAACAAAATTAAAGGATATACAACAAACAATTGCATGAGACTCAAGAACCTCATACAAGACTTGATAGACAAAAGAGAAGTGGATGTTGAACATCATCCTAGGAAAAAGGGCCTCCAGATATACACAAACCTAATCCCAAACCATACTACGAAGAATGGAAAAGGAAAGGGCCAAGACTATCACAATGCTAACTACACTTATGATGACACAGTTCTAGGTACCCTCTCTCAAGTAGATGCAACTAGGGTAGATGTAGTGACTATATGAGGTGGAGACAAAAACTATAATGTAACTACCTATTTATGGAGATTTACAATACAAGAATCCCCACCTAAGCCCATGGCTAAATCATCAAATGACTAGAACATAGCAGAACACCTGAAGAAGACTCTTGCCTTGATCTCAATCCTAGAATTGCTAAAACTATCACCCACACATAGTGAGATACTAGAAAAATCATTAGAAGCATCGGTCCCTATTGACCTCAATCCAGATCAATTCCAAGCCATGGTTGGAAAATCACATCCAATCATCATTTAGTCTTTTCTGAGAATGAACTTCCAAAAACGTCATTCCACACAATATCTCTACATAGAGGTTGGTATCCACAAGAACATGGTCAAGAGAGTGTTGATAGATAATGGTGTGGGTCTAAATATTTGTACCTTGAAGTTTGTAAAATATTTGGGGTATTATGACAATGTGCTAGACAAATGAAATACCATTATTATAAGGGCCTATGATGAGCTTGAAAGGAATTCAGAAGGAACAATCAGGCTACTAGTGCAAATAGGACCGACCATCATGGAAACTACATGTCAAGTACTTGACGTTGAGTTGTATAAATTCCTCTTAGGACACCCTTGGATTCATGCATTACAAGTGGCTCCTTCAACCTTTCACCAATTCCTAAAGTTTCCTCACAAAGGAAAAGAGTTGACATTATATGTCGATCTTGATCCCTTCCACTTTTGTGCAAAATTGGAGAAGTATAATAAAATCCAACGTATACCCAACAATGATATATCATTTCATTCATTTTAATATGCTAACCCTTCCACACTACCATCAACCTTGACCAAGATCACATCAAGTGAGCAACCGAAATCAGAAACCAAGGTTCAAGTACTTGACAAGGGAAATGGAAATTATCACTTCAACCAAGCATTTTGCATTAATGTGCTTCCACCAACACCTAAGGTCTATGGAGGCTTGAAGGAGATCAAATATGTTCAAATGGTACAAATGATATCCAAACCCACAATTTTCATCAAGTGGGGAGAATTGAAGGATGAAGAGATATTCAAAGAAGACTTTTCATCCATGATCTACAAAGAGAACCAAAAAGAACTAGAAAATCCACAACCCATTCTAATTGATCCTATAGTAAAGGTTATCAATTAGCTAAACAAATGGGATATCAGGGAATAGGTGGCCTTGGGATACACAAACAAGGATGATGGGATCCTATCATAGTGGAACAAAGAAAGAAAAATATGGGACTAGGTTATGAGACAACAAATGTGGTTACTCCAAATACCAGATGAACTTATTTTAAGAAACAAGAAACTTATACTAGCATTAAGGCATTGGATATCTACCATATTATTAACAATGATTTACCCATGGGAGACTTATTTGAGAACTTTAGCATTGATATTTTCCCTCTCCAATTCATCAAAACTATTCCCAATGACTATTATTATTCTAGAACAAACTCTAATGAGTACGAATGGGATTCTCCCTCCTTTATCACTAGATATGGTTCCCCCATCTCAAGTGATGATGACCTAGACACCTAATGGGAGAATGATACCAGAGCCATACTAACCATTTTGACCATTTTTGGAAGCTTTGCAAATAATTATGATAACCTACCCCTTTGCTACCCACAATTGATATATTAGGACCAACAATAGCATACACTTGTTCTAGATCAAATATAGAATGATGAAGCAATTATAGAGTTCATGGTACTTCAAACAGACATACTAGTAGGATATCACGGAGCAAGGTTCATCATGGAACTTGAATAGGATGCATACTTCGGTAGGGAGATTGTATCCTATAGTCACAAAAATGAAAAATAAAATATAAAATATAAAAATGTGATCCCGTAGAGAAAACCATACTATGGCTCTATCAGATCCTGAAAAGAAGAAAATAAAGGCCACATCCGAAGGTAAAAACCTCTTTGAGGCACTCGAGGATGGAGGGTTCAATCCCCCATATCTGAATATCAAGAAATATCAACACTCCTAGTGGAAGAAGTAGAATCCATAAATGTTGGCACAACAGAGAACCCAAGGATCATATACCATGCGGTGTCACTTGATCCTAAAGAGAAAGAAAAATTCATAGCATTCATCAACGACAAAAAGATAAAATTTGCATGGACCTATGCATACATGCTTGGACTAGATCCGAAATTAGTACTACATCATTTGGTTGTATTCCCTCGAGTAAAACCTATTAAACAAAAAATAATGAAAATGCATCCTCAATAGCACTATTAGTAAAATTCAAACTAAATAAATGACTAGATGTGGGTTTCATCAGGCCCATCAATTATCTAAAATGGATATCAAATATACTATCAGTGTCAAAGCCCATTGGGGGGTATAAGGATTTGCACAAAATTTTGAGACCTAAACAAAGCTTTCCCAAAGGATGAATTCCTACTTCTAAGTATTGACATGATCATGGATCTAATAGTAAGGCATGAGATGCTATCATTAATGGATCATTTCTTTGGGTACAATCAAATAAAAATATCCCCTGATGATCAGCACAAAATGGAATTTACTTGTGCTTGTGGGACCTTCTATTGGAATGTATTTCCATTTGGTCTAAAGAATGCAAGAGTGACATATCAAAGATAAATGACGACTATCTTCCATGATATGATACATACAATCATATCATGGAGGACTATGTGTATGATATCCTAGAAAGTTCGTTAAAAGGGAAGATCACTTGAAAAATATTGCAAAGGTGTTTGATAGGTTAGAACAATATAACCTAAAAAAATGTGTGTTCAGAGTAACATCCAGAAAGCTAATAGGGTCTATAGTGTCATGCAGGAGCATTGAAGTAGATCCTAGTGTCATCCAGAAATAAATACAAGAGATGCCTCTACCAAAGACATTAAAAAAACTAAGAAGTTTACAGGGAAAGCTATAGTCTATGAAGAAATTTATTGCACAACTAACAAACAAATGTAACCCTTTCACTCATCTCCTACACAATGACATCACCTTCAAGTGGGATGGGAGATGTGACCAAATAATTTTAGAAAGTAAAGGAGTACCTACTCACTCCTCCTATACTCATGTCGCTTATTCCAGAAAAAGAAATGATACTCTATGCGTCTACCACACAAGCAGTGTTGGGAGCTCTCCTAGCCTAGCTAGATGATAACAACAAAGAAAGAGTGGTCTACTACATCAACCAAACACTCGTGGGCTAAAAGTTGAACTACTCGCCCATAGAAAGATCATGTCTCTTGGTCATATTTGTGACACAAAATCTAAGACACTATATCTTAAACATAAAATTAAAGTTGATATCAAAGATAGACCCGCTAAATTACTGACTAGAAAAATTAGCCTTAACAGTTATAATTGTTTCAAAATGGGTAATTATTCTGAGTGAGTTTGACATAGAGTATGTGGATAGAAGAGCCATCAAGGGACAAATCATGGAAGACTAGCTAGTCGAAGCACCAATAGAAGATCACAAGCCTCTCACAGTAGACTTCCCAAATGAAAATATATTGTTGACAAAACAGACTAGCCATTGGACCTTGTATTTTGATGGGTCCCACACTCAACATGGCTTTGGAGCAGGTATCCTATTTCTCACACCATAGGGAGATAGTATACCCATGCAAAAATAATATCTCAGAGTATGAAGCTCTAATCATAAGTCTTAAGATGGATATTGAATGGAGAATAAAAGAACTCCAAGTCTTCGAAGACTCTTAGTTAGTGATCAAGCAAGTGAATGATGAATACCAAACAAAATATGAAAATTTGATGTTGTATAAAATAATGGTGGATAGCTTCAAGGAATACTTTGTCACCATAACTTTTGACAAATTCATCAAATCAACAATAGAGAAGTTGATGTCATGGAAACAATAGGCCCGCTTCTTGATTGTTGGAGTTGAGAAGATACAACACCACAGAAGCCCAAAAGATCTTTGCAAGAAAATAACATGTTACAAGGAGAAACCAAGAGAAGCAACAAAGGAAATGCTCAAGAATGTGGAGCCATGAATTCACACAAAATGTAAAATGAATTAATGATACAAAAGATAGTTTTCAACTACATATAGATGAAAACCCTAAAAAGGAAAACCCTAGGCTTGCACAATAATAATTAATAAAGTAATTAATTATTATGCACCTAATGTTAGCTTAAGTGAAAAGAGGTAAAAGGGAACTTTACGTAATTAAACAAATATTGTTTAATTAATAAAGTAAATACCCAATTACTCTAACACCCCCCTTAAGATAGACATAGGGAGAAGCTAAAACCTAGAAGAAGCTACTGAAAGCAAAAGCAATGGGTCCCGGCAACAAGGCCAGATCAGGTACCCATGTACAAAATCAATGCAAACTAAATGAAATGGGGTAAAGGAGAAAACCCAGTGGGAACAAAACTCCTCCCCAAAATAGAATGCAAGGAAGGAATGCAATGCACTAATGAAAGAAGGATAGGAGGTGGATAACATGATACCCCCCATAGACAACTTCTATCATATAAGTACATGTACAATGATCTCCATAGGAGAGATAGAAAGAGAGAAGAAGGCCCCCCCACAATGAAGAAACTCCTGTCACAATGGTAGATGCCTGATGTAGAATCCAAAAGGAGATCCTGAAGTGGCAAAATATATTCCTCCCCTTGGGAAGAAACGGATCCATGGACCTATATCAAAGAAACCCAGTGAAGAATGATGAACCAATCTGTCTCAAGATGTGTGCCATGATAGGATGCTGAAGAGTCTCACTGTCTGAATGGAAACAAATAATGTCAAATCCAAACTGATGTGGAGAATACTGAAATGCAACCTCTAAATGCACAGATAATGGTGGGTGAACAGTGATGACCTGACTATCAAGGTAGAGGAGATGAATGTCCTCAAAGTAATCCTCCAAATCTGCAATATAGGACTCAACAAACAAGAAAGATATGTCTGCAACATAAGAGTCCAAAGTAGCTATGTCTGGAAGATGTATGATTCCCTGCTACACTGAATCAAGAACAACAAGAGATGCTGATGAAGTCTCAGTTTGAAGAGTAGGAACTGGGAGACAAACCTCTGATCCATCGGAATAAGTAAGGGTGTCTAAATACTCAAGCTCCTCTAAAGTATCATGATCAAATGGTGTATTCTCTCGCCAAGCAATGGGTATGAGACAATCTGAAGCAGGATCCTCTAGGAATGGAGATAGAATAGGGTCTCCATAGATCTCCCAAAGACGTGTCCAAAGTGGGTGAGGACAATCAATATCCGATATAACCAACACAGTGTCATGATCAACACTAGACAATATAACTCCTGCAATGTGATTTCTAATAATATCCCATGCTAATCTACCCTCTCTAAAGTTGTTGGTTCAGGTATGATCATACAAATAAGGCAAAATATTAAGCCACCTACAATGTGTAAGTATACCCTTTGCCCATGACTCATAATTACCCCGTTCCAAAAAAACAACTGAAGGGTGAGTAGAGAAACCCATGATAACTCTTCAAATGAAAAATTTAGAGACTAATGATCTCAGCAATGATAAAACATATCAAGATAACCCATCCAATGCAAACAAACCCCATGTAGGAGTCAAGATGACCAAGTAATTGAGCAAAGTGTAAAAACACACAAAGCTGAATAAAAAATACCTGGTAAATATTCTGATAAAATAGACTATAAATCTAGAAAGAGCACTGTAACACCTTTCCAACGCCTATTCGTTTGTGCAAAATGGACACCGTGGCCAAAAGTTATGAATTTTTCAAAAACTGAATTTAGCTTGCAGGAAACGATTTTTCTAACAAAAAACGTTTATTTCTAACTTGATTTATGGAAAATCTACTCACTGTTTGTAGACAAAATTAAAAACCCAAAAATATTTTGATGCTAGAAACAAAACTCAGAAATCGTTTTTTGATCCAACAAGCAAAATATGAGAAAATGATTTTTTTTTACTTTCAGCCAAGAGAAAAATGACGCGCGTCGTTTTTTCAACAGTAATTTTCTCCAGATTTGTGCATGATATGCAAAATCTAAAAGATACCCAATTCAGATTTCGACGCTGGCTATAAAACCCAGAAATCGTTTTTCCTGCAAATGAGTGAAAACTGAATTTTTGAAGCAAAAATGATGACGGCTCCAATAAAAAACGACTTGCAACAAACCCTTGTAGCTCCAAAAATCTTCAAAACAAGAACAAGCAGCTACAAATCTGAAGCTCTGATACCATGTTGGAGTTGAGAAGATACAACACCACAGAAACTCAAAAGATCTTTGCAAGCAAATAACCTGTTACAAGGAGAAACAAAGAGAAGCAACAAAGGAAATGCTCAAGAATGTGGAGCCATGAATTCACACAAAATGTAAAATGAATTAATGATACAAAAGATAGTTTTCAACTACATATAGATGAAAACCCTAAAAAGGAAAACCCTAGGCTTGCACAATAATAATTAATAAAGTAATTAATTATTATGTACCTAATGATAGCTTAAGTGAAAAGAGGTAAAAGGGAACTTTACGTAATTAAACAAATATTGTTTAATTAATAAAGTAAATACCCAATTACTCTAACATTGATATCCTATATACTATTCTCAAGTATGAGTTCCTTGTAGAGCAACTACTCATACCAACATTCAACATCCCAGAATTAGAACTCATGTGTGTTGTTGTTGGCCCTAATTCACCATAGTACCAAGACACATTTGATTACATCCAACATGGTATCATACCTCTTGACCTAACAAACACCCAAAATAAGACCTTTACCTATAGAACTTCCTAATTTACGATCCTAGGAGATACCCTATATCATTGCATTCTAGTTGGTAGGTTACTTCGATGTCTTAATGCAAAAGAAGCTCAAAAAACCTTACAAGAAGTACACGAAGGTGTTTGTGGGTCTCAATCTAGTGGACTTAACTTAGTCCAAAAGTTGTTGAGAATAGGGTACTACTGGCCCTCCATGAAGCAATATTGTATTTAGTGTTCCCGAAAGTGTCACCCATGCGAGCAACACAGTGACCGTGTTCACGCACCAGCACAAGAGTTGATACCCATCACAACACCATGGCCTTTTTCACAATGGAGATTAGACCTAGTAAGAAGGATCTCTCCTACTTCCTCCAATGGCTACAAGTTTATTATTACAATGAATGAATACTTCATAAAATGGATAGAAGAAATTCCATTTACCTACATCATTGGAAAACAGATATCAAAATTCATTCTGAATTATCTAATTTTTAGCTATGGAATTCCCCAAACAATTATAATAAACAATGGAACTCCATTCACAAATCAAGATGTCCAAGAAATTTGTTCCAAATTCTCTATCCAACATGGATTCTCCATGCCCTATTACCCCCAAGGAAATGGTCAGGTCAAAGCATCTAACAAAACCATCTTAAAGATACTAAAGAAGACTGTTAATGAAGCCAACCATGATTGGCATTTGCAACTGAACCTATCCCTATGGACTTATCAAACCATTATTTGAACACCTACAGGTGGTACACCATTCTCCTTAGTTTATGGATCAAAAGTTACCTTACCTATCAAGGTTGAAATCCCTTCATTGTGAATCTCACTAAAATGTATGGTCAGCAATGACGAATATCGGGTATCTAGGTTAAATAAGTTGGAGCTCCTAGATGAAAGGTGTTTGAGTGTGTTCAACCATATTCAAGTTTATCTGAATTGGATCAAATGAAGCTATGACAAAAGGATCAAGGATAGAAACTTTCAAGTTGGTGACTTGGTCCTCAAAGAGAATTATAAGGTACAACTGAATCAAGATGGTAAAGGTAAACTTGAACCCAATTAGCTAGGCCCATTTATCATCACAACAAGCTACAATTATAGAGCTTATCAATTGGCTACTCTTGAAAGAGAAGCCTCAATTGAACTACTCAAAAAATTCCACCTCAAGAATTTCTACACATGAAACATGTCAGAATACCCCAGAAAAAATGCTAAAAAAAAGGTAAAAAGGAAAAAAAATAAAAAAGAAAGAAAAATAATAAAGAGAAAAAAAATGTTCTTTCAGTGAAAACCACTTTGTGGCACTCATAGAATAGGTACCATAGTGAAACCCTGGAAAACAAGCATTGTGTTTGAATAAGACTTGCATCGTTATCTATTAGTACTATCCACAACATCAACCATTTGTTCCCTGATAAAGCATGTGTCCAACCATGGCTTAGTAACTGATTGAGTATTGAATCTTGTTACAAAAACATACATCCATCACCTAGAATATGCACTCTCACCACGAACTGGGGAAAATTTACACAATTTATTCATGGATTAGATCCTTGTGCGTCTTATCATGGTCAAAACTATTGAAAATTAAAAACATCTAGAAAAATATTAAAAATCAAAAACATCTAAAAATCAACAAAATCAAAACAACTTTAGATTATTCCTTCACTCAAAAATATAAGAATCAAAATTTTCTTGAACCTCATGGCTAGTTCAAGTAGATTTTTTGCAACATATCATCTAGAACCAGAAGTGGAATATCAATCCAAGTTATCAATGTTGTTAGAATTCCAAAATTATGTTATGCTTTGAGTCATCCGGTTGAACTGTGTGGTCTTTGCATGTACAATGTAGGTAAGGCTTATTAGCCCCCAAGGCCCTAGGTTAGTCCATTTAGGTTTCTATCATGCTTTATTTCAACTTACTCATAAAATTAAAAAAAATCCCAAAAAATAGTTAGGAAAATTCAAAATCCAAAAACATTTACAAAATAGAAAAAGATCAAAAACATTCAAAAAACATGTTCACATCAAACCAAGAAAACTACAAGACTCTACATGTACAACTTAGGCAAGGCTTATCCTTGATGATCCCCCAAGGCCCTAGGTTAGTCCCTTGAAAACAACAAAAATAACATCATTAAAACTCGAAAAAAAAAAAGTCTTAAATCCATCATCACAATCCACAATAAACTTTTCACTCATGATAAAACAATCGTCATCTTCACCCTTTGACAAAATAGATAAAAAAAATAGAGAAAACATCAAAAGCTATAACTTTCAAGCAAACAATCACAAAGACTTGATCGCAAAATAGATGAAAATAAAGACAAAGTTTTAACTACCTATCCCATTGACAATTCATGAACAACATCCTGAGATATGCCTTAACGGGTTCGTTCCTACAATAGACATGATCAATAATGGATAATAGCTTGAAACCTCAAATAAGATATGGCAAGTGATACTGCAACTTTGTTTTATCTTTTTCTAGTCATCTTTTTTATTTATTTTATTGACTCATTCCCAAGATCTCTTGAGGATGTCCATAAGGATTTAGAGAAGAAGGAATGGGGGGGAATTGAGCATCATTTTGGTTTGTTGCTTGTAAGATGTTTTTGCGATACTACCATGGTGAATACTTGATTTATTAAGCGCATGGAAGTTTCTTTATGACAATTCATGTAGCAGTTGCATGTTAGGTATTTTATACCTCTCTGTGTAAATGGTTCAAAAAGTTTTAAACACAACCCAACCGTATATTTTAAACAATTTTTTTCATATCTCTGGTATAAGCAAGAATTTTCTTTGTATGTCAAGTCAAAGTCCACGTAATGGATACAACATCACCTTGGTTATTAATACCCCGGTGCATCATATTTGTTTGCTACATCAAAAAGGATTGTTAAAAATGTGAAACCTCCAAGAAAATTGAAAGAAAAATCATCAACAACTAACAACATCAAATTTGTATCCATCATCCAGCATTTCTTCTAACTAACATCCATCCTGCATCACAAATATCATTATTACCATATCCATCCTACATCCACAATATCATCAAATACATATCATGATGATAATAAAGCAACAAAAACATCATGTATCATTTATAAGGCATATGTCCATCATATATGTAATAAAACATCATATGAAATAGAATATGATCAATCCATCCATCCACATCAAATGCATACATAAAAAAAGTACAAAAGGTTATAAGCATGCATCATCATACATTGCCATCCATAATCATTACAATAACACATAATGAAGACAAATAAAAGCATGTATATCTCATATATATCATCATTAAAAAAGGAGAATGTCATAGTGCATCAACATCGATGAAACATGTGTGATAGGATAATACCAAAATATATACATATATAAGAGGCCTCAGCTGGACTGATGAATATATATACAAAATCATGTCTAAAATATGAGTCTCTAAATAGTGAACATCATAAAGATCAAGTGGAAATAAATTACTGCTCGGCTAGAGGAGGACTCCAAAGATTAGGTTGTGCATCATGATCAAGTTATCTAACTGAGTGTCCACCTGACTCGACCCTTATTGTAGCACCGGGCTCTCCAAGTCATGAACATCATTGTGCTCTGGAAACAAAGGCCTCATATAAGATCTAATAATATTTCAACCTCTATAGCAACTGATCTGACTCAGCTCGTAGACTATCCCACTTTTTCTTAAGACCATCCCTCTCAGTGGTAATAGCCTACAACTGTGTCTCCACAACTAGATGATGTGTGGTCTCTATATATCTCTTTGTCTTGATGCCCTCTCTCTCCTATCGAGTTGTGTCTTGCTCTATAGTAAGTGTGGAAATTTGCGCCTGTGTGGCTTGTCACCACAATATCTCAGCATCCCTCACAACCATCATTTGTAATAAATGTACACCTCCATCCCCAAGTGGTGGATGTGGACCTGGAACCTGTCCCTAATCCTACTACATTTGATCACCCTATTTTCCCTGGGCACCATCCTGTCGATCCCTAGCAAGCTACTCTACAATGATCTTGACACTGATGCTTGCTCTACCTACTACGAGATCATCACCAAGATCTATGAATCTCAAAGGATGACATTGTGCCCACCATTGATCATAATCGAGAGTAGTACCTAGATTTGCTAAGCCCACTGGCCAACCCCATCCTTAGGCTAGGGAAAGAGCTCTAAATATAGTAGCAACAACACCTCCATCGACCTATAAACCCTAGACATAGACTCTCTGGTGGTCCGACCAAATCGAACCTCATAGGTATCTGGAAATCAACCATGTCTCTCTCCAAACTTCTTGCAAACCTTATCAGGAAGATATCTCTCCAAAAGGGAGTGCACACGAATGATCAACCATCTAGTCTATCTATAGTATACCAACTACTCCTGATCGTCAGGCCATGCCTCACAATCCATATAGGTTCTCCATACAAAACCTAGTATATCATCAAAAATGTGATGCTAGTAGGGAAGCTGTCCAAGTAATGCATAATGCAGAAAATATTCATAACAATAAGAATATGGATCCCCAGTAGTACAATCCAATATACCATTAGGCCATGTAACTAAGATGTGCTCCCAGGCCCATACATGAAGAAGAGAGACACTGGAAAAAATAGATTTCCCACCACGATATGCAACCTCATGCATATCTCTATATAGGTGGGCAAGGAGACATGGAGTCCATGTGTATCTAGTACTATGTTCAAACATCTACTCGATGCATATACCCCATCCCATAGGGAATTGACAACCCCACCTATCAAGAACAACAAGCCCCAAAACCAAACCATAGAGAATAAGTGAAACTAGATCATCGCTACCAACAAAATCTAATAATTCTATCTTTGACTGTTGCACCTCCAGACGTCTCACATCTAGAATGTGACACAAAGCACAGGTCCCCATCGAACGAAGTATGTGATGAGCTCTCCATGAATGGGTATGCGGAGGATCCTCCACACATCCTCAAGGGTGATGGTGGCTTCACCAATAGGTAAATGAAATGAAGAGGTCTCTAAGTGCCACCTCTCTACGAGTGCAGTCATCATCGCACTATCACATCTAATGGTGGGAATATAGAAAATGTGTCGCAACCTGACAACATCTAAAAAATATCACTCTAAACAATAAAAACCCATGATCAAATCAAATAGATCTCATGGTCATCACTCCCTCAAATGGATTGGATTAACTTATAATCATTCAACCCACAATGTTAAGGATTTGCTCTGAAAATGTAAAACAAACCTAAAAATGATGAATAATTTGACTTAGGGTTCCAAAAAGTCAAAAGCGAAAAATTTCTCTCAAAATTAATAAAATTTTAGCAAAAGCGATAGAAATAGGCAAGAGCGAGCAACTGATTGTCAAAAGCGATAGAAATTTGCAAAAGTGAAAAAGTTTTCAAAAAGTGCAATTTGATCACAAGTGTGCACAAAATGAAGGCAAGTAAACAAAAGTGCAAAAGTATGAAAAAATCAAAATCAAGGGTGCCTATTTATGTCAAAAGTGAATTTTTATAGCAAATGCAAGAGAAAATATCAAAAGCGACCTATTTACAAGAGCAAAAGCATTGAAACCGAATCAAAAGTGCAAAATTCCTAAACCTAACACTATTGACTACTTAGTCTTTGTGAATTAATTACACAAACACATAAAGACAAAAAATGAGAAATAAAAGGGTACATATTGGGGCACCAATCCCTACAGGCCATCCAAACTCTCAACCCATGTCCACGCGATGTGGGGCTCCCTAAATCCTTACCATATCTCTTTGACAATTGACAAAACAAGAAAATCAAAGTCGAGAATTCTCTATAGGCTCAAAGCATAAATGAGGTAATTAGAACCATAATTACCTATTTTAACCCCCCAAAACCCTAATTTTTCTTATGAAACCTTCCTAGGTTAAAATTAGGACCTCCAAGGAATATTTGAACAAAGCAATGAAAGGCCTATAAAATTAATTTTTTCATCCTCTACACATCGAAACTAAAGTAGAACAATTTCGTGAGCCTAACCTAAAAAGTGATTTTTTCGGCCAACCTCTCGAGGGGTAGCCCCTAGTCCTACCATCATTCTTCTGACCACTAGGGCACAATGGGGCATATAATTTTATTCCAAACTTAATCTTAACATCGAATCTTTGAAACAAAGCAACCAATACTTTATCTCAAAGAGGGGCAAAATTTAGACATGTAAAATTGACCTAACACTTATCACACACCTTAAATGACATTTTCACATCATCGGCATCGTTATCATCAAATATCACCACATTCCACATCAAAACCATCAAAAACCATAATTTCTCCTATTAATTAAACAAAACAACATTATTTAATTAATTCACTTTTTCATCGATTTTGACAAATTAAATAAATCATTTATTTAATAAATTCCTAATCTAACTTTATTCCTCCTGATTAATTAAATAATGTCATTTATTTAATTATGTCATTAATTCACTTTATTCCCCTATGTTAGTTAAACTATTAAAACATACATTTGGTTCAATTAAATCACTTTCCCTCAAATTTGAATAATTGAATTTAATTACTCAAGACATCATCAAAAATCAAATCAAAAATATAAATTTGTTTGTAAAAGTCAAACTTGATTTGCACATTCAACTCCAAAATGGATTAATTAATTAAAGTAATTAATTAATTATCCTAACCCACTTTCATGATTGATTAAATTACTCAAACATAATTTTATCAATCCCATTGAAGGCTCAAATTTATTTCATCAATTTCACAAATTGCTCCACCTATTTCCTCATTCCCATTGAAGGCTCATATTGATTTCTTCAATTTCATGAATTGCTCCACCTATTTCCTCAATTCCACTAAACACTCAACAAAAATTTCTTCAACCACACTAATTACGTAATCAAAATGCACAAATTATTCCCATCTAAATCCTCTCAACTGTTCTCAACTATTGATCAAGATATTCTACTATGCAATCCTAAGCATTCATTTCAAATCACAAATTCTATATAACAACCATCTTTCTTCTCAAAAACCATTAGAGAATCAATACAATTTATGCAATGAAGTAATGCCAAGATATTAATTGACATTGACAAAGCTTCAAAACTAGATCTTCGATCAACGCACGCACATTCTTCAAGCTCTCGCATGCACAATGGAGGCTTCGTATTGAATTGAAAAATCCATGTGTCAATACGGATACTGTTCGACACAGAATGGTTTTAAGCTATTTCATTTTGAATTCATTTTTATTTCTTTTTGTCAATTTCTTTCTTGAATTCTTGGTTTTATAGTTACATTTTGTGAGTAATGGGCATGAATCATTAGCATTTTGTTGTTTAGATTAGTTTCTATTCACTTAATTTGATTGCATTCACATGATCCCAATTTCCCACTTACATAGTACCCTTCCAATTAGTTGCATGCATTAAATTAAATTCATTTAGAGGAGAGTAGATAAAATTAGATAAACAATGTAAATATTAATGATCATATAGCAAAATAAAGATACTAGTGACATCATTCAAATGGAGATCAAGATACTCTCATGAAGGAAAAATTAATGACGAGAAGAAAAATACCACCAATGTTACCTCGAGAGGGTCATAGAGTAGTGAAAATATATAAACACTAGATATGATTTATTGTAAGTATAAATCATATGCTAGATATCATTCTAGTAATTTTATTAGAAAATATTATCATAGACCATAAAATATCATAAATGAGTAGAAGTGTAAGTATAAATCATATGTTAGATATCATTCTAGTAATATTATTAGAAAATATTACCATAGACCATAAAATGTCATAAATGAGTAGAAGTGTGATAACCTTGAGAGGCCATGTGATCAACATAAAAAGGATAATTGTTAGTAAATTTTAATGTGACTAGGATAACAATGATCATGAAAAATATATTGAATAATCTTGGTAGAATATGTCATGACTAGTAATGATTATAACTAGGAAAATCCTTGACATTAATGGGGTCTTATAAAATGATCTAAACAAAATTGGCAATCTCACCATTTGTAAGATATAAGTATGATAAATAAAAGATGATATGTAAAAATTAGAGAATAATATCATGCTATAATAAAAATAGAATAATATGAACATAATTAACTAAGGTCCATAAATTTCCCTCACTATTTCTCCACTAGTAGGGATGTGTAAGGAAGCTATCTATGAGAATAGATTAATTAGCACTTGGAAACATATAAAAGATCCATACAAGATACCATTAGAATTGAGATAATAAAAAATCATTGTCTGGATTTATCCTTTGTGAGCACATAACTATGGAAGAAAAATATTTCACCTCCTCATGGGCATGTATAAGCAATGATATGGCAAGATATATATCTAGTGTTCGTGAATTAGAGGGTAATATTTAATAGAAATTTTTACCTATGAAAATTTCTCAAAAAAAAAATGACAATAGCATTACTAATTAATATATTTATGAGGGATTTTTAGCACTAAATATCCATATATGTAATGTATCAATGTACCATTGAAAATTAAGCCATGTGTACAACCATATGGTACCTATGATCTATTTTAGAACTGGAACCACTATATGTGGTTTAGGAAAATATATATGTACCTAAAGTTGTAGATTGTAATGGATGTATAATCACCATATTATAATATATCACTTAAATCACTAAAAGATACCACAAGAAATTGGAAATCGAAATAAGTTCAAGAACCTATAATGGAATCATAAACTAATGTAATATCAGTAAGTAATTACGATAATAACAAAGTGTCATGTAAAACTCAATTTATATATATTAGTGTAAGATCTTTTCATTTTTTATTTCAACCACTTCTTAAGTCTTTAGATACATATATAATTCCTCTATGTTGTGTCTTTTACTATAATGTTATTTTGTCCAAAATTTATTTTTGACTATGCCTAAGTCCATGACATTTTAATATGTAATATTTTTTATAATATTATATCAAGTCGGCAATATAAATTATCAAATGGTATAGATAAATTTGAAGAATATATAGTGTATGTGTTGCTCTATATATAAGTAGGTTTGATTTCATATTCATAATCATCTAGTAGGGGAGGTAGCACCATAGATATATTAATGGTCTATTATAATCTTTAGGATTGAATTTTTATTCTCCTACATGAAAGGTGTGTTCATCTAGAGTACCCTGGTCATCACCAACTAAAACATAATCATTATTTATGGAATCCTGAATTTGGTTCCCATTATTTAGACTCTTATTTTATAGCACTTTTATGATAGATTTATTATGTGTAATAACCACTTTATATTAATTCACCATTTGACAATGATTATATGGACAAGGATCGATATTTATTTGCTAAATTCCCTATTATTTTAAGTAAATTTTCCAACTTTGTGAAGTATAGATTGTATAACCACATGGAATGAATATAAGGAAAATAAAATAATTAATTTATAAATTAATCATCCAGACATATATGAAATAGTTCCTTAAAAATAAAATATATATTTTTTTTAACTTGGTTGTATAAAATATTTAAATATTTAAAGAATATTCATTCTATATGTTTATGTTAAAGATTTTATCAATTAGTGAAAATGTGCAAAGGATGCGAAGGTGAAAATGTGAAGTCATGATGCAAATTGAAGGCTAGGGTTTTTGGAGACACCGATGCAAGAAAGGAATCCTAAAAGGCTTGCAAAGGTGTGTGGGCGCCTTCAGTGGCTACAACTAGTGGTGACAGGTGACGGTAGTACTAGCTCAGGTCGAATTCATGCAGTAGGGTTCCTAACGTTGTGGCTCCTCTAGTTCCCTCAAATTCACATGGGGAGTCTCTATGGTTTGGAAGAGCCTATCTCAAAGACCTATGATGCTTGCAAAAGCAAGGTTAATCCCTTTCATGCTTTCTCGAACTTTTGTTTAGCTCAAATTCAGATATGAAACCTCAATTACCCACCCCCTAAATTGCCAGATCCTAGTTCAAGGGGGAAGAAACTCAACCTCAAGGTGATTATAGATTTGTGTTGGGTGATGTGAAGGTGGCCTTTGTGGTGGAGTCGGTGGCCTTTCACATTCCTGATGACTACCTTCATTCCATCTTGGCTGATGTGGGGATGCACTCTCTTATTTTCAAACTTCTTCGTAAGTGCCCTTCTTTGGAGTTTGTCTAGACATGGGATTTTTCTATATGGAATAATCTGTCCCCCTAAGATTCAACCCTTAGATTTTGGATTCTTTTGATCACTTTCTCTTATGTTGAGGACTACAATTTTGTTACCCAAAATGGCCCTTGGTTTTTGGAGAAGTCTAGTGTTTTTCTCACCCCTTGGTCTCCCTTCTTCGATCCTACCACGACCATAATTATTGAGATCCTCATTTGGATTAGGTTATACAACCTTCCTTTCATGATGCAAAATTATATTCTCATCTGGCAGATGATCAATCAAATTGGGTCCTTCATAAATATTGATGAGGAGTTTCTGGCTACACACAATTTCACTTGGGTCTATGCTCTTGTGGACATCTCTAAACCCCTTCTTGGATCAATTCAAATCCATTCTTCTCATGTTACCTAGATGTAATTTTTAAACTTTGAGGGTTTTTCCTTTAGACGTTTTCATTGCTGCAATTTGGGTCACAAGATTGAGGACTACTCTATCCCTAAACTGCCTGGTACCAGATGCTACATTCTAAGGAAGTGGATCAAAAAGGGTGGGTCTCTAAATGGGGACTTTGTATGATGCAACCATGTAGCAAGTTCTTTACTCCTTAGTCTAATTCAGGGTACAATTTGGGGGCTCCACCTAATCCTCCCTTAGTGCATGCTTTGGTCCCTGAATTTCCTCTTGTCCATAATTTAGATATTGTTCTAGTTACAATTGATGAGGAGGATTCAGAGTCAGATGGTACTTTATCTTTTATGGCTGATTTGGATGATCCTACTCTTGATTTTTTTCAGCAAGATTTCTTTGTGGTTCCTTCTCGAAAATTAGGTATCTTGCGAGTCAAATCCAAAAATATTAAACCTAATTGTGGTTCTACATGAAAGAAAGGAAGGAAAACAAATGTTGAAAAACTTCACATTGAAGGGAGAGAAGTGGTGGAGGAGGGCTCTCAATGGACCATGGAGGCTCTCTTCTCCCAGAAAAATGTTAAAACGTAGCTTGGCCAAGGTTGTTTGTCCTCTGCTTCTCTCTCTTTGGTAATTATGTTTCTTGGAGTCTTTTTCTTTTGATTGCCTTTGCTGGGCAATTTTTGGCTTCGTTGTCTCTTTTGGTGGATGTAGTGTAGCTATTCGATTTCAGCCATCTTGGCTAGACCCCTTTTTTCTCCTCTTTATTCAAGGGCTTACTCTATGTTTTTTTTTTCTTTCCATATACAAAAACTCTCTTATGGATCAAAAAAAAAAGAATTTTATCAATTAAGGCACACTTAATTTTGATATGTATAAACTTTAACATGTAATATATTACTTAAATAGATAAATTATCTTGATAGTTTATTTAGATGGAAGATCCACATCCTTAAATAAAATATCATGGTTAGATTACTCAATAATACACATGCATAGAATTTGTCAAGTGCTCTTCATTCATTAGATAGGCAATAAGTAAATCATACATAATGTGTGTGGTCCCCGAATACAAGTGAAAATATGAATTATATATCCAATTGAAATTGGTTGAGGATACCAATTGTAAAAAACTATCTATTATAAGGGTATGTGTAGGATCATGATGGGCCAAAAAGTGGCAATGAGAAAAAATCACGTTTTGGATCAGCTCAAAAACACGGAAATGGTCGAGTTGACTTTTCTAGGTTCGAGTGTTAGTACTTCTACCCAAACCAAAAACCAAAGCTAGTTTCCATAAATCAAATATCCGATTTTTGGAAACTGTATATAAAAAAACAGCCAACTCTTTAACTTCATTTCTCACAGTTTGACACGGGCGCAAAAGGAAAAACCTAGATCCGATATCCGCTTTGATCTGATATCTGATTTGAAAGGTATGTATTTGGTTTTTTCAATCTTGTAATCGATTTTTCAATAGATTCTCTTAAGTTTAAGTAGGTTTTATTAAAAAAAATTCAAAAATACAGTTTTCTATTGATTTTTTTTAAAAACTAGAGTTTACATTGATTTTTATTAAAACTTAATGTTTTGAAATGGATATTGATTAAAAATTAGTGTTGTTCATGTAATTTTATCAAAAAAAGAGTTTTTTATTGATTTTTGTGAAAAAGTATGGTTTTTTTTGGATTTTTATTAAAAACTAGGGTTTTTTTACAATAATTTCATTTATATTGTGTAATTTCAATTAGTTTAATTAGTTTTTAACTTTAATCAAGTATTATGGCTGCAAATGTAAATCCACAAATGCCAAATGCTCCACCACCTCTGCAGCCAAATGCTCCACCACCTTCGTAGCCACCAATTAAAGACTTAATTGGTGAAAAATTGGGGCAATTGAGGGGCATTTGTGAAATTTATCAGAGAATGCCTCGATTGAGAGATATGAAAAACACATTGAAGGAAATAATTAAAAATATAGAAACCCTCTCCACCCAACATAATTCCTTTTATTCATGGTGAGAAGAGATGAGGGAATATTATCGATGTGGATTGTCTTACGATGATGTGAAAGATCTCCAAATAACCAAATCCCAAATAGCCTCTTTATTCATTGACCCCTGCACCGGTTTTCCAGTGAATGTTAATAAAACAAAACTTTCCATAAAATGGTGCATGCACAGGTACATTGTAGCTAAATTTTGGGATCGTTGGTGTATGGTTTTTGATAAACCACCGAACAATAATTTCGACATACCATTTTACTTTATTAAAAAATTATATGTTGAGTTTGTGTTAGGGCATCATGTCAATAACTTTGACATTAAACCCTTCTAGGGCATCAGTGGAGGTATGCCCCAGGATAGACTAGGGGTAGTTAGAGTAGTCCCATGCCCAAATGTTCCCTTTCCTCCACCACCTCCAATATATCATCCAAAGATTATCTAGGATGCATCCACACAGACTATTTAGGATATTCGCTCTTTGAGTGGTCATTTGGTTTTGCATTCTTCTACAGTAGCTCAACCACATTTTGGATATGTTGGCGAAAGCTTGAGTGTTGCTGCATCATCCTCCTCGGGTCCACATATTTGTGTGCCACATACTTGCACTATGTGCTGCTAGATATGCTTGGGTCCTCTTGTACAGCCCGCTGAGCATCCCTTGGACACTTCTGATTATGACCTCCATGATGTGGACATTATAAATCAGTTGTAGGGGAGTGGAGCACACCCTACAGAGTCCTCTCCTGCTAGAGAGGGAGATGCTGGAAAAGTGACACAGGTAAGATTTAAGTTGTAATTTCATAACTTGCATTTGTTTTTAAATGAATATTAATAAGAGATAGTATCAAGTACTAATATTTATTTACATGGTCTATTTAACAGTTGATGTCTAAGGAGGAGCTCACACGGGTGATTGATAGCCCCCTTAGGGCCATTTCATTTGGCTTGGACACACACGCAGTATATATTTTTGCACTCACTCATTTACATTTTATATTATATACTTGCTTTTCATTTGAATTGTCATTAATGAAATTATATAATAACTTATATGTTTATCTTGTTTTCCTCCTATAGGAAATACCCAGTGTGAGTGAGGTGCAGCCTCGTCCACACTATGGAGGTGCAAATCTAGATAAGGGAAAGGTAATTGAACTCAAATTGGATTGAATTAAGATTTTTAAGATCTTATATTGATTATACATACATCGAAATAGATTGGTAGTTTCATATGTACTTGTCAATTTTATTTACAGATAATTATGAGCTTTACAGATATGTTGATAAGGGACACACCACCTAAAGGAGTAGTTATTGGAACACCTCAAAGAGTAGGTGTTGAAACACCTCAAATAGTAGGTGTTGAAACACCTGAAGGAGATAAAGAAAAAGATCAACCTAAGAGGTACATGTGCTTATTTTATTTTGTGTTTGGTAAATAAGTTCTTATTACCAATAATCGTATGCTAACTTGGATCAATTTTATGTTTTTGTTCACATATATAGATTGGCATTTCAAAAGTTGATTTGGTATATTCTAGGACTCTTGACCCTTTGAAGAGACGTATATTTCAGGTAATCAAAATTTCAAGTTTAGAGTTCAATTAAAATTCAATGTATATTGATTTTGATGTTAATTATTCGATTTTAAATTATATAGTATAACTAATCAGTAGTTTAGGATGAGATAGACATTTTGGCATGTAAATTTTGAAAACATATTGAGATGGAATATGCCACATTTTGTAAAAATTTATTTGAGTTGGCGTCGATGCCATTTTTGTATATGGACATACACTTGATTATTGGATAATTTGATATATAAAATTTGACAATCGAAATTTAATTTTTTCCTCATGTGCATGATTAAACTCTTTGAAAATTTTATCTTGAGCAATGGTTAAATATCAATGTACAATAGCTTAAAACTGAATGGTTATATTATGTAGTTTATATTTATATCATTGATTACATTGCATTACACATCTTTCAAACTCAAATCATTACTTCACATTGCATAACTAACTAGATGTTCATAGATGAAAAATTTTCAATTACAATATAGTTCTTACAAAGTCAACCTAAGCAGTTATGCAATTACTTCACATTGCATGACTAAAAACTATGAGCAGTTGTCAATTGCATTTGTTTATCATTGAATTCTAAGAGACCACATTTCTTTGAAGCTTTTTTTCAAATAGTCCACTACCTTGTCTATGCTACCACATTTTTCATACATGATAGCGATCACATTAAGTTGTAATAAATTAAATGATAGCCTATGGTTATTTAATTTATACTCATTTTATTTAAATGGATGAGGTTGACCTTCCTTGATATTATTTTGTAATTTATTATTTTCAAGAGAGGTCGACCTCCTTGAAGAGTCACCTTATTTTGTATAAATATGAGGTGATGTTTGTTCATTTCCTCAATCAAGTTCATTCAGCATAATTTTCAATCCAAGCAAAAGTTTGCACTTGAGCAGCAACGCTTCATCTTGCAGCAGCAGGCCGATTTCAAGGAGAAGCATATTTGATTGTATCTTTGCATCTACGAGAGGTGCTACTATTCATTGTATCAAATTCAGCCATGAGCTAGGCCTGAGTAGTAAGCAAATTTATTGTTGTGTTTATTGTCTTATGTGTTTCATTTTTTGAGTGCTTTCAGTTGTATTATTTGATCTCTAAGTTGAAGATAGTGAGAGAAATGGTCATATTGTTGATGAAAAAGATTTGACCATGTTGGCTCTTAATGGTCTTCCTTCATCTTGGGAGTCTTACTTTCAAGGAATCAACATGAGATCAAAACTTCCCAAGTTTGATCAGTTGAGGGCTCACTATATTCAAGGGGATTCAAGGTTGGTTGCGAGAGGTATTGGACGAAGTCCTACAAATGAAGACATTCACGTTCTTTCCACTCAATCCTCGAAGAAGGAAGGAAAAGGAGGAAAGAAAAGATGCTTCAAGAGGAATGGAGATAAAGGGTCAGATGGTGCTCCTGCATTCAAAAAGAAGTGGGACCTCTATCATGTTTACTGGGATACAATTTTCTCAAAGTCAGTCAACTTGGATTTAACATTGGTAGCTCCACAAACCTATTCAAAATAGAGTGATCTAAAGAGAACATCCCTAAATCTCGAACTCGTACGACCCAATGGACTATTCCAACAAGTTCGGATGGGTATGTTTACGCTAGGTATGGTTCTCTTTTGCACCCAAATACATCGAATTACTCCGAGCTGCATTGGAGCGGCATTTTCCCTTAAGAGTCCAAAGTGCTAAAAGGCAGCAAACTTTGACGGACTATTTCTTAGAAACCATGATGCTTACAGACTCTTCATCTTAGGATATGGGATCATTTTGAGACCATCTACACTAACCTCTCTCAATTTTTTCTATCTCGAAGGCATTTTCCCATGGTGTTGAGTTTTCAGTTGAGGGAAAAGTTGCCAAATGCAAGCAGTGTAAAGTTGCAAAGTGGTGCAACTTTCATTCTCGAACTCGTATGCCCCAACGGACTGTTCCAACATGTCTGGATGGGTATATTTATGCTAGGTATGGTTCTCTCTTGCACCCAAATATGTTGAATCACTCTAAGCTGCATTGGAGCGGCGTTTTCCCTTTAGAGTCCAAAGTGCTACAACAAACTTTGATGGACTATTTCTCGGAAATTGTGATTATTACAGACTCTTCATTTGAGGATATGGGATCATGTTGAGACCATCTACAATAATCTTTCTCATTTTTTTCTATCTCAAAGGCTTTTTCCTGTGGTGATGTGTTTTCAGTTGAGGGAAAAGTTGTCAAATGCAAGCAGTGTAAAGTTGCAAAGTGGTGCAACTTTCATTCTCAAACACGTAATACCCAACAGACTGTTCCAAAACATCCAAATGGGTACGTTTACACTAGGTATGGTTTTATCTTGCACCCAAATACGTTGAATCGCTCCGAGCTGCATTGGAGCTACGTTTTCCCTTAAGAATCTAAAGTGCTAAAAGTAAGAAAACTTTGATGGACTATTTCTCAAAAATTGTGATGCTTACGGACTCTTCGTTTGAAGATATGGGATTGTGTTGAGACCATCTACAATAACCTCTCTCAATTTTTGATATCTCGAAGGCGTTTTCCCGTGGTGATGAGTTTTCAGTTGAGGGAAAAGTTGCCAAATGCAAGCAGTGTAAAGTTGTAAAGTGGTGCAACTTTCATTCTTGAACTCGTACGACCCAATGGACTATTCCAAAATGTCCAGATGGGTACGTTTATGCTAGGTATGGTTCTCTCTTGCACCTAAATACGTCGAATCGCTCTGAGCTACATTGGAGCGACATTTTCCCTTAAGAGTCCAAAGTGCTAAAAGGCGGCAAACTTTGACAGACTATTTCTCATAAACCATGATGCTTACAGACTCTTCGTCTAAGAATATGGGATCATTTTGATACCATCTACAATAACCTTTCTCAATTTTTCTTATCATGAAGGTGTTTTCCCATGGTGATGAGTTTTTAGTTGAGGGAAAAATTGCCAAATGCAAGCAGTGTAAAGTTGCAAAGTGGTGCAACTTTCATTTTCGAACTCGTACAACCCAATAGACTATTCCAACACATTTGGATGGGTATTTTTATGCTAGGTATGGTTCTCTCTTGCACCCAAATACACCGAATCGCTCCGAGCTGCATCAGAGTGGCATTTTCCCTTAAGAGTCCAAAGTGCTAAAAGGCAGCAAACTTTGACAGACTATTTCTCAGAAATTGTGATGCTTACAGACTCTTCATCTAAGGATATGGAATTGTGTTGAGACCATCTACAATAACCTCTCTCAATTTTTGGTATCTCGAAGGCGTTTTCCTGTGGTGATAAGTTTTCAGTTGAGGGAAAATTTGCCAAATGCAAGTAGTGTAAAGTTACAAAGTGGTGCAACTTTCATTCTCAAACTCGTATGACCCAATAGACTATTCCAACACGTTTGGATGGGTACTTTTATGCTAGGTATGGTTCTCTCTTGCACCCAAATATGCCGAATCGCTCTGAGATACATTGGAGCAGTGTTTTCCCTTAAGAGTCCAAAGTGCTAAAAGACAGCTAACTTTGACAGACTATTTCTCAAAAACTGTGATGCTTACAGACTCTTTGTATGAGGATATGAGATTTTTCTGATACCATCTACAATAACCTCTCTCATTTTTTGCTATATCAAAGGCGTTTTTCCGTGGTGATGAGTTTTCAACTAAGGGAAAAGTTGCCAAATGCAAGCAGTGTAAAGTTGCAAAGTGGTGCAAATTTCATTCTCAAACTCGTACGACCCAATGGCCTATTCCAACACATCTGAATGGGTATGTTTACATTAGGTATGGTTCTTTCTTGCACCCAAATACACCGAATCACTCTAAGCTGCATCGGAGTTGCATTTTCCCTTAAGAGTCCAAAGTGCTAAAAGGCAAGAAACTTTGATGAACTATTTCTCAAAAATCATGATGCTTATAGACTCTTCGTCTGAGGATATGGGATCATGTTGAGACCATATATAATAACCTCTCTCCATTTTTTATATCTCGAAGGCGTTTCCCTGTGGTCATGAGTTTTCAGTTGAGGAAAAAGTTGCCAGATGCAAGTAGTGTAAAGTTGCAAAGTGAGAGAGGGAGAGGGAGAGGGAGAGGGAGAGATAGAAGGAGAAGGAGTGAGAAGGAGAGGGGAGAGTGAGAGAGTGAGAGGGAGAGTGGGAGAGTGATATGGAGAGGGAGAAATGGTGAGTAGGAGAGTGAGATATTGAGAGGGAGTGTGGGAGAGATATAAGGAGAGGGAGTGAGAAGGAGAGGGGAGAGTGA
>CM021100.1:402496925-402569425 GCA_007115665.2 Sequoiadendron giganteum | reverse complement strand
AATTCAAATCCGATATCAGATTTGAAATATACGATTTAAATTGGATATTCGATTTGAATCCGATATCCGATATTCTGACACAAAATTTAATGCCTTGGTATTAGGCTCGGGATTTGGTTTGGACCTTCCAATCATAAAAGTCAACACGTAAAACGTGTTTAACAACTTACCTTGTTTTTCCAAACTTCGCCCATGTGGCTGATGACTTTTATTTTACCTAAAATTGATGAAACGAAGAGGGTTTGTAAAGGAGCTTCTCAGCTTTCTACCAATATAATTTATATTTTACTTAGAATCTAATAAATAATTATTATTTGTTTTTTATTAGAATTATGACGAAAGTCCTGATTGATAGTCTGATAGAAAAACATCTGTAGCTGTCAAACGATATCACATTTTTTGAATCCAAAACATGTGTCACATTATATGCTTTACATACTATAGGATTTAAAAAAAAAAATGAATTCCATTAAGTTTTGACCAAGTTAAGGTGGTCAGACATACGAGTTTTTATATTTATAAAAATTTGTAATAAAAATTTCACAATTAATTATTTATTTAAAAAAAAATTACAAAAAAATATGCATCACATCCAGACATGAGTCCTCTACTTATATCTAAAATTTTATAAAAAAATATTATGATTTTATTATGGTTACAGTGGTCAGATAGACAACTACTTTTTATTTTTTCCCTGAAATTTTAGTACTACTGCATTGAAATTTCAAATTTTTACCAAATAGATTTTTTTTTTATAGAAATTAACCTAGTATTTTAGAAACTACATTCAACTTGCCACAGATTCTATTCTTACATATTTTTGAAATAATATAGATAACTTATTCAAATTTTTATGTCAAGTTGCCCAACTCTGATTTTCTAAATTTTCATTGCCACTTAAGGACCTATTTTTTCCATGATGATCCTGCACATACTCAGAACCAACCAATAGTCGAGCAGTAATTCTTGATTATAAAATTTATTATTTAATTTGTGTTGATTAAAATATTATTTATTTATCTATTTACTTTGTTGACTATATTAGCCCCCCAAAAAGAAAGTCACATTCTAGACAACTGCAAAAAAAAAAGGAGATGACACCCAAATTACAATCACTAATATGGAGGGTGAGAGGACCTCCCTAGATGAATTGACGATGTCAAGGTGGATGTCAGCAAGCATAACTCCTATAGCCTGTGAACCTCCTTTATTCATATCTTCAACTAGTTCTCAACCATGATCTTTGTCTATATCGATACCTTCACCATCTATGCATCCTCCATCATTTGACATTTTTATTGGTTATATTCTTTGGCCTTTCTTGCTAGTTTTTTCTCCATGTTCATCACTCTATTCTTCATCTCCTTCTCCATCTCTATGATCTTGGCATCTACAGTTGATACTTTATCTCACTCATTGGTGGTGAGCTATGTCAATGAAGCTAATTGATCCTAAATTTTTTGTGTATACTTAGTTAACTCCTCTCATACCTTTTGCACCAAATGTACAACCTCAATATTTTCCTGTAAAACATCATCCATGGATTTTATCTATCACTTCATCCTATAGAATGCATCCCTGAAGGAAGCCTCTATACCAAACATGGCTGAAATTATATGGCCATCTCTCCCTCTTATTTAAGGCCTCACTAGATGCCAATCCTTCAACATCACTGGAGTCTCAAATCCATGCCATCCTATAGAAGTGAAAAAATGAGAAAATTCTCCCTCACTTTGTCTATATGAATGCCAATATCTGATGCACCTGCTTTACCACCAATGGAGATTTTCATATATCTAGTCATTTGGATATATCTCCCACTTCTTGCATTACTATTTTCATTTCCTAAAGGTTTTGAATGTATTGTTGGACTTTCTAAAGTGGTCCTATCTCATTTGGTTTAACTATCTCAATGATTATCCCTTTGGACTCACTCAACTCATCTTTCCCCTTATTTTTCCCAATGGTTTAGGCAATGGTAACTACTCCTCCACCAAGGGTGGCTCAATCATTTGATTTGGTCCCCCACTCTCCTGAGTGTGCTTGATATCTGATGGTTATTTCTATGGAGAGTCTAGTTTTTCACCCTCAATCACCATGACTGTTGGGTCCTATTCAAGAAACTTGGCCATAACTCCTAAAGAACTCAGTGAAGGGAATGTTGGAACCTATAGTGACCTACCTCAAGAATATCTAACCACTAGTCTATCTATGTAACATTGGAAGGTGTGGAAATATCTCTTGTATATGATGATGCATAAACTATAATTGATGGATGTTGCAGTGCTCTTGGAAATGTATCTAGCAATCCTAGTAGTGGACCTAGCAGTCTTGGTAGTGGACCTAGCAATTTTTTTAGTGGGTCTAGTGATCTTCGTAGTGCACATGGTGGGTGGGGCTAGTGATCTTGGAAGTGCACCTATTAGTCCTAGTGATCGTCTTGGTGATGGTGGAATTACCCTTGATGGTGCTAGTAGTGTCACTACTCAAATAGTGTTGGTAGTGTCACTGGCTATGCATCTAGCAATTTTGGAGATGCCACCAATAGTGTTGGTAGTGAGCCTAGAAATAAGGGTATTGTTGGTAGAGTGGATGGCTATAGTGGTGGTACACCTATAGTTGTCACTAGCACAACCTCATCTATATCCATCTTTGATAGTGACTGCACATTGACTGCCAATGATACCTCTTCCTCTGTAGTTGGTGTAGTGATCAATGTGGAGGAGGATAACTCTATTGGCACATCTCAGGGAAGAGTCCATTAAGTGAACTCATCTTGTCCTCTAATAAATGTTGGAGGTCTAGGGCACCTTCACCATTTGGTTCCATAAATCCCCTATCTTCAGCTATTCCTAATCCTCCTTCAGACTCTGAGTTAGATGATTCAAATTCTTCTTTGACTTCTTTATTTTTCAAATCAACCATGTGTGTTTTCCCTTTATTCTCTATGGCAACTTGTTCCTAGTATTTTTCTTCCAGGTGTGGTCTACCTTAGCTACAATTAGCTATCCTCTCCCAAGTAGTCCATCGTATGTTTTTTCTCTAATTTGGGATGACCATGAAATTCAACATGAATGGTTAGGTTATAAGCATCATTTATATTCTATTAGTGTTCCCAATATCTTGATGCCATGATGGTCAGCATGGGGGCCATGAATTGGAATATCGATGGCTAGAGTGTTGGATTCCTGAGACACTTCCATGTATCTTCAAGCAGTATGTTGACTATCAATTCTCTATCAACAATCATTTTTATTAGATTCTTTCATTTTATCTCCATTTGTATAATATATTATCTCTTCCAGATGTTTACCATCAGCAATATTCATTTGATGACTTGTTCACCTTCATGTGGTGGTTCCATTACCATCCCTCTTCTTCAACCTTCCTATTTTTGATTTTTTCTCATCACAGACTATTTTTGTGATTGTTATTCCCAATTGTGGCATATTTTGAAGAATTTTTGTCACTTTAATTGGTATAGTTGTCTGTAGCATCTATCATATGATGTTCTTTTCAGACTCCAACCAAAATGAGGTACTTGTAGTTTCCTAGTAGGCTCTTCATTCTTTAGCCATTGCTTGTTCTATTTCAGCTTTGGCTCTAGGTGATCCCACAAAACTAGTTTACAATTTTGTTGAGAAAGGAAATTGTAAAAAATGCCCCCATGAAGAAAATTTTGGGTTTTGGGGGGTTCACACGAAAGGGGGATTCACTCTAACCCAAAATGGGTTCGCTTGAACCCCCCTTCGATCAAACCCTATTCAATGATGGGACACACTTTTTGCACTTTTTATAGAATGGAAACAAAGGAAAATTTTGAAAAAAGGGGGTTCACTTGAACCCCCCTTTGAGCGAAACCCTCTTCGCTTGCAAGGTCAAGGGGGGTTTGCTCAAAAGGCGGTTCAAGAAAACCCCCCTTTTTCCCCCTTCTCCTCCTCTTGCACCAAATTTCTGCAAAATTTTACCCTTTGAAGCTCAAGTTAAGGATGAAAATGGAGGAGACTTCACAAACCCAATTGGACAATGGTAGCCCTCAAAACAAGCTATCCATCGAATATAATTTTAATATGTTTTGGTTTTATTATGTATTTTTTAGTTTAATTAAACATATAGGTTTTTCACCAAAAAATCAAGCTTTTTGTTTTGCACATGTGGAAAACTAGTAGATTATCAAAATAAAATTCTAAAAACTATGTTCAGGCTAGGTACTAATGTACTTGATCTAGTAAAAAAACAATTGAATTTCAATACATACAAAAAAATTTATGTTGTATATGGTTCGCCTATGTCTGAATTGTAATTGGTTTGACTTCAAAACTTGATTAAAGAAAAAAATATTCAATAAAAAATTATGAAACCAAATGAACTTGTTATATATTGTAGTTATAAGTCTAAATTCAAAAAAAAAAAAAAATTTATCCTTCATAGAAAAAAATTATGTTGTATACGGTGAGCATCACTCCTTAAAAATGGTGTTTACTGATAAAAACTAGTTTTCGAAGGAGATGGAAAAATAAATGAAATCTGATTCAAAAATAAAATAAAATATATATTTAGAATCTACAAACAAAATTTCACAAATCACTAGTTCACATCATCTTCAAATTCCTCATGGTTTAGCAGTTATAGGTTCCCAAAAGTGAAGATTTAGTTGAAAAAAATTAATTCAATGTCCAATTTATAAACCAATATTGTGGGATCACCCCTCCCCTATTTCATTATTTTTCCATACAAGGATATGGTTACATTTCTTTCTTTTTTGTGCTCTAGTAATTTTCAGCAATTCTTCATTTCATTCCTCCATGTCTAGCATGTTGATACCTTTTTGTTTTGGATAGTCAGTGTCCTCATGGTCACCTAGTCCACACCACTTACATAACATCCCCATTTTTTCTTGATTACTCTATAATTCTCATGCAAACTGACCCCATTTGTTACTTTTTGCACTAGATCATTGGTCACCCCTTTGTATCATATTGAATTCTACTCTTTGGTCTATTGTTGTTGAACTGATTTGTATTTCCTCTTTTTTCCTTATATCAACCAAGAGATGAATTGGTATTAGTATTTTATTTTTTAGGGGTGTGGTCAGAGGATTTGACTATTCTCCTTGGGTGAAGAGCACTTGTGTGATTCTTATTTTCAGATTGTATGTGCATTCCTTGATTGAATGTGCCATTACTTCCTAGATGTCGCAAACTAGTTTTTTTGGACAATTTATTTTTGTATCACCTTCTCCTTTGTAGTATGTGCACCACAATTACTTGCTTTATCTTGTATTATCATTCTCATCCTTCAACTCCATCATCCTTATCATGTATTTTCTCAAAGATTTAATGGTCTTTGCTTCACCGTTGTTGTCTTTTGTGTTGTTTTCATCATATGTCTTCTTCTTCCCTTGAGAGATGTCATATCTTCACTTTCTATGTCTATTCTCCAAGTGTAGGCATAAACATACAATGATGGAGGTATGATATTCTTCTTCCTTAGAAAAGGGACAATCATTCAATGGACCACCTCTTCTTCAGACCATCAACTCTTTGGATTTTTATTTTTACCAACAATTATTTTAGTCTAATATTGTAGGCCCATGCATTCTTGTGCTTACCTTGTTTTGTTTTTTTTTGTTTTGTATATCTCTGCTATGATTTTGTTTTCATCTCTCAGTCCAATTTGAATTCTTCCTAGAATACTCTTTTGAATTCCTCCTATGTGTTTTTGTGACCTAATTCCAATTTAGTATACCAATCTATTGCTATTCCTCTAAGAGTTGTTGTAAATGCTCTCAACCAATAAGCTATGTCAACTTGATTGTTCACTACCCAAATTATTTTACAATTTTTACAATATTGTACAAGGTCCTCTAACCCATTTTAGTGAACTTCGAGATTTTTTGTTGCTCCACATTCAAAATTATTGGGGGAGTCACCATATTGCCTCTCTGATGAAACTTCTAGGACAATAACCTACATGGAGAGTTTTGATTCATACATTCCATTTATTTCCCTACAATATTGGACATGTCACAATCCTCTACTCATCCCTTTTCAATTTTCATCACCCTCAGGATACCTTTGAGGTATTTTCGATGCTCCCTTTGTCTTGGTAGTTTTAGCTATGATCTTATGATGTTAAAATTTTCCCTCAGTCTCTAATGTTCAATCTGTTGAATTATATTTTTCAAATCATTTTTAGGTTACATTTGGCCTTCCCCTTCAGTTGATTATATTTGTATAATTTTTTCTTGGATGATTGGGTTGGCAGCTTCCTTATTTCCTTCATCTTTGCTTGATGGTGAGCCTTCTTTATCACCTAATGATGACCCTTCTTCATCTTCAATGGTTCATTGGTACTGTTCTCTTCCTCAATTTCTCCTTCATCTAATGTTGATGGTATATATGGTTCTATAACTTGGTCAGAAAGATCAACTTATGTTTTGTTGTCAAGAAGTGGTAGACGTTTGGCTATTTCAATCCAATCTCCCCATGTACATTCTATTGTCTTGATAGTTCTTTGTATCTCCCAATTATGGCTTTTGCTTGCACTTTGACTTTAAATTCTACTCTTGGGTGGACTTTGAATTTCTCTAAGAAATAATTTTCCTTCTTCAACAAGTCACCCTTAAGTCCTCATTGTCATTCTCTTTTCTCTTTTATCCTTTAAAATGATCTTCTTATTTTATGGTTGATTGGTCATTGACCGCTTTGTTTTAGTTTCTTTTTTTAAGGTAAATAGACTTAATTATTTGATGTATGTCATCTATTAGTATTGCACTCTTCTTCCTCTCTTCTATTTCATTCTTCATAACATTGCAATACCTATTGCCTTCGGTGTTCCCTATCTTTCTCAGCTCAAATATCTCATAGTATGATGTAGTGTGATGCTATCAATCTTGGCAATCTATTGAGAAGATGGTCTACTTATGGATTGACAATTAGGTTTTCCTATATGGCGACCTAAGGGACCTCTCTCCTAAGAGCTTCCCTTTGTATGTGTTCCTTTAACTAAATGTCCCACAAGTTTATGAGGTATTTTTTCAATGTGTCTTCCCTTTCTTTATTTTCTTTCACAATATTTTCAACTTGCTAACCCATAATATTGTCATGACTCATGTTTGTGTTTTTTGTATTGCTAGAGTTTGTATCAGAAATGACACCAACTATTTACTCATAAATGCTACTTGGCTGATTAACACAAAGTAAATGAGAATATATAACAATAGTAATAAACATATAAATTACTCAACAAATATACATGCACAAAATATGTTGTGTTCTTCATTCATCAGATAGGCAATAAGTACATCATATAGAATATCTGGACAGTCCTCGATTACAAGTGAAAACATGAAGTATATAGCTAGCCAACATTGTTTGAGGATACCAACCATCAACAACTACCTGTTACAACAAACCAACGGTTGGGGACTAATTCTAATTATAACATTTATTAAATATTATTTGTTTAATATTATTTATTTATCTATTTACATTGTTGACTACATGCCTAATAGATGTTACCATAAAAATATTAGTAGTGGAAAATCATCTTGGATTGAACGTTTATCTTCTTTAAATTTATTTGCACAATTTTCGTAATAAAGGTGATGTACACTCTATATCCTAAAGAGATAGCTTAGCTTGTGTGATTTTGTAATTAATGTATAATATCACATTCCTTAAATGTCGTAGGTGCAAGAATAGGTGCAAGGGGTGGGAAAAAAAAATTATATGTAACCTTTTGAAATGTGTGTGCGTGTCTATTTGGAATCCAAAAATATTATTTTATATAGAAATATCAAGTTCTTGAGTTCGAAATTATGTTGGTCATTTTAGATAGATTCTAGCCACAAATTTGAGAAAATACACTATGTTCAATTGAAATACTATTAGATAGAAAAAAAAGTGTTAATAGGATGATAGTTTATGTTCTTAGGATGTACAAATTGAAGAAACATCATGCTAGGTATGAAGTTACACCTTTTATTCAGCATAGGTATAATAAATATCTATACAACTCTACAACATATCCCTTTTCAAGTACTTGGGTTTTCAATGATTACCATCCATTGATGTATCTTATCATTTTCCTCCATCAATAGTGTAGCATTGACAATTGTCACCCTTGACAATTTCACACTAGGTTTTCTCCCTACTATGTGTTTGGACCTAATTATGCATTAATTTCCCTTTTTTATAAACATCTTTGGAAAATCAAACATGGGAAATAACAATATATACATTTAATATTTTCCCCTGACACTTTTAGAATTTGAAAAATGTGGACCTAGTCTAGGGCACCATGTGCCCTAGACCAACTATTTTGGCTCCAAATTTAAATATGTCGATGCCAGTAATTTAATATTTTAATTTTAAATTTTAATTGTCGACTATCAAGATTTTTTTTTTGGGAAATTGATTAATTGTATATAAATACATAGTATTTTCACCATTTGAATTAACTCGCAATTTTGGAGAGAAAAAAAAATATTTTAAAAATTAGCTAGGAGCATTCAAGAACATATTCAGCAGCATTATTATAGTAATTTCATCATTCAAGTTCAAGGTTGCAAGACATCAATATGAAGGAATAAGTTATGTGCAAGGAGCTATCATGACTGAGTTATCCTCTACATGATTTTTGCAACAATCCATTGTGTTATGAACTAATATTTTACAAGTCCATCAAGAATTCAAAGCATCCATCAATCATTTTTTGTGGCAACTTGTGTGACATCTCTTCATCAAGGTTTTTCACACCAAGGTAACATTATCATTTGTCATTTATCAATTTCAATCAATTATTATTGTTTTAGCCTCTACCTAACCTATGGTATTCTCTATTGATCATTATTAATCATTATTGTGGAGGTAGGAATACCAACATGGGGTTTTACTTAAGCAAGCCCCTATACAACACAACCTTCTCCCCTATTTTCATGTGTGCAAGTTAGATCTAGAGGTTTCAACTAGTGACAGTCCAGAGAAGTAGAGTGCAAACCTTAATCACCATCTTATATTTTTTAGATCTAAGGAAAGAGGAGCCCAGTTTGGGGTGCACCATGACCTAGACTAGCCAATTTAGGTCCAAATTGGTAGTACAAACTCCTCATTATTATTAGATCTCAAATCTAGGTCATTTTTTACCTTTCCATTTTTTTTTAAATTACATTTTCAAACATGGGGCTATATGTCAAATAGGCTTGTTAAATTACACATGAAATTTTTCATCAGGTCACATCTTGAAAAGCAAGCATAAAAATTAGGGGATTGGCTCTCCATTGTGCCAGCAAGTCAATCATCAAACCCTAGTCAATTTATGAATAATCTTGAGTCAAGTGAAAGGGATATAATCTTAGTTATCTTAATTGGATCTAGGATCACTTTTCCTACTCAATAAATACTAACAACACCTTTATCTTGAAAGGAAGATGATATTTTTTCCAATTCATTAAGAACATTCAATAAATTTAGCAATTAGTGTAGGTCATTTTATAGTAGGCTAATTGTATACTTTTTAGGTTGGTGATAAAATTTGGTTGTATTTATAAAAGGATATGAAAACAAGACCTTACCAAAAGTTGTGTCCACTTTAGTGTGAACCCTATACCATTAAAAATAAAGTAAGAGATAACACATTTGAGCTTAATTTTCCTACCTACCTTTGGCTACATTCATTCTTCAACATGAAACTTGTGTGTCTATACTTTCCTCCCTTTTTGGATTCTTCAATTTTTTTAGAGATACTTCAACAAATTGACATCAATATAAAATACAACATTATAATAAAATTGAATTAATTCATTGACACTATCATTGACCCGAAGATAGTGTCTCCCACTTGTGGGACATGTTACTTTTGTATAAAATCACACTTTTTACAAAAAATTAGCAATTTAATCCTAGAGGATTTCCATGTAAGGGAAAATTATTGAATTGGATTGAATAAAACCCATGTGTATAGTAGCCTCCTATGCTTAAATAAACCCTTGATGTATTCTGCTTCACACCTAGTGAAATGTTGACAAAAAAATATTTTTTCTTCACCTTTTGGGAGATCTAATAAATTCAAATAGACAAAGAAAAAATAGATCCATCTATTTGGGTAAGTGCACCAATCTGTGACACAATTTAGGTTCCAAATTGAAAAAATGATAAAAAAAACCTAGAAATAAGACCTTTCGTGCACGCCAAATGGCTAAAAAGACATTTGGCACACGCCAAATTTGGCAAGTGCCAAATGTCTTTTTAGACATAAAAATAAAAAATTGGGTTTCAAACCCTCTTTTTGTCTTCAACCCGTGGCTTGAGGAAGAGGATTTCAAGTCTGCAACTCGCACTCACCAAATCTCTTCCACTGTTTGCATCTTTAGCTTGCCATTTTCCATGAGGATGTTGACAACACATCGGAGAGGTCAAAGATTGCAAAGAGGTGTGTATTTTTATTCTATTTATTTTGAATTTGATTTGGAATGCAATTTTAAATAGATTTTTATAAAAAAACTTTGTTTTAATTCTTAGGGAATGAATCTGCACCTCAAAACATTGAGAATTCACAATCACCACCTCATGAAGAGCCTCCTATACAAGAAAAAACCAAAACCCCTCCATCAATTCATAGGCATCCTCAAGGAACACAAGAAAATATTCAAAATCAAATTGAAAACAATAAAAGAGACATTCAACAATTAATTGCAAGACTAACTAAGCATGTCGAAACCCACCCTTTTAGGAGAGGGATTGCTGAATCATTGAAGTCAATTTTAACTCATGTAGGAGAAATGAGTGAGCAAATGAATTTTCAATCAATTAAGAGGCATGAGATGAGACAATTTTATGCTAATGGTTTGTCATATGCAGATGTCAAAAAACTAAAAATTAGCAAAGCTGAGTTGTGTGCCCTATTTAAAGACCCAAAAACCAATGAACCTTTGTCCCATGCATGTAGGAGGTTCCCCATCCATTGGTGCCACCATGAGTTAATTAAATTTTTTTTTTGGGAATGGTGGTGGATGGTATTGACCAACCTCCATGCAATAACCATGAGGTGCCGCAATAATTTTTGAGGAAACTCTATTGTTGTTCCTTCCATTGTTAAGGATAGTGTAGAGGTGGACACGATGAAGTCGATTGGCTCACTCACCTAGACCATTTTACAGGGTGCGAGTCCTCTAGTAGATCCTAGTGTGGAGGAGATGTGTAGGCCCCAAGCTCCACCCCACAATTGTGGCATTTGTGGTGTTGTTTGCACGTACGATTATCAGGGTGCTGGTGATGCAGCTACATAGCCTACGTTAGTTATATAGGTGATGGATTTCACAAATGATATTCTGAATGATACATTCGGCATTGACACTCAGATAAAATTTAGCAAGTTATTTTAATTCTGTTTATTAAAATATATTTTGAAATTTAAGAATAACAAAATTAGTAGAATTTTGGTATGATGAAATTTTAGGGTTGCATTGTTCATGAGGGATGCTCTATTTCTATAGACCATTATACATTATTTATGATGAGTCCATAGGTATGCAACTAGTATTAAAGATATTATTATTGCATTTGAACAGTTGAATGTTATATTTGAATGTTTATCTCATAACATGCTTCGGATTTCAAAGATTTTCCTGGTGCACCTTCTTCCTCCACACCTCGCGATTCATATCCTCCAACAACATACACTCAGGTAGCCTTTATTCATTAATGGTGTTGTAAATCTATGTTAGCAAGTTTTTGTAATTTTCTGTATATACAAATCTAAAAAATTGAAGAGAAACATAAAAATTGCATTCAAGTATTCCTTGATCGTGTCACATTATGTTTTACTATATCAACATGATACCTGAGATATTGTTTCATTTGCAGATGTTGATAAGAGATAGCCCTGGTGATGTTGGTGGCATGATGGACCATGGATTTGCTGCAGCAATAGCCAGTTCTGATCCATTGAGAGAGGTATGGAATAGATTAGTCGATTTAACATTATATTTGCTCTTTTATGGTCTATTATAGAAAATTTTCACGATAATTTTATGTAGTTTTATTTCTATCTTCATGGTTTCTATAGGTGGTTGTCACTCCAGATCATGGACGTGGTGATGCTGTAAATATGTATTATGACTATATGTATGCGGTAAGTGATTATATATTTTGTTATATGCCATTCCACAATTCAATTTCTATGTTTTAACATCTTTACTTTTAAGTGTATCAATTGAAGGTCTAGAGTGAAGAGAGGAGGAGTAGCGAGCGTGTTTGAAATATAAGAGAAGCAACAGTCACTCCTTCTAGCCAATTTTGAAGGCAACACGGGATCTATATCCTTCCCCTAGAGGGAAATGACTATGTATTAGTGTTTTTTTTTGTATTCCTATGTGGCATTTTGGAACATATGTTTTGTACTATTGATATATATATGTGATATTTTATTTCCATATGGCTCATTTATACTGAGCCTATATGGTTTTTTTAGATATATTTATATACTTTTATCAATATATATCATTGTATAGCCTTTCGGATTTTTGATTAAAGAAACTCTTATTTTGCTACTTCCATTCTTGAATGGTGTTATCATGCGTATCATGTAAGTTGTATGCTTGAATGTTGTAGGCATGGATTTTGTTTATATCTAATTCTTAATTAATTATTGTCGAATGCTCAATAAGCCCCATCTAAAGTGTATTGTATAAATAAGCTCCATTCATGGTCGTTTGTTTCCTTTGGAATGCTTCAATTACTTGTGCCTCACTGATGCAGAGGTAAGGAGGCTCAAACCCAATCAGTCTAACAACCTACCTTCAAGGGGCTCCTAACAGGATTAATACAACATATTTTGAGCAATCTACACAACCTCAAAGCCCCATCAAACCAAACTCTCCATTTAGCACCTTACCCAACAATCCACCCTTGTAGCACTCAAAACCCGGTCCAAGCCTAATTTCTCCCAACCTTTCCAAAACACCTGACCATTTTAAGGTGGATTAAGATATCCTTTTTAGGGTTACACAACATATGCCAAAACCAATAGTAACTCTTTTGGACCAACATGAACTTTCAATACACCTACCTCGCTTTAGGCTTCACAATTAGGTCTAATTTCCAAAGGAACCCCCTCACAAACTCACCTCCAAACCAAGGAAACTTGAAAAATTCTTAGGGATGCTCACCAAACTCAAGATTCTCCAATTTTAAGAGCCCCATGAACTTGTTCTATTCCTCTACTCACAAACCCTCCTAAACCTTCACAAACACAAGGGTTTTAAAGAAAATCATAACTCCATACCTCCCCCAATCCTTCCAAATGTCCAAACACCCCACAATACCTTTTCCCTAACTTAAAAGACACTCACAATCCCATTCCTTTCAGTATTTCTTAGATTCACTACTTGAGTTCCTTACTTTCATGGTGGAAACACCCCTGAACAACATTAGAACTTCACACCCCACTGAGTTTATTCATTCTCTCAGCATCCAAAGTATTCATACACCAAACTTATCATGGTATAGGCCAATCCACTAAGCCATAGGGTTAGAACAGTAGGTGGATTGGCTAATGTGTCATGGTATTGCCCTCAAAACCCCTAACATAGAAAACAGAGCAGTAACCAAGTTTATTGATCCCACACACACGAACGGTGGATTTAAACCTTTAGAACATATGCAAAGAGAATAAAAACATATGTAATCAAGTATCCAAAGCCTCAATACATGATAGACTTGTACGGGCCTGTGCAAGGCAAAGAAAATTTAGGAAAACAAAGAAAACCAGTGATCAACATTTTCAAAAGTATATTTTCTTATTAGAAACTGAACAAAATCAACCCTCAACTTGGGGTATTATAGAAAATATATATCTTGATACCACCTTCCAATTGCCCCTTGAGCCGATTAACCACCATAACCACCCTTTGTTAGACTTCTAAGATGGAAATTTGCCAATTTTGCTCTTAATTACGATTCATTCACAGCTTGATTTTGCAAATACCACCTAACTGACCTATTAAGCCTTTTAAATACAATTGCAAGGTATTTCCATAGCATATAGAGATATAGAGAGCAAATAAAATAAATATTTTAACTAATGAATTGTAAAAAATGGATTTTTGTAGTTTATATTGATGTTGTTGATTACATTGCATTGCACATCTTTCAAAGTCAAAGCATTACTTCACTTTGCATAACTAATAAGTAGATGTTGATAGATGCCAAAAATTTAATTACAATATAGTTTGTACAAAGTCAACCTAAGCAGTTATGCAATTTCTTCACATTGCATAACTAATACTAGGAGTAGTTGCCAATTGCATTTTCTTATCATGGCATTCTATGAGACCAAATTTCATTGAGATATTTTTTCAAATAGTTCCTTTCCTTGTCTATGTTACCACATTTTTCATACATGTCTACCAAAGCATCTTCTAAAACAGTTCACTGCCTTGTTGCTATGGCTAAAATCCTAAAACAAGTGATTTTGAACAAGCTATGGATGCTTCAAAAAATAATATCAAAATCATAATAGTAAGCAATAACATAGACAAGGCAGTGAACTATTTGAAAAAATGCATCAAAAAAATTGCTTTGAAATGATAAATTTAGTTGTCCGTTCACTCTTCTTTATCATTGTATATCTACTCCTTTTGGTTTTCTACTTGTGTGATGGTAGACCAATGTTCAAGCCCTATGTACAATCTCAATTGGTATTTATTTTTTTGGTCATAGCAACAAAAATATTTTGGGGAATAAATTGGCAAACCAAAAGTATAAGATTTTTTGAAAAATCAAGAAAAAATTGGATTTAAAAAAACGTAAAAAAGTGTATAACAAGAGATAAAAACTATCCTTTTTGAAATCAAAAGGCATTTCCATAGCATAGAGATATAGAGAGAAAATAAAATAAAGAGTTTAACTAATCAAATGTAGAAAATAGATTTTTGTAGTTTATATTCATGAATTGCAGATCTTTCAAACTCAAAGCATCACATCACATTGCATAACGAATAACTAGATGCTGATAGATGAAAAAATTTCAATTACAATATAGCTTTTTACAAAGTCAACCTAAGCAGTTATGCAATTACTTCACATTGCATAACTAATAACTAGGAGCAGCTGCCAATTGCTTTAGCTTGTCATGGCATTCCATGAGACCATATTTATTTGAGCCATTTTTTCAAATAGTTCATTCCCTTGTCTATGCTATGACATTTTTCATATATGTCTACTAAAGAATTTTATCAAATAGTTCATTGCCTTGTCGCTATGGCTAAAAGCCTAAAATAGATGCTTTCAAACAAGCTATGGATGCTTGGAAAAAATCTATCAAAGCATAATAGTAAGCAATAGCATAGACAAGGCATTGAACTTTTTGAAAAAATGCCTTAAAGAAAAGTGGTCTCATGGTGATGGAATCCCATGACAAGCCATAGGCAAGGAAGTGAACTATTTGAAAAGATGCCTCAAAGAAATGTGGTCTCATGGTGATGGAATGCCATGATGAATGCCTATGGTGATGGAATTTCATGGCGTTCCATCACCATGAGAACACATTTCTTTGAGGCATATTTTCAAACAGTTCATTGCCTAGTCTATGGTATGAAATTTTTCATACATATCTACTAGAGCATTTCATTAAATAGTTCATTGCCTTGCTACTATGGCTAAAAGCCTAAAACAGGTGCTTTCAAACAAGCTATGGATGCTTGCAAAAAATCTGTCAAAGCATAATAGTAAGCAATAGCATAGACAAGGAAGTTAATTGTTTGAAAACATGCCTCAAAGAAATATGGTTTCATGGTGATGGAAGGCCATGACAAGCCATAGACAAGGCAGTGAATTGTTTGAAAAAATGCCTCAAATAAATGCGGTCTCATGGTGATGGAATGCAATGACAACAATCACCATGAGACCGCATTTCTTTTAGGCATTTTTTCAAACAATTCACTACCTTGTCTATGCTACCACATTTTTCATACATGACTACCAAAGCATTTTTTCAAATTGTTCACTACCTTGCTTCTATGGCTAAAAGCCTAAAACAAGTGCTTCCAGACAAGCTATGGATGCTTGGAAAAAATCTATTGAAGCATAATAGCAAGCAATAGCATAGACAAGGCAGTGAATTTCTTGAAAAAATGCCTCGAAGAAATGTGGTCTCATGGTGATGGAATGACATGACGAATTCCTATGGCTATGGATTTTCATTGCATTCAATCACCATGAGACCACATTTCTTTGAGGCATTTTTTTCAAACAGTTCACTGCCTTGTCTATGCTATGACATTTTTCATACATGTCTACCAAAGCATTTTATCAAACAATTCATTGCCTTGCTGCTATAGCTAAAAGCCTAAAATAGGTGCTTTCGAACAAGCTATGGATGCTTGGAAAAAATCTATCAAAGCATAATAGTAAGCAACAAGCTATGGTCTCATTGTTCTTTTTCACATGAAAATCAACATGATTTTATTCGCATTTTTTTGCAAGTTTTGAAAGCATTTTTTGCCAATTTTTTAGTTTTTGTCGATCAGAGGAGAAGTTTCTAAGTGTCACAGTGTCTGAGTAATAGCATGTTGAGGTTCACAGCCATTTTGCAATTTGGACCCTTAAGAGATCGATCCGATTGAATGTAGCTCAGAGTGATTTCGCGTGTTTGGGTACAAAAGAGGACCATGCCTAGTGTAAACATACCTATTCAGACGCATTGGAACAGTTCATTTGGTCACATGAGTTGCAGAACAAAAGTTGCACCACTTTGCAACTTTCAACTACTTGCATTTGACAACTTTTTCCCCGAGTGAAAATTCGCCACCATAGGAAAATGCCTCTGAGATAGAGAAAACCAAGCGAGGTTATTGTACAGGGGCCGAACATGATCCCATAGGATTAGACGAGAAGTTTCTAACATCATGGTGTTTGAGTAATAGCATGCTGAAGTTCACAGCCATTTTGCACTTTGGACCCTTAAGGGATCGATTTGGTTGAACGTAGCTCGGAGCGATTCCGCGTGTTTGGGTGCAAAAGAGGAACATGCCTAGAATAAATGTACCCACCTAGACAAGTTGGAATAATTTTTTTGGCCACACGAGCTACAGAATGAAAGTTGCACCACTTTGCAACTTTCAACTACTTGCATTTGACAACTTTTTCCCCGAATGAAAATTCACCACCACAGGAAAATGCCTTCAAGATAGAAAAAACTAAGAGAGATTACTGTAGATGGGTCCAATATGATCTTCTAGGATTAGATGAAAATTTTCTAAGCGTCATGGTGTCCGAATAATAGTATGCTGAAGTTCGCAACCATTTTGCACTTTGGACCCTTAAGGGATCGATTTGGTTGAACATAGCCCAAAGCGATTCCGCATGTTTGGGTGTGAAAGAGGACCGTTCCTAGCATTAACGTACCCACTCGGATGCATTGGAAAAAAAATTTTGCTCACACAAGCTGCAGAATGAAAGTTGCACCACTTTGCAACTTTCAACTACTTACATTTGACAACTTTTTCTCGGAGTGAAAATTCACGACCATAGAAAAATGCCTCTGAGATAGCAAAAATAGAGAGATTTTACTGTAGATAGGTCCAACATGATCTTGTAGGATCATATGAGAATTTTCTAAATGTCACCGTGTCCAAGTAATAGCATGTTGAAGTTCGCAACCATTTTGCACTTTGGACCCTTAAGGGATCGATTTGGTTGAATGTAGCTCAGAGCGATTCCGCATGTTTGGGTGTGAAAGAGGACCATGTCTAGTGTAAAAATAGCTATTCAGATGCGTTGGAACAGTTTGTTTGGTCACATGAGCTGCAGAACAAAAGTTGTAGCTCTTTACAACTTTCAACTACTTGCATTTGACAACTTTTTCCCTGAGTAAAATTTTGCCAGCACAGAAAAATACCTTTGAGATAGCAAAAATTGAGTGAGGTTACTGTAGAGGGACCCAACATAATCTTTTAGGATTAGACAAGAATTTTCTAAGCATCATGGTGTCCGAGTAATAGCATGTTGAAGTTCGTAGTCATTTTACATTGTGGACCCTTAAGGAATTGATCTGGTTGAATGTAGCTCAGAGCGATTCTATGTGTTTGGGTGTGAAAGAGGACCATGCCTAGCGTAAACATACCTATTTGGATGCATTGTAAAATTTTCTTTTGGTCACATGAGCTGCAGAATGAAAGTTGCACCACTTTGCAACTTTCAACTACTTGCATTTGACAACTTTTTCCCTAAGTGAAAATTCGCCAGCATAGGAAAATGCCCCCGAGATAGCAAAAACTGAGCGATACTACTGTAGAGGGACCCAACATGATCCCATAGGATTAGATGATAATTTTTTAAGCATCACGGTGTCTGAGTAATAGCATGTTGAAGTTTGCAGCCATTTTGCACTTTGGACCCTTAAGGGATCGTTTTGGTTGAACGTAGCTCGGAGCGATTCCGCATGTTTGGGTGTGAAAGAGGATCAGTCCTAGTGTAAATGTACCCACCTAGATGTGATGGAATAGTTCATTTTCTTACATGAGCTGCAAAACGAAAGTTGCACCATTTTACAACTTTCAACTACTTGCATTTGATAACTTTTTCCTTGAGTGAAAATTCACCAGCACATGAAAATGCCTCCGAGATAGAAAAAACTGAGTGAGGTTATTGTAGAGATAGCCAACATGATCCCACAAGATTAGACAAGAAGTTTCTAAGTGTCACGGTGTCCAAGTAATAGCATGTTGAAGTTTGGAGCCATTTTGCACTTTGGACCCTTAAGGGATCGATCCAGTTGAACATAGCTCGGAGCGATTCCGCATGTTTGGGTGTGAAAGAGGACCATTCCTAGTGATGGGTTGGAAAAGTTCATTTGGTCACACAAACTATAGAATGAAAGTTGCACCACTTTGCAACTTTCAAATAATTGTGTTTGACAACTTTTTCCTTGAGTGAAAATTCACCACCATAGGAAAATGCCTCGGAGATAGCAAAAACCGAGCAAGGTTATTGTATAGGGGCCCAACATGATCCTATAGGATTAGACGAGAAGTTTCTAAGAATCACGGTGTCCAAATAATAGCATGTTGAAGTTCACAACCATTTTGCACTTTGGACCCTTAAGGGATCAATCTAATTGAACATAGCTCAGAGCAATTCCACGTGTTTGGGTGTAAAAGAGGACAATTCCTATCCTAAAAATACCCACCCAGATGCATTGGAATAGTTTTTTTGGTCACACGAGCTGCAGAACGAAAGGTGCACCACTTTGCAACTTTCAACTACTTGCATTTGACAACCTTTTTCCCCGAGTGAAAATTCGTCACCACAGGAAAATTCCTATGAGATAGAAAAAGCTAAGTGAGGTTATTGTAGAGGGGCCCAACATGATCCCATAGGATCAAATGATAAGTTTCTAAGTATCACAATGTTCGATTAATAACATGTTGAGGTTCACAACCATTTTGCACTTTGGACCCTTAAGGGATCGATCGGGTTGAGCGTAGCTCGGAGTGATTCAACATGTTTGGGTGTGAAAGAGGACCATTCCTAGTGTAAAAATACCCACCCAAATGTTTTGGAACAGTTCATTCGGTCACACGAGTTGCAGAACAAAAGTTGCACCACTTTGCAACTTTCGACTACTTGCATTTGACAACTTTTTCCCTGAGTGAAAATTCGCCACCACAGAAAAATGCCTCCGAGATAGCGAAAACTGAGCGAGGTTATTTTAGAGGGGACCAACATGATCTCATAGGATTAGACAAGAAGTTTCTAAGCATCATGGTGTCTGAGTAATAACATGTTGAGGTTCACAGCCATTTTGCACTTTGGACCCTTAAGGGATCGATCCGGTTAAACGTAGCTCAGAGCGATTACGCGTGTTTGGGTGCAAAAGAGGACCATCCCTAACATAAACATACCCACTCAAATGCATTGGAATAGTTTATTTGGTCACATGAGCTACAGAATGAAATTTGTACCACTTTGCAACTTTCAACTACTTGCATTTGATAACTTTTTCCCCGAGTGAAAATTCACCACCATAGGAGAATGCCCTTGAGATAGCAATAACCGAGAGAGGTTATTGTAGAGGGGTCCAACATGATCTCGTAGGTTCAGAAAAATATTTTGTAATCACCATGATTTACGAGTAATACCCTGTCAAATATTGTTGTCATTTTTTACTTTGCACCCTTAAAGGATCGAGTCAACTGAACCATATTAGTTGTTTGGTTAAATGTCATACCCTAAGGTATGTTAGAGATGACCTAGGTTGCTTCAATTTCTATGAGGCATACACTGCCCCTACCTTTTCAACCCTATGGATTTGGCAAGCCAGTGAGCTCACTAGCTTGCCAATTCTGTAGGATTGACAAGGTAGGTGGTGCAGGAGCACCTAGGCACCTAGTCACAAATCTCCATGTTTGATGGTCAAAATGCACCCTTGCATTAAAAATATGTCAATAAGTGAGTTTGAAAGCCTAAAAGGAAACATGAAATATTGTATATCAATGACATAATGGATTCATTAGTTTAGTTAGTAGGAAAAGTGATACAGTTGCAAATTTGTGAGTTGCATAATGCAACAAATTTGTAATTGCAACGGTTATGTGTTTTGAAAATTTGGTTTCTTGGTGGTTAGGGGCATTGATCAGTTATAGGAGGATGATAAATTCTATGTAAAGCCTGGAGAGGCTCGAGTTGTGGTTGTTGGATTGGAGGGAAAAGAATAAAACTTGGAAATTACTTTGTTTTCTCATAGTTTTATTGATTTTTCTAAGTTCCCTACCTATGTGCAGGCCGAACAGGTCTTATATGTATTGAATTCCCTTGAGCAATAGTAGATAAATGTTCTAACTTGTATTTGGTGCCTTGTCAAGGTTTGGTTTAATCTTTTAGTGCCTTAATTCATCAAATTGCTCCTATTGGGTTCCTGAACAACCTTAAGGGTTTGGGGTTATTCTAATGGCATAATCATCATCCCACCTACTGTCATCAAATGTAACTTGGTGGTATGATGTATTTGATTGTAGGGAATGTTATTTTAGGAGTAGGAGGTGTGGAAGGATGATCCCTTGGCTTGAAGAATGAAAGGAAGGGATGGAGGTGTGTGTTTTCCCTTGGAAATTGGTGGGTCAGACCTATGGAATGAATAATTTGTATTGTTAATGGTCAAGTGAGTGTTCCTTAAGCATGGGTGGACCTATTAAAATATTTCTACGCAATTAGATTGGGTGGGAATGGTTGGGAAGGTGAAGATTCAATAACATACCCATGTCCTAGGCTAGTGAATTAGCCCTCTTTTTCAAAGTAGCCCACTCACAAACTTTCAACTAATCCACCAAAACCACTCAAACCTCCTAGGAAGACTCCAAATAGAAGGATTCCATAGATTTTAGGCCAACAAAGTGCCACAAAATGGGCCAACTCCAAAACCCTCCATTTTCCTAGTTTTCCCCAAGGTTTATTGAGAGTCTCACTTGCAGAACTTTCCTAACCATGCCACCAACTCAAATACCTTTGTTTTGATCCCAATATGCTTTAAAGTTAAAGATATTTCATTACTCTATTTGTTTTCAACAAACCCTAGGCAAAAAAACTCCCTTTTTATGCAATTTAGGAAATAAAATGCCCAAGACAATAATTCCAAGACTCACCATTCATTTTCCCTGCCTTAGATGGACCTGCACACACTCAATACCTATTATAAAAAGCCTCTCCACTGAGCCACATGAAGGAAACAGTAGGTGGAGGGCTTCAATAATTCATTTCTTATTCAAAACACAAAATTTGAGTTTAACACCCACCTGGAGAAATCTTGCCACAAAACTCACAAAAATGAAAGAAATACTTTCAAAATAACTTGAGAAGGATGTTAGAATTTCTTCCCACTCACTCCACACATTATACAATCATCTATTTTCTGTACAGAGGTCTTACAAAGAAGAAATACAGATTTTTTGTGAAAAACACACTTTTGCAAGGAAATCACACCAAGATCTTATTGATTTTTTTTCCAGATTACATTCACCAACCTTCCAAATGAGTTCCTCAATATTTTCAAATACTTCTCCACTCAAAACAGCTGAATAAATTCCAATAACTTACTTTCAAACTCTAACAATTCATTATGTTGCAAAATTGCAAGGTGACAACCTTTAAGCAACATTTTGCATTTTCTCCCTAGATCACCTCCCAAGCACTCAAGTGCATTAAAAATGGTCTTGTTAGACCTTATTGGTGAAGGAGAACCAACACATTTTGGTGTAAATAATATGAGTTCAAAAGGTTTAAAATTTCATTTGAAGGTGATTTCATCTTTGTTCCATGAAGACATTGCAAAATGTGTGAAAACTTGAAAAAATTGTCAAAATTGGGTAAATGAAGGGATTTTGTTGTTTTTGAGTCTAGAAGTATTAAAAAGGTTTAAATAAATTCTAAATTACCATATTTCCGATGTCTAAAGGTATTTAGAGTCTTAAAAGTTCAATAATTGCAAAAATGTAAAATGTTGCAAATGTTGTCAAATTTGTGTTGATTTGCAAAATTAGAATCATTTAAAGGGTAATTAGGTGCAAGTTGGCTGGTTTTAAGGTGGTTATTTCTTGTAACTATTATAAGAGGCCTTCTCAGGCTCGATTTTTAAGGTGTAATAAACTCACAGAATAAGAATACCACATTTTTTGGGTGCATTTTTTGAGTTTTTTCACTATTTTTCAAAATTGTTTGTTGTTGTACGGATTGTACAGACCCAATCATGCTTTTAAATATTTAGAGGATGAATTTTTATTATTTTTATTTGATCTTAACTTGGTTTGGAGTTCTAATCTTTTTTTTTGTAAGAGAAATTCAAAAAATACAGTGTATACCCTGTTTTTTCCTTTGTGAAGGGTTTGAAAGCAAAATAATGAGTTTTTGACCAATCCACCCACTATTTTCTCTTGTAAATCAGTGGATTGGTGAAAAATATATTATTATAGATTTATCAATGCATTTTATATCAGAATAGAGAATTTTTTTGGTGATTGTGTGATGCCATAGGGCTGGAAATGCAAATTTTCCCTTGAAAAGTGACGGTTTTGAAGTGATTTTCAATGAAATGTTGATGAAGTTGAGTTTGTAAGAATTTAAAATGTCAAAGAATACCCTATTAAATGTTTTTGGACCATTTATTTTTTTATTGAAGCCTGGGAATGAAGATTTTACAAAACCCTTGTTTTTGCATTAGAAAAGGAGGTTTTTTTGAGTTGGGAGTGTTTTTGACCGTACAAGTGAAAAATAGTGCTGGATTCTATGGTTTGGGCCATTTAATTTTCTTCCCCAAAGTTCCAAGGTTATTGGATAATTTTTAAGGGTACTTCCTTTGTTAAATTTACCTTTTTTCCGTTATTTTCCCATCGTGAGTGTATTGGAAGTCTAAACTAGTCCAAAGGATTTATACTTGACCTTGAAGTATGTTGTGTAATTCCTTAATGGGTGTCTAAATCCATCATTTAATTTACAAGTCTTTTGGGAAAGTTGGGTGAAAAGTCTCTTGAAACTGTTTAGCATTACTTGTAGAAAGAGTGTACCTAACAAGTGGATTTGTGAAGTTCTTTTGAATTTGCTTTGGATTTTGGGTTGATCATCTTGTATTTTTCATTTTAATTTGATATCCACCCTGGGTATTCATCACTTATTCAACTCCTCCTAAGACATTAGACTCAAAAACAATAAAAAGCTTGCTTTCACCCATCTTGACATGGACTGACCATTTATTACATTGTATCATATTTTAACATATTTTGCAACTTCCTCATTGCATAATGTTCAAAATACCTTACTAATATGTCTTTCTACAATTATATTAAACATTATTTCATTCTTACTCATAAACCCATGAGTTTTTCCTTGAAGACAACTTTAAATGTAAACCATGAAGCATTACAACTAATTTTAGATGTAATATACACATTTAATTGAGGCATATATTAAAGAATATACACATTTGCATGTATTAATTTCTCATAATTTTAGTATATCAAAAAATACACTAAGTCAATGACAAATATTACAATAGTGATGGAAGAACATCTTGAAAATATTCTCATTTATCAATACTTGAAGCAATACATGCAGGGAAATAATCCTCCCATTTCCAGCACAGATCATGAAATATATTGTACTTGAGAAGAAACAAAAGGATTTGATGCCCAATTTCATTTTTCCATTCCACCTTAATTGGCCCAGCTATTTGCATTCCAAAAAACCTACAAAAGCCTCTCAATCTTAGACATAGACTCACATAAAAATCATTAAAAGAAATAAATAAATAATGTCAGTCATACAGTTGACAAGACCTAATATCACCTTCATGCATGCTAGATAAGGAGGTTGATTGAAGGTCCTACGATGGTGATGTTCCCCTTCGCTACTTTATCATCTCTCGATGACCCTACATATAAATTTCAAATATATCATTGATAGGCTTAACATAAAACATGTAGCATATAAGAATCCGATAAATTTAGGAGATGGAAAAGAAAGAGAAGATTGACAAGCAGAAAATGCACCAGCACCGAATGTTTCTCATACCACTGAACACTTGCACCACCAATCGATGTTGTTCTTTTCTTATATACTTTGAAAAACTTTAGTATTACCTACAGTCACAATCAGAAAAAGATCAATGACAGTTGTAAATGCATATGACATCAAACAGTAATGGTGAAAAATCCTTATTGCAAGGTGTTGGTCCGAAAGAGTGATAAATAACATGACTCTATAAATTCAATGTGCATACTTACAAATCAATCCAGGGAACCATTTGGGTCTGCTCTACTCTTTATTGTGTCGAGTATTGCCTCGTGGTCAGACTCATGCACTTTCCACCAGTTCTTGTTCGTAGGTCTGCCCTTATATTTGATCAAATGAATGTTGGTGGCGACGACAAGGTTTGAATAGTGAAGAATTTTTTGATGCATGTCAAAGTCCTCAAACAACCAAACTGCAACATTCTTAACTCGATACCTTCAAAGCCATGTTCTAGTAACAACCACCTAACCTATAGGATATTCTATGTTTTCTCCATCTATAACTGGGGATTCCAATTTCCATTTGGCCTTGATACAACGAAACAGATAATAATTTGTACCCTCTTCATTGTCTTCATCTGCAATCACTGCATAAACGTGCCCTGCATTGATATGTTCATCTTGTTAGATTTATTTACTGAGAAAAATTATAAAACTTGTAAGTGAGATATATTACCTGGTTCTAGTAGGTCCGATACATGATAAAAGTCAATGGATGATTGCATCTACATGATTTGTAGAGCCATTGGGAGCTAATAAGTGTCAGGTGGGGTTAGACTTCTTACATACCATTCATCAACCCACTCTATTGACTCGCAATCATTCCATGATTGAAGTGTACATTCATAACAAAAGCATGTCATCTTCCTTGTATGGATAGTCCATGTACCTACATTGGAGCTTCTAAAAGATTATAGCTCACTCAATCATGTTAGTGTACAACAATCCTCATATTTTGCAATGTTAGTATCATCTACTAAATGAAAAAATCTATGAACTAAAGAATTACCTTCACTACCTGGACCCATTGCACCATTGCACCACTGGACAATTGATCTTTCATTTTTCAACTTTACACTATTTGTGCACTTTAACTCTTCTTGTGCTAGGGCTCTTTCGATGCACCTGCTAGGGCATGGGAGGGAGAAACCTAAGAGAGAGAGAGGGAGAGGGGATGGCAGGGAAACACTTGAGAGAAGGAGAGGGAGTCAAAGTGGAAGAGAGGGGGTGGGAAGGAGAGACCTAAGAAAGTAGCGTGGGAGGTAAGTGAGGCCTAAAAGAGAGGGATTGTGAGAGAGGGCATTGGAGTGATACTGATTAGTGTATGTAGCATGGGAGGGAGTGAGACCCAAGAGAGATAGACTTAAGAGGGAAAGAATTTATTCAGTTATATGTTGGGCGGAAGACCTTAGAGAGGGAGTGGGAGAGAGATAGAGGGAGTGAGAGAGAGAGGGAGGGAGGGGGAGAGAGAGAGAGAGGGGGTAGGAGGGAGAGACTTTAGAGAGAGGGGGGGGGAGGGAGAGGGTGTGGGAGGGAGAAACCTAAGAGAGAGAGGGAGAGAGGGTGGGAGGGAGACACTTGAGAGAAGGAGAGGGAGTCAAAGTGGGAGAGAAGGGGTTGGAAGAAGAGACCTAAGAAAGTAGGGTGAGAGGTAAGTGAGGCCTAACAAAGAGGGAGTCAAAGTAGGAGAGAGGAGGTGGGAAGGAGAGACCTAAGAAAGTAGGGTGGGAGGCAAGTGAAGCTTGACAAAGAGGGATTGTGAGAGACAGGATTGCAATGACACTGATTAGTGTAGGTAGCGTGGGAGGGAGTGAGACTTAAGAGAGACAAACTTGAGAGGGAAATAATTTATTTAGTTATATGGTGGGGGGGAAGACCTAAGAGAGGGAGTGGGACCCTTAAATTGTGAACCCTATACCATTAACCCTTAAACCCTAATCCATCAAACCCCATACCCTCTTAATCCCTCAACCCTTAAACCCTAATCCCTCAACCCCTCTACAATCTTAATCCCTCAACCCTTAAACCCTAATCCCTCAACCCCTATACCCTCTTAATACCTCAAACCTCAACCCTCAACCCTTAAACCCTAATTCCTCAACCCCTATATCCTTTTAATCCATCAACCCTCAACCCTTAACCCTAAACCCTAATCCCTCAACCCCCATACCCTCTTAATCCCTCAACACTCAACCCTTAACCCTTAACCCTTAACCCTCAAACCTTAAACCCTGAACCATCAACCCCTATACCTTGTCAACTCTCAACCCTTAACCCTTAAACCCTAATCCCTCAATCCTTAACCCTTAACCCTCAACTATTAAACCTGAATCCCTCAAACCCTCAACCCTTAAACCCTAATCCCTCAACCCCTATACCTTGTCAACCCTCAACCCTTAACCCTTAAACCCTAATCCCTCAACCTATATACCTTCTTAATCCATCAACCCCTCAACCCTTAACCCTTAAACCCTAATCCATCAACCCCCATACCCTCTTAATCCCTCAACCCTCAACCCTTAAACCCTAATCCCTCAACCCCTATACCCTCTTAATCCCTCAACCCTTAAACCCTAATCCCTCAACCCTATATCCTTAAACCCTAATCCCTCAACCCTCAACCCTTAACCCTTAACCCTTAACCCTTAAACCCTAATCCCTCAACCCCCATACCCTCTTAATCCCTCAACCCTCAACGCTCATCCCTTAACCCTTAATCCCTAAACCCTCTACTTGAGAGAGAGAGGGAGAGGGAGAGGGAAAGAGAGAGAGGGAGTGAGAGAGGGAGGGAGTGGAAGAGAAATAGAGGGACTCACTATGAGAGCGAGAGGGTGTAGGAGGGGGAGTATTGACAAAAAGAGAGAAAGATGGGGTGGGACGAAGATACTTGAGAGAGAGAAAGAGGGAGATAGGGTGGGAAGGAGAGACTTGAGAGAGAGGGAGAGAGAAAATGTGGGAGAGAGATAGAGAAATTGAGAGAGAGAGGGAGAGAGACAAAGTGGGAGAGAGATAGAGGGAGTGAGAGAGAGAGGGAGAGAGACAAAGCGGGAGAGAGATAGAGTGGGTGAGAGAGAGAGGGAATGGGAGGGAGAGAGAGGGAGATACATCGAGACAAAGACAGAGAGTGAGAGGGAGGGAGGGAGAGGGGGTGGGAGGGAGAAACCTAAGAGAGAGGGAGAGGGAGAGAGGGTGGGAGGGAGACACCCGAGAGAGAAGGAGAGGGAGAAAAAGTGGGAGTGAGGGGGTAGGAAGGAGACACTCTAAGAGAGCAGGAGAGAGGAGGGAGAGAGAGAGAGAAGGGGGTTGAGGAGAAAACCCAAGAGGGAGGGAGAGAGGTTGGGAGGGAGACACCCAAGAGAGAAGGAGAGGGAGAAAAAGTGGGATAGGGGGTGGGAATGAGATACCTAAGAGAGTAGGAGAGAGAGGGAGTGAGAGATAGAGGGATATGAGAGATACAAGGAGTGAGAGAGAGAGACTTGAGAGATGGATAGGGGGTGGGAGGGAGAGGGAGTACTTGGGATAGAGGGATTCAAGAGAAATGGATGGGGTGGGGGGAGATACATGAGATAGAGGGAGAGAGAGAGAGAGTGAGAGGGAGATATCTGAGAGAGGGATAAAGATAGAGGGAGTGTGAGAGAGAGAGATGTGGGAGAGAGATAGAGGGAGTGAGTGAGAGAGACAAAGAGAGGCCTGAAAGAGGGAGAGGGGATAGAAGGGAGAGACTTGAGAGACAAAGAGGGAGGGAGAGTGGGTGGGAGGGAGAGACTTGAGAGAGAGAGGGAGAGAGATTGGGAGAGAGATAGAGGGCATGAGAGAGAGAGGGAGAGGTGGTGGGAGGGAGATACTTGAGAGAGATGGAGAGGTAGACAGAGACAGATAGAGGGAGTGAGATAGGGAGGGAGTGGAAGAGAGATAGAGGTAGTGACTATAAGAGGGAAAGGGGGTAGGAGGGGGAGACTCAAGACAAAGAGAGAGAGGGAGAGTGGGTAGGATGAAGATACTTGAGAGAGAGAGAGAGAGGGAGAGGGGGTGGGAGGGAGAGACCTAAGAGAGAGGGAGAGAGACAGAGTGGGAGAGAGTGAGAGAGAGGGAGTGGGAGAGATAGAGGGAGTGTGTGTGTGTGAGAGAGAGAGGGGGGGGGATGGAGATACCCGAGAGAGAGTGGGAGAGAGAGGGAGAGAGATAGAGTGAGTGAGAGAGAGGGAATGGGAGATAGATAGAGGGAGTGAGTGAGTGATAGAACTAAGAGAGGGAGAGGGGGTAGGAGGGAGAGACTTGAGAGAGAGAGAAAAAGAGAGAAAGATAACAACCTAAGAGAGGGAGATGGAGTGAGAGAGATAAAAAGACCAAAGAGGGAGAGTGAGAAAGGGGGTTGGAGTGAGATAGATTTATTTAGGTACCTATGTGGGAGGGAAAGAGACCTGAGAGAGGGGATTGGACTGATAGAGTAGTCTAGGTCGCATGGGAAAGAGTGAGACCTGAGAGATAGAGACTTCATAGGGATAAAGAGTTATCTAGTAATGGTAATGAGTTAGAGAAGGTATGAAAGGTAGAAACCTCGACAATCCATCTACGATCATAAATTGTGCACTCTAAGAATTATCAAAGTTGTTCACCAAAGAGGAGAAATTCTAGTTTTATGCAAACCAAGCCATTTGGCGCTCGCCAAATGGCCTGCTTTTGATGTGTTAATTAACAAGATTTGCCAAATTTTCTCATATTTTCGTCTGTGCTCCCCATCTCATTTTCATGTATTTCAATGCAAGTTTTAAAAAAAATCGTGATAATGTTAACCTCTCTCTTAGCTATCTAAATATATAATTATTTTTTCAATTTGATTTAGTTATGGTTTTGATCCATGGCTTCTATTGTAAATGCCTTTGTTTTTGGTCAAAAACCAACATGTCCTAGGTTTAGGATAGATTTTTACACATTCATTGGAACATGAAACAAATTACACTTTTTTGAAACTAGACTCCATTCTACACATGATGGAAAAAAAAATCAATTTTCGATTAGTTTGCAAAAACATTTGGGGGGGAGCACGCTCAAATTTCAGCTTTTCGGGATGTGTCCACTTTGAAAATTCATAAAATATTATATATTCATTAAAAAAATTATCCAAAAGAAGGGGAATAAACTACATGGTGTTAGCTAATTTCTCACTGTTGGGATTTTTGAAATTCTAAAAAAAATTTAATAAAAAAGGGGGGAGCCCTTAGGTGCTATGCTATTTTTTTTGATAAAAATAGGACCTGTCCCCCCCTCCCCCACTTTTTTAGACCCTTAATCTTCATTAATTTCAAAAAAAAATAGTAGCTTAGAAACTATACTCAAAGCACTTCAACTTTTTTTTTTCTGCATCTTGAAATTTTGAGCATAACTATCTTCATTTTCTTGTGCAAATCAGATTGTTCTGATTTCCGAAAAAAAAAAGTGGCATCTTAAGAGCCAAAATTGTGTCACAGATTGGTGCACTTACCATTTTAAGTAATAAAATTAGGTCAATTTCATTACCATGCAAAATAGTTCATAGAAGCTTAGATCGCAAATTAGTTTCTACATCTTTTATTGTAGCTTCCTACAATAGAGATAGTTTCTCTTCAAAGAGGGGTGACTAATCGAGAAGCATCTAGACCACTCAAACATAATACAAGCCTCTTGTATAAATTTGTATAGTCATTCATTGTAAGGTTAGATGGTTGGAAAATGAGATAAACATCACATATGCTGGACCATAGATCATGTATAAAAATAAGTATAATATGATCTTGCTATTACAATTGTAATTGTTTGTTCTTTATTTCTATTGTCCAATAAGTATTTACATATTATTCAAATCCCTATCATTCATAAATATTTTTTACTTATAACTTAATTGAATTTCTTTAATTGGATTTTCCTCTAATATTTACACATACCTAGGCCCCAATTCAAGATTATTGTGGTGAATGACAATGTGGGTTTGTTGTATAAAAGGGCACTACTAAATGATGATATTTTATTCTATATTATTAATCCTTTATATCATGATTTTTTTAAACAAGACCAAAATTACTATCATTAATAATGTACTTCTCCATAAACTTAACTACTTCACCTCCTCTTCCTTCATTATTTTCTATATATAACTCCCTCTCACACAATACCTTGTAGGAAGTGTGTTCCTTAAAACTATAAATTATAAAAATATTTTGGGTTGAAATTTCTATTGGATTAGAAAACCTGATGTTTCCTACAAATACTCATTACTAGATACTAATAGTTTTGGAATGCAGTTATTTTTTCTATCTTTATGTTAGTGTGATTTGGTCCTTTTCGTGCTTGCTTACATATCAAATATAATGTGGCATTTGCTAGCTAGAACACCGAAGTTGATCTATGATTTCCATCCAACCGTTGTGAGTTTTTATTTGTGAAGGAATGAAAAGTTGTAAGCTTCACTTTGTTAATCTTCCCACCCAATTATTAATTTATTTAGATCACTTATTAATTTATTCTTTAATTTTATTTATAAATTAAATTTACTTTCTCTTTTCCTAAATTTTATTTTATTTTTTAAAATTTAAATAATTATCATGAAAAAGAAAATAGAGAGTTAAATTATATATTTATAAATAAATTTTAAGGAAATCAAATTATTAGATAATATATTTTTAGTCATTTTCAAATGTTTTAACATTGATATTACTTGAAATCATTGTGCAGAGGTAGAGGCTATGTTTATCAATGTTAAGTATGCCATTAGCAAAGGTTAGTCCAATTGTGGGTAGAAGGAGATTCCATGAACATCATTAATTATCTTCGTGGCACTCAATCGTTGAGTTGGAGTGTTGATCATATAATAAGGGATACTATAATGATGTTGCAATCTTGTGATGAGACTCATATTTCGCACATTTATCGAGAGGGTAACTCATTGGCAGATTTATTTGCCAATGAGGTTGTCAGGCTCAATGAATTTTGTTTGTGGGAGGAAGGTGTGATCATTCTTGAGCAATCCAAAAGCTTATTGTGGAATGATGGTGTAGGATGAAGTGTGGTGACATTTATGGCATGGTACTTGCCTCTGTTTCGTACGCTTTGTGGGTGCTTTATTGCTTTCTAGACTTTTGTGGTGTGCATTTCACAAGGTCTCTGAGAATTGTGTGCTCATTAACATGGGTGGTGAAAGGATTCGAATTGAACCACATTCCTATGGTGACATACGGCATAAGGAGAATATCTAGTCTATTTTGTGGCATGGTAATTTCACTCTATACTTGGAGAGATTACATGGGCATGATCCCAATGCCTCAGCTCAATTCATCTCATTCTGGCATAACCAATAGGTTAGGGTTAAAGGTTTGGAGGTGGAAGTGAATGAGGATTTGATTTCCTCGGTTACTGGTTTGCTGACTATTGGCAAGAATTTTTTTAAGGATAAGAAAAGCAATGAAGAGGAGATGACTCGGTTCTTTAAAGATGATGAGAGGAAAGTGTTAATCAAGCTAGAAACCTGGGGTTATAAAAGAATGTCTCTAAAGAATATTTGGGCAAGTGTTGTCGAGGTGATGATTAGGTATGTTACCCTAGAAGGGAGATTTAAGGCCATCCTTGGTCGTCATTTCACACTCCTTAATCATTTCGGTTGCAGTCTAATTATTTATTTTCTATTTTTTCTTCTATCCTCATTGGAGGTTTCAGTGTATGCACACCTTAAAAATAGAAAGACCCCAGTTATCCATGAGGGGGTAATTCTTCTGTTAATGGAACATATTAAGACCCTTCTCCTATCCCTTGCCATCAAAGGAAATGAGGAGAGTTTATCTGATGATTCAGGGTTGATGGGTGAGGAGGAGGAGGAGGATTGGAGTGGTGAGGAGGAGGATTTCTCCCCAGTTGTTGTGGCTACTTCTTCGAAGAAAAGGAAGGGAGGTGGTGCGAAGAGTAATAGGTCTGTAAAAAGGATTGTTTTCTCAGGGAGTGATGAGTCCCCTCCCAATTCGGAGGAGATGATAGCTGGTAAATATTTTTTTGGTGTTGGAGGTGAGGTGGGGTCCCAGGTTAAAGAGGTAGGAGCTATTAAACTGAGGATACTTTCTTCACGCATTGAAAATATGAGGAGTGAAGCCCTCGAGTTTATGACCAAGGAGCTTGAGGAGGCTAGTGAGAACAAGAGTGTGGGTGACAAGACAGTGACCATTGTGGAATCCCCTCCATAGGAGATGCCTAAGAAGGAGGAGGGTAAGGAAGAAAGGTGTCGAGAGGATGCAGAAAAACTAGAAGCAAGTCAAGAGCCCTGGAAAGTGGATCCTCTTTCTGAGGATTTTTTGTATTTGGATGAGGATGTAACCTCCATGTTTAATCTATTGGATATGGCTAGAGCTAGAGCTATAGGTACTTTCAAGCTAGCTAAATGGTCTTTACAAGAATTCAATAAGATAAACATTAAAATAAGAGGCTTAAAGGAAAATCTTAAGAGTGTCCCTAAAGGTGTTGTGTTGGACATCCTAATTGATAGGATGGTGGATCTTGAAGGGTCCTACCATGATTTTAAGTCTCTTTGTGAAGAAATAATTTCTGCTCTGGAAGCCAAAGTGTCTGGAATCAATGTGGACATCAAAAAAATTATGCAGGCATGTCCATTTCTATAAAGAATAGTGCGAAGTCTTTAGAGATCATGTTTAGGAAAATCAATGAATTGAGAGAAGATTAGGTTCACTTCTCTGAGCTTATGGAGAAGGAATGTGTGGAAAAGGGAAATGGAAAGAAGACTCCTAAAGATGATTATAAGGGACCTGCAACTAGAGGATCGGTTGAGTGGAAGAAAACCTTTGATACTAATAAAAAGGAACTAGTGGCCATAGTTGAAAAACATAAGAACCAACAGCTAGAGATGGCCAATACTCTTGGTGGCCTGAGTTAGTTTTTTCTTGTTGCTTTTTGTTTGGGTAGGGATGTAGGTTAGGTTCTATTTTTTTGTTAGTTGGTTGTTGGGTGTTGTTGGTTGCATGTTGTTTTATCTTTGTTTAGTACCCATCATTTGGCATTTTTTGGCTGATGGGTTGTTGCTAGTGGTTTGCTCTAATTATCCTTTGAGGCAGCATTTTGTGTCTTTTTGTTGTAAAGGGTTTCAGGATCCCTTTCAAACCTGATTTTCCCCTATTAATTAGAACATTGATATTAATTGACATTTAATAGTATTAGGCCTTTGTTATCTATAATAGTTCAATTTTTCCTTATTAGCATTTTAAAATATAAAATTTTATTATATTTTTTTCCTCTTTATTTAAATTTAATATTTTTTATTAGATTAATATGGAAAACATGGGTTTTGACCCTTTACAAAATTCTCTATAAGACAAGACAACACAAGCCCAAGCTAGCCAAAAATAATAGATTGACAATACTTCCAAAAGAGTGAGGTACAACTACACCAAGCTATCAAAAATAACTACAAAAAAATATAGAACTAGGACCCTTGAGGTCCTTCTTAGACAATACCAATCCTTGTATGATTTTTTCTCTCAACCAAAAATCTATCTTCCAAATTCTAAGAAAAAGAGGAAGTGAGGGGAATCCCTCATATATATCCCATCAACATACAAATAAAAAGTAATATAACGATGAGGAAAAAATTCCTTCCACAACATGAGTAATATGAATTTTATTCAAATTGAAAGGAAAAGTGAGCTATGAAACTAGGGTAGGAGGTTATCCAATAGGATCTGAAGGTTGCATCAAAGCCATGTTAGAAGCTAAGGAATCATTATGATCTTGAGAGGATCCATTCAATAGAGAATCAAGGGCATGAATATTCAAGTGATCCTCATTAGTATTATTCCTCTAATTAGTAGTGTTGTTGCATTGAGAGACAAGACAATCCATAGTCAAGTGATTGATGAAGAAGCATCATTTACATATAAAGGGGAGACTCTCATAATCAAGTGGTTGGGACCAAGGTATTTCCCCTATCATCAAACCACATCCCCATAAAGACACTTGGAGATGTCAATATCCACCAAAATGGGAGAAAAAATAGATTTCCCCAAGTAGAAAGTGGAATCATCAACCTTTAAGAAGTAACCAATCGATTTTCCTATGACCTCATGACATGAAACCTTCCAAAATTGGAGGGGGGATTTAGAAGTCTACCCACTCTATATGCACATTAAGAGGCTCAATAAGAAGTTTAAAGGAAGTTGACTAAGAATTTATGGAGAGTGGATACTCTCCCCAAGACCATATTGTAACCCAACACAAAAAACAATAGTACTCTAAAGATGAAAAAGAATAAATGAAGAAACATTTAGCATAGGGAAAGAGCTCAATTTTACCCTCCATGAGAGGCCTCCAAGAATCCAACACCCATTTCTGAAGGTCAGGAAGAGAAGGCTAAAGGTTGTAGAATCTGCACACCAAACCTCTATGTTGATATAAGTTATCATTTTCCACCACGTCTTGGCCACAAAGCACCACCAGGAAGGATTTGGAATAAGGTATGGGATTATTTTTCTCTCTCAAATGATGAGAAACACTAGCACCAACAACATTTGTAAATATCTAGCAACCAACAACATAAGGACAAGAAGATGCTAAAGGAGGGGCATCCCTGAAATGGGCATAGTGGCACTTGAAAAATCATAGAAAATGTTGAAAATAGGGCCATGAAGAGAATACAACATTAGACAGGGAGACTCATATCATGAAACATCATGCATAGAAGACCCAAAACCTCCTAGAAATACAAAATCACCATGGTTGACCATTGAAATAATAAAGAGTTGGTTTTTTGAAATGCTGGAGGTAGAGGATGGGAATGGGAGTGTCATTTATTTACATTTAATTTTGTGCCATAACGTTATAATTATTTTTTAGTATGTTTAAATTTAAATATTTTTAGTTAAAAGTTTTGATTTAGAAAGTAATTTTATTTAGATTCATTTTATGTTTGCATTCTTTTTAATTAAAATAGATTTGAGTCGCATCAATTTGATATCAATTAATAAATTTGTGAAATTATTTGAAAAAAATAATATTTTTTAATTTTAAAATATTATTTTTTAAATTTATAATATTATATTTTAAATTTATAATATTTTAATTATTATTTATAGTTTCTTTTATTACACAAAAATAGTTCATTTGATTATTTTTCTAAGAAAATAACTAAAATTTATTAATAAAAAATTAAAAAATATGATGTTGTTTTATATCTCAAATTAATAACTAAGATAAAATATAGATTTTTTTTCAAATGCTTGGATTTTTCCTTGAATTTACTTATTTTTATATCAAAAGTAAAAATTATTATTCATAAATTATACAATTAAAAATAACATTTATTATGATGTGACATTTACTTCAAAAAATAAAAATTATAAAATAACTCATATGTAAATAAAATAGTTCTAAAGTAAACTAAAATAAGTCTTCAATAAATAAAATAACTCTTAACTAAAATTAATCTTTTAAATAAAAATAAACAATGTAAATAAATAAAAAATTAAAAAAATTAAAAAATAAAAAAATAAAATAAAATAATCCTTAAGTTAATAAAATAAATAATTCTTAAGTAAGAAGTTTGGGTCTTCCCAAATAAGGTTTATAGAATGAGTGAAAAAAATATGGACTTAATTTGAATTGAAAATCCATCTAAATAAAATAATATCTACATGGAAAATATTCCATGGCCACTAATGGTGCAAAGGAATTATAGCAAGATTCAAACATCAATGTCAAAAATTGTAGAGTTGTCGATACCCTAATATGCTTAATACACAAATTTTATAGTAATGGCAATGGTTGATCCACCATGGTGGTTTTGGTGGAGAATGTGAAATGGTGTTGTTCTTGTTGTATATTTATGGTGCCTATTTTTGAATTTCTCTATTTTACATCCCACTCTTTTTAGGACACTCTCAAGATTCCAAGATCTTAGCCAAAGATTGAAGGTGATGGGAGCTATAAGGTCAAGGGAAAATGGTAATAGGTTTTCCACAATTGTAGATGCCTCACATGCATGAATTGATCAAAACTCACTTTCCAACTCAGAAATTTTAGTTAGATATCAATAAAAGGAAGTATATAAAACACTAGGAAAGGCTCCCCACTTGGTTCTAAGTGATAACATGCTCATTGTTGATCTTTTTAGTATTTATTAAATAGAGGAGGAAGAGCTTCACTAAAAACACATTCATTGATTTACTACTTCAACAACTTCTAGCTAAATTTGGTAGAGCTTAATGAATGGATATTAAAACACCCCATAAACCCTTTTTATTTGGTTAACTTGGCATCAACCCTTATGCCAAAGGCTTCCTCTATGTTCCTTATTAACTTCTAGAGGAAAAATCCATGCTACTACAAAATGCCCTGTAAGTTTGAGATAAATCCTACCTAGGTATGAAACTGTGGTTTCCAATTCAACTCCTTCACAATGACATTTTTCTAATATTCCAATTTAGGTGAGATTTTTTAATCTATCTTTGCATTTATGGGGTTTTTCTCTTCTCATCTCAGTTTGAAATACTATTGGGAAATTTTTATCTTAGGAATTACATCTTTTGAATTTCAATCCTCCTTTACTCTTCACTGTTCCTTCACATTTGCAAAGATTTTGGTGAAAATGAATCTTTCAAAACCTATACTTACTAATATTAGAATCAAGGTTTCTTCTAATACTTGGAACCAAATGGTGGACTACAGAAACATTGATTTTAGGTGTATATGTTGTTATGTTGCAAGACATAAGGTGGAGGGTTTTTCAAAACATTCTCTTCCCACTTACCAAGATAATCCAGATAATCCTCTAAATCAAGCAACATGTTGACAACCTTAGTTACCAACATATTTTTTATATTTCAAAGGATAGTGCTAAGGATAAATGCTTTAGAAAAAGAAAAATCTTATATGCATATTGCTCTTACCCCCAGTGGCACAATAGTTGAAGTTATGAAGAATACAAAAGGAAATAAACTGTGATCTCTTAAAATGTCTTCCCTATTATAAGATGCAAAACTAACTAATAATACATTAAAAGGAACAACACAAGAAATACACCTCAATATTAGCCTAAGGAATGTCTATGCAAAAAGGATAAACAAAACAAGATGATAAGTAGTTATACCTTTGTGCTGCAAATTCTTTGGTTAGTCGTTGATCTTTGAGAGTTTGTGTGCTCCTTGGATGGTTATGGAGGTGAATAGATGCAAGATGAAAAATGTGATAAAATACAAGTGGCTAAATGGCTTGGTTGATTGATGGAGAATGATTTCAAATGACTAAGTGCTGCAAATGAAAAATTGGCAAGAGTTTTGGTAGAAAAAATCTCATTCTCGAAATGAGGGGAAGGAGGGGGTATTTATAGAACAATTTGAATTCTCTATAGAATTCAACGGTTGATATTAACCCAACAAGGTCAAGATGGAGGGCTAAGGTGAGTTGAAGAATCACAAGCCCTCACATCTTGACATGTGGAATGTGAGATGGCTTACGATAAGATGATGTGTAAGTGAGGTGGAACAAAGGTACATGATGTGGAGGAAGGACAAGTACCTTGGAAAAGGGATGATATGACCTCTCAATGATCACATGGGGAAGAGGATAATCTTGGGTGAATAAAAGTGAATTAAAAATTCACATGCTTGAGAGAGTCTAATGGATAAGAGAGGGTTTCCAAAAATGTGGGAACTTGTCACATGTGAGTGATGTGACAAATCAAAGATTCTAGAGGACTTTGGCACATGTGATATGACAAGTCAAAGGGTTCTAGAACTTGCATGGGGAAGATAATATTCCTTGGAGGAATAAAAGTGAATTAAAAATTCACATGGGGAAGAGAGGAGCCTTGGATGAATAAAAAGGAATTAAAAATTTCTTGGGGGATGGGGAGAGTTGACCAAAGTACTAATTAGGCTTAACTGATCAATAATTAGAAGATAATTAGTGGTTAATAAGGATTAGAAGCCAACTTTCAAAATTTGGAGGATGTTACACATCCTAATCAAGGATTAGGCATGTGCACATCCCTAATGAAGAGATTAAGAGGTTGATTGAGATTAAGTGAAGGATGTGACATGTGAAGAATTAAATAAATGTCATATTTATTTAATTCATTTGATGAGAGGGGAATTAAAGGGGTAAGGTATTTAATTATTTAACTAGATACCTTAGGGATTAGAAGAACTTTAGAGGTATTAATTAAATAATAGTGATATTACTTAATTAATGCGGATAAGGGGATATTTAGATGAAATAGGGGTAAATTTGGACAAATGAAGTGTCCAAATTTAGGTGTCTACATTTTTCCCCTCTTTGAGATGGTGTTACAAAGTAGCATCATTTCAAAGAATATTAAAACATAGAACCCAGAAGAAGATGGTTAGATTCAAAGGAGTGGCTTAGGAAGGAAAAATAAATGATGAAGATTAGGGATTGAGGATGCCCCCTTGAGAGGACATGCGGGTTCAAGAGAACACGGGTGTGCTCTCGAAATGGATGAGATGATGAAAGGGGACATGAGGGTGATTATGTAAAGTGATGGATAAGAAAGGAGGATAAGCGATGGGACATGAGGGTGGGCACAAATGGATTCTAGGATAAATATAATGTTGCCCCAGTTAAGCTACAAGCCAAATTGGGTGGATGGTTGATGGGGTGTTGTGGATGAGGGAATGATATATTCTAGAAAAACACAAGGATAGGGAAGGATACATCCTGATGAGGATGAGGATGAGGATGAGTGTTGTTAATGAGGGAAGGATACATCCCAAAACAACACCAAAGGATAGGGAAGGACTCATCTCGATGATATTGTTGTTGATGAGGGAAGGATACATCCCAGAACAACACAAGGATAAGGAAGGATACATCCCATGGAGAGTGTTGTTAATGAGGGAAGGATACATCCCATGGATGATAATGATGATGACGATGATTGGATCAAGGCTGGGAACAAGACCAAGAGTGTGATTAGATGATATGTGCTAGCTTGAATGGATGAGGATTGGATTGGGATGTGAGATGGATGAAAATATGCATAGAAGATGATAGAAGAGATGATGATAAGAGATTGGATGGATAGAGGAAGGATATTGATGACATATTATGGATTGGTGGGGAATTTTTATGGATGAGAGGATGAAGGATACATGCAAGACGATGGAATGGAAAATGAAATGCAATCCTAATGCAATTTTTCATCTTTGGAGCATTTATTTTTGCTATAGCATAAGACACCAGAGACCATGGTATGTGGAACCAAGTAAAATTATTTTCCAATGCATATACAAACACAACAAACAAGAAGGCTATTCCAACACAAAAAAGTCACAATGACTTTGGTTGGGCTAGGTATTGGGATAACCACAAGCATAGAAGGATGTCCCGACATAATGCAAGACCATAGGGGTCTTATTGGGTACTACGCAGGACAACCGAGAAGACAACAATAAAGAAAAGAAAAATAAAGATATGCCTCTATGTTAACTAGTCAAAACACAACATAATATGAGAGATCATAGCGGCCTTGACAAGTGATGATAGGTAGCTCAAATGATAAACAAAATGTCAAAACCATCAAATGATCACAATCAAATTTCAAACATCCTTTGCCATAGGATCAAAAGGATGGATGGGAGAGATGCGGTCTATTAGGAAGGATACATCATGTTGAGACCAAATATGGAGGGTAAATGGGTTGATTGACATGACGCAGGATACTGGAAACCGATTGGACCTCGTGATACGAATGAACTTTGTTTGTAAGCACCAACTAGGATAGGGAAATACTTGACTACATGACAAGACAACAAGATGAAAAAACGCCAAACAACAAAACTCTAAAGACCTAAGGGACACAAGACCGACACACCATAAAGACCTAGGGGCTTGAGGGTTGATCAAAGATCATCCTTTCCTACATGAAAGTGCACAACCCTCATAGTTCGATATAAGGCTATGGATAAAAGTGGAAAGAGGACAATGGAGACCTCGATGGATGGTGCAGATTGGATGAAAAAATTCCCTAGGGGTGGATCAAAGGAGTGACCTTGCCTACGTGAAAGCACAGGGGCAACGTAGTTTGACACCAAGCCAAAGATAGACAATGGAAGATGACAAGACAAAGCCTCGGGGGCAAATCTAATGATCGACCTTGCCTACGTGAAAGTGCAGGGGCAACATAGTTCGGAAGAAGACCAACGACAAACAACAAATAAGGGATGATGAGATGACCATGATAAATGGATGGAGCTGATATGATGAGACAAGATAGACTTACAGGATGGGATAAGATGATGGTTGATATGTGTAAGATATGTATGATGTGAATCTCAACGATGGGATAGGTAGATAGATCATTAGAATATGAATTGGGAAGGTGATAAATATGGATAGATGAGCGATGAAGATATGAGAAAGATGTGGGAAATGTATAGGGCATTGGAGTGCATGGGGGTAGCCTATAGCTAGATACCAATGACAAGGGATTATGAGATAGGAGGAAAAATAGACGTAAATGGATGGATGGATAAATACGGGGAGATAGAAAGATGCTAGGATAGGCGGTTAAAGGGATAAGGAATTGGAAGGATGGAATGGATTAGTGGATGGATAAATGGATGGGAAGATAAGGATGAAAATATGGAAAAGGACTAGTGGATGAGAGTATAGGAAGATAAGGATTTGGTAGATGGAAGGGATGACTAGATGAATAAGTGGATAGGGAGGTAAGGATGGGCAAGATGGGGAGATGGAGAGGATTACCTGGAGGAATGGATGCATGATATCTCCAAGGAGCCAATCACAAATAAGGAGATGCCCCCACTCTAGATGTTTCATGCATGATGAGGCAAGAGGGATAGCAAGATGGGTGGATAAGGGAGTGAGATGGGCATTGGAAGATAGATAGAGGTGGATAGGATGAATGGACAATGGAGGATAGAGAGAGGTGGATAAGGAATATGATAGTGTATGGATGAGGGGAATATATGCCAAGAGGTGTCCAAAGCATGTATATAGGTTTTCCCCTATCTTTATCAAGATCACAAGGAAGATGGAGGGACTGGGATAAATGGGAGAGGATGGATAGGATGTGAAATATAGGCAAATGGAGGAGATGGAGGAAAGGAATGTGTAAGTGGATGTTGCCCCTAATCATGGAAGGAGACTAGATGGGGGATTTACGCATGACGCCTGTCTATTAGGTTTTCATCATGGTATTTATCCAAGGTGCATGTTTGCCAAGTTTTCACCATTGGACGAATGATTTTCTCTTTACTATTTTTTTTTGTATTTTTCTGATTTTTTCTTTTTTTTTATTTTTTTTATTTTTTTTGATTTTTTGGACTAGGATGTGGACGAAGATGGATAAAGATAGGGATATGGATATGTGGATTTGAGGATATTTGATAAGGAGATGGATGAAGGACTCAAGCATCAAGTTCCATATGAGGTAATAAGAGCCCATGTGTAAAGTGACCAGTGGATGTTGGTACAACCTTAGTAGAAGAAATGAATTATGCAAGAGGATGAATCAAAGGGATTGGATGGGGGAGATAGGGGGGATAGTGGATGGGGTGTTGAAAAGTGTATGGATGGAATGATGGAGTGGATGTGTGATAGGGGAAGGTGTTTCAGGACCAACATTGGCACATGTGGTGGATGTGAAAAGATAGGTGGAGAATGGATGGAGAGGGTGGCGATAATGGAGGAGTTGGGATAGTGATTTTTGGGATGTAGGGACCCAAAATAGATTTAGGAGATGGAGGAGGTGAATGATTTTGTGGGGGAATAGCAACTTTGGATGTCGTTATGGACTTTTCATTTGAAGGTATGGCACCTTTTTTCTTTGGGATCCACATGGTTTTTATTTTTTCTTTGGTGGGCCTTTGTGGCCTTTTGGATTTATTTGGATTTTGGACTTGATTTTTCTTTTCTTCAACATGTCTTTTGAAGGGGACATGAGGAGCTTTAGATTCATGTGGATGTTTGGATTTATACATTTTTTCTTTGGCATCCAAAGTGCTTTTAGTAGCAAGGGGATAGGGTGCGAGGAGATGGATGATGTGGAGCGATGGAGGTAGGGTTATAGGGATTATGTGTAGATGGATAATGTGTAGGTATGTGCCTTTGTTGATCCTGATTAGGAGTTATGAAGGTAGGATTTTTATGTTGTGTACGAGGGAGAGGGGGTGGATGAATGAAAGGATGAATAGGATAAGATGGAGGGGGTGATTTTGGGATATAAGGACCCAAAATAGACTATGTATATGGAGGATGTGTGGGGTTTGATGGAGGGATATAAGAATACCATAGTAGATGGAGGATGAGCAATGATGGATGGAGGGACATAAGGACCCAAAATGGATTTAGAGGATGAGGGAGGAAGATGGATGGTTTTTTTGAGGTAATATGATGGAGGAGGGGGGATGGCGGCAAAATGACTTGGTAGAACGATGGAAAGTACCTCTTGTGCCTTTAGAAGAGGATCGTTTAGGATGTATGAAGGTTGTACCAACATCTTTAGAGTGCGAGTTTTGGGAGATATATCCAAGACCATGTGTGCTTGGATGTTCTTTGACTTGGATGGGCTCTAAAGTACCTTGCTCATGAAGGCCTAAACCTTTTCCTTGATAGTTCATGTTTCGTAGCATGTGATTTATGGTAGGATGCTTATTCTTTTGGAAGCATGATGTGAGTCTATTATTAGGTAAAGGAGGATGGGTGGTGCATATACTTTGTTTTTCTTCTACAAGAAGACCACCATGGATGAGTAATGTTACCAAGGTGATACAAAAGTGGTGTTGGGATGGCAGATAATGGATGAAGGATCATGCGATGGAGATGAGGGGAGAGCAACATCCTGATTGGGAGGAGGAGGTGATAAGGGATCAGGAGAGGAATTAGGGAGTATGATAGGATCTGGATTTATGGCAGTGGATGATAAGGGCTCATGAGATGGAGTGATTGATCATGAATGCAAAGGGATCATGGAGATGGAGTGGATGAGATAGTGTGATCTTGAGATGGGGTGGATGGGAGGATAGGATCATGACTTGGTTGAGGATATGGATCATGAGATGAAATGGATGGAAGACTATGTTCTTGAGATGGAGTAGATGGGATGGAAGGATCTTGATTTGGAGGAGGGGATATGCTTGTATGCTTTGGATAAAGCTCTTGGCATGACTCGTCTTGTGTGTAATGTATGATGATGGAAGAGTGTTGGAGGGACTCCTCAATTGGGGGAGTTAGGAGGATGGAGGATTCATGAAGGTCATGGGATTGAAGTTTGTGAATATTAGGACTGGGAGGAGGGGAGTGGATATCTTCAATGGATTGGGTGGATCTATTAGTAGAATATGGGGATTTAATGTATTTGATGGGTTTGATTAGCTCAACCATTTGGATGGTGTTAGGAATGGTGATGGGAGGGATAGGTGTAGGATGGAGGAGGGCCTCATCACTAGTGAAAGTACATGATAGAGTGGGAAGGCATGGTGTATCTTTTGTCATGAGTCCTTGGGTGACATTTGGAAGGGATGTAGGATTAGGTAGAGTGATGGGAATGGATGGAGGATTAAGATTAGGAACTGGTGGATTAGGGTTAGATGAGGGGATGGGAATGGATGGAGGACTAGGAGGAGATGGACGATTAAGGTTAGGAATTGGTGGATTAGATGAGTGGATGGGTGGATGAGGATTAGATGTAGAACTAGGAGGATTATGAGTAGATGAGTGGATGGGACTAGATGGAGGACTAGGAGTGGTTGGAGGACTAGGTGAATTATGTTTAGATGGAGGATTAAGATATAATGTGGTGAAAGGGGGAGTGATGTAGGAGGATGCATATGTTGGATTAGATTGGGAAGATTGGGATGGTGGGTGATAATAGGAAGATGTGGATGAAGGATTAGAATGGGGAGATGTGGAATTAATATAAGGGTATTGGGATGGGGTATTTTCATAGGAATTTGTGGATGTTGGATTAGAATAGGAAGATTGAGGTGGTGGACCACCATAGGAAGACATGTATGATGAGTTGGCATAGAAGGATAGGGATGATGGATTAGGATAAGGATATTGAGATGGTGGATTAAGATAAGAGCAGTATTGGGATGGGGGATTGTGATAGGAATTTGTGAGTTTTGGACTAGGATGGGAAGATTGGGATGGGTGATTAAAGTAGAGATATTGGGATTTTTGATGATGATGAGGATAAGAGGATGTGGACGTTGGATAGGATAGAGGTTGAGAGGGGGGATATGATGAATATGTTGATGGTGAGGATGTTGGATATCTCTTGTCAAGGGTAGCATAAGGACTGTTAGTAGATGCGGATGAAGGCATGGTGGGATAGTTCGAAGGAGTAGTTAGATTTTGGGAGGTGGTTGGAGAGAGCTTGCTAGAAATGATAGCGTCAAGGGGATCTATACAACACTCTTCATGATCAACAAGACTTTCATTATCATCGTCGACGTAATTATGATTTCCCTTGACTAATATTATTGGTCATGCAAAAGGGGGATAAGGATTCACGATGGATACAAAATGGATATGGATTGAGAAGATGGAGGGGCCTAGATGATGCAATGATAAATAGGGTGGATTGGAAGACGATGTAGGTGGACTAAAGCACAAGTTGGGATATTGGATTAAACCTCAGATTCAGATAATGGGATGAGGGAGCAACACTTGAAATAGGTAGATAGATACTCGAAATGGGTGAATGGATGGTTGGCTTTGGTAAATGGGTCCCCCAAAAAAGGGAACAACACTTAGAATGGGAAAATAGGTTGCCAGAACAGGTGAACGGTTTCCCAGAATGGATGAATAGCTTCTCAAAGCAGGATCATGTTAAAGCTCAGATTTGGGTTGGATGAAAGCTCATATTAGGATTAGATTAAAGCTTAGATTAGGATGATGAGATAAAGTCTCATATTGGGATCAGATCGGAGGATATGATAGGATTGATTCAAAACCAAGTTCAGGGTTTTTAACTAGAGGATGCAAGGTGTTGACAATCAGATTTTTGCCAGATTTGGCAGTTTTCAAAAATTCTCAAATTTTACCATTTTAGGAAATGTCATAGACCTACCCTTGAGAGTCCATTTTTTCCAAAAAAATACTCAATGCTAAGATAGGATGAATTGCGATTTTGAGATTCAAGATGAAAGTTTGAGGCCCCGAAAATGTGTCGAAACGGGGGCAACCACCTGTAAAATTTCAGCCAAAACCCACATTTGAATCAAAAGTTATGGCCTCTAGAAGTTTCTACACAAAAATCAAAACCATCAAAATGAAGTCTAGATGATTGGGATGGATGATTGGACTCAAATTCAGTTGATGGGATTAAAGCTCTGATTTAAATATGATGGGATTGATTCCGCCGATCGGATTTGAAGGCTAGATCTATTGTTTGCCAACTTTTTGGTGTAGAGGGGTGAACTTGCCCCTCTAGGGTGGGATTTTCCCTCACAGAGGGGTGGATTTGACCTTCTGCAGGGCACAAAGGGGTAGATTTTCCCCTCTAGAGGGAAATTCCACCCCACAAGAGGGCAGGTCCACCCCACAGGAGGGCAGGTTTTCCCCACAAGAGGGCAAGTCCACCCCACAAGAGGGAAGGTTCGTCCCACAAGAGGGCAAGTTTGCCCCACTACTTTTGGACTTCTCTGAGCAGGTAAATGGGTTGCTAGAGAAATGAGAAAAGTGATTAGAATGAGGTGTTAGATAATTGGATTGGGGAAATAGATGACTAGAGTGGATGAACAAGCACTTGAAACTGGTAAATGATTGATTGGAATGGATAAACGACTCTTCAATTATGGAGATGAAAGCTCGAAATGAGTAAATGATTGATCAAAACAAATGACCATCTCTTGAAATGAGAAGATGTATGCTTGAAATGGATGAGAGATTACTTAGAACGAGTAAATGAAGGATCGAGGGGGATGAAAGGTTACTTGGAATGTATGACAGTTTACTCGCAACGCGGAAACGATGGCTTGAAATAGAATGTATGCAAGTTTGCCTTTTGGTGAAAAATGGTGAGAAATAGATGTTTTGATTAAATGAATAGGTGCTCGAAACGAGGGGATGATCACTTAATATGATGACAAGACGTTCGAAATAGGGGGACAATTGCTCAGAATGTGAAAAAAAAGCAAATGGGTGCTTGGAATGGTTAAACGAATGCTTAGAAGGGTTAAATGGATGTTTGGAATGGTTAAACGGTCGAACGGAGGCTTGAAATGGTCAAACGGCATGAAATTGTATGTTCAAGAGGGTGTATTTGCCCCTCTCCAGTCAAAATAGTGAATTGGGAGGGCAAATCCGCCCCTCTACAGTTAAAACATTGGATTGGGAGGGCAAATTCGCCCCTCTGTAGTGAAAACAATGAACCAGGAGAGCAAATCCATCCCTCTGCGAAAAATAGGGACTTGGTTTGGATGAGAATGACTATGGCAAGGACTTTGAAGTGACAATAATGAGGTTGACTTATAAAAAATTTACTTGTTTCTCATAGAAAGACACTTTAAGCAAGCACAATCCTATGATTAATGTTAAAGGTATAGCCAAAAGGTCTTAGTCTAAGATGCACAAGGTTTCTAGGGATTCTTCGATATACTCTCGGTATGTGAGGCTCAGACTATGAACACCAGCCCGTCACAAGCGTGAGTTGAGAACCCCACCAAGATACTGAAGGGCTCGGACCAACTCTTCACGTCTAGCTAGGTATCACCCTAGCTTTGACGCTCCACCAGACACGACGTGAGTGGATTGGGGTATAGCTTTGGTTTTGCCCCTTTTTTATACCCCATCGGTATGCATGGTTGCGATCGTCCCTTAGGGTGATGAAATCCCCAAGCAGGTCCCTCTAAAAAGGAAGGCACTAATCGTTTCCAACTACTCCCCAGGTTCAAATGAAGTTCAAGGGGAAGGTGACAACAAACTAATGCCCCCTTTGGGTAACACAAAATAGGCACACCACATAGTAAATATTATTCCCCCTAATTAAATTATGTGCTTAGATAAAAATAAGGAAAGGCTTTAAAATTTGAATAAATTGATGGCCCTACAAAGAAATTTTAGTTATTTTATCCTTCATCCTTTGTGAATAACAACAATATGTTGCCAATTTTTATCAAAAAATCCAACTTCACCCACAAACAAACAAGGTTAGGTGGTTAGAACTCCAAAATAGCAATAAATTGAGGAAAAAACGAAGCTAAAATGCTTATTTTTACCTTCCAAAATGTGTTGTATAGGGAAAACCTGCCCCTCTATAGTAAAAATAGTGAATCGAGAGGGAAAGTTCGCCCTTCTGCAGTAAAATGTCAAAAAAAATTGAAACAGTAGGGCAAGTCTGCCCCTCTGTAGTAAAATATCAAAAAAAGTTGAAACAGTAGAGCAGGTCTACCCCTCTGCAGTAAAAATGTCAAAAAAAGTTGAAACAATAGGGCAGGGCCGCCCCTCTACAGTAAAATGTCAGAAAAAATTGAAACAGCAAGACAGGTCCGCCCCTCTGCAGTAAAAATGTCAGAAAAAAGTTGAAACAGCAGAGCAGGTTCGCCCCCCAACAGTAAAAATGTTAGTAAAGTTGAAATAGTAGGGCAGGTCTACCCCTTTACAATAAAAATGTTACAAAATTTTGAAACAAGAGAGAAAATATGCCCCTCTACACCAGAGTAGAGGGCAAGTTCGCCCCTCTACAGCACACAAGAGGGCAAGTATGCCCTTTTACGAGGCAAATCCACCCCTTTGCGACTTGGACCTACAAACAACTTTAACAACAACAAACGTGAAATAAAGAGACCCGTTTGTGGGTCCCATTGTGCGTGCCAGAAATGTGATCTCTTAAAAGAAATTCGCTATTATAAGATGCAAAACTAACTAATAATGCATTAAAAGGAACAACACAAGAAATACACCTCAATATTAGCCTAAGAAATGTCTATACAAAAAGGATAAACAAAACAAGATGATAAGTAGTTATACCTTTGTATTGCAAATTCCTTGGTTGACCCTAATCTTTGAGAGTTTGTGTGCTCCTTGGATGGTTATGGAGGTGAATAGATGCAAGATGAAAAATGTGATAAAATGCAAGTGGCTAAATGGCTTGGTTGATTGATGGAGAATACTTGCAAATGACTAAGTGCTGCAAATGAGAAATTGGCAAGATTTTTTGTAGCAAAAATCTCATTCTCAAAATGAGGGGAAAGAGGGGGTATTTATAGAACAATTTGAATTCTCTAGAGAATTCAACAGTTGAGATTAAGCCAACAAGGTCAAGATGGAAGGCTAAGGTGAGTTGAAGAATCACAAGCCCTCACATCTTGACATGTGGAATGTGAGATGGCTTATGATAAGATGATGTGTAAGTGAGGTGGAATAAAGGTACATGATGTGGAGGAAGGACAAGTACCTTGGAAAATGGATGATATGACCTCTCAATGATCACATGAGGAAAAAGAGAATTTTGGGTGAATAAAAGTGAATTAAAAATTCACATGCTTGAGAGAGTCTAATGGATAAGAGAGGGTTTCCAAAAAGGTGGGAACTTGTCACATGTGAGTGATGTGACAAGTAAAATATTCTAAAGGACTTTGGCACATGTGATGTGATAAGTCAAAGGGTTTTAGAACTTGCATGGGGAATATAAGATTCCTTGGAGGAATAAAAGTGAATTAAAAATTCACATGGGGAAGAGAGGAGCCTTGGATGAATAAAAAGGAATTAAAAATTTCTTGGGGGATGGGGAGAGTTGACCAAGGTACTGATTAGGCTTAACTAATCAATAATTAGAAGATAATTAGTGGTTAATAAGGATTAGAAGCCAACTTGCAAAATTTGGAGGATGTGACACATCCTAATCAAGGATTAGGCATGTGCACATCCCTAATGAAGAGATTAAGAGGTTGATTGAGATTAAGTGAAGGATGTGACATGTGAAGAATTAAATAAATGTCATATTTATTTAATTCATTTGATGAGAGGGGAATTAAAGGGGTAAGGTATTTAATTATTTAACTAGATACCTTAGGGATTAGAAAAACTTTAGAGGTATTAATTAAATAATAGTGATATTACTTAATTAATGTGGATAAAGGGATATTTAGACGAAAAAGTGGTAAATTTGGACAAATGAAGTGTCCAAATTTAGGTGTCTACATAAACAAACCTTGAGTTTTATCCTTGGAGGAGGAGTCCTCACAAAGCCAGAGATTTGAAATCAAGGATCCTTGGTGCGGGAGCACCTCAAGTTTCATTATATTGTAATATTTTAGTTAGTTAACATTTTGGGGGACCATGTTTAATGGTTTAGTTACATCTGTAATTCTTTTAAAATTAAATAAGTTAAGTAAGTTGTAACCAAATATCGGGTAGATGAGCAGTTTATATAACTATCCTAGAATCTCTATAAAGAGAGGGACATGTAACCGAATAAGGGAGGGAAGGAATAGAGTGCAGCTAAAAAAAAAAGAGACAGGAAAGAGTAACGAGGGAAGAGGAAATCGGGCTCTCTGGCCGAATTAGTGTACAATTTTTTTGCAGTGTTAATACATGCTTTTGTTTAAGTGAAGTGTTTTTGTTTCCTGTCGGGTTGTATTACCCTCTATCTTTTCGGTGTATTAGTTGCAATTGCAAATGCAGTTTGGTTGGAGGAATGCGTTCTTGGAGGATTGTGTTAAAGTAACCATTGTTATGTATGGGTCGAGTGTTTTTGTGATAGACCCGAATGGTATTCTTCCTTCCTTGGAGCAGTGCATGACCCACATCATGGTGGGAGTTTGACCTTATTGCTCATGGGTCCATTCTTCATGCTAGCCCCGTGTGTTCGGCCTTTGAACATCAGTTCGGTGGAGAAAGAAATTTGGTAGATGCAGATTTCGAAGATGACTCCTTTATGACAGTCCCTAAATAACCGTTGCTCGACTGGCGCCCTGGAGATGGAGAGAGGTGTGCATATTAAGAAAGAACATGTGTAACCAAATGGGAGATAGAATATGGAATGAGTATGGCGTAGAGTGGTTGGCTTCACTACTAACAGACCCAAATGGAATGGGATGGAGAGAAGGTGTCATACTGTGAGGACCTGCAAGGAATACAGATTAGGAAGTTAACAGTAGGGGTTTTTAAGAATGTGAATTGTGTGCTAAGGTGTCATTGATAAGGTGTAAGGAACTAGTGAATAGGAGCGAGTGTGGGGAGAAAGATAGCTAGTATCTACCGAATGGAGGAAGTGTCTTGATCAGTAGCTATCAGGAGCGGCTACAGGAAGGTTGAAAGTAGACCAGTAGTTGTTTAGTGAGTGATTTCAGTTTTATTACATCAGAATGGAATCAGAGCCCAGAAGGTTCTGAGTGTGTAGAAGGCAATCTACACCAGGCAGTAGCATGGGTTCTAGGTTGCACAGTGATCCCTCCAAGCTGTAGTAAGAACACTGTGAAGACCTCAAGCTAGGGTCTTCATATTGTCTCCACCATGATGCAGCTGGGTAGAAGGTGCCATGAGAGCAACCACTCAGCGAAGGGTGGGAAGCATCTTCCAAAATCGTGTGTGGGTGAGACGGCAGTACGGTGGTGGCGTGAAGCAGCAGTATGAAGAGAGGAGGACAACAACCAGCATCAACTCCATTGATGGGAGTCATGTGACAACACCGACGGCAGTAGCGGACGCCTTGATTCAGTGATGTAGACACAGAGGTGGAGATTTGAATCGCAGCAGTCTCACCTCGGCATTTCCATGGGACTTGGAAATCTATTAAGTCTAGGAGTATGGTGCGAGAGCACCTCAAGTTTCATTATATTGTAATATTTTAGTTAGTTAACATTTCGGGGGACCATGTTTAATGGTTTAGTTACATCTGCAATTCTTTTAAAATTAAATAAGTTAAGTTGTAACCGAATGTCGGGTAGATGAGCAGTTTATATAACTATCCTAGAATCTCTATAAAGAGAGGGACATGTACCCGAATAAGGGAGGAAAGGAATAGAGTGCAGCTAAAAAAAAAAAGAGACAGGAAAGAGTAATGAGGGGAGAGGAAATCGGGCCAAAGAGCCATTTAGTGTACAACTATTTTGTAGTGTTAATACATGCTTTTGTTTAAGTGAAGTGTTTTTGTTTCCTGTCAGGTTGTATTACCCTCTATCTTTTCGGTGTATTAGTTGCAATTACGAATGCAGTTTGGTTGGAGGAATGCGTTCTTGGAGGATTGTGTTAAAGTAACCATTGTTATGTATGGGTCAAGTGTTTTTGTGACAGACCCGAATGGTATTCTTCCTTCCTTGGAGCAGTGCGCGACCCACATCATGGTGGGAGTTTGACCTTATTGCTCATGGGTCGGTTCTTCATGCTAGCCCCATGTGTTCGACCTTTGAACACCAGTTCGATGGAGAAAGAAAGTTGGTAGATGCAGATTTTGAAGATGACTCCTTTATGACAGTCCCTAAATAATCGTTGCTCGACTAGTACCCTGGAGATCGAGAGAGGTGTGCATATTAAGAAAGAACATGTGTAACTGAATGGGAGATAGAATATGGAATGAGTATGGCGCAGAGTGGTTGGCTTCGCTACTGACAAACCCAAATGGAATTGGATGGAGAGAAGGTGTCATACTATGAAGACCCGCAAGGAATGCAGATTAGGAAGTTAATAGTAGGGGTCTTTAAGAATGTGAATTGTGTGCTAAGGTGTCGTTGATAAGGTGCAAGGAACTAGTGAATAGGAGCGACTATGGGGAGAAAGGTAGCTAGTATTTTCCGAATGGAGGAAGTGTCTTGCTCAGTAGCTATCAGGAGCGACTACAGGAAGGTTGAAAGTAGACCAGTAGTTGTTCAGTGAGTGATTTCAGTTTTATTACATCAATCCTTTTATAGAATATGCAGATGCTTAAACTCTTATTAAGTAGAGAAATAAGGCTTCATGCAAAGTAGAAAATGGAAAGTTTCAATGACTCTACATTCTTATGATAAGATGGGAAAATAGGAATCACGTGCAAAATTGTTCTTAGTTTAATTAGAGTTCTCACTCTAGCCAGTGGACTAAATTATGTTGTTCTTCTTAAACATCCCTATTCATAAGATTTTTGGGTAAACATTTTATTTTATTTTGTTAAATTAATTTCTCAAAGTATGTGACTTCCATATATTATGTTGTTTTTCTTAAACAAAAAAGAACTTAAGTAAATAAAAATAACTCTTTAAATGAAAATAAATTAAACAATCTAAATAAAATAACCCTTAAATAAATAAAATTTACATTTATAAATATACCTAAGATGTGTATATTAATGAAGGCCTCATTAATCTTATACTTAAATATTTTATCAACTCAAAAAATTATAAATGACATTAAAAAAATCTAAGTTTATTTATTTACATTATTTTAAAATTTTATATAAATTTCATCTTAAAATTATTTTTGATCATATGTTCTTTCCCTCCATTAAACTTCTAATTTTGAAGAATTGAAAATGCAAAAATTAAAAAATATATATTTAATTGATTAATTTTTAAATTCCTCTCTAAAATTGTATTTTCACTAATTTATAGTGATGTGAAAAAGAAGAGAAAGAATTAATTAATAGTTTTTTTTTTTTTTCAAATTTAATATATTATTAATGTGAAGAATTATTATATGATAATAGTAAGGAGTAGGGTGTAAGGGCATGAATGTGTAAATAAAAACTCTTAATTTTAGATAACTATTTACATGTCAAAATTTATTAATATTTAATTATAAACATAATATTTCCAAAATAAACAATACATAAAATTAATGTCTTCATATAGATAGTAAATAAATTAGTTTCAATAGATGGCGTTGGGTGTGTGCGGAGGTTTGTGCATGGGTAGGGCATGTCGCGACCTGTGAGGCCATGGATGCATGTCTTTGTCTTCTCATTGCAGGTGTTTGGTGTTTTTTGTTCAGCGTTCTGGTTCTTGTTTCCCTTTGGAGGTGGTTCATGCATGCGGGGGGGTCTATTTCATTGGAGCTTTGATTTATTAGGTTCTTTCTCTTCATTGACTGTTTCTTTCTTCCTTTTTCTTGGAACTGTTCTTGGTAGCTATGGTGGGAAGGACAAGCGTCGATTATCATGTGTGTTGCTCGGTCTTTGGTTGAGCCTCTCATATAGTGGGTGTTGTGCGGGCTTTGGTTAAGTGTTTTGGCCTTTGTGGTTGGCTCGAGGGCTTTTATTTTGTGTGGATGGTGATGCATGAGTCCTCTATCCTATAGAATCCAAGCTCTTCTTCACCAAGACGAGATCCACCCTCCTCTGCTTTGGAAAACAATGAATAGGATTTTTCTAGAAATGGTGGTCTTCGTCTGAAAAAAATTAAAGGGCATTTGGAGAGATTGCAATATTGGCTGGTGCTATTAATATAACTGAAATCCATTGCTGATGATGTGAAATATTATTGTAATCATTTCTTAATCTATAAATTTATGGGGATTCAGGTATCACGTCCATTTTTAGACTCATGGATTCTCAAGACCTCGAATCCAAAGGGGGACTTTGACATATTTTTGGTTGCCAATAACTTTTTTATGGTGGATTTTCCATGCATTGTGGATAGGAATCGGGCATTTGACGGCGGACCTTATTTCTACAATTAAGTGGACCTCTTTATCAAATCATGGCATATGAGTTTCAATTCTACAAAGGAGCTTCCATCTAGGGTTCCGATTTGGGTTCGTCTTCCTCATCTACCACTAGAATGTTGGTGAAGCGATATTTTTCAGATGATAGCGCTTTTGATCGGCAAGCCTATTGGGCCTTCATAGTATGCCCTAACCAAGCAGGTTCTTTCCTATACATGTGTGTGTGTGGAGATTGAATTGAATAATCCTTTACCATATTTAGTTGATATAAGCATCGAGACAACTTCTTGGACTCAACAGTTGGGTTATGAAACGTTACCATTCTGGTGTCATTTATGCCATGAATATGGTCACCTTCAAAGAAAGTGCCCCAAAGATGCAAAAAAAAATTGGTTCTGGTGTTGCTCCTCCCCATTCTTCTTTCATGGTTGAGAAAGGTAAGGCACCCATGCAAGGAGGGGTGGTGGACAAATATGGTTTTGTGTCAGTTAAGTCATGTAATAAAATTCATGGTCAAAAGAGGACTCTCAGAGATAGGCAGGAAGAGGAGACATATAATAGGTTTGATGCTCTAGATGAGTTAGTTCATGAGAAGGGGGTCCCCTTTGATATGAAATTTGAGGTTTCTCCTATAGTTGAGCACCATTCAGCTTCTCAGCCAGATGTTTCCTCAATTTCAGTTCTCGTGGCAGATTTTGGGGCATTGTTGAATTCTAAAGCCCTCTTCATTGTTGTTGTGTGTGGGGATTCTGGTGTGCTAAAGGAGGCTCCAAGTACTGGTCATATAGGTGGGCTAGGTTTGGATGAATTTGGTAAAAATAAATCTCCCTCTTCTTCTCCTATCTTGGGCTTGCAACAGAAACCCCTAAAAAAGGGTGTTCCAAAAAAGCCTCAAAAGTTAGGCAGAAATAAGGATCATGAAAAGGTAAAGTTGGTCGGTGAGATGTTGGTTGAGGCTGGTTTGGTGAGGACATTGGATTCTCATTTCTCCCACCCTTCACAATGATTGTTTTATCCTATAATGTAAGGGTATGAATAGCATCCCTAGACAAAAGGCTATTTGATATTTGGTTCATGTTCATTCCCAGATTTGGTCTTCCTCCGGGAAACCAAGTTGTTGGTTGATGGTTTGATGCAGTGTGCTTCTAGGATTTGGAATAGATTTCTTTTCTAGTGTGTGGGTGCATAGGGTAGCTCTGGTGGTCTTGCATTCTGATGGGATCCTCAGTGAGTTACACCCATTTGGTGGTCCTCTTGTAGACATTCTATCTCTTTTGTGGTGTCTAGCTTGGAATCGGGGGAGAGAATTCTCTTCTCTAATATCTATGCTCCTTCGGACATCCCTAGCAATGTGCTTTTGTGGTCTCATGTTGGTTATCTTTGATCTTTGGATCATTTTCTTCCTTGGATTATGGCAAGTGACTTTAACGAAATTTACTCCCTTTAGGAGAAATGGGGTGGTACTGCTCGATTGGACCCCTCCTCAAATCTCCTAAGGGATAATATGGCTCGCTTGCAGTTGGTGGATATCAAGCCCTTGAATGGTATTTTTACTTGGATCAATAGGATAATTGGTGAAGATATCATTTTGGAAAGGTTAGATAGGTTTCTGGTGTCCAACTTTTGGGTTGGTGATAAGTGGGTGACGAGCTTTGAAATCTTGGATTGGCGTTGTTTGGATCACTAGCCGATTAAACTCTTAGCCCAACTGGCTTCTGCTTCCCATAAGCAGTCTTTTAGATTTCAGCTAATATGGCTTAGGGATGAGAGGCTCCATGATCTCATTCCTAGATGGTGGGATGAAGGGAGGCCAGCTTTTGGGACTGCTATGTACTCTTTTGTAAAGAGACTCCAATATATCAAATACAGGTTGAAATGTTAGAATATAAGTCACTTTGGCAATGTTTTCCTAGCAAAAAGAGTTGCTTAGGTGCACTTGGATTCTGTAACTCTGCAAATCATGGGTCAAGGGCTCTTAGTTGAGTTGTGAAGGTTAGAGGCAATTGCAATAAAGGAGGTGGATTGGGAGCTTAGAGAGGATTTTTTTTGGAAATAGAAGTTCTAAATTGATTGGTTGCAAGAAGGTGATAGGAATACCTCATTTTTTCACAAATCGGTGAAAGACAGATGGTAGGGTAATTTGATTTCTTCTCTTCGTTCTTCAAGGGGAGTTATTCTCTCTTCCTCTTATGAGATTTTAAGTGAGTCTATTTTTTTCTTTTCTACTCTTTTCTTTGAAGATTCTCCTCTTGCTAGTGAGGAGGAATCTTCTATATTGACTTGAATCCCTTCTCTAGTAAACAAGGACATGAATGATGTGCTTATCAAACCCATTACATTGATGGAATTGGAGGAGGTTGTGTTTAAGTTGAAGAAAGGAAAGGGTCCAAGACCTTATGGGTTTCCAGCTAAGTTCTTCTAGGAGTTTTGGGAGGTGACCAATCCTGACCTACTTGAGGTTGTTCAAGAGTCTCACAGGAATAAGAAATTGTTATGTGCCATGATTGCCACTTTTATTTCTTTGATTCCTAAACAGGAGAGTGTTGATTCTTTAGATCTTTTTAGACCAATTTCTTTGTGCAATGTGGTGTACAAAATAATCACCAAACTGATTGTTGAATGTTTGAAGTCATGATTGAGCAGGTTGATTTATGAGGAACATGGTGGATTTGTTGTTGTTAGATAGATCTTGGATGGTGTTTTCATTGCAGCTGATACTATTCATTTTATGGCTTCTTCCAAGGAGAAGACTGTGTTTATTAAGTTGGACATGGCCAAACCATATGATCATGTAAAATGGTCTTTTTTAAATCTAAGATTTTAAGAGCTTTCGGATTTAGTAGTGATTGGATTGATTAGGTCATGAGTTGTGTTACTTCCTCTTCTATCTTTGTTATTATTAATGGGGAGGCTTTTGATCTATTTGTAGCAACTAGGGGCCTTAGGCAAGGGGATCCCTTATCCCCAAATTTATTCATTCTAATGGCAGAAGGATTGGGAAGATTCATTAAATCTCAGGTGGAGTGTGGTCTTATTCAGGGATGGAAGTGGGCTACAATTTGCCTTCTCAATCCCATTTGCAATTTGTCAATGGCATTGCCTTGATGGGGTTGGCTAGATTGGATGAAGCGGTTAACTTGAGGAAGACCTTGGATTTTTATTTGGCTACTTCAAGAAAAAGCATCAATGAGAGTAAATCTTGTATTTACTTCTTTAATATCCCAAAGCTTATTTAGCAAAGAATTGCTAGGATTTTAAGGTTTCAGATTGGTTTTCTTCCCTTCATTTATCTTGGCATTCCTCTAGTTGTACGCTCGCTCCCACAAGGTTAAATGCAGGATGTGATTGATAAATTTCATAAATAAAAAAATCATTGGACTTGCAGGTAGCTCTCTTCGACTAGTAGAGTTACTCTTCTAAAGTCTGTGGTTTAGGCCCTTCCAATATATAAATGTTTTGTGTTGTCTATCCCTACTAGTTTCATCAAAGACTTTGAGAGTATTTTTCATAAGTTTCTTTGGTCTGGTAATCTTCTTTTGTGTAAGTGGAGTTTGTTCAAGTGGGATGTTGTGTGTCGACTACAATAGGAAGGGGGTATGGGATTACAAAGGGTGGATTGGAATGGTCAAGCCTTGGTAGCGAAGCTATATTGGTGATGGTTTTCACAAAAACATCAGTGTTGGGCCAAGATTCTTACTTACAAATATATTGGGGATGTGGAGAGAGAAGAGGTGCCTAGATTTAGTCTTTCAGGGAAAGGTTCCATGATTTGGAGTACTCTCAAGAGAGGTGTCAAGTTGGTTAAATAGGGTCTTTTCTAGATCTGCAACAAAGGCTCAGATGCTCTTTTTCGGTATGATTCTTGGGATGGATTCCCTCCTATTTTATCTTCTCATCCTCACTTATAGGATTTATGTAGGATCTTTTTGGAGGCGGGTTGGAGCAAAGTGATGGACTTTAAAGCTCCTTAGGCTTTGGGGTAGGCTATTGGATTTAGATGGAAGGACTTGCATGAGTGGCCGCCAAGGGGTTCCGTTGAGGATCGGCAAGAGTTGGCTTCTATCTTGGTTGGAAGGGGTTGCAGTTCTCTTCCTAAGAGGGATGTTCTTGCTTGGGGTCATGATTTGAGAGGTAAATTATTTGTTGCTTATGTTTATCAAATGTTGGATAAGCAAGCTTTTGGCAGCGTTGGGGTTCCTTGGTGGAAATATATTTGGAATAAATTTTCTTAATCCAAATGCATTTTTTTCTCTTGGTTGGTGATTTATAATAAATGCTTGACTTGAGAGAATCTTTGGAAACGTGGGATTCAGGGCCCTTCAATGTGCTTCTTGTGTTCAAATAATGAAGAGACTTCCTCTCATCTCTTCTTTCAGTGTCCCTTTGCTAGGACAATTTGGTATTTGTGGTGGGGGGTTTGGAATCATCAGTGCAAACATGTCTCCTCCTTGGAAGAACTTTGGTAGGGTCTTGGAGTCCTTCCTATTAAGACCTCCTTACGAATTTCCTAGTCCATTGGTCTCAGTTTGATCATTTGGCATATTTGGTTGGAGTGCAACCGCAGGTTTTTTTTGGATAACAAGCTTCAGGTGGGTCAGGTGTGGTTGTGAATTCTGAGAGTTCTCTAGGAGACTTTAGCTACCAAATATGATATTTTGATTCTTGTGGACCCTAGTGATGCAAGAGTGGTCCATTGCCTGGGGATTTTAGTTGGAGGTAGGTTCAGGCCCAATCTTGGTCTGGGGTAGAGTTCTAGAGGAAATATTTCCAAGGTGGGACATTGGATGCCCGCTCCTATTGGGGTTCTAAAAAATAATAATGGTGGGTCTTCTAAAGGCAATCCTTGGCATGTTGGGGTTGGTGGAGTGGGAAGGGATAGCTCTAGAGTGGTTGAATTTTTCATCTCTGAGTATAAAGGGAAAAATTCTCATAATCTTATGAAGGTGTTGGCTATCCTTTTGGCTTTGAAACGAGCATGTGCTCTTGGTTGGAGGAGATTTATTTGTGAATTTGACTCTCAGATTATGATTGACTTGCTGAACAAGAGTCAAGTTGATAATGTTAGCTGGCAGTTAGCTATGGTGGTTAAGCAAATCACCCGTCTTGGAGGAGTTATGGATTTTATCACCTTTTTCCATATCCCATAGGAATGGAATAAGGTGGTTGATGGGCTAGCTAAATGAGCTTCAAAAAAGATGGGGAATTGGATTGTGGATGATTGGGACAGTCTTCCTAGGGATCTTACAGAAGATATGAGATGTTACCTGGGTACTACTTGAGTGATTTCTTGGTCTCTTGCCCCCATGTGGGGTGCTTGTACTTTCCTACCTTGTACTACTTTCTTTGATTAATAAATTTTTTACCCTCTTTATTAAAAAAAAAAAGTTTCAAATTAAAATAAAATATTTTTTATGTAAATGAAATAGTAGATATATTTAAGATATCTATATTAGTGATTTCTTAAATTATTTTTTTTTATAAATTCTTGATTACTTGTATGTATGAATCTCTATATGTATTACTTGGTTGGTATCATATTTTATTCACCTTGAATATATTATAAACTGCAGCTATTTAATAAATTCACTTATGATAATTAAAATATTTAATTCATATCATCTTCTTTTTTAACTGAATTAAGATTATAAACATCATTACAAAATACAATTGTAAAAACAGCTACAGCAAGCATAAGGTTAAACAGAAAAATCTTCAATTCAGTTATAACAAAAGCCAATCCTTCCTTCAATAGAAATCAAAAAGAAAAGAAAAAAACCAAGTCACATACTAATAAGAATTTTCACAACAAAAAATAAAATAAGAAATTTGTATTTATGCATCCAAAATACTTATATTGAATATGAAAATTCTTTATTCTTTTTCCCATATTGTAGTTAATTTATAAGCATTTCAATCTTCCCTAGAAAATGTATTTATACAAAATTCTAACACATTTTTGTAAGTAACTCAATATATATTTTTTCTTGTATTCAATTCACTTTAATTGATTTTAAGAATTTTTTAAATTTTTGAATCCCTTAAATACACATAATTTTATATTTATTTACTTTAGATACAATTGAATTCTCTTTTCTAATGACACTAAACTACACCTGATCAAAATACCTATAAATTAGATAATACTACATATTCATTACTTCATTTTCATTTTAGAAATAGCATCCTATTTAAACTATTAAGATACAACACAATGTATATTGTTACAATTAAAATACAACCAATAAAATTAATATCAAATAATCAAACAGAAACAATGGCAACTAGACATCACTTATCAATCAACCCTGACTCAACGAGCTCTAGATTGAATAAATATTATCTATTAAATATAATCCATTGTATATAGTCATATTTGATCTTCATTATAAACCCTTAGAAGGCAACAACAGCAGGGACCAAAGGCCTTGCAACTTTTTAAGTTTAAAGTGTAATTTGACTATCGTCATTGGAGTTTTTTGTTATAATGTTGGCTGCAACTCTCAGTTGGGTGATTGTTAGTGTTTTTTCATAGCTGTGTTTCGTCACTTGTGTCAAACACTGTATTGTTGGTTGTAATTTCTCAGCCGTGATATTGAAATTAATTTCTTATAACTGTATTTATATATTTCATTTGATGATGTTGTTTGTTTTAATTGTCCTTTTATTCTCAATCCTTTTATTGAACTGTTATTTATTATATTTGTAACTCTTCTTTCAACTTTATTCAATAAAAAAAAACATTTTCCAACACAATATCCTCCATCTTCAACTGCAACACCTGCCTCAAATAAAAAATAAATAAAAAATCTGAAAAGTGAAAACTTTATAATATTAAAAACTGTCAGATGTTTGCATATCTCCAGATAAAATATCTGTCACGTTGACTAGACCATGGAGGCACTGCAAACACTTTCTTACCAAACTGTCGATTATATTACTATAGTGAAGCAATCGAAATGATTATGTAAGGAAGATAAACGACAAGAGGAGATTAAAATATCAATGTCTCTATAGACGTTGGATTAGAGATAAGAACAGTAGTGTGATTTTTTGAGATTTTTGTGAACAGTTATTAGTAGCTGGTGAGCAGTCACTGTCGGATTGCCCCACGGCTTTCGTAGGAAGAGTATTTTCTCATCGGAAATTATGTGCCACAGAAATTTATAATTCGATCTTAACTTTTGTCCTGGGAATAATATGATAAGCTGCTTTTTTATTTTGTTATCTGACATTTTGTGGATGATATTCTCACAACGCGGTGATTGCAGACTTTCAATGGCGTGGAATGGATATGTCCACAGTATAAATTAGATATTTAAGAATCCTTGTCATAAAATATAATCAAGATTTTTGGGAAGATTGTATTATATGTGGAGAAATTTTGGATAGGTTTAAGCAGGTCTGGAATTTGACGGCCACCCCTGTCTGTTATATGGAAATTTTGTGACAGTTTGTTTATTTAAATGTCTGCCACTTTACGTTTTATGAAAAAAATCGACTGTCAAAAAAATATTTAATTTATATTATTTTATATAAAATCTTTTATATTAAAACATTATTAATTTTATTAATCATACATATTAAATCAATATATTAGTAATCTATGAAATATTATTTTATAAAATAATTATGTTAGAAACTATGTATGCACTCAATTAGTAAAATCAATTGCATATAATAAATTTTATTGATAAATGAAAATTTGTATAAATAAATAAAATTTACATTTTGACAATGCATAGATTATTAGTTTAAGAATAATTATATTACACAATATGATTGTTTTTTCCATATATTTATTTTCTAATTTGTTAAACTGTATTACTATTTTATTGATTGATTCTTCAAATTATAAAATTGGAGTGAACATTTAATTTAATATTTAATTAGAATAGATTGAATATAAACTAATTTATTGATTTCATATGTGCAAATATCATAAATTCATCCATCAATTTGAAACTCTTTTATTTGAGTTAATTTATTTTATATTACAAATTGATTTTATTTTTCATATATATTTTAAATTCAACTATTTAAAAACACATTTAAATATAAATATCAATTTCAAATCTAGCAAGAAATAACTATATAAAATTAAAAATAGTTCAATCCCCAAATTGATCTATATAAAAACACAGATGTTGTTGTATTATCTTGAAAAGAATCAAAGCTCACAAATCACCTGAAAAAAAACATGAATGAATTATTTGTAAGAGACATAAAATTTGTTCACCAATAAAACCAAAAGCAGTATTATCTTCAAAAGAATCAAAGTTGAATCCCTGTAAACAAAATGCTATAAAATAAATGCTTTTGAAAAAACACTGAATGAAAATTTGTGTTATGTTATTATTCATATGGATATCTATATATATTAAAAAAAATGTAAAATTAGAAAATATTGATAATTAGAAATAAATGTAAAAATCTTAAATTTACTTTACTGTGACAATTAATAAGAAGTTTCTAAAATTAGAAAATAAATCTTGTTAAAATATTCAAAAAGTTAAAAAACGATTATATTCTATTTTAAAAAGATTTTGAATCAATATATTTTTTTATAATAAATATTATAAATCATATATATTAATATAAAACAATGATAACTATTAGTAAAAATGTCAAAATCTTTAAAAAATTAGAAAAAACTATATTTAATTTTGAAAAGATTCTATTTTGAAAGATTTTGAATTAATAAATACATTTATAATAAATCATATATATTAATATAAAGTAACATTAGAAAGAATTATTCCAATTTTAAACTAATTTATATTTTTATCATAAACTATATATACTTATAATAAATTTTTACGGTTTAATAATAATTTTAAGTGTCATATTTACGGTTTTATAAAAATATAGCAAGTTAATTATTACGGTTTAATAAAATTTTAGGTTGTAATATACGGTTCAAAATGCAAAAAAGGGTCAGATAGACCATCAAATTCCGTTTAAACGATGTTTTTTTTGTTATCGGTTATTTTGTGGATGATATTTTGCAATTTTTTTTGTTATCGGTTATTTTGTGGATGATATTTTGGATTGCAGATCTAAAGACTATCAGTTGAATCTTTTAAGTGGTGTGGAATGGATAATGTTTATTGTTTAAATTTGATGGTTATATGTTTTTATTTAAGAATTCTTGTCATAAAATATAATCTAAAATTATATGTTTGGGAAGATTGTATTATATGAGGAGAAATTTTGCATAGATTAAAAAAAACCATATAAAAATATTACTTAATTTATAATTTATATATTTTTATTAAGACGTGTTATAATATTTAAATGATAATGTTACATTTGTTCATAAATAAACAGTATAATAATATTTAAAGAATAATTTTGTATGATGAATAGTGTTAATACATATTTTTTTTTAAATATGGGTGGAAATAATCACACTTCTAAAGTTCAAATAAGGTTACAATTTTGAGTAGAGGATATTATAACCATAAAACAAGTCATTAAATGGCAAGAGAAAGAGTAAAGGGAGGAGGAACATCTCGGTCATTTGATTTATCTCATACATCAGTGAGGTTTGGAGAGTTCACAAGAGGGTCTCATCCATCATTTCCATATTTAACATTGTCTTCATAAACAACACAAGCAAGCAAAATACCAAGAGCTAACTAAGGCAATTTTTTAGAACTTGGCTAATCTATATTCTCGTCACCAAGAGGTGGTGGTAAAGGAGAGCGATGGCTAAGAGGCCTTGACCAACCTCATTGAGCACAATCTCTTCTTAGAACAGGTATAGAGGCCTGAGAATTAACATCCCAATTGTCACAAGCTAATTAACTACATCTTCGATGATGCTCATTAGCCTCTAGAGGAGGTGGGATTTAGAGGAACCCTAACAATAGCACAATAGGCATTACTCCAATGATCTAGGAAAAGTTAGTAAGCAACCTTAAGTGCAAATTTATTTTCTTGCACTTGCATCTACACAAACGCATTTGAATGCATGTCAAATTTATTTTCTTGCAGTTGAATATGTAGAAAAAATGGCATAATTTATCTTTCTAGATGCTAACAAGAATCTCCATATTGAAATCTTGTCAAATTTGATTATATTTGGAGGGGATTATAGGTCAATCCCTTAATAACACCATATGATAATAAAAATGCTCAAGCCTAAAAATTGAAGAATTTATGAATCCAAGTCCAAGCATCTTGAGCTCTAAGACAAAACTAGGAAAGATTTTTGAGATACTCTTGATGACCACAAAAAGCACATTGAGGATCTAAAATATTCAAGTGGTTTAACCTAAAATGAATAGGGAGGCATTAGCAAAGAATATAATAGACAAAGTGAGCAAAATTTGGCTCAAACATAGCTAACCAAATGGTATGAAATTTACACTTCCAAACTGATAATGGAGACTATAAAATTCATCTCTGATTCAAAGTAAGGACCATGTGAAAATGAGGTGAAAGCCAAGAATAGCTTTTGTGAGGCATATATTTTTTTAAAATTGTATCAAGATACCACTTCCAATCCTTCCACTGAGGTTTGCAAGATTGAATACCAATTTTGTGAACCATATGAGTAGAGATAGCTTCAACTATAGTTTCAAAGATTTTATGATCCTAATTGAAATGATGACTATAGAATAAATGCAATGCCACACAAGAATTTTCCAAGCCTTATTAGGTACATATAAGACATAAATGATCCATTTGGTGTGCAAAGTTAAACCTTGATGTTAGGTGGAAATTAAGCCCAAACTACCTCAACCATGAAAGAGACAATAATAATCCTAGTCTATCTAATGAAAACCTCGATGATTCTCTTAAGAGAACTAAATAAAATGTTGAAGCAAATTTTATAGCTTTAATAAGATGCTTTATAAGGAACCCAACAAGAAGAATAATAAACATGAGTGACTAGAATAATTTTAGAAATAAATTAAAACTTCCCTACTAAAAATAAAGGTTTAGTAACCCAATAAGGCAACTTAATCTTAATTCTAGCAAACATATCTAATCACAAAGCAATTAGACAAGCTTGACAAGAAAAAGAAAAGCTTAAAAATTTAAAGAAAATTTCATGTCAATCCATTTTTGCCCAAAAGAGTTGAGCAAGGGAGGCTTAGATAGGAATGATTTCCTATAACATTGAGTTTTTTTCCACTAAATAACTATGCTTAAGGATTTATAGAAAATTTTCAACCAATAGAGATTTTGGTTAACAATGTTTTCTCTTCCAAAAGATTGAGAAAAATTTCATTAATAAAATTGTCATTAACAAGTTGAGTTGATGAATTAGGTACAAAAATACTTGTGACCAACCTCTAAGAAACTAAATGAGCCAAGAGGTATCCAAAACCTTCAATAGAAATTCATTCAATGTTGAAGATAAAAGGAATCCCTGATGAATAGCCATTAACAAGTTGAGTTGATGAATTAGGTACAAAAATACTTGTGACAAACCTCTAAGAAACTAAATGATCCAATCTCTATCTCTTTATCTCTCTCCTTTTCTCTACCTCTATCTCTCTATCTAGGGTACTTGGAGAGATAGGTAGCGAGTGGGAGAGACTTGAGAGGGAGAGAGAGGGAGAGAGACTTTAGAGGGAGAGAGAGGGGATATAGAGGGAGTGAGGTGATCCCACATTATTGGTGCCCGAAAGTGAAGATTTAGTTTTAAAAAAATTGGTCAATGTCCAGTTTGACCAAAAAGAGAGGGAGTGGGAGAGAGATAGACTTGAGAGGAAGGTGGAAAGCTTGTGTGTGAGAGAGAGAGAGAGGAAGTGGGAGAGACTTGAGAGGGATATGGAGAGGGAGAGTGAGGGAGAGTGAGTGGGAGGGCCCAGAGAGAGAGAGAGAGAGAGATACCTAAGAGGGAGAGGGAGGGAGATACCTAAGAGAGAGAGACTTAAGAGGGATAGATAATTCAAAGGGAGGGAGATAGAGAGAGGGAGATGGAGAGGGAGAGGGAGAGGGAGAGGGAGAGGGAGTGGGAGGGACCTGAGAGAAAGAGGGACTTGAGAGGGAGATGGAGTGTGTTTGTGAAAGAGAGAGACTTGAGAGAGAGATCTAATAGGGAGAGAGTCTTCAGAGGGAGGGAGAGGGAGAGGGAGAGGGAGATGGAGAGGTATAAATAGAGAGGGAGTGGGAAGGACCTGAGAGAGAGAGGGGGGGAGAGAGAGAGAGAGAGAGACTTGAGATGGAGAGAGGTAAATAGAAGGAGAAAGAGGGAGACAGACTTCAAAGGGAAGGAGAGAGATACTTAAGAGGGGGAGAGATTTAAGAGGGAGACAGACTTCAAAGGGAGGGAGAGAGAGGGAGATGGAGAGGGAGAGGGGTAGGAGGGACTTGAGAGAGAGAGAGAGACTTGAGAGGGAGATGGAGTGTGTATTAGAGAGAGAGAGAGACTTGAGAGAGAGAACTAAGAGGGAGAGATACTTCAAAGGGAAAGGGAGAGAGAGAGAGGGAGAGTGAGGGAGATAGAGAGGGAGAGATAGAGAGGGAGAGGGAGTGGGAGGGACCTGAGAGAGAGAGAGATAGAGACTTGAGAGGGTGAGAGAGAGAGGGAGGGAGAGAGAGAGATACTTGAGAGGGAGAGAGGGAGATAGAGGGGGATAGATGGAGGGGGAGAGAGATGGATGGAGAGAGGTGAGTGTGTGTGTGTGTGTGTGTGTGTGTGTGAGAGAGAGAGAGAGAGAGAGAGAGAGAGAGAGACTTAGGAGAGAAGATAGGGGAGAGGAGGGAGAGAGAGAGACTTGAGAGGGAGAGAGGGAGGAGGAGGGAGAGGGAGAGGGAGAGGGAGAGAGACTTGATATGGAGAGAGAGTGGAAAGAGACATACTTGAGAGGGAGATGGAGATAGAGTGTTTGTGTGTGTGAGAGAGAGAGAGAGAGAGACCAGAGAGATACCTAAGAGGTAGAGAGACTTAAGAGGGAGGGAGACTTCAAAGGGAGGGAGAGAGAGAGAGAGAGAGAGGGAGAGGGAGAGTGGGAGATGGAGAGTGAGAGGGAGATGAAGATGGAAAGGGATTGGGAGAGAGAGGGACAGGGAGAGGGAGTGGAAGGGACTTGATAGAGAGAGAGGGATTGAAAGAGAGATATAAAGAGGGAAAAAGAGAGAGGGAAGGAAGGATGGAGAGAGAGGTAGAGAGATAGGTCTAGAGCTCAAGTAGAGTGAGAGTGAGAAAGATAGGTCTAAAGAGGTAAGGAATGAGGGAGGGATGGATAAGTAGATAGTTAAGTCTAGAGTTCAATATATTGATAAGGAGAGGACTAAAGAGGTAAAATTAGAGGGAGGGAGGGAGAAACAATTGGAGGTATAGGTCTAGAGCTTAAGGGGAGACATAGTGAAATATAGAGAGGTGGAGAAATGGATAGAGAGACTTGAGAGGGAGATGGAGAGTGTGAGTTTATGCGTTGGAGAGAGAGAGAGAGAGAGATATGAGAGAGAGAGACATAAGAGGGAGAGAGGGAGTGTGAGAGATTGAGAAAGAGACCTAAGATGGAGAGAGGGAGTGGGAGAGACCTGAGAGAGGGACCTAAGAGGGAGAGAGTATTAAGAAGGAGGGAGAATTCAAATGGAGGGAGAGAGAGAGAGAGAGAGAGAGAGAGAGAGAGAGAGAGGGGGGGGAGGGATATGGAGATGGAGAGGGAGAGAGAGTGTGGGAGGGACCTAAGAGAGAGAGAGAGGTCTAAAGAGGGACAAAGAGAGAAGGAAGGAGGGAGGGATGGAGAAGTATATAGTTAATTCTAGATTTCAATAGATTTATAGGGAGAGTTCTAAAGAGGTAAAAAGAGAGGGAGGGAGGGAGGAAGGAAGGGAGAAAGAAGTGGAGGGATAGGTCCAAAGCTTAAAGGGAGACATAGTGAAATATAGAGAGGTGGAGAAAGGGATAGAGAGATATGATGATTTATGAATATTTTTTCATCTCCTTACTATAAAAACCATAAATATTTCATTATTGATTAATTTTTATAATTTTTCAAGTATTTTGAGATGAGTGTTACAAAAAAAATCATGAAAAAGAGACTTTGCATGCGGAAGTAGTGAGTATTTGATGTTTCAAAAATGAAATATGAAGTTCAAATGATTATAATTATTTTTTGTGTACAATATAGAAACACTGCCTAGTACATTGAATAGATCTCTCAATCACTTTTCCAACACCTATAAAAAATCAAAATTTTGATAAGAAACGCAAAAGTTATGCCTATTTTACTAAAGAGGGTTTTTTAGGTCTTCAAAACGGATATCCATTTTGTTTTTCAAGAATGGGTACCCATTTTTCCAAAATGGATATCCATTTTGTCTGAAAAAATTTGCAGCATTAGGACTTCCTTCAGGTTTGCCTTGGTTTTCTGCTTGGGATTGCCAAACCTGGAAAGTCAACTAAAAAAATGTGTTTACAAAATTTCCTTAGTTTTCTGACTTGTTCACCCTTGTGGATGATGACTTTTTTTTATCCAAGTTTCATGAAATAAAAAAAATTTATAGAAAAAAAAATCAGCTTTCCACCAATATAAGATATGCCTTATTTTGAATTTATTAAATAATTTTTATTTTTTTCTACATACATTATGACTAAAGTCTTGATTGATAGGCTGATTGAAAAACTTCTATAACTTTCAAATTACTTCACATTTTTTGAACCTAAAAGATGTCACATTCTATGCTTCACATACTATAGGACTTAAAAAAATGAATTTCATAAATTTTTGACCAAGTTATGGTGGTCAGACCCAGACATTTTAATAATTTTGAAATGTTTTAATAAAAAAATCATAACTAATTATTTACATGCAAAAAAATTACAAAAATAAATCTAGCACATCCAAGCATGTGTCCTCTACATATATTGAAAGTTTCAAAACAAAAAAATCTTGTACTTAGGGTGGTCAGACATACACCCACTTCTTATCTTTTTCCTAAAAATTTAGTACCACTGCATTGAAATTTCAAATTTTCACAAAATAGATTTACCTTTTTTCCAAAAAAGGACTAGCAGCCTAGAAACTACATTCAATTTTTTACAAGTTTTGTTTTTACATATTTTTCAAATTATGTTAATAACCTATTCAAATTTTTGGGTATGTGCAAGATCATGGGGGTCCAAAAAGTGGCGATGTGAAAAAAGGCGTTTTTAACACACCCAAAAACAAAAAATTCACGCCTTTGACTTTTTGCAGGCCCAAGTACAATATCTGTTTTGGTTTGGTAATACCAAACCAAAATGGATATCCGTTTCAAAATAGATATATGTTATATAAGGATATCCATTTAGTTGAAGTGACATTTTAAAATTTCATTGGGTTCGACCATTTGTTTTATTTTATAAATTATATTAGTTTTTTAATATATTTATCATATACGTATTTTTGAATATATTATAACATTATATTTAATTATAACATCTATATAATACTAAATATTATATATTAAATATAGTATTAAATTTATTATATTTTATGATTATATTATATTATATAATAATATTATATTATACTAAATTATATTATAATATAATATTTTACTATATTATATTATAGTATATGTATTATAATATAATATATATATATATATATATATATATATAATTTATATTATACATAATATATATAATAATATATATTATACATATAATATATATAATATACATAATATATATAATATATATTATACATATAATATGTATATTATACATAATATATATTATATTATATATAATAATATATATTATACATAATATAATATTATATAATATATATAATACATATTATACATAATATAATATTATATATAATATATATACTATATAATATATAATATATATAATATTCTTTTTTATAAAAAGGGGTTAAAACTTTATTGAAAATCAGAAAGGAACATTACAAAGAAAGCAAAGCACCAAAGTCCCAAGAATCAACAATATCACAAGGACAGAACCCAGCCAAAGTCAACCAAATCCCTAACCAACCTTATCCTCAGCAAGAATTCCCTCCAAATCATGGCGAAGCTCGAGAGGAACAAACTCCCATTCCTCAAATCTCCAACCATCATCACGCTCAGAAGAACATTTTTCCAAGCAATCAATAGCCCTATTCTACTCCCATGGAATATGAACAAAACTCACCATTTCCATCAATGAACTAACCTACAGAATCTGTTGCACAATCATAGCCAATTGTCAGCTGACACCCATCACTTTGTGCTCAATGAGAAAATTAATCAAGATTTGAGAATCGAATTCACATATAAGTCATCTCCACCCCAAAGCATGAGCCCTCTCGAAGGCACATAGGATTGCCAATCCTTCCACAATGTTGATAGTCTTAGTCCCCTCATGGACTGAAAAGAGGAAAATCACCGAACTTGAAGAATCCCTGCCAATCCCCCCAATACCAGTAGGCCCAGGATTACCCCTAGAAGAACTGTCGGTATTAATCTTGAGAACCCCATTAGGAGGAAGCTGCCATCTGCCAACCCTATGAATTTTATGCTTCATCTTTCATCCTCTCCTGACACATGCAGAAGTCATGGACAACCCCTAAATCCCCAATCTCTGCACCACTTTAGTATCCCTTTTCTCTAAAGGAAATCTCACAGCACACTTAGCCTCCACCATCTCCTGAATCATGCCAAAAATTATCTACCAGACTTGTTGCACAAGCTTCTTCTTGCCACGAAATATACGACGATTCCATTTGAGCCAAATCTGTCACAACATAAAGATGGTCCCATGTACCACACTTCTTGTAAAAAATAATCCATAGAGGGAGGCCTACCCACACTATTCCAAAAATCAATCAAGGAGGATGCATGCACACAGGGGCTCTACCAAACACCCGACCAGAAGTGCCAAATTTGGATCACATAAGGACAACAGAAAAAGAAGTGAGAAGACTCTTCCTCAGCAGCCCCACACAAAACAAAGACAGAAGGGCCTTGGAAACCCCTCTTCTGAATATTGTCCCAAGTCAAACACCTATTCCACTGTCAACATCCAAACAAAGCAATTACACTTTGGCCAAGAGGACTTGTTCTAGACCTTCTTCCACCACTTAACTTCCTCCCCCTCCACCTTGTGGGACAATAACACCTTATATCTAGAGGCAACAGTATAGACACCCATAGGATTAGGGGACCAGGCAAGCACATCCTCCTCTCAGAGTGAACTACACTGGTGACTGGAAAGGATACTTTGTAGTTCAACACACTCTTCTTGCAGAACAAAATTCAGCTAGACATTAGGAGAATTCCATCTTGCCACCTCCAGTTGCCCGCAGTGAGAGGAAATTTTAAAGTAACTCACCCGAGACCAACCAGCCTCGAGAAATTGCTGACAAAGATTCAATAAATTAGGATACTGAGAAATGAGAGGAGGGGAGCCATCCTAAGAATCAGACCAGAATTGAACCTCAGTCCCCTTCCTACAAATCCAAAATAAACCTTTCTTAATAAGAGCAGCCCCCTTCTTGAGAGTACCCCAAATCACCAAACCCTTCCCAATAAGGGGATATCGAGGGATATCAGTCTGAGGAATCCCCAAGAAATACTTTTGAGATAGAACCCGGGCCCAAATTTTATCTTGCTCAATGCACCACCACCAATACTGCTTTGTAGCCAGAGCCACCCTAGTCAAAGAGGATTGTCATAAGCCAAGACCACCAAACTTCTTCGGGCAACAAACAACCTCCCATCTAACTAGACTCCATTTTGAGGACCCCAGAAAACCAGCCCATAAAAATTGTCTAGCTACGAAGTCAAAATCCTTAACAAAGCTTACCAAAGCAACTTGGAGCATGCATCTATACATGGGAAGGCCTGCACCACCGACTTGATTAACTAAACATGCCCAGCAAAATATAACCATCGATGAGTCCAGTGATTAAATTTCACTCAAAATTTATCCAAAATAGTCTGCCAAGACTCCCTAGGCAATCTCCCAGCCGAGATGGGAATTCCAAGATAGGTCAAAGGGAGAGTCCCAATCTGAAATCTCAGAGTCTGAGAAATCCTCTGTTGAATGGGGTCCAGAGTATTAAAAAATATGGAAGATTTGTCCTCATTAATCAATTGTCCCGAAGAAATTAGGTAGGTGTCCAACACCTTGCGAATATTAGCAGCCTCTCTCAATATAGCCAAACCCATCAGAGCAGTATCATCCACAAACTATAGGTGAGACTATGGAGGCAAGTCACCACCCCACCGCCAACCTTGGATGAGACCACCCTCCACATTTATTTTAATCAACCACCCCAAACCTTCAGCAAGGAGAAGAAACAAATATGGATAGAGGGGATCCCCTTGCCAAAGCCCCCTAGATGCACCAAAAAGCTCAAAGTGTTCCCCATTAATAAGCATAGAGAAAGAAACT
>CM021100.1:402459225-402496825 GCA_007115665.2 Sequoiadendron giganteum | reverse complement strand
AAACAGAGAGGAAAAATACTACACCGTCACACCCAAGATTTCAAGAAAGGAGGAAAGCTTCTCACCCTGATCATTCACCAGAACTGAGATAGAATTGCCTTGCCTCTTTGCTTTTACCAAGTTGAAGAAAAAAGTTGTATTTTTATCCCCTTCCTGAAGCCACTCTATCTGAGCCTTTTGTTTCAAGTACACTTCCTCCTACAACTCTCACTCATCCAAAGGTTTCAAAGCTTGAGCCTCTTCCTGAAGTCAATCTTCAGTCACCCCAACCTCCCTTATCAGCCCTGTGATACCATTCAAAATATCCTGGGCTACCACCTCAGCATGAAAGACATTCCCAAAGTAGTAATGATTCCACCTCTTGAGCTGAAATTTCACATACCGAAGTAATTTGGAAAAGGTATACATTGTCGTGCCAAAAGTAGGTCTACCCCTTCTCCACCAGTCAGCCACAAAATCATACAGAGATTGGTCTCGCAACCACATGAGCTGGAATCTAAAAGATGGAGAACGAGGCACAAGACTAGACTCAATAGCCAACTTGATAGGCCAATGGTCGGATCCCCTCCAATCCAATATTTTAGAACCAGAAGACCACATACCACCAACCTAGTAACAAGAAACCAAGAACCGATCCAATCTCTCAGCAATACAGTTATCCCCCACCCTGCAGTTGTTCCATGTAAACTAACCATTATTGGGCTTAATATCAACTAAATTCAAAGCAGCAATGTTATCACACAGGAGCAGCACAGAAGGCTCTAGCCTCACAGTACCACCGCGCTTTTTAGCTAGCTTAGTTATAGCATTAAAATCTTCAGCCATAATCTAGGGATGGAAAGGGGCCAAACTGCGGACAAACCAGATATGGGACCACAGAGACTGCTTACCCCGAAGATCAGTAGGAGCATAGATATTAGACAGGAGTAAAATCTCCCCTGTCTCAAAGCTAGAAGCAATCATAGACATAGCATACTTAGAAGACAACCACCACAAAGGATGGATCTTCTGTAGGTTCCACAAACAAGCTAAACCGCCAGAAGACCCATGAGCACCAATGCATTGACACTCCTCATTCCTCCACATCTTAGGAGCCAAAATAAACATAGTTTCCAATGATAGCTTGGTCTCCTGCAGAAAAATAATAGCAGGGCCTTAATTTCTAACCAAATCATGAACCGCTTTTTGTCTAGGGCCGTTGTTCAAGCCCCTTAAATGCCATGATAGGACAACAATTTCAAGGGGCTCAAAAAATGAGAATCCAAAGTCTTTACCGACCCTGCCTCCACCAAGGTCTCACTTATCAACTTGATATTTTCTAAACCCTTCTTTCTACCAAGTTTGGCAAATTTCTCTGCCCCACCTTTTTTAAGATCCCTTTGCAAAAGGCCCAACTGAGAAGAAATCCTATTTCTCTTAGCTGCATCCAAACTTACAGTCTGCCCAGGCTGAAAAGAATCCCCATCCCCTTTCGATGCCTCAAGAGAAATAACCTGTGCCACTGAAACCACCACCTGATGATCTGTATTCATGTGCAAAGTATCAGTACTTGGTGGAATCAACGAATCACCAGAGATATTGTCCTCTTGAGCTAAACCCACAACTTCCTAAACCATACTCAACAAACTCGGGTTCACTTCTTGCTGACTGAGATCATCCAATACCTCAAACCTATTAAAAGTATCCTCAGCCTGAATTTCCTTTAAGGTCCTCTTTTGACCCCAGTTCCTATTACGAGCTTTGACCTAAACAAAACTATCAACACCAACCACCTCACTAGAGGCCAAGCCCTTCCCCTTATCAATCATAGGGGGGTTACAAGGGGGTTGTGCAACCTGAGACTCCATCAGCTTATTTCTTGGACATCTACACTGCAAATGATCGTACTCATGACATAGACAACAACGGAAAGGAAGAGTTTGGTAATCCAACTGCTGCACCCAAGAAAAAGATCCCACACACATATCCACAACATCGGGTAAAGGCTTACTAAGATCAATTTCAACATAGATACGAGCATAGGTCAATACCTTTTTTCCCAGAGTTTGCAACGAAGACCCAACTGGTTTTCCAAGCAGTGAAGCCAACAAGAGCAAAGTATCCTCTCGACAACATTCCACCAAAAATCGAGGCAAATAGACCCACACCGGAACACGATTTGGCATCTCCTCCGAAGGGATAAAACCAACATGCCATGGTTTGATAAACAACCCCACTTGGTTATGAAAGTAAGGACCTCCCTCAAAGACCCTATTGCGATCAGTCATGCAATTAAAGGTAACCATAAAGTAACTATTGGCCAGCAACATAACCTCCATTTCTCCTTCTGGTGCCCAAGTCCTCTGGGCCTAGGTTTCCAAGAACTGCAATGAAATCCTCATACCCAAAAATTTACAATATAAGGAGTGGTTCGAATAATATTCAACATCTTCGGAAATCATTTCAGGGGGGATCACCAGTTTAGGCCTCTCCAGGTAATGCTCGAGACAACCGTTAATCTTCTTGAGCCTCAACCCATTAGAAGAATCTGCACCACCAAGCCTCGTATCCGGAGCAAATAAATTGTTATCAAAATACTTCATACCATGATTCGGAGGCTTCGAACCAAACGTCGTCTGGAAATCCATCTCGGGAGACGCCTCCAATGCCTCACCCCTATGTAAAGACATCAGGCCCAAGACAGGCATGCAAACAGCCTACGCACCACTGATAGTGGGTGGAGAGCCCCAAACCACCACACCTGGCCACCCTTCACACACACCCCCTACGAACCGAACCTTACCACACCCGATCCAAACTAATGCCCAGTGGCAAGAGAGACCTCCCATGAGCCACAAAAAAACCACAGCCTCACACTCGTGCCCACGCCAGCCCAAGCTCACCTCTCAACAACAGTCCCAAGCACAACACCAAGGAGACCAGACAGAGGAAATGATGAGGCAAGGAAAGCACAGTCAGAGAACACCCCGCAGCCACCCAGCGTAGAAACTAAGCAAAAAGGAGAAAGCAGCCCACAAACGATGCCAAAAAAACCCACCCCATAGTGCACAAGCAAGTAGAGACCGCTCATGAGCTAGGGCTCAGGTGCCCTTGCTCGGCCCGAAAAATTGCAGATGCCATCAATTTCTCTTGAATCCCCTTGGCCAATATATAAAATATATATTATATTGTAATATAATATATATATTATATTGTAATATAATATATATATTATATATATTATATTGTAATATAATATATATTATTATATATATTATAGTTTTAAGAAAATCGCATCCAATTGAATATGGTCGGATCTCGGATCCGACCATATTTTTTAAAAAGTTATAATTTAGAAAACAAATATCCATTTTAGTACATATATATGTTTAATGTCTTATAAACAAAAAATAATAATAATATAATATAATATATATTATGTATAATATATATATTATATTAAAATTAATATAATATATATATTATTATATATTATGTATAATATATATTATATATTATGTATAATATATATTATATTATATTATATATATTATAGTCTTAAAAAAATCACTTTCAATTGAATATGGTCGGGTCCTGAACCCGACCATATATTTAAAAAGCTATATATTATATTAAAATTAATATATTTATAAAATATTTATATATAATATAATAATATATATATATTATATTAATATTTATATATTATATTAATTTTAATATAAGATATATATTATACATAATATTATATTATATTATATTATATTATAGTTTTAAAAAAATCACTTCCAATTGAATATGGTCGGGTCCCAGACCTGACCATATATTTAAAAATCTATAATTCAAGAAATGGATATTCGTTTCCTGTCTTATAAACAAATACGAAAATTTGAGCGTTCATTTCACTGTTTTGTTTGTGCGCGGTTTTATTCAACAGGGCAACTCGAATATTTGTTTGCCAGAGGATAATTAGCTAAAATTTGTAAGTATTTGTGGATTTTTCAAATTTTATTCAATTTTTATTCATTTTTTATTGTTTTTATTTTGAATTTTAGTGAAAAATAGGGTAAATTTGATAGATTTTTCATTGCATTAAAACCATTGTTAATTTTGATTTTTTTTTCAATTAACAGATATAAAATGGATCAACATGAAAACCCAAACCCTGTAGAAGATGAAAATTGAAACCTCGCACAAGATAAAAACATTAATCTTGTAGAAATTAATCTTGTAGAAAAAGAAAACCCTGATCGTGCACAAAATGAATACCCTCCAAATCCTCCATCAGAACTATTGTTTCCAAATAAAAATGTGCCAACAATATACGATTCTATTCATATAAATTTAGATTAATTAAGAAAAGTATGTCGAAGCTATAAGACTCTAGATGAGCTATCAGAGATGAATAACACTTTGCAAACAATCATTTCAAATGTTGAAACTTTGGCAACTCACCAAAATAGATTTGCACAATGGCGAGAGGAACAAAGACAATTTTATGTTGATGGATTATCATATGATGAGGTGAAAGCACTTGATATTGAGAAACTCCAATTAGTGCAACTATTCATTGATCAAAGAATGGGATAGCCTGTTAATGTGCAAAAACCAAAATTTTCAATTAAATGGTGCACCCATAGAGGCATACTAGATAACTTTTGGAGACGTTGGTGGATGGTTTTTGATAAACCACCCAAAAAAAATCTTGATGTCCTTCAGTATTTTCTTTGAAAATTATATGTTGAGTTTGTGCTAGGGAGACATGTCAATTACTTTGACTGCATGTGATATTTCCAATGTGTTGGTAGAGGGATGCCACAGGATAGACCTAGAGCATGCCGAGTCACCCCTATTCGTCCTCCTCCACCTATTTTTGCTTTGAATCCACTACCTTACCCTGAGATTTCTATAGATGTAGGGACTCTAAGCATTTATAAGTTACATTTTTTGAGTGATCATTTGGTTACACAGAGCCATCATGTTGCACATCCCATCATGGTGGTGTTGCACCTGATCCATTCCAACATGATGGCGGTGCATTTTCTGTAGTAGCTCCCACTGGTACATCATCATCAACTCCCACTAGTACACATTCATCAGCTCACATTGGTACACTGTCCTCTTTGGGGCATATTTGTGTGCCTCATCGTTTCATGATGTGCAACAATTTCTGTTTGGGACCTCTCTGACGGTCCAGTGAGGCCTCCATAGACACATCCAGCTATGAAATTCATGATATGTTAGATGTAGGAGTTGATAGAGCACAAAGTGGACCATTTCTAGGACAGACATCGACTACTAGGGATGATATGGGAGGATTGGTAAGACTTAAAGTAATTTCATTGTGTGTTTTATGTAAATTCTTCCATATTTTATGAGAGATATTTGTAATAATATATGTTTGTGTGTTGGAATGTTTAATAGTTGTTGACAGAGGAGCAGATGGCAGAAGTGTAGGAGGCTACACATACTACATTTCATTTGCGCTAGAGAATCGGTATACGGTAAATTATTTAAATTTTTATTTTAGATGTTAATTTTTGAAATCTATTATGTTTAAATACATGTAAGTTACATATATTGATAGTCTGATGTAATCTTATCTTTTTATGCTGCAACCTAGTTCTTATACAACCTTGTTGACTGGGTTTGACCCATTGGATGAAGTTGCACAACAGGTGTATATTTTTTTTATTCTCGATATTATAATTATGTGTGGATTTGTATTTACATTCTTGTATTTTTTTATATAGGAAACCATCTCAGTTGATTCATCCACTATGAGCCCATCTAGTGTCATAGCATCATAGTAGGTATGTGTTAATTTTATATTGCAGATTATTTACTTTTAGATAGGAGTAGATATGTGATTAGTAGATATGATTATTTTTCAACAATTATATGTTAATTTGTATCATTTTTATTTTATCTTCTATAGTCATCTGCTCAACTCAACACTGTGATGAGTGTGAGACCATTACTTTATATGAGGACTCTCGATCGTCCTAAGGGACAATCATATGCAGAACATCTTGCAGAAAAGAGAGCAAGACTTGAGGTAAACGAGAATTGAAAATATTGATATAATATAGTACATGTATACCGATTTTGATGTTAAATTGGTAATTTATAAATGGTATATAAGTTTCTATTTACTAGTCTAACTTGTCAACCATTCACATAATTAATCTAATTTCTTGTTTGAAATGTTATTGTGCAAGAAAATTCGGAGCAACTAACTTCTTCAAGGAGGCTCAATTTTGATGGTCCAGCATAGGATTAGGATATGATATAGATCGATATGTACTTAGGGTTTGATAGATCTTGAGATGGAATATATTTCGTGCATTTTGTAAAATTTATTGTTAAACTTGTTCTGAGTAGGCATATGCCAAATTTGTATATGCACAAAAAAAATTATTCTATAGTTTGATATATAAGAATTGATATTTGATCTAATTTTTTCCTCGTGTGCATGTCTTTCTACTTTGAATTTTCATAAGGGAATGTATAATTATCTTAGAATGGTTTAAAGTTATGATTAATAATATATGTTATAGATTAACAAAATTACATTTTAATAGTTCACTTATGAATTACAATTGGTAATCAATCTAGTTCTTTGAGGATTTTTTTCAAACAATTCATTGTCTTTTCTATTGTACCACATTTTTCATGCATGTCTACAAATACATTTTTATCAAACACTCAATTTGAGAATACCCATGATTTCAAGCTCTGTTGAATGAATTTACATATGATATTATTTTATTTTTCGAGCTCGTGTAATGAAGTGGGCAACTGATTTTTATTTCATAAGAAGTTAAAATTAATGAAAATTGGATACAACTTAATGAAATGCATATCATGGTACAGTGTTCATTCGAAACTAAGATTAATAACATGTAAAATGTATAAAATCATCTTGAGTAAGAATCAATATCTTTCAACCATAGGGATTCGATGCAACCTTCAAACAAAGTCCTTACAACTGAACAAGATACATGCTCATTAGATTGTTCATGTGAAATCTATACAATAATCATGATCAACAATTAATACATCACTCAACCATGATTCAACCATTAAACGGACCAAATGAATATGATACTACCATTAATCAAACCAAATACAACTCCATGACATGCATGTTATTTGACCTTGGACATGCAATTTGTATTATCGTAATGCACAACAATGAATATTGCTAACCATAATGCATCATTAAGCAAACAAGGCATACTATATGAGTATTTTTACATTAGGAATGGTCCTCTATTGCACCCAAACACGTCGAATCACTCGGAGCTACATTGGACCGACAATTTCCCTTAAGAGTCTAAAGTGCTAAAAGGAAACAATATTTGATGGGCTATTTCTCAGAAACTATGATGATTATAGGCTCTTTTTCTAAGGCTATAGGATCATGTTAGGACCCTCTACAATAACCTCTCTCAATTTTTTCTATCTCAGAGGCGTTATCTCGTGGTGATGAGTTTTCAGTTGAGGAAAAATTTGTCAAATACGAGCAGTGTAAAGTTGCAAAGTGGTGCAACTTTTGTTCTGCAACTTGTATGACCAAATAGACTGCCCAACACATCTAGATGGGTACGTTTACTCTAGGCATAGTCCTATTTTTCACCCAAACACGTTGAATCACTTGGAGCTACATTGGATTGACGATTTCCCTTAAGAGTCCAAAGTGCTAAAAGGAAGCAATATTTGAAGATATATTTTTTGGAAACCATGAAGCTTATAGAATCTCCATCTAAGGATATGGGATCATATTGGGACCCTCTACAATAACCTCTCTTATTTTTTACTATCTCGGAGGCGTTATCTCATGGTGACGAGTTTTTAGTTGAGGAAAAAGTTGTCAAATACAAGCAGTGTAAAGTTGCAAAGTGTTGCAACTTTTGTTCAGTAACTCGTATGACCAAATGGACTGTTCCAACACGTTTGGATGGGTACGTTTATGTTAGGAATGTTCCTCTTTTTCACCCAAACACGTTGAATCACTCGAAGCTACATTGGACCGACGATTTCCCTTATGAGTCCAAAGTGCTAAAAAGCAACAATCTTTGAAGGGCTATTTATCGAAAACTATGAATCTTATATACTCTCCATTAGAGGTTATCGGATTGTTTGGGACCCTCTATAATAACCTATCTCAGTTTTTTCTATCTCAGAGGCGTTATCTCATGGTGATGAATTTTTAGTTGAGGAAAAAGTTGTGAAATGCAAGCAGTGTAAAGTTGCAAAGTGGTGCAACTTTCATTCTACAACTTGTATGACCAAATGGACTCTTCCAACATGTTTGGATGGGTACATTTACGCTAGGAATGGTCCTCTTTTGCACCAAAACATGTTGAATCACTTGGAGCTATATTGGACCAGCGATTTCTCTTAAGAGTCCAAAGTGCTAAAAGGTAACAATCTTTGATGAGCTATTTCTTAGAAACCGCGAAGCTTATAGACTCTCCATTAGAGGCTATGGGATCATATTGGGACCCTCTACAATAACCTCTCTCGGTTTTTTCTATCTCAAAGGTGTTATCTCGTGGTGATGAGTTTTCGGTTGAAGAAAAAGTTGTCAAATGCAAGTAGTGTAAAGTTGCAAAGTGGTGCAACTTTTATTCTGCAACTCGTATGACCAAATGAATTGTTCCAAAACATCTGAATGGGTAAATTTATGCTATACATGGTCTTCTTTTGCACCCAAACACATTGAATCACTCGGAGCTACATTAAACCGACGACTTCCCTTAAGAGTCCAAGGTGCTAAATGGAAGCAATCTTTGAAATGCTATTTCTTAGAAACCGTGAAGCTTATAGAATCTTCATTGGAGTCTATGGGATAATGTTGGGACCCTCTACAATAAACTCTCTTTTTTTTTGCTATCTCAGAGGCATTATCTCGTGGTGACGATTTTTCAGTTGAGGAAAAAGTTGTCAAATGCAAGCAATGTAAAGTTGCAAAGTGGTGCAACTTTCATTATGCAGCTCGTATGACCAAATGGATTGTTCCAACACGTCTGGATGGGTATTTCTACATTAGGAATAGTCTTCTTTTGCACCTAAACACGTCGAATCACTCAGAGCTACATTGGACCGGGGATTTCCCTTAAGAGTCCAAAGTGCTAAAAGATAGCAATCTTTGAAGGTCTATTTCTTGGAAATTGTGAGGCTTATAGACTCTATGTAGGAGGATATGGGATCATTTTGGGACCCTCCACAATAAACTCTCTCATTTTTTTCTATCTCAAAGGCGTTATCTCATGGTGATGAGTTTTCAGTTGAGGAAAAATTTGTCAAATGCAAGCAGTGTAAAGTTGCAAAGTGGTGTAACTTTCATTCGTCAACTCATATGACCAAATGGATTGTTCCAACACATTCAAATGGGTACATTTACACTAGGTATGGTTCTCATTTGCACCCAAACACGCCGAATGACTTCGAGCTACATTGGATCGACGATTTCTCTTAAGAGTCCAAAGTGTTAAAAGGAAGCAACCTTTGAAGGGTTATTTCTCAGAAATTTTGAAGCTTATAGACTCTTCATCTAAGGCTATGGGATTGTTTTGGGACCCTCTACAATAACCTCTCTCAGTTTTTCCTATGTCGGAGGTGTTATCTCGTGGTGACAAGTTTTTACATGAAGAAAAAGTTGTCAAATACAAACAGTGTAAATTTGCAAAGTGGTGCAACTTTTGTTTTGCAACTCGTATGACCAAATGGACTTTTTTAACATGTCTGGATGGGTACGTTTATGCTAGGCATGGTTCTCATTTTCACCCAAACATGCCAAATGACTTTGAGCTACATTGGACCGGTGATTTCCCTCAAGAGTCTAAAGTGCTAAAAGGTAACAATCTTTGAAGGGCTATTTCTCGGAAATCATGTCACCTACAAATAATTTTTTTTAATGTATAGGATCACGTAGGTCCCCTCTACAATAACCTCTTTCAGTTTTTGATATCTCTAAGGCGTTTGCTTGTGGTGTTGAGTTTTTAGTTGAAGGAAAAAGGGTAAGATGGATGCGATGTAAAGGTGCACAGGGGTTTAGGGTTTGTTTTGTTCCTTGTGAGTAAGTGAAAAATTGATTCATTTAGTCAAATATAATTAAGTCATGAACTACACATATGAATACAAAGTATACACATTAAAACATGTAGGTCATAAAGTATTCATTGGAATACTCATAAGTGACAAAGTATACACATAAGTTGTAAAGTGTACAATTAAATACACGTAAAGTATACATAATACACATGATATTATCATTCAATAATTGCTATCAAATATAGGATTTAAAAAATTCCATGTAGGCATACAACAAACGACGCTAATACATATTCACTTCTTACTAGGGGAAGGAAATAGATCACATGTTGCCTTCACGGTCAACATAGTCTTCCAGAATAGAAGAATGTTGACATTCTGGAGTGACAACCACCTATACAAACCATCAAGGTAGTAGTTAAACTACATACAATAGAAAATATGCTTAGAATAAGAAATCTATACTATTATAATATGTCGCATACCTCTAACAAAGGATCAGAGTTGGCTATTGTTGTAGCAGCTCCATGATCAATCATGCCAAGATCATCACAATATACTCCAAATGAGAAATCTATATGGTCACAATAGAAAAGATGCTTAGACTAGAAAATCTATATTATGCTAAACAACTTGAATGATGATGAATTGGTAATGCAAACTAGAAAAAATGCTTCAAATAGAAAATCTATATTATTCTAAACAACCTAAATAATCAACCTTAGTATATAAACAATATCAAAATATTATGAACAACATCATACCTATCCCATACAACAAATGATTTTCTACTCAAGTTTTCCTGAAGGGTCATCTCTTACCTTCAAAGTTTCCAGTAATGCTTCATGATCATCACTACTAATTGTCCATAGTTTTTTTGTTTTTGGTCTAGCATGATTTCTCAATAACTTAACATTTATTGCTATAACAAGGTGTGAATACATGAGAATGGTTTTGTGTTTCTCATAGTCTTCAAATGTAGGTACACCATTCTTTCTAATCATATATGTTTGCAACCAAGTTCTAAAAACAACTGAACCTGTGTGACCATAAGTTTTTTATCAACATCTAAATATACTTAGAATGACAAATCTATATTATGTTAAACAAACTAAATGATGATGAAATGGTTATGAAAAATTTCATAGATGCTTAGAATAATAAAATCTATATTATTGTAAACATCCTAAACGATGATGAAATGGCAATGCAATGAAGATCGAGAAAGAAAAACTGAAACTATAGGATACATGAACCCATCATCATTTGTCATTGATTGTGTTAGTTTTTTTTTCCTATGCACATCGTGCCAACCAATAGTTTGATCCCTTTTCATTCCCCTGCGGTGCTACAATAGCATAGACATGTCCTAGTTGTACAAGATCTGAAAGATTATCGTAGTCAAGTGAACTTTACATTACATATTCTAATGAGGATTGTGCTATAGATAAAAGGGTTAGGTACTATGGAACCCATGTATCTACCCACTCACTTGACTCAAACTGATCCTAATCACACTTAAAACAATTCTGACAAAAACAAGCCATCTCGCGTGTCCATATGGTCCATGCACTCACATTTGAGCTTCGAAATGAATGCATCTTTGAAGAATCTCTAATTTTTTGACATTCTATTTTGTCTTCCACTGAGCCCTCAACCAACCAAAATAACCTACACACTCATGAATCAAGTGTCCCTCCTTGTGATAGTACATAAGTACACCAATCCACAATAGAACGTGAATCATTGAATGTTGCACCACCTCTAATCTCCAATTGTTCCTTAACCAAAGGTTTCTTCACAAATGCACCTATGCCATCATGCTCGCCTTTTCCATGCCTTTCTTCGAAAAAAACTCCAAATATGTGGTACACCCCTCTCTATATGAATCCTTCTCAACCAATAAAACATGCGAGCATTCTTGAATTGTCATGTGCAGTTATCTGACCAAATCAGATGTTGAACCATTGCAATTCCTTTTTCCTACAAGAACTCAAAAAAGTTTTCAAAACAATGGTGTACAAACTCAAATGAATGAGATATATCATCACTCATGTAAAAATGGTACTCCTTTATTATCTTCCTATCCTCTTTTGTACTATCAGAGGCATGCCTATATGTTAGGTGGACAAAAAAAAGCAATTTGAATAGAATTATAATATTGTGATTGAACTTGATTTTGTGGTTGCAATGTGTAATTTTTAGCAAAATAAACTACATATACTATAGTACCAATGGGGAAAGAGTCCTTACACATCTTGAATTTTTGATCCAACCATTGCGACCTGTGGCTATGCCTTGCATACTTATAGAAAATATTTTTCTTAAAATCTAAAATAAAATTAGAAATACTTACCTCTTGCAACCAAATCGCATCTAGAACCCTCACCTCCACTCTTCAATGTGTATTTGATCATCTCATACTTTTTTTTCTCAACAATTTTGTTACCAAAATCATGATCGCTACCCTCATGAAAGCATGTTACAAACTTCAATAAACCACCACATTGCAAACACATTCCATTTAAACAATCATTTCTATAATATAAGAAACCATCACCTCTAATGCATTAAAATGAATCTAACAACTCCCTGGATGACTTGGGAAGTTGTACTACATGACACTCCTGCAATATTTCGTTAGTATACATAGTAGAACGAATATGGCATAACAATTCATGATACATTGAAAACTCAACATGGTATTTACAACATGTATTATGAACCTTCATAGGAACACAATAAAATGGCTTGCAAGACTCAAAATCCCTTTGTGATATTTTCAAATGTGGATGTTCTTGATAAAATTGTTTGTACCAAATTATTTGGCTACATTCCAAAAACAATTAGGATGCGGTGTACAATCTTGATTACCAATCCGTAACTTTAACACATCCTTTACATTCGATGATACTCTAGAGTGAGAATTCCAATATTGTTCAATTTTCATCTTTACATTATTGGTTATCTTTTTATCAACACGTGGAAGCCTCCCACTAAAATCCCACGTATCATTTTGAAGATCACTATCGATTCTTCCTCTTCTTGAGAGTGATATATTCAATGTTTTATGACTTAATTCAAAATCAATACAAGTTTGTCTCATTAAATGAGCATTTCTCAAATGATGGCTTACTAGGGAGGTTGTGATCACTCTTTGAGCAGCCCTTTTATCTTTTTCCTTACTAGTCTTTCTAATAGAGGTTAGAGCATTCAGAATATTTTTCACAATAAGATTTCTTTTTTCCAATTTTTTTGTGAGACAAATCTTTATTTTTTTTATAATGGTCTCATTTTGTAAATCTTAAGTAATTGCACAAAAAGTTGGCATTGTTTAGTTAATGTCTTATCGGAGAATAATTCATTGAACATTTTCGGATCCCACAAACGAACCGTTCGTTGTGACCTTTTCCCTTAAAGATTATCAATTATGTTGTCATCTATTTCAACTAACCATTTAGGGTTTCTTTTGTAAATAGGGGTTACATAAGGTTCATTTTCAATGTTATCAACATTTTCATTTTCGAATACAATGTTATTAACATTTTCATTCTCACTATTTTCAACATTATCAAAAATAGTTTCATTTTGAACAACATTTTCATTGTCAATAACAATTTCATTTTCAACATTTTCAATAACATTTTCAACAACATTTTCTTTCTCAATGTTGTTCACATTCTCATTTTCAATTTCAATTTTTTCATTTTCAATTACAATATGATGTTCAATATTTTCATTTTCTATTTCATCTTCACTTGATTTAACATTTAATGGTTCTGAAGAAGCTTCAATTTGAATATTTTGCATACCTTGTCTTCTTTTTCTCTATATGCTTCAATTTGATCTATTGTAAGTTTCCTTTTACCTTTTCTCTTATGTCGACTGTTGCTTCCCATTCCACAATCAAAAAAACACACACAAATGATTGGAATTCTAAAAAAAGTGTTAGAAAATCTTTGTAAAGCTGAATTTTGCCTGATGCGGATAGAAAGCATGAGAATTTTGTGACATAAAGCATGTAGGAACCATTGAAATAATCAAAACGATCCCTTTTTTTGTTTTTTATATAACTTACAAAATGGATATCCATTTCAAAACGGATATCCGTTATGTTTTCCACTTGCCATGCCTGCAAGTCTACATGGTCGCACATGTGCGCAATCTTCAAGAACAAAACGGATATCCATTCCTCACATTGTTATAAATTACAAACTCTTAATATATCAATATATATTAAATTTTAATATATAATATATATATCAATATATATTATATTTTAATATATATAATATATATTATATATTAATACTATATTAATATTATTATATAGTATATATTAATATATAGTATATTTTAATAAATATATTTATTAATATATAGTATATTTTAATAAATATATTTATTAATATATATTGTTGTGCATCCCCATAAAATAAAAACAATAACAAATATCTGGACATAATGGATATCCATTATGCTTTCCACTTAAGAGACCTAAGCCTACATACCCACAAGTCGACACAATCAAAAAACCAAAATGGATATTGTTCTAAATGGATATTTGTTACTTGATATTGAAGAATTATTATTTCTTATCATATATGATATATATTTATTATATATTACTATATATTAAATATATTATTATATATTATATATTAATATTATAATATATATATATTAATATATAATATTTATATTAATATATAATATATATATTATTATATATTATATATTAATACTAATATATAATATATATATTATATGTATTTATATATTAATATATATTAATATTAATATTTTAATGGGGGCGACCCTTTGGTGAAATGATGGGGCTTCTTGCCCTTAGAGCCAACAACCAAGGTTCAAACCTCGCGGGTTCACTCTCTATCACATCAACAATGGAGTTTTGCTTACCCCGGTGTTAAGGGGAGGCTCCTTGGTGAACTGGTGGGGCTTCTTGCCTATAGTGCCAACAACCAAGGCCCAAACCTTAATATCTTTAAAGAAGTATGCATATCCTGCTTGTGCGATGGAGCAGAGTGTTGTGAATCAAATTCGCTCAGAAGGATTAAAAGCTAATGCAGTGGCAAAGAATGGCGAGCGAATTCTAGGGTTGAAGGGAGAAGCCAAGGAAAGTTGGGCAAACAAAGTACTTAGAACAAAACCTGATATCAAGTCAGATCGGGCAAGCACGCACACGTCGCAGTGGGTTTTCATGAATGGAAGGTGGATAGACCGTTGCCATCCTTGCTACCAGGATCAACCCCTAGAAAAACCAGAGATCCAGAATCCTCCTCAGGTGCGTCATGATATGCCCTTAACAACACCAGTAGAAAAATATCAAAACAATTGAATAAGGCAGGAATTGCCACCACAGTGGCGACCAAATCAGAGGTGCAAACCCAATACTTGCAAAAAAATTGGGAATGAAAGAAACATTGGTAGAGGATCGGATCAACAGAGACCGAATCATGACTTGAATCAAGAATGAAACCCTAAGAATTTGGAAGTAGGGGAAATAATGAAGATTGACTTGTCACAAGAAATCAATAACGATGTCAAAATTTTAAAGGAATTTGTTTTTGTTTGTCACTTCATCGGTGGTACCCCAGATAGGGTTTCAATCAGAAAATGAATTATGGAAGAATGGTAGACAGAAGTGCTACTCAGATTCCTCCCAAAGAATATTTTTGTAGTGGTTTTTGCTGACAAGGAATTGAGGAAGCGAATCTCGGAAGGTGGAATTTGGTGCATGAACAATTTACCTCTATTCATGCAACCATGGTTCCAAAATTTTGATCCCACAAAAATTCAGCCCTACGACCATTCGATATGGATTTGGCTATACAATCTCCCATTCGAATACTGGAACTGTGATTGTTTAGAAAAGATCGGTTGATCCCTGGGCACTTTGGTAGATATAGACATGGATATTATAGATGGGGACTTATATAAATATGCCAGGCTATAGATTGTGGCAATCAAACCTATCCCTCGATCAATCCTATTAACGGTTGAAGGCAAAAACTAGGTTCAAAAAATAGAGGTAGAAGAGGATAAGAAATTATGCCTCAAATGTAGCTCAAGGAACCACTTTGAGATAAAATGCAGAAATAGGCTAGCACCAATGAACCAACAAAGGGAGTGTAGGGAGAGGGAGGTGTTACCCGAACTACAGATAGTCCCTTTCATCAAAAAACCCCAATTGGCAGATTCAAATGCACCAAAGGCCAAGAATCAGAAAATATGCCAAGCAAAACATGAGGAAGGTGGGACATGGAAGGAGGACATCCCAAACCGAAATGAATCCATAATGACAACCCTGGAGAAGTTGAGGATGGAGGAATTCGCTTCCGAATCTAATAGATCAGATTTAGAAAAGGATTTTGGGATGAGATCGATATAAGGGCAGATTGATATATAACACAAACTGCAACAAAGCACATGGGTATGGGTAAAATCGACAAAAAAGAGAAGGCCAAAGGAAGAAAATCTTACAAAAAACTGAGGAAAGAAGAAGCAAATGCTAGAAATTACCCAAGCATCAAAAACTTTTTAAGTACCAAGGGAGGGAAAGCCTCCCTTGGGAAGCAATGAAGTTGACCTCCTAGAATGTTAGGGGCTTGAAGGCCCCTGACAAGCGATGTCTAGTAAGACGTAAACTATAGTCATGTAAAAGTGACATAATCCTCCTTCAAGAAACCAAACTAAATCAATCAGAATCAAGTTTTTTTTGGCAATATATTCAGTCATGGAATGGAAATTTCCAAGACTTAGTTGGTACTGTAGGTGGAATAGAATTATTGTGGAAAGAAGCAGAAGTATCGGTGAAAATACAGGTATCATACACAAACTATTTGGCAGCAGAAGTATTCAGCATGAGACTCAATATCAAATTTATACTCATCAACATTTACGGCCCGATCCGAATAGAGAAAAAAGTTGGGCTTTGGAATTTTGTTTCAAATTTCATAAGGAATCACAAAGGGGTAAGCTTCATCATTGGGGGCAACTTTAATGCAGTTTTGGATCTCTCAGAAAAGAGTGGGGGGATTAGGACTGAATCACAAACACTAATCGACTTCAAGGACTTTGTAGTGAATTCAGGTCTGGAAGATTTCCAGACCTCAAATGGGGTTTACACTTGGACCAATAGGCACAAGGACTTTACAGAAATCTCATAAAGGCTTGACAGGTTTCTAATATCTCTGAATTGGCGTAAATATTGTTCTGTAATTGAGGCACAAATATTGCCTGTTTCTATCTCAGACCATTTCCCTATTGAACTCACTCTGGGAATTTTTTTGGAGCAAATAAAATCATCATTCAGATTCATGAATATGTGGTGGTGTGATGAAGGGCTTTTAGTCTTTCTTAAAAAATGGTGGAATGAGATTAAAGTGGGAGGCTCGAACAGTTTCAGATTCATAAAGAAACTCCAATTTCTAACACTTAATTTGAAAGACTGGAATGAAGGGAAATTTATGAATATTTTCACAAAAAAGGCTAGGTTAGAATGTGAATTGGAAGATCTAAATGAGAAGGTGATAAAGGAAGGGATGAGGAATAAGTAATTCAAGTGGGAGAAGGAGCTAAAAGCCGAGCTGGCAGAACTATTGAAACATGAGGAAATCTACTGGAGGGATAAATCAAGAGAATTTTGGCTTTCAGATGGGGACTCCAATTCAAATTTTTTCCATGCCTCAGTCCTTGCTCATAGGGCCGCAAAAAAAATTGAAAGTATTCAGGCTCAAGATGGTTCTCGAAAGTAGGGTAGTATGGAAGTAAGCCAAGTTGCAGTTGATTTCTTCAAAAATCTCTTGGGAACACAGGAGGGCAGCTATGATGAAGGGGGCATTTCAAAAACAATGGAAAGAAGGGTAGGAAGTGAGGATAATGCAATTTTGTGCCAACCTATTTCACTAGAAGAAGTCAAGTCTACTCTCTTCCAAATACATCCCGATAAGGCTATGAGGCCAGACGGTTTTTCGACAAGATTTTTTTAGAATTGTTGGAGCTTTCTTGGCAGGGAGCTATGGTAGATGATGGAGAACTTTAGAAAGTCAAAAATATTTGTCAAAGACCTGAACAACACAATCATCGCTCTCATCCCAAAAAATTGGAATGCAAATAATTTAGCAACTACAGGCCCATCTCCCTTCGCAACATAGTCTATAAAGTAATCGCCAAAGTCCTAGCAAATAGGCTGAAACTCATCTTGGGGAAAATTATCTCAACGGAGCAAAACGGGTTTGTCCCTAGGAGAGAAATCACTGGTTGCATCCTACTTAATAGTGAAGTGATACACTCCCTTAAATCTTATCACTTGGTAGGAATGGTAATCAAACTGGACGTAAGTAAGGCCTACGACAAAGTAATCTGGGATTTTTTGCTCAAGGTGATGGAATGCATTTGATTCAATGAGCATTGGTGTTCTTTGATCAAGCATTGCATATCAACTGTAAGATCCTTAGTATTGTTAAATGGGTCCTTACATGGATTCTTTGCAGCCACCAATGGTCTTTAACAAGGAGACCCATTGTCACCTACACTATTTGCGATCATGGTTGAAGCTCTAGGTTGTGCCATTAGGCGAAGAAAACAACAAGGAGAGTGGACTGGGATAACTGTAGCCCCAAATGTGGAAAGGGTCACCCATTCCACATTCGTAGATGACACCACACTCTTCAGGGAATCAAGCATGCGAGAGGTAAAGTGCATAAAAGCAACACTAGATGAGTATGAAGAACAGTCAGGACAAAAAATGAACAAAGAAAAATCCAGAATATATTTTTCAATACCAAATTATCGGTTCAAAAGGAAATATCCACTCTTTTAGGGTACCAATCAAAAAATTTCTCAGCTAGATTCCTCGGGATTCAAGTTACAGGGGGAACATGCAGATCCAAGCATTGGGAAGCTGTGGTAACTAACTGTAAAAATAGGGCCATGTCTTGGAAAAACAACTGGTTAACGTTGGCAAGTAGGATAACTATGGCCAAGGTTGTATTATTGGCCATCCCAATTTTCACATTGGCATGCTATGAAGCCCCTAAGAAGGTCGAGGAAGAACTTGAAAAAACCCTGAAGAGGTTTTTATGGGAAGGCTCCAAAGGTGAAAAAAAGATACCTTTAATCGGTTGGAAATTGGCAAGCAAAGCAAAAAATGAAGGGGGAACAGGTCTAAGGAGAATCGGTCTTCAAAACCTCACACTTGGAGCCAAGTTAGTGTGGAAAATGTATAGACAACCAGAGAAGTTATGGTATCGTATACTCCAAAACAAGTACCTAGACAACCTCTCCCCCACAAGGATTTTGACAATTGAAAACATCCAAGGAGGCTCGGCCATTTGGAGGTTCATCAAGAAATTTCGTCCACTAATCATGAATCACATCTCTTGGAAGATAGGAAATGGTCAGAAGGAAAGGCTTCGGAATAACTCATGGAATGGATACAGGAGCCTCTTTGACCTAGTCGACTTGGGTTAGTATATTGAGAGATTGGAAGTTGAATATGGCAGTGTGGTAATCAATTACATTGATATACAGCCTAGGGTTGGCGAGGGGAGAGAAATTTGGAAGAATCTATCCCGCTTGCCCTTAGCTCAAGGGGTAGTGGAAACAATAATGGAAGAACTAAACAATCGTGTTGTATGCATATCCAGTGAGGAGGAAAACATTATCTGGTGCAGTGCGAAATCAGGAGAGTATTCTGCCAAGCTTGGCTACCAGTTGCAAATAGAAATTGGAGCTAGAATTGACTGGCTAGTGACCCTCTACTAGAACCACTCAGTGTTACCTAGAGCAGGTGCTTTTCTATGGGTGGCAAGCAACCACCAGTGCCTTACCACTGATAGGTTTAATAAAATTGGAATTGTCGGCCCATCTCGATGTGTAATGTGTGAGCAGGCAGAGGAGGATACTGATCACCTATTTTTACTATGCCTAGTAGCAATAAAATGTTGGGACTGGCTTCAAAGTTCATTCCAAATTCAGGGGCCAAGGAAGGAAAAATTACGTGAGTTTTTGAATTCATGGCAAATAGGCAATAGGAACAGTTACTAGCATGGCTTACGGGTTTCAGCACCCTCGATGCTTGTATGGCACATCTGGAAAGAACAAAATAGGCGTATCTTCAAAGGAGAAGCCCTCTGTAGCGATCATCTAATAGAAAAATTTAAGGAAGCACTAATAGAAGTGGCCAACAATAGGACTCTAATCAGTGCAAAATCAAAATTTTAAAAGTGGGAAGAAGATATCCAAAAACAATGGAGAAAACTTAAACGCCCTAAGGAGCACTCTTTCAAGAAGAAGAAAGTGGACAAAAAACTAGTTCACTGGAAGAGCTTGAAATATTTACCTTGGAAGATGAACTTCGACAAAGTGGCCAAGGGTAACCCAGGCATGGCAGGTGTAGGATGTATCATCAGGGACCAAGTCGGGCAGTGTGTGTGGGCAGCCTCAAAAAACATTGGAGTATGCACAAATAATATTGTGGAACTAGAAACACTAACAATGTGTCTACAGACATGCATTCGTAAATGGATTAGATCAGTGTAAATTGAAGGTGATTCAAAGGTATGCATTGAGGCAGTCATCAATGGTCACTCTCCAAATTGGAAAATCAACTGCTGGGTTGGACAAATAAAAAATTTACTTGATAAATTTGATAATTTCAAGATTGGGCACGCTTTGAGAGAACCAAACAGGGTGGCAGACTGTCTAGCAAATGTTGGTGTATGGCAATCAATCAAGTTAATCGTAGATTCCAATTTGGAAAGAAGGGAAGGGCAAAAGAACATCGTGAAGGAAGACATGTAAAAAAAGGTTACACACTCCCAATAAGATATGGGATGGTTCATTTCCTCGACGATTGATGGGACTGTTTAGTGTTTGTGCGGCATAAATGTACACAGGGCCTGCCTAGGACGTTGAATGGTACTCGCATTGGACAAGGTCTTTAGTACTATATCACGTGAACCTACAATAGGGCTGTAACGATTTTGGCGAAGGTGTCCAGAACTCTCTTTCCTATACCATGTGAGCCATAAGCTAGGGAAGAACCGGAAAATTTAAGAGCCTAGGGTCAGATCTATTCGGGATTGGGTATTGATCAAATCGACGACCTCATTATGCATAAAAAAAACTATTCTTAACAAGGTAAAGGATATTTATAATCGATCAACTTGATCTCTATCATAAGTAGATCCAAGGTTGTCAAAAAGGCATGATGGTGTTCATATTTGGTGTCAAATTCCATTGCATTAAATATCCTGCAATGGCATAGTGCAGGCAATTGTTCAACATCCCAGACCTAGCCATAAGGAATCCAATTGTCAATCTGGTCTCAATGGTTCTCTCTCTTAACCAGCATTGGTGTGATGGCAAGGTTTATGAGCTTGTTTTATGCGCATTAGTGGACATTACCGAAGCTAAGGAAGTCATCGTAGAACAGATGGACAGTTTCATTGAAATCAGCAATGCCCAAGCCGTTGCCAACACCATCTTAAGCCTCAGTGACAGGGTTTGGGTCAGCTACCTTAAGAAATTTTTGACCCATAAATACTGGGCTTTGAATCCAATGACTCTAGATCAGACGAGGAAGGTGATAATTCAAGCGAGGATTATATGGATAAGGATGAATCTCGGGCCCGTCGAATGGCCATAGAGGATTTTTGTATCAATGCATGGGTAGTCTTCAAGGCTGGTGTCAAAAATGCCAACATGGATGCCTTCTCAAAATTCATGTGCTCACATTTGGTTTGGCTCAACGAGGTCGGCTTGCAATGTTTGATCAGGATTGGGGATATTCTTGCGGCCATTTTTTAGCTCATAGAATAAGCTGAGTTTGTAGCTTTAAAAGACATGATATGTACACGGGAGTTACCCCTTTCTTTGGTAACACTCATCTATAAAAATAAAAATAAAATATTAATATTTTAATATATATATATTAATATTTTAATATATATATATATTAATATTTTAATATATATATATATTAATATTTTAATATATATATATATATTAATATTTTAATATATAGATTAATATATATATTATATTAATATATTTAATATAATAAAAATATAGTATATCTTGTCACTAAACCCTAAACCCCCTCTCTCTCTCTCCCTCTCTCCCTCTCTCCCTCTCACTCTCCCACTCTCCCTCTCTCTCCCTCTCACCCTCTCCCTCTCCCTCTCCCTCTCTCCCTAAATCCTCTCTCTCTCTCTCTCATCAGTGAGACAGAGTCTATGTCTCACCAATGCCAAAAGACCACTCAACAAACCCACAATTCTCCTAGCATCGCCAAGAGTCCTACCGAACACATTCATATGTGAGACCAATGCTATTGGCGATAGTCCAGAAATTTCCATCAAACCCAAAGGTCATACCGATGTTCTTCGGCTTAGAACCTCCGTCAGTGAGAGTCACACCAATGAAGACCATCAGGTTGAGATTCAACCTCGGAGGAAGTTCTTTGAAGCTCCTCTGACTATTCATGTTCCACCGATCAATTTTCTTGCATGCAATCCCATTGAGGAGACTCACTCCGATCGTAGACCATCAAGCTGACCAACACAGTAAAAAAAAACATCCAAAGCTAGGCCAACGACCCAGGTTCCACCATTTTCTTCCATCAGTAGGACTTAGCCGATCCAAAACCATTTGTCTGACTTCCACCATCTATCTAATCTTTCTAGGCTTCACTGAGAACCAAGGTTAGCCCAATGGAGAACTATCAGCTAGACTCTTGTCGATCACCACCCATCGATCTAACTTCATCCATCGAACGGGAGTTGGATATCTTCCACTGACCATTCAGGTCAAGCCGATAATTGTCGTCGACAAGACATTCCAAGATTCTCATTGATTCTTCTCTTTCAGAAGATTTAAGTCAGCAAGATTGAGGCACACATTTCCAACAAGGGAGAGAGAGGGAGAGAGGGGGAGAGGGAGAGGGAGAGGGAGGGAGAGGGAGAGAGAAAGGTGGAGAGAGAAATGTGGAGAGAGAGGGTTTAGGGAGAGAGGGAGAGAGGGAGAGGGGGGGAGAGAGAGAGAGAACAAACATCCAAAGATAGGCCAATGACCCAGGTTCCACCAATTTCTTCCATCGGCAGGACTTAGTCGATCCAAAACCATTCGTCTAACTTCCACCATCAATCTAATCTTTCCAGGCCTTACTAAGAACCAAGGTTAGCCCAATGGAGAACTATCAGCTAGACTCTTGCCGATCATCACCCGTCAATCTAACTTCATCCATCGAATGGGAGCTGGATAAATTCCACCGACCATTTAGGTCAATCTGATCATTGTCATCGGCAAGACAGGTCCTAGGTCACACTGATCTAATCCCTTCAATACATTCCAATATTCTCATCGATTCTTCTCTTTCAAAAGATTTAAGTCAGCAAGATTGAGGCACACATTTCCAACAAGGGAGAGAGAGGGTTCAGGGAGAGAGGGAGAGAGGGAGAGAGGGAGGGAGAGGGAGAGGGAGAGAGAAATATGGAGAGAGAGGGTTTAGGGTTTAGAGTTTAGGGAGAGAGAGAGAGAGAGAGAGAGAGAGGGATGAAGGGAGGGACGAAGGGAGAGGGAGAGAGAGAGAGGGAGGGAGAGAGGGAGAGGGAGGGATGAGGATGAGGGAGGAGGGGTGAGGGAGGAGGAGGAGAGAGAGGGAGAGGGAGAGGGAGGGAAAGGGAGAGGGGAGGAGGGGAGAGAGGGAGAGGAAATGGAGAGAGGGAGGAGAGAGAGAGGAGAGGGAGAGAGAGGGGTTTGAGAGAGAGGGAGGGAGAAAGAGAGAGATGAAGAGAGAGAGAAATAAAGAGGGGTTTAGGGTTTTGAGAACACTCTCTCTCTAAACCCTCCCTCTCTCTCTATCCCTCCCTCTCCCTCTCTCCCTAAACCCTAAACCCTCTCTCTCTCCCCCTCCCTCTACCTCTTTGTCCCTCTCTCCCTCTCCTTCCCTCTCTCCCTCTCTCTCTATCTCTCCCACTCTCTCTCTCACTCTCTTAGGTCTGTCTCTCCCTCTCTCCCTTTCATGTCTTTCTCTCACTCCCTCTCTTTGTTATATAATGATAAAATATATATTAAAGATTTGAGAGGGAGATGGAGACTTCAAAGAGAGTCTATTTATTAAATATATTATATAATGTATTCAATATATATACAATATATCTAGAATATAAATAATATATATTATAATATATAGTATAATATATCTAATATATAATATATACTATAATATATTTAATATATAATATATATTACATGATATATAGTATATATTACATGATATATAGTATATATTACATGATATATAGTATATATTAAATATATTATAGTATATTTATATATAATAAATTAATAATAGAATAAATGATATTCGTTTATAACGGAAATCCTTTATTAACAGCATTGGATTTGAAAACCCATGAAAAATCAATATGTTGTTACAAAACTAATATCCATTTTTAACGAATATACATTCGAAATGGATAATGGTTGCATAGACTACGTATTAAATATATTATATACTATATTTAATATGTAATTTATATATCATTTATTATATATTATATATTATATATTATATATGATATAATATATATTATATATTATATATGATATAATATATAATATATATTATATAATATAGAATATTTAATATATATTATTATATTTAATATATATTATATAATATAATATATAATATTTTCATATATAATATATATTATATGTGAAATATACTATTGTATATTACAATAAATTTATTTTATAATAAATGGATATTCGTTATTGCACCATTGGATTTGTCGCCAACATGGAATATATTAAAGTTTTACATAATGGGTTTCTCTAAGCACTTTATAACGCGAAATCTTCCTCATTTTCACGAACCCTACCTCATTTTTGTGACCTCTAGGTATGTGATTTTTGCATTTTTTTCTCATTTTTTTGTTAATTAGTGATTAATTTAAGGTTTTTTTTGCATTTTTTTGTAGTTTTATTGATTTTTTTCATTTCTATCTAAACTTACAAATAAATTTCAAACCCTAGTTAGTGGAAAACAAAAAAATTGAACATTAACTACTAGAAAAAAAGCAAAAAAATTAACCTGGCACACTAAACAAACATAAAATATAACCTTCATTACCCCTTTTTTGCATTTTTTAAAACTATTTTACATTCTTGTCTATTTTCCCTTCATCTTTATCAATTGTTCTCATGTTTTTCTTAAATTTTTGCTTTATTTCTTATTCTTAAATTAGTAATTCTTTTCTAAACAATTTGTTTTTTAATTTTTTAACTGTTTTGACACTCCTCAACTCTCAAAACAGAAACAATCCTTATTGAAAGTGCTCTAAATTTCCAATAATTTGTGAGTCTAGATCCATTGTTAGTACTTACCAAACAAAACTTGTCCCTACAGCCATATGGAAATGGGAAAAGTGAATGGGTAATAATCGATGGGATATGCATGAGGCTATCATATTGTATGGTATACAAATAATAGCCTTCTACACAACCCATCGATTATTGCCCATTAACTTTTCCCATTTCCCTATGGCTATAGGGACAAGTTTTGTTTAACCATTACTAACTATGTATACAATCTCACAAAATATTGGTAATTTGGAGCTTAACACTTCCACCTTTGTTGAATCAATTTGGAGCTTAACGCTTCCACATTGTAGCGAGCTAAAAATTTAATGTATTTTTAAATGAGATTTCACATCACTTTGACAATTATTTGTTTCCTATTTACATGCCTTATACATAAAGGATCTTTACAAAAAAAATTATTTGTACTCAATCAAGTCATTTATATTGAATGGTTTAAGGGGATATTTAAACATGTATCTTACATTTTAAAATTACAAATTTAATGCAAGTTCACTTATAAATAAATCATGGATCGACGCCCTCTAGCTCCACCCACTCCACCTCCACCCACTCTGCCTCGTAACCCCCCGCCACCACCTTCATTTGATGGTGCTCGCTTTCGACAACAAGTTGATGTGAATGTTAGAACCATTCAGGATCAAGTTAATGCCATTCAAAATGAAGAATGTGTTCACCCATTATTGATGTGTTTTGCATCAAAAATCCAAATTGTTGTTGATGAGATTAGGTCCGTGGAAGTGGACTTAGACGAGCATCAATGATGGCTAGAGGAAATGAGACAATCTCAATCTAAGGAGGAAAATAGAAAGAAGTGAAGAGATGTAACTAAGAGTCACAAAACTTTCTTAAGACAATGATCTTTTTTATTAAAAAACTGATCTTGGATGGATATTTTATAAAGAATTTTGTTGGATGGATATTTTATAAACAATTGGGTTGGATGGATATTTTTAGTGTTGAATTTATGAATATAATAGTATAATGATGAGATAAAAATTTAGTAATAAATATTAAATCATCTATTAATTTAGTGTTTGTTCATATATGGTGTGCATATATAGTGAACTTATTCATGCATCATGGTTGACTGATGTCTTATTTGTTGATCATAATTATTGTATATATTTAACATTAACAATATAATTAACGTGTATCTTGATGTCTTCTAAGGATTTTTTTTGACTGTTGCATCAAACCCCTTTGGTGTAAATAATATTCTTGTTTATGTATTATGATTTTGAAGATAGTGATTTTTATTCATGATCATTTTATACTTTTTACATGAATTATCTAATGACATGTTATTCAACTTGAAGGTTTTAATGGCATGAATGTTGAATTGAGTTGTAATGGTTTTTTTTTATGGTTTTATCACTTCTTATTCTATATGGTCCCAACATAGGAAAACTCTCTTCCTCTCAGCTCTCTCCCTCTCCCTCTCTCTCTGGTCTCTCCCTCCCTCCCTCTCTCCCTCTCTCTGCCTCTCTTTTTCTTTGTCTCTACCTCCCTCTATCTATCTCAACTCTCTCTCTATCTCACCCTCTCACTCTCAGGTCCCTCCCCCCTCTCTCTCTCAAGTCTCTCAGAGCTTCCTCTCTCCCTCCCTCTCTCCCTCTCAAGTCTCTCTCTCCCTAGATCAAGTCTCTATATCCCCCTCGTAGGTCTCTCTTTCTCAAAACTATCTCTCTCTCTCAAGCCACTATCTCTCCCTCTCAGGTCTTTCTCTCTTTCTCTCTCTCCCTCTCACTCTCAAGCCCCCCTCTATCTCTCTCAAGTCTCTCTCTTGGAATCTCCCTCCCTCTCTCCATCTGAAGACTCTCTCTCTCCCCATCTAAAGACTCCTCTCTCTCCCTCTCAATTCTTTCTCTCTCTCTCCCCATACTCCTCTCTCTCTCTCTCTCTCTCTCTCTCTCTCTCTCTCTCTCTCTCTCTCTCTCTCTCTCTCTCTCTCTCTCTCTCTCTCTCTCTCTCTCTCTCTCTCTCCTTCTCAACTATCTCTCTCTCATTCCCTCTATCCCTCCCTCTCAGCTCTCTCTCCCCATCCCTCTTAGGTCTCTCACTCCCTCTTAGTTCTTTCTCTCTCCCTCTCAACTCTCTCTCCCCATCCCTCTCAAGTCTCTCACTCCCTCTTAGGTCTTTCTCTCTCTCTCTCTCTCAAGTCCCTCCCACCCTCTCTCTCTCTCTTGTGAATTGGTCGCACATCAAGAAATATATAATATATACTATATATTAAATATATTATATAATATATATAATATATTACATAATATTAATATAATATTTCATATTTCATATATATACTATATACTATATATAATATATAATATATTACATATAATACATATTATATAATACATAATATTATATATTATAAATATATGTATTATAAATACATAATACATATTATATATAATATGTATTATAAATAATATAAGTAAATATAAATAATAGATATCCATTTTGGTTTGGTATTACCAAACCAAAATGGATATTGGCTCAAGATTTGGTTTGAAATTACCTGACCTGCAAAGTCAGCCCAAAAAACATGTTTTTGAATTTTTTTTAGTTTTTTGAAGTTCGCCCTTGTGGCTGATGACTTTTTTTTTACCCGAATTTCATCAAACGAAAAGGGGTTTTAGAAAAAATTGTCAGCTTTCCACCAATATAACTTTTTCCTTATTTTGAATTCAATAAGTAATTATTATTGATTTTCTACCTACATTATGTCTAAAGTCCTGATTGATAGGTTGATTGAAAAACTTCTATAACTTTCAAAATACTTAACATTTTTTGAATCTACAAGATGCACCACGTTATATGCTTGCATATTATAGGATAAAAAAAATTGAATTTCATTATTTTTTGACCAATTTATGGTGGTCAGACACAGATGTTTTAATAATTCTTAAAATTTCTAATAAAAAAATCATAACTAATTATTTACATGGGAAAAAATTGCAAAAAAAAATTTGGCACATCCGGACATGTGTCCTATTCTTATATTGAGAAATTCAAAAATAATAATAATTTTTTTCTTGTACTTAGGGTGGTCAAACATACACCTGCTTCTTATCTTTTTCCTAAAAATTTAATACCATTGCATTGAAATTTCAAATTTTCTCAAAACAAATTTACTTTTTTCCAAAAAAGGAATAGTAGCCTAGAAACTACATTCAATTTTCTACAAATTTTGTTCTTAAATATTTTTCATATTACGTTAATAAATTATTCAATTTTTTATGTCAAGTTTCCTAAGTCTGATTTTCTAAATTTTCATCACCACTTAGAGGCCTAGTTTGGACCCCCATGATCCTGAACATACCGTTTTATGTCAAGTTGCCTAACTCTATATTTTTGAATTTTCATTTCCATTTAGGGGCCTAGTTTGGACTCCCATGATCATGCACGTACCCTATAGCTATCTATCATGCACCGATATGAAGGAATTGAACTACACTTTATGTCCTCATTCTAGTATGAAATCCACCCAATTGACTAAGAAGGCCTAACCTCTAGGTTATACACCCAACATATGTGGGCTAACATGGGTTTTTGATTCAAAATAAGGCATTCAAATAAAACTACAATTTGCTAGCCTTGGGAAGAGAATTTTTTCATCAAATTCTACACCTAGTAGGAAAATGATCATAAATAGTATTCCAACAAAGGCTCGACTGGAAGAGGAAAAAAGATAGAAAAAGAGGAAAGGACTTAAAAGAAATAATGGCGTAATCAAGGCATTTTAACACTATTAATTCTACCATCAAAATTATTCAATGTAAACCAATGTCTATGATTATGGTGGTGACCTATATTAGGATAAAAAAAGCCCAATTTATTGTGCATGAAGTGTTAGGCCTCCCTTTTTCTAGTTATCCAGCACGTAGGCAAAGACCCATCTTTATCATATGTAATCTCAACTATATTAACGTGTATACACAAAAATAAATTTATGGTAGGCATTGAATCAACGATCTACCATCATAAAAAGGTGCTCAACAACATCATTGGAAGCATAAACATTGATGATACCAAATGAATAATGTTAATATTAAAGAGGGCCCAAATCACCTAATTGGTGGGGTCACATATATAATATACTAAATGAGAGTCAATTAGGAGAGATAAAGGTGACGATCTTGTTGATGTGGTTGTTACACACACAACAATATAGAGATAAATTCTTGCTATTTGAACAAAATAACCTATCTATCTTAAAAGAATCACCAAATTTAGCAAGGAATTTGTTATCCCAAGGCTCACGAATGTCAAAACTTGTCATACTAGGCTTGCTTAGGGTTCATTGTGTAATTTTTATTTTAATACAGGGGGCTATTGGTATTCAAATTTATTTTCAATAAAAAACCAATGATGTAATAATCCTAATAAATAATACTTACATCACTTCTACACTTTAGTTAATTCAAATATTTTTAATTAAAATAAACTTTAGAATATTGAGGTAAGAAGAAAGAAAGCCTTTAAATAAATTAATGGCTTCCAATTATTATCCATGCATATACTAAGAAATAGATGAGCTAAAGCATCAACTATTTGTATTTCACCATATTGCTTTGTAGATACATATAAAATATTACAATAGTTTAAAGAGAATCATTCACCATTGAATTAGCATCAAAATGCACCCAAATCCAGTTTAGAAAATTAATTATTCCAATAGGAATGAACAACTTATAGTTACACAAAATATATGATTTGGAGTTGAAATGAAGAAAAAAAGGTGAAGTGTGTATGTTGTGAGATGCAGAATGATCTAAAGGTTTAAACACACTTACACTTTCCCTAATTTCATTAGAAAAAGAGATCTCTCAAGGATAGGATTAACTTTCAACCTTGAGGTGAGTCAACCCTATTAGCAAGGTATATTGTTTTCTTATGACATAAATGACCAATTGACACTTTTGGGAGACAAATTAAAATGTATTAACTAATTAAATTGTATGAAGGTAACACTTGAAATGCAAAATATTATGATAAAAAAATAGAAACAGTAATTTGTAGGCAGATGTGAGAAGGGTAGAATGGTGTGCACCTAGCCTAAAAAGTGGATTCTAAGATCTGTAGTATGACCGGTTCACCCTAGGGTGAATGGGTCCTAGTGCAAGGGTCCAAAACCTGATTTCGCAATCCTTAGATCCCAAATATAAGCTTTTGATTTCTCTAGGTTTGAGTGTCGAAAAGTCAAAAATAAATTTTGAATATGAGTTTTTGTGGCTTGACAAAAATTTTGACAACTTTGACAACTTTACAAAATTTCTCCTTTTATCAATCGTCAATCCGTATTCACCTATAAATCTACATGTAAACAAAGAGACAAGAAAAATGTTTGTTTTTGGGTGAATGGGGGTTTGCCTTAGTCAAACCCCATGTTATTAATTCAACCTTGATGATAAAACAATGATTAATGGAAGGAATTGATGAATGAACAATGATCTGTCATAACTCGCCAAACCCTTAATGGTTGCCCTTGAGGATTGAAGTCTAACACATCTCTCCAAGGATTGGATATTGCATGACTTGGCTTGAATTATTGCTTGATTTGATGCTTGAATGCTTGAAACCTACATCACAATGTTAGCTCCAAAACATGGCATGAACACACATGAAATTTGACATGATGATGTGATCTTAATTATTGTTGTAGATGACTAATAATTTAGCTCTCCAATGCTCTTGACAATAATTTTTTTTCTTGTGAAGTCTTCATAGTGTGTCTTCAATTTGAATTGATAAAATATCTATATTTATAGGTGTTTATCTAATTTCCTAAAAATAGATTCCACAAGCTGAAATTTGAACCTTGAATTTGAATTATTACAATGCCACCACAAACATATTGAAATTTGGGTTTTAGCACTTAAAGGCCTGACCCATTCACCCTTGGGTGAATGGGTCCTCAAACCTAAATCCAAGACACACAATTTCCAATGTGTTTAATTTAATGGTGGAAATTGTTTAATATAGGTTTCCCTTTCAAAAAATGAGAATAATAAGTCTTTGGAATGCATAATTTGATAAATTAGAAGCTTAATTAAGTCCAATTAATTAAGGGGTTACAAACATAGTGTGAAATTATAAATGTGTATGATTTTCTACACTACATTTAGCCCCCACTTTAGTGAAAATATGAAATTATGCTCAAACTCACACTAAAGTAGACAAATAAGTCAAGAGATGACTAATTTTACAACTGTTGGAAAGATAAGATGAAAAAGATCAAGGAGGAGGATCAATCCCTCAAGCTAAAAGATCCCATGGAAAACCAATAAAAGCACAAATGAACACATGCATGCAGTAGCAACACAAGATACACCATCATACAATGTCAAAATTAATGCAAAGAGGGAGGAGGGGTGGATCAAGCTTCAACTATTTGTCCAAAAGGTATGGATCAAGCCTAAGTTTTTTATCCAAAAATATTCTCACAAGGGCTAGTGCACTCTGATATACACTAAGTGATCCCTAAGGAAATAGGTCTACAAGGTGTGAACTCACAGAAAGGGTGGCAGATGGGAAATTCATGCCAGGTCTATAGCCTCCCATATGGAAACCATACCAAAAGTTATACTCCCTAATAAATTTGATAAGGTGCCACACAAGATGGTAATAGGTTTTCACAAGGCATGATTGGTAAGCAAGTTGTTTTATGCTTGGTGGCCAAGATTTAGTTTAGGATAGTCAAAGAGGTTTTGCTTAGTTCATGAAAGGTCTGACTTTAGGGAACATCATACTTTATATCACCACTAAGAGAGGAATAGTCAAGGGATAAAATATTCACACCTTAGGGAATGCAAACCATAGTATTACCACCAAGAGGAATGGCATATGCCAAGAAAGGTCACACTCTTGAAGGGAATCAAACCCAATATCACCACCAAGAAGACACATCACACGAATTGAGAAGACCACACTTTGAATAGGGTCATGTCATTATGAAATCAATGAGTGGGAGGCATAATTCCCCCCACTTTAAATAAACTGTTAAACACCATGTTGTGAGAAATTAATTTAAAGTAGAAGATGATAAAGGGAAATTCATGAGAGATTATTTGGAAACCCCAATGTCAGACATATGTTTCCAAATGAAGCTACATCATGGAAAGGAGGTTCCCCCCATATTCAATCCTAAGATAACAAAAAAGGGATCTATGGATTTTGGGTTAGGGTATGTATTTACTACAATGTTATAACAGAGCTCAGAATCATCATCATTCCCAAATAATTTTGTAGAATAACAAACACAAAAGAGGAATGATGCATAGAGAGATAGAAGACAAACAATAATTTTGGGTCAACATGGAGGAGACCTAAATGTCTCAATGCCTTGTGTCATCCCCAAAATGAAAACACAAGACAAGGGAAAAGATAATGGTTACAACATATAGAATAATGCAGATACAAATAGAAGAATGTCACAATAGATTTGCTTCCTTTGTATCCTTGCACCAATGGAGTGAGAAGGGTCATCTAAAGTAGGCTCACAAACATAAAGACACAACAAGCAGCATAATATAGGGGATCACATTACACACATGCAATCACAAAAATAACATGAATAGACATAAAACTAGTATGCCACATGTGAGCCAACCTAAAGCAATTCATTCGCATCCCAATCTTGTTCATCATATACGAAAGGAGAGTAACTAACCAAATGGGAAACAATGACTGTTGTACTAGGACAATCACCAAGTTCAATATGTGGTGAGTCACTCTTGTTAGGAGGATCTTCATGGTTGTTCTCATTTAAGCTCATAGAAGAGGAAAGTAGAAAATTTAGCTTATTATGTACTTCCTAATCAATCTTAACAATCTCATCATCATCTAAATTAATCATAGCAAGAGGTATGATGATAATTTCCATTGTAGGTTCATATTTTTCTTGTGGTGAAGGTGGAGAATATAATGCTTTGTTTGATTTTGATTTTGATCATGGTTTTCTAGTTTTTTTCTTTTTTTCTAATTGACAAGCAATAGCATGATGTCTATGCCTACGCTCTTTAGCATTTCAGTTTATTTTTGCATGATTTTCAAGCTCTAATGGTTTAGGAGTGGGTGTAATGCCCCACCATGCAACCCTAGAGGAAGTTTCAATTCACTATAAGCGTACTATTTTTTTTCTTTAAAAAGAGAATTAAACATACATGTTCAGCAATAATTGACAACATCCCCTAGGGTTACGAAACTGAGATTACTTAAATCCCCATTAACATACATCATCTAAATTACATTGCAATTAAATAACTCAAGTAACAACATTCAACAACATAAGAAAATACAAAATATGAATAGAGCATCCATTACATATGTCTATCACATAAATCTATTACATACATCTATTACATAAACCATTATCAGATTACAATCCTCATTCCCAGAATGAGTCTAAATACATAAGTGTGATAATTACAAGGTCCACCTCATAACACAAGAGGGGTAATTCCAAATTCATTACAATTGTATAACAACAGAGCTGGAAATGAATAACAAGATCCATGAGCTGTCCAACTGGATGTCTCACTTCCATGAACTGAAGAACATTGGGGACCCAATGGTTTTGGTGCATGTTCCACCCAACCTAGTGGTACCCGAAGGCCCACCCCCCATGCTAGGAGATAGTAAAAATGCAACATGGACAAGGAATCTACTACCTCTATCCAAAGGCTGACTCATACTGACATAATCTGACTTAATCAAATACATGCACAATGGAAAACTAATACTGACATGGTTACATTGCTTCCAGACATATAATAATCAAGTGTGCTAAAGAAACCATACACACAACATAAACTCAAGGTTATTCTAGATAGAGTGTCATCGCAAGGTTTGTCATGAGATCTCCTCTGGGCATTCTTCATAGGTTCTGATAATCTTGGTGACCTCTACCGAATCCTGGCCCTCATACTCACTCAAGCGGAATCAACTACCTCTCGCAAGGACAAGATAGTTGACCTTGCCATTCCAAGCCTTCCCACTCACCCCAAGTCTAAACAAGCCCTTGTGCCTATGAGTGAGGTTAATTTATCTTGGTTAATGTGAAATACATCCTAGTCATCTAAGTACATTACTTTAGTTTTCAGTTGTTAAAATCACTTCTGAAGGTTACCCGATTTACCTCTTTGGGCTCCGACCCCTAACAAAATTCACTCTTCTAATGGATAACACACTACACCATCTAACTCCAAGGGTTACTCAAGTGTTACTGAATTGAACCAACGTACTCTTTCCTATCCTAGGAGGCAACAACATATAGATCCACCCCAACACTAGGAGGAAACCAAAACACTTGTAACACTACCCAAGGGAAAAACAAACAATAACTTAACAAGGGAATGACCCACATCCACTGGAAGACTTTACAATTTAAACTCAAACACTCGTTCCCCAAACAATCAATAACAAGGAAAAACCATATAACAATGCACTAGCAATGAAAATTACTAAATTTGGATATCTTAAATCCATATTCCTATCTAATACTTCTCATGGAAATTAGAATACAATCTTTCTAAACTTTCATTACACATAATAATATCTTCATTAACATAATTACTTTTCACAATTTTATCTAATCATGCACCACAGTTATTTCAAGTTAAATTACTGTCTACTTATTTTGCATACAATAATATATTTAAACAAGACATCAAAAGGATATATAATTAAATACATCTATTTTATTCATACATAAACTATCTTTAAAACATAAGAATAAATAGACATTGCTGGTAAAATTTTGTATTTCTAAAAAGAATTATCAGAAGGTTAATTTAGTTGCACCAAAATAAAATCTATACTTATACATACAATTTCCCAATTAATAAATATATATATACATATATATTTAATATTATATTCATATAATATATATATATATATATATATATATATATCTACTATTTATTTTAACCCACAGAAAAATATACTGTAAAAAAAATTAACTAAAACAAAAAAAAACGAATTTAAAATTCGCATATAGATTAACCCAAAAAAAATCGAAAATCAAAATAAATAAAAAATCAAATAACAAAATAATATAAAATAAAAATAAAAATAAAAATAAAAATAAACATTAAAAGCAGGGAATTGGACGGTACACCGTTCGACGGACTGTGCCGCCTGACCCTGCTGCCTGCGCCGACTGTACATACAGTACAACGGCCGACAAAGTTACTAAGGGAGGCCATAGTCCCCACGGGACAGTGCGTCCGCCCAAGTGGTGGGCGCACTGCCCAGTGGGTACTGCGTCCTCCATACAATGGAAAGTGGGGGGGTCTGAACCTCCCCACAACTTGCAATAATTTTATTTTTTAAACAAAAAAAATTAAAATACGAAAATTTCGTACGCACAGTACGACCTTCAGAAATTCGCTGTATGGCGTTTTTCTTTTAAATTTGAAAAGCAATAACTTTAGTTTGAATTTTCATATATTTGTAAATATATATTATGTGTATCATATTTGAAAATATGATACATGTAATGTATATTTACATTTATATTTTTTTTTTTCAAAAACAATTTTACTGGTAAAATTGAAAGAATTTTTTTAAAAAAACCAGTAATAAAATTTGACAATAATTGAATATCTTCTTACATTCAAGAGATTTAAATCTGAATTCCAAAAAGAAATCATTCCTTCACTTTTCAAATAATTAAACAAAAGGAAATAAATAAACTGATCTTGATCTTTTCAAAAGAATTTTCTAAGAGGGTTTGTGTTTTGAAGAACATATTTGAATCCTAAATGTCGAAGTTCAACCTAGGGTTTTAAATAAATCACAAATTTGCAATTTCTATGATTTAGAAAAATAGATAAACTAAGAACAATCAATCATAGAATGAAAGGAAAACCTGGTATTTGAAGCCATAGGAAATAACAAGGATTCTTGATGCAAAGCCTCCCTTAAGGACCTCACAATTCTTCTTCAACAATGCAATGAATTCCAGCTAGCACTGATCCAAGAGCTCCACCCTCTTCAACATAATTTCTTTTCTTTCAATTTAATTCTACAAAAGAAAATGCTTCAAACCCTTCCCTCTCCCAACTTTTCACAAATTTCATGCCTGTAAAAAGAAGAAAGAAAAGAATCCCCAAAACTTTTCTACCCTAACATTTAAAACATCATTTTCTCATAACTCCAAAAATAACCTAATGCAAACCTAATTCACATTCAATGTAAAAAATAAATTTAGATATTAATTTCATTTCCCATTTCAGAAAACCCTAATTTGCCTTTGAAATAAAATTTCAATTTCCTTTAAATTTCATTTGATTTAATTTAATTTAAAACAATCCAATATACTTACTTAATTGTTTTAAATTATTAAATAACTAAATCCAATCCTTTGAGATTAAATTTAATTAATTAAATAATTTAAATTTAATTAATTTACTTTCAATTATTTAATAACTAAATCTAACTCTTTGAAGATTAAATTTAATTGATCAAATAATTTAAATTTAATTTCTATTTATAAATTTAAATATAACGAATAAGCATAACTTTAATACAATATAAAATAATCATCACTTTCAACCAATGCAATTTTCTAAAAACAAAACCATTTAGAAGTAAGCACTTTTCACAAATTACATAACATTAAATAAGGTAAGACATGACTCCATAATCAGGATTGACGACACACTAAGGCTAGGGTGCATACCTGACACATGTTACCTAGCTACCATCTCCCATTCAACTTAATTGTTGGATCGACACGCTCAAACCTATGAAACTAGGTGGAGTCAATGTCATGTACCTGCAACCTAAAACCAAGTAAACAACATAATATATCCAGCATATAATTCACACCGTGAAGAAGAAATCACGAATTCACAAGACGCTCGCAAGCGAGTGATGTGAATCCATCCTCTTCACCAATACACTCATCAAAGACTGACATTGCCATCATAATCAATACTCACATATATAATCTCATGATAAACTCTACAACATCATTAATCCATTAAAGCATATGAAACGATAATCAGATCAACACATCACACAATAATAGTTGTCGCTCAATAGTAGCGATCAAAACATCATAACAAAATGTGTCTAGTATCAAAGTAGCTACAACCCAAGCAAAGCATAAAGCAACATGAAACAAGAAGCA